>JAVJGI010000060.1:14019481-14095789 GCA_035590275.1 Ibycter americanus
CTTGGAGCACTATAAGAAGACAGCAAACTGTCGGCCAACATACAGCCACGATACAGATCAGGCTAGATAAGATCTAAGGTCATTTTGGGTACAGCCTCAAATTTTAGTACTTTCTCATTTGCAAATAAACGTAAGTTTTTTCAAGAGTCTCACTATGCAAACACATCGACCTCAAAATCTAAAACCAACTACTATATAAAAATGGTGACAATGGCATTAACTGCCTAGGATTTTATTTTTTGATGGTGGCATTTAAACCTGTGGTTTAGGAGTGCTATAGGCAAAATAAACCTGAATTATTAGAAGCAGTAAAAATTCAGAGCTTTGCAAACATTTAAGCCTATTTCTCACAATTTGCAAGAAAGCTCTTTGAAAATCTATGCACTTATGACGAAAAACTCCCTATTCCCTTTTAATAAAATAGACCTTAAAAAAAAAAAAAAAAAAAGACCTGATCACTATTGTTTGAAAGCACTCGAAAGCAATAAGATGGTCACAAGACTTGATCTGACTGTTCTGCCCCTTTACAAACTCAATAAAGCTTGCTTTTTATGACTGATTGCTGTGCTGTATTAATCCCCTAGCATATAAAACAAGCCTATTGGAGACTGGGACTCCACTGGGGAGGACAGGGAAGCTGTTGTGTTCTGAGAATTAATCCATCTAGGAAAATCAAAAGCCAGCCACTCACAATACAGTAATCAGCATGTTCTCCACTGTGAAAGCCCTGCATTTCCCATTTAGAAAACACAACTATTACTCCATTATGTACTGAAACACACAAAACCCTTTTATTTATTTGTGTTTGTTATTATTTGGCTTACATTTACCTGTTTGTGCATATTCCATTGGTGGGTATACAACCATCAAGTTAAAAAAAACAAAACAAAACAAAACCCCACAACAAAACAACAACCCTGTCTATTCCCAACTGCTTAAAAGGAAAAAGGGACTCCCACTGCTTTTTCCACAACCAAAGTTCTTTCTGGATTTGCTTTGTGAACAGGATTTTAACTCTTTATTCCCCTAAATAAAAGGAAATTCTTCGCATTTTTTTTCTTACACAGAAAATTAATTTTCTGTTCAGGATAATTATACTATTTTTTCTCACTTTGTTAAATTATCTAACATGAGCTTCCTAAGTAGTGGTGCTAAAATAAAAATGCTTCAAGTTTTATAAGTACTCAGTTGAAAACAACTTCACTCCATTTCTAGGTGCTATTGTATTTGATGCTCCTTTGTTAGAAAAGTTTAATTCTTTCCTTTTAAAGTTGAATGATGTAGCCTTCTGAATAAAACCTTTTTTTTAAGAAATGAATTCTTTTTTTTGCCATTTAGGTGTTAGAAGTATGAATTTTCCATTGTGCTATGAAGATTAAAAAAACCCCAAACAAAACCAGCTGTAAATCTTATGTGATCCAGTAATTAAACTGCTAAATGAATTCTGGCCTAAACACCATAATTAAGCCTTATGGAAATCCTTGAGAAACCACAATCTCATAGATGATGTTCTCAAGAACCAAAACCATATATCCTTTTCCATTCAGCTAGCAAAAGGTGTAAGAAATGACTTTATAAACCAGCACTTAAACACAACAGCTTTTAATACCCACCGAAATGTTTCTGTCAAATTATTTTTAAAAGCACTTTGCTTATATTCATACTTATTCTTTGTGAAAACAAAGAACACTTTCTCCCCCATTTGTTTTGAAAGTAAGAAATCACTAAACACAACAAAACTTACAGTCTTTGTTCCTATTGTCATTATCCTTTTATATACATCCTTTACTTAATAAACCACTGAAGACAGCAGTTTTGTATGATTGCCTTTAAAACCAACAGGTGACTAAAACCCCACTAGGTCAATTCAGTTGTCCCACCTGGTGGCCATGATAGACACTGAAATCTTATGGTTAACCTGAAAAGATAATAGTAGGCTGGCTACAGTCACGATCATTTTTAAGTATTACTATATATTTCTCATAGTTCAAAGTACCATGGGTGTTGGGTTTTTTTCTTTCTTCACCCCCCCCCCCCCCTCCATTTTTAAATCAAAAACCAACTGGAGGTGCAAAAGCTGATGTACATGGCTGAATGTCTGTTACGCGTACATGTAGTTTTAGGACATAAACTTGCCTTTCCATTTAAGAATGGGATTAAATGACAACAACATGGCCAATTTAACTTTTCTGGGACCTTCCTGTTGCACACAGCTGAAGATAACCAAATGACAGCAGTGATACACAAGCACTAATAATAAAGCTTTAATTCTTGTTTTCCTTATGCATGAAGGATTAAATTTTTCAGCTACTACGGGAAAGCTATGGCACACACAGAGTTAACCATGCCTCCCCACCCTTTCTTCACCCCCCTTCTCCCCCCATCTCATTCATGCCACATTCCACAGTGGCAGGGTCCAACAACAATATAGGAGGGTACCCAAAATGAAGAGGCAGGGCCTTCCATTCTTCTGCCTCTCTTGAATTAATTAACTGGAAATGAGTTTTGTCAATGTTTTGGAAAGGCAGAGGGGTGAAAAGAAACTGCTAGAATTAATCACAGTGAGAAACTACCTCTTCAGCAGTCTGCCAGGGTTCAGAAAACCCATGAGGAGTGCAAAATAAAAGGAAAGTGGGCTGACTTACCATCCAAAGGAACAAATAAAATTCAAACAAACACCCAAGTCTCCAAAACAGAGACATGCCCCAGTGCAAAGGAATGTAGCATCTGTTGCCACAACAGCTTCAGCTTTGTTTTTAATATACTTGTCATGAAGACTGAAAGGTAACAAGGTAGAAAAGACAATTTACTAATAATTTAAATACACAGAAGGCATGCCATGTTTAATTCACTGAATATTTATGTACATGCAATGTTCCACTGATCCTTATGTAAGTAGAGATATTTAAGCACCATGATTGAAAATGAGTAACTTTCATTGTTTAGCCCTGACTCAGCACAGATCTTTTAAATGGAGAAGGCAGACTGCAAAGCAGTTATTTCTTTGTTGAGTTTTTAATGATAGTTATCTCCAGGTTCAGCAATGGAAATTACAACTCAATACTGCACGCATGACATTTATTAACGAAATAAGAAAGTAATGACATTTCAAGACAATGACAAGAAGGATCTTTTTCCATAGATTAATTTACCTAGGTATTTAGAAAATATATTGGTGTCCTTTTGTTTACAAGAGTGAGGCAGAAGTATCATTCAGCAGTTTTTCTGAGAATGAACATAACACTTCCAGCAGACTGGAACTGAAGAAATCTTGATTGCCTAGGCAGGGGAAAATATTTTAAAAGAGAAATCCTCTTTTCATGATTTGACTGTTCTTCATTTTTTGTTCACGAGGGTTTTTTCCTGACAGATCTCAGAATTAACTTATCATCTTGCTTCTCTATCTCCAAACCCATACTCTCAAGGGCAGAATTGTCTGCCAGCCCCTTCTCCTCCATCTGCGCAATAAGGTCTTGGTTTCTCTCATTCTGTTCAGTGAGATTTCGGATAGCATATACTGCCCACTGGTTCACAACTGTTGGACAAAGTTAAGGATCACGTATTTATTTAAAGATGAAACAATGCTTATTTTAATTTATTACTGCATTCCCCTCCCCTTGCCCTCCCCAGTTCCTCAAACCCAGAAAAACAGTAGAAATCAAAGGTTTGAAAAAGACATTTAGAGGCAATGACTCTGAACCTGAAAATACTTGCATATGAGGTAATTTAAGTTTAAATGACGTATGGCCACTAACTTCAGGCAAGTTTACTAGGTTGTATCTTGAATTAGAAAAAAACCACAAACATAAACGAAATGCAGGAATTAAAAGGACATATTGCTTTAAATTGAAATTGCAGTTAATTGAAACGTTCCAATGATCTTCCTAGTGAGAAAAAGTCAGTCACTCTGTTACGATCTGAACGCTTCAACACTACACTTCCAAGGCCTGGCAAACAAAAGGAGCTGTAAATCAGGTACAAGAAAGTAGACAACTATTATTTCCACTGTTAAAAGTTGAAGAAATGTAGAAAAACACATCTTATGCAGGTTAACAACTGAAAATAGCACAAGTAATACAGGAGACACTTAAAAATACTTAACTTCTAGTATTATCTAAATGCGATTTGTTGTGCCTGGTGCTTTTACAAACTTGCAAACAGAACTGACACTAAGAGCATCAGTAGGTAGCTCCTGCTCATGTTTAAATGGGCACAAGCTGCAACTCATTCACCTTCTAAGGTGGTCCCTTGAGGCCAGGATTGAGGCACATGTCAGGGCCATAGACAAACAATTTAAATTCCCAGGATTATCAGTCAGGCATCTTCCAAGTGAACTACAGTGTTCATTTTATGAAGTGTCAGAGATGTTAGTCCCAATTCTGCAGCTGAAAAGCTATGTTACGATATAATCTTTCACAAGTTACCCATATGGGAGGCAAGCCATTCTGAATCACGCAGAAGTGGTTTGCCTGCAGGGCACCAATTATTTACTACATGTAGCTTCACATCCAGTAGAGGAATATGCATAATTTACTCATGTCCTTGACGTCTTTTGAGTTGGACAGTGTCTAAGCACAGAGATAAGATAGTGCTCTTATGGGCATTTGCCAGGTGGTGACTGGAGGGGAAAACTTCTCCATTCAGGAAGATGGGAACTTCAGCCAAAATAATGTAAAACAGGAAGTGGACCTTCTGACACAACTTATCATGACAGCATTTAGAAAATCCAGTACCCCTGCATGCACATTCTCACAGTGGCAATCTTGCCATTTTCTCTGTACACCTTGCACTGACTGTTGTGCCTACCTTACTGCCACCTCCGACTACCCTTCAGGCTTATATGCTTTCAGCAGAAGCAGTCTTTCATGCTGGCTTATTGGATGCACCAGGCAATGTGGACGAACAACAGCATGCAGCAGAAGCAGCTTTATTAATGTAAGACCAGGTCCTGACTTCACAAGCTTACAGTTTAAGAGAGGGGAACTGACAAACTGAGAATGCAAGAGACTGAAAAAAAAAAAGCTTATGACCATACCTAACCACAGCGCTACTTAAGACGCCAAAAAAGAACAGAGAAGGGACTGAAATAAAAAGCACATGAGGAATCCTCAACAGAGAGAGAAGGGTTTAGATGAAGAGTAGCTTGGACAAACATCACAGAAAACATACACGCTAGGGAACAATCCTGCATTGGCATGCATCAGTGAAACAACCCCCTCCCTACTTTTTAATAGTAGTTTACATTTACTTTCACATACAAGCAGTACAAAAGTGAAAATAAAAAATGGCAAAGCAGTAACAACTATAGCACTTTTTTCTGACAGTGTTCTTCAGACTTTGTCAGGAAACCTGCTGCACACCTCCTTCATATAAAAAATTCTGGCATGAGATCATGACAGAGGAGAAATTAAGAAAAAAAAAAAGGTCATGTATCACATCAAATCCTTAATAGGTGAACACAACAGAGAGTATCTATGTATTCTCTTCTGTCAGTGCATCACTATTATAGCTAAGTTAAAAGACAAGTGCCAAGCTACATTTAAGTTACATAAACTGAATACTTCCACTGCTGATTACATTTGAGTACATAAAACAACAATAAAACACCAAAGAAAAACTCATTTATGAGTAGAATCTCACTCATCAGCTCCAACAGCAAGAATAAATTTCAGCATAGTAAAGTATGCAAGCTGATGAATGCAGATGAACAAAGGCTGATACCTAGCAGGTCTTTCCGAGGTCTAATTCAGAGCATTTCACGAGTGCCAGAAAGTAACATGAAGTTCTCCCAATGGACTGTGAGAAACATGCTACCACCCTCCCTGGCTCTGCTCCTGGAACGAGTAGCAGATTTCTCTTGTGTTTCTAAAATACAGCTCTGCATGAAATACAGCACTTGCATAAAAGAATACCTTTGAAAAGAATAAAAGTGATTTTCAAAGAGTGACAGTTCTCAATCATGCGAAGTGCCACACAGAGAAAAAAGTACACTCTAAATTTTTTTTGTGTGTATTATCCTTGGGAATAATCCTGTTACCATCATCTTTATGTCCTTCAACACAAAACCACTGCTAAACCCCACAGCAAATGATGTTTTGCTATTATCATATCCATTCATGCTTACATAATATCTAAGACATCCCCATTATCTTATGAACTCTATCATCATTATGGCATTTGTCATTACTGACTACTGTAGCTGAAGCTGCAAAATGGTTTCAATAACATTTTCACTCATTCAAAAACCCTTTTCTGTATGTAGGTTTTCCATTGTAAATTCAGTCATGAATATGCATGATTTCCCTTGTTCGCATGCTGCGTGAGGCTAAGACCTTTGGATGGCTGTGTGTAGACCTAGACAGACTTAAGTGTCAGCAGAGATTAAAGCTAGTCCCCAGCTAATATTCACATTACCCTCTTGCTCCTCTCCAAAGACAGAGACACAGAGAGAAAATTAAACATATTCTAGAGTCTCTAATCCTACCAACACTTTAAGCACTTTATTGTATGCTCAGCTTTAGAAAGAGAGCTTCTAAAGTTTCCATAGTTACTACAAAATAAGAGCATGAGCCTGTTTGTTGTGAAACTGCATAAAAGAAAAGAAATGCAGAAGCACAGTAGATCTGATTGCGTAGACTTGTCCAAATTTTTCCAACAGGGCATACTGCATTCTCAAATTAATTAATATTACAGACAAGTGAAGATTACAATATCTCTGCCACAGTGCAGAGGGCACACAAAAGAAAGAAAAAAAATTATTTTTATTTTGCAGGAGCTTCATTACCAGACTACCTGGGTTTAGGGAATGAAAGCAAACATTTGTACACATTTAGAGCAACTCTTTTTCAAAATCCTTCAGTACTGTATGCTATGGGATTCCTATGTTACTTTGACTTACACAAACAATAACAAAACTGAATCAACTTGCCCTGTGTTCCATACTTGTGTAACATCTTCATACAGCAATTTAAAATTTATCATCTAAACTCCTCTAGGTCATTACTTCAATTGTCAGGGAGGGGGGAATACAGGAAAAAAGGAAGAGAGGTGGAGAAAACGTGCTAGCAATCTGCCCTAAAAGATGAAGAATTTTACTCTCTGGAATCAAGATAAACCATGAAAATTATGCCACTAAATCCTGTGGAAATTTTGCCATTGACTGCAAAGGGAACTTTTCACAATTCTCTTGTTTCTTTTCACATGGATTCTGCTACAAGAGGTTGCTAGAGTCAATGCTAGCAATAGCACAGTGACTCTTTTGTAAATTTAGTGGTGTGTGAAAACACAACTACAAACTGTCAGGAGTCACTAATCAATATTCTATTGTGATGCACTATTGGAGAGGAGGACTTACAAACCATTTCCCAAAGTGAGTATTCCAGCTTTTCATTCTCGTATCAGGAGGTCCAATTTGGACTAAATGTTATTGGCAAGTCTATTGCAGCCATCAGGACCCCTATAAATTGTTCTATAAAATGATGTGGATTCTATGTATGAAAGATAGTAGACATATAACTATTAATGAGGTTTGAATCTGATGAGGTAGACATACAGCAATGCATAAGTAAACTTGAAACTATGTTGCTTGAAAAAGGCAAGTAGTAAGTTTTAAAAGTTAAGTATTATCATTAACTAGTATAGGATACTGGAGAGTGGTGACAAGGAGAATGAAATTCTAATTTATTATTAATTTCTAAATATAACATCCTTGATGGAGAGTTTGATTTATTACATAGTGTAGATACTTTTTTTTTTTTCTTTTAGTTAAGACCATTTCCTGCACTATAGTTGATTTTCAATAGTTAAATGATTACTTAGGAAACTTTCTTCCTTAAGAGTTATTTGGCATAATGAGGACAGGATATTCTTTGCCCAATTCCAGT
Organism: Ibycter americanus; assembly: GCA_035590275.1. Taxonomy (NCBI): domain Eukaryota; kingdom Metazoa; phylum Chordata; class Aves; order Falconiformes; family Falconidae; genus Ibycter; species Ibycter americanus. Next base: position 14,027,365 of record JAVJGI010000060.1, read on the forward strand.
ACCTCATTTAAATCAGATTTCTGACTATTTAAATATTAACCATTATTTTAACCAAATATAGAAAGATACAAAACCTTATCAAGAAAGACAACCCACACAGGTTGGAACCCTAGTCACTCCAGCTGTTTATGCAACACCTAAAGCCACCCAACTTCTCCAAGAGCTCTTCTGGAACAGGTCTATAGGGCTACAAACTAGATAATGAAAATACAATTCGTGTTAATTATATTTCTTTCTGGTCTTAAACAAGTAATCCAATTGCCACTAGAACTTCTGCAGATAGGAACGAAATATTTAAGTGTCATGTTAGAAGAATCACTTCCACTTACAGATCTGACTGGATCACACTGAAAAGACATAAACCATCCCCCCTTCAAGTCTTTCAGTCCTTTTAAGTACTTTTCTTTCACAGCAACTTGAAGGTAATTCTTCTCACCATTAAAAGAGGTCTCTAGGCAGCTACCACAACTATTAATCACAGTTTGGATCAATGTGCTGTGATTGACTACACGTAGTAGAGAGTCAGGATTTTAGTCCCTCACAGTCAGCCAAATTGCTTATAAAGCTCTGTAAGTTTCTTCCTGTTGAGGGTTATAGTAGCTTTATGAAGCCCTAGAAGCTGTATGGGATGACAGCAATTCCTTGCAACTTCTTTACCTTTTCAAGGTAACTTTTACTTGTGCTTAATATTAATACATTGCCAAAAAAGAATATCACAGAAAATATAAAGAACTAAAGGTTTTATCTTGATTTATTTACTTATTTTAAAGAAGCTAATTCATGGGTTTAGAAATCATGCTTTGGACTCTATTTATACCTGATATTAAATTATCAGCATTATAAGACTTCAGGAATTCAGCCTGTACAAACTTGAGATACTTTGCCCAGAAGTTAGAATAAAAAGGTCTAAAATATTTTAGTTGACTGTATTTTTATTTATTCCACAACAGTTATTATCACCTATGATCGCAGTCACCATATTCTGGGTTTAGGAGCTAGAAACAGGCAGTACTGTACCAGCTGGGAATGACCTTCCTTCCTTCCCCTGCTTGACCTGGCTCTTGCAGAGCAGACACAGCACAACTCATCTAACCTAGAAGCCTCCAAGGTGGAGAGGCACCGTTGGATGCTGGAAGAGGCATTTATTCCTGATCGCATTTTTTAGGGATAAGATTTGTAACACTGGGGAACCTAAAGCAAAGATTCATTTCTGCTACAGGTAACTCTCAACTGGTCCAAGGGATCTGTGGGAGGGTTGGACCATCCACCGCCACCAAGCTTCGGTCTCCACCACTACGTGGCAGCAAAGCTTCACTGGACATGCACGAAATAAGATGCCTGCAGCCAGCCCTTTCCTACTCCCTACTGGGACAGGAAGGCCAGGGTGGGCTGCTGATGCTTACTGCAAACACTCCCCATACAAATTTGCTTCCACAAAATATTTTGGTAAAGACAGAAAGCCTGTCTCCAAAAACCTGAACTGGGTGGGGTTTCCAGCTCGAATTCTGATCTGTAGAAGAACACTGCTTTGCCAGAGAAAGTCTCAAACGATACCATCCCAGAACAGACAAACGGGATCAAAATAGTTTCAATACCAAGGCAACATCCTCTGTAATTCACAGCCTACAGAAATCAGGAAACATCCATGGCAGAAAAAAGTTGTACATTAAATATTTTTTTCCAGTTCCTAAGCCTCCACTAACCTCCCACACTAGTAGTTATCTCTTCCTCTAGCAAACACCACCTTTCTGGTTACCTGTATTTGTATCAGTTTCTTGACATCCTAGCCATCAGCTATAGTGATGAATCCATTTCTTGAAGTGTGCCTTGTGGGATACAGGTTTCTTTCAAATGGGACTGATATCTTCTGTATAATCAACAGACAGGCATGTTATATCTCAGCTATAAGTTCCAGTTAAAATTCACATATTTTAAGTTATCTATGGCCAAAAAATACACTTTAAGACCAGAATGGATGATTCTACCTCTTTTGCCCAACACTTCTGCATACAACACAGACAACCAAAGGTCAGCCACTCTTGAAATCAAGCTTGTCAATCTGTGTCATGCATAAGGTATTTTCATGCCTTTTTCTGAAAGACATCCAATGTTGATCAGGAGATTTCACTGTGTCCCTAAATAAACTGTTCCAGTGGGTAAGAAACTCATTCATTACAATCTGTGATCTAGCTCTGATTTAGATTTGTTTAGAATTGTTTTGAAACACTGACTTTCACTGTAGATTAAAAAAATAATAATTCACAGATCATAATTAAGGTATTTGGTAAACACCTTTTACATCAACTAAAGAGAGAAACCGATGGAGATATTCCAAGCTTTGCATAGTTCTTGTACCTCTTCTCTCCATTTGTATTTTTCAGCATCCCTTTTGAAGCATAGACACCAGAGCCTACATTACAAATTCTGCCAAAATTTGCTATATGGCTGATTACAGGTGCAATGCAGTTGCCTACTCCTTCTGGCTATTAGTAATTCAGAAAAAGTGAAAAACAAAAGCTCATAATACTCAGTTGCTCTCTCACTCCTAGCTATAGCCCCACAAGTAAGGTCCAGGATCTCCAGGTCATTTAGAAAAACATTTTCAGCAGTGTCCAGTTCTGACACCCAGAGCCAAATTATGAGGCTCATTCTTAGTTCCAAGGCTTGACTGTTTTTAACTACATACTCTACTAATGTCCAGCTAAATGGTATCCAATGTTCGTCAAAGTACTGCTTACTACTTCAGCAATTTGGGTTACTAGACATTTCTTACCTAGAGCATGTGGGGATTTTTCTCCCCAAATCACCAGTATTTCTAGGTTAACAGATCACGCAAGACACCACTGAACAGTATTACATACCCAGATTACTATTAGTCTTTAATGCCTGCCAGCTAAACAACGTTTAATCTATATTCTATGTGCCTCCTTTCATGCTCTGTGGGACTTAAAAGCACAGTGCCGACACACCTTAGTATACTATGAAATTAAACACAAAATTTCACTCAAGTACTCCAGAGCTACAAAAGCCGTAGTACATGTTCAGCTATGTCAGGCTATTTTTAATATAATGCCTCGTATGCCAAAACTTACAGAACTTAAAAAAAAAAAAAAAAAAGCCATAACCTCTAGTTTGTTTTACTTTTTCCTATACTCAGACTTGTAATACTAGCTTAAAACCATCAATATGACACATTCATTTTTGCTGCTTAGGCTGCCAATTTTTTTTTTTTTTTTTAAATTGTGACTTACATTTTTAATAGAAACCCGTAATTTATAAGTAGCTACAAATCATCTGGTTCTAAAACAGAAAGAATGACACTCTTGATCAATCTCAAGCTAACTGCTCCACAGTTACAATATTCTGTTCTTACAGTGACTTCTATTACACTAATCCCATTTTAAGAATTCATGACAACTAAATCTGTTATTATCTATAAGAGGTACCAGAGAGTTAGCCGGTTGTTACCTTAAAAAGAAAAAGCTTCAATTGCTGTGACCTAACTGTTAAAAATGCCTTAGCTTATCTTCTTTTCCCAGGTACAGAAGAAAATGCAAAATTCCATTAAGTTGAAACTTGTGTATCAAATTACTATTAAAACCTACCGCAAACAGAGATATAAAGCACTAAAGCATAAAGGGATGGTAACTGTGTTCACAAACTAATTCAATATCATGCAGACTCCAGTAATTTTAAATTTCCTTGGAAATGTAAAGAAACAAGTGTCACCTACACACAGAAATATATTCACATGCATTTATACACATACATACAGAAGTAAAGAGCTTTTCTAAAATACTTTAAAATGGAGATCATAGAAGTCAAATAAAACTTCCAAAAATCTGGCACTAGACTTAAAAGCTCAACCTAGTTAATACCCAAGATGTGGTCAAGCTGATTATAATTTATCACTGTAAGGTAGATGACAAGATAAACTGAATCACAATCTGAACGGAAGCTCTTTTTCTATTTATGATCTTTAGAGATTATTTATGTAGATTCTACAAGGATCTGTATGCCAGTTTATCTTTCAGCATTTTACTTGAACATATTATTGATTCAAGGTCTTGAAACAATTTATGTGGCATAACTCCCACCCCTGCTGCTTTTGGTAATTTCAAACATCACTTTATGACAAATAATCAAAACAATGAAGGTAAATGAAACTCCAGCTCATTCTCATAGACACCAAATGATGTCCAGTGTGCATCCAAAAATAACAACGGTTAAATAAATGGGTGTTTTGAAAGATGCAACTAAATTATACCTAGCTAAGGTTTTTCTCCCATGTTTCGCAAAATAGCCATTAGCCACAATTATATCTGCTACAATTTCAGGAAATGGTTGCATCTCCTTGAAGAAAACTCAGAACACCAAGAGACAAGAACAAATCAACAAGGTCAGTGGAATGGGCTGCAAATGTATCCTTAGTGAGAAAGGAAAGGTTATGTTTTGGAAACCGTTACAGAAACAGAAAGAACAAAGTGTAAAGATAGATCTGGGGAAGTCAGGGAAAATGATTTAGGGATCAGAAAGGAGCTACAGAAGACAACGCATTTGCCAGCTGAAATTACAGATTGTTTTAATAATAATGAAACAGGACAACAGAAAAATGTGAGAATAAAGATATCATGCAAAGCACTGACCATATGACATACGAATATTCTTCGGAGGCATACAAGAAACAATGTCAAGAAGACAGACTGAAATATGATAAGGCAGTTGCAGAAGGCATTCCATTCTCAACAATATTTCTGAACCACTCCTAGCTTTATTTAAAAAAACAAAAACCTTTGTGTCTCAAATTTCTAGTGCTCTGTCTCAGCCCAGAGGGGAATTTTTCAAAAGAAAGTCTACACAAAAATCAAGAAAGCTGTTTGAGCTATAAAAGCAGTGAAATATTATATTTTCTCTCTCTCTCTCTCTTTTTTTTTGGGGGGCTCCAGGTAACTAAAGATCCACTTTCTTTCAAGAATTCAAGCCTGTCATGGATTTAAATGCACCAAGAGGATTAGGGCAGAGGACAAATATGACAATATTTGGTTTAGAAATAAGAGTTATTAACTTTAATTCCTCACTTTTACATGCATGAGTTGGTGTCTACAGAGATTACTCTTCTCAAGGGATTAGAAATATTATAATGTAGCATTTGAAAGAGCCTTCTTGCATTCTGTATACCTCTGTTAAACTTTCTCCAGCGCTAAGAGGGACCCTGTGTATCACACAAGTCTCTTAATGATGGTAGTTGTCACTTACTGGAGGTGGGCAGAAGTGAGATACTGAAGAACAACATCTCTGCAAATCTGATTTAGAATTTTATATATTCTCGAGAAAATTAATACTCCCCCCCCCCCAAAAAAAAAACCACAAACCAAAAAAACCCACCTCACTGAATTTCAGTATTTTAATCATCCTGCAGATACACTAAATAAATTGCATCCTGAAATTATGGAATCAGCAACCTGAAATATACCATTAGGAATTATAACTTTGTTAAATGTCCGAACACTAAATTTAATCTGTGGTCATTTCTGGAAGGAAAAAAAAGGGACAGCACTTTCATTTCTCAGAGTATCTCTTCCTGTACTGCACACCGTGTTCCTTCTGTGGTCTTAGTCTTTTTCATATTAGGAGAATGTTGCATTTGACAAGAGAAAATTTGTTCTTGGGTAGCTGTGGATTACTGATGTAGCTGGTAGATGTAGAACACTTCACAAGAAAACTTCACATTTTTGTTTTCATTCTAAAGTAAACATTTTCTTGCAATTAACATTTCAGAAGTGCAGTCTCTGAGTTCAGAATTTAGATCTACCAAATACCATGCTTAATGTGGTAGGGTTTTTTGCTTGGTTCTCCACCTTTAACCGAGTTCTGTTCCAAAGAGTTTGCAACATATAGAAAAGATAAACAATGGGTTAAGACATGGAAGTTGTATTATCCCAACTCTTCAGATAGGAAGCCAATGTCAAGAGTGATTTAAAAGAAGATTAGGTTACACAAATGCCTCCTGTACCCTTTTCAACAGGGTGCGCGCACCTATATCCTCCCCCTTCAGAGCTTTATAATAATCCCACTCGGGACACTTTATTCAATATCGCACAGAAAAATCCTATTTAGAATGGAATCCAGACCTCTTCAGTCCATTAACAGTTCTGTAAGAACAAGACTGGTTACTTGTAATGCTTCTTTCAAGAGTGTAAAAACACCCTGATACATAGAAATAGGCATTGGTAGCAGATGACCTTCCCAACTAAAATCAGAATCAGTGTTTGGGAATAGCTGTCTTTCTCCCCTTTCACCATGAGAAATAAAGAAAAGGTTGAAGCCTCTTGCGAATTACTTAGGAAACTGGCCCAATACTGCAGCCAAAAAACCCCAACCCTTATCATACAATACTGAGGGATTCCCTTGTGAGCCACACAGACCCCTAGGCTCCAGTAGTATCTAACAAAACACAGCTATAAAGAATTCACAGCAACTTGCAGGAACAGGATAGGATTTGGTCTGCTGAATAAGGTAAAAGAAGTAAGCCCCCCTCAGACTGTTCTTGCTCAATGAATAACCACACTTGTACCTGTTCCAGCTTCCAGTCTGACCAGTTCATCTGAATATAATTGTAAGATAGAGGAGTTAAGGTTTGCATATATGCCACGGACCAGAAGTCCTCCACTCTCTCTTTAAAGAATTCTCAGCACATTGGAGTTGAATTAGTCTGAACTGGAATATGGCAATACAGTGGTTTCTTCTTCCTTGACCATTTTTTTTTTCATCCTAGTTCCATCTACGGTAGTTGGTTCCCACTCAGTTGGTATTTTGTGTTGTCTTTGGCACTATGAACCTAAAGGTTCAGGCCAACAACTTTGTTACCTGTGCTGGCAAGTCCCATTCTTTTACTCCCGACCTCAACCACTGCTGGGTCACTAAAAACTTACTATCTACCTTTTTTGTTAAAGTCATAGTGACACAGTCAGTAGTGGTTTACAGAAAATAAGATTCTAATAGTGCTCTGTGTCCAAGGATAAGGGCTGCAGCAGCAGTAACCTGTGATAATGCAAAATTGAAGCCCTCTACCAAAGAATACACTTCCATTTAGCCCAAGCAGACTTCAAACTTACTTGTGCAGCAAAGTTAGTCTCAATGCAATGAGATGAGGAACATGGTGATTTCTTCCAAGTGGGCAGAACTTGATTGGGCATGACAAGGTCATTACTGTTTTCATCAGTAGTCTAGGTCCTCCACACTGACCATATCCACTGAAATAACATGATTTTATGTATGCTTATGAAAATAAAAAATAAAATAGGTCACCTCAAACTACTGAATGCATTGGCAGTGCCTAAAGTGAGCTTTCCAAAGACAGACAACCATTACTGATGTAACATTATGCTGCATTTTCTTGCCAACATAGATGAGATAGCCACATTTATGTGAAAATGCTCAACGGTATGAGGGTTTACTCTAAAAAGTCAACTCACACTCCTATTTTTGCTTTCTGCTGGCTTCTATTCAGTTGTGAGGCTTTTTTACAGCATGCGGCCTGTTTTAGGTTGCACTCTGTAACTTAGAAATAAAATCTCTGTCAGCTCCCCCAAAAGTCTTTGCTGGCATTGCACAAAAACAAACTGCCATTGTTGAGGACCATAGCAACTTGATTTCTTCTAGCTTTAGCCAGAAGTTTCTTGAACCACAATTATACTTGCTGCTGCCATGAAGTCAAAAGTATTTTCAATCTACCTCTCAGATGACTTTCAGACTGAATATAATAGAAGCAGCTTAGGGAAGGAGTATCTGAAAATTAACTTGTATTTTCTACGTTTTCATCTGTTATTCAAACTAAGGGGCTTATGTATGGATATCCACAACAACCACAGGTTTTTCTTTTCACAAAAGCTGAAAATTCTTACTCCTAAAACACAGTCAGCTGGGTGTTTACTCATATATATAAACACATATGTGTGTGTACCTCACACCCACACAATCACCAGCAGGATATTTTTTCTTCAAGTATGATAGCACTTTTGGCTAAAAGAGAAACATGCCTGATTAGGGGTTAATATAATATGGACACTTACTTAAGGTCATTCTAATTAGATTCAGACATTCACAAAATCAATTTATCAAGAGACCTACTACAGGAATCTCAAAAAAGTGGCAAGCATCCTGAAAAAACAAGAATATTCCATCTTCAAAACTGCATTTCACTTCTGATTTTCAAGGTTTACCACTAAATAACAGGTATTACATTGCAGTACTTTGGATAATATGCTTTTTCCTAAAATATTTCTAAGGACAGACATTAAATTGAAGGAAAAAAAAAAAGGCACATTTTTGTGTGTTACTCATGAGTGTCATTGTTAGGAAGTAGTGAAAAAACAGACAAGGTAAACTAAAGCCTTCAATAATAAACAGGTTTATTTAAAGTCTTTCATAAGCACCTTTTTTATATGATTATCGTCTTTTGATCAGAATGGGCTGGCCTCTCTCCTTATGTTTGCCTTAAGCAAGCGGAAGCTGTGAAAGATCAGAAACGAAGCTGGAAGGAACAGTAAGAGCTTAGGATGAGGTGAGAGGCAAGAACAAAAGGGGCTCATCTGATGCTAGAGCCTGTCAGAGGTGAGGAAGATGGTAGTTCAGAGAGCAAAATAGAAGATATTTTAATTCAGAACACCTTTTCAACCCAAATAACCTGAAAAGCAAGATCTGGAGTAATTTTTTTACTGGTATTAACCAGATAGGCATCTCCAACCCACTCTCCTATCCCCTGTGGCATGTTTAATTTGTTTGTTTTTAAACACAGGTTACGTAAGTAAAGCACAACACTCCCAACTTTTCACAAGCAGAACATGAAACTGAATTTTCAAACCCAAAAATTTATGTCATGAAAGAACTTCTCTTTAATCTAAAGGCAAACAAGTCCACTTGCATTTTGAAACACCCTTTTTCCTTTTGAATACAGAAGGACAGTTCTGATTAGGATACAGCCAATCCAAGATGGAAGATGTAAAGGGTATAGAAAAAATTAAAGTGACATTCAACCTTCTTTGAAGTTTAGCTCTTCAGACCCCAAGGTCTGTAGGTGAACTGCATCTCCCCAGTCTCACTGTTTACCTTTTCCCCTGTGCTAAAAGCCTAATAGCATCTTTCAGCGTGTCTCTGTTGAATTTACTTGGAACTATGCAAAGTTATAGTAGCTGAAAATTTAAAATACCAGTTCAGGTAATTGCAAGAAATAAAGCAAATTTGTTCTTAATTGTCCATAATCATCCTCATGTCCATTACTAATGAGGGTGAGGGGTTTTTTGTTGCCTTTACTCATGAAATATCCTGAAGCAATAAATACTATTTGTTAGTATAAATGTAAAGGATAGAAGTCTGTCTAAGATGTAATTAGATAATAGTTCTCCCAAACTGATCACTGAAAGATGAATTCAAACCTAAAAAGTTAAAGTAATACAAACATGTCAGTTGAACTTGAGCTAGCAATCTTGCAAGCAATGAACCTCCTGGTATTTCTATGCACATTACAGAACTGTTCAAGATCTCAAAGGATGCAATTTTAAGGTAATGACAGGTTTACAAAGCAATTTATTTTAGGGTAAGAGCAGACCCATTTGCTATTTCAGTATGCTTCCATATACTACAAATAAAAGATTTATCAAAGGATTTCTCCTCTCAAAGGTAATAAAGAGCTCTTTTAACATTTAACATGGCAGTCCAGCTTCTCCTGATGAATTGCATACTTTAGGGAACTTTTTTTTTCTGTCCAGAAAAAGAAATTTTATCACTTCTACCACAAAAGTGACATTTTTCTTTGGAAAATTTTGTATGCGTAATTTGGAGGCAGAACTTAGTTAGTAAAATGTAGAAAATTGGTGTATCAACTCTGTTTTCAGTAGAAAGCATAATGACATCTTAACAGTAGAGCTTGGGTGTCTCCAAAACAGATAAAGTTCAAACAAAAACGTGCATCTACAAAGACTTTGCAAAGAAACCTAAGAAGTTCTTATACAAAAGGAATCTGGATGAAACTTTTTCCAGTCAGCTTTATCCAAGGAGAAATCTGAGTAACACAGCCTGAAACCACAAGAACAGGCACTAGAAACAAGAACATAAAAAGAAGTTTCTGGACATGACTCCCCAAAGGAACTGTGGCTGAAGAGCTACACTGAGCTTTCCCTTGCAGCTTTCCACATCACCTTGGCAAACTGCAGCACCACTGACTGATATTCAAATTTCAGCAGCTGTCTCAACACCCTGCTCAAGAGCTGCCTAAATACTTCCTTTTAATTAATATTCCTTGAAAACAGAAAAGAGACAAAATATATTCACTCTGGATCGTGAAGTTATAATAATGCAGGCAATTTTAGGATGTTTCCATTTTAAGCAAGCAGGCTTTCAAATCTTAGTAAGAGCACTGCTCTGGTTTACAAGCATTGCAAAATGGATTTGCGCCAGACAGGACTGGGTGCACAGGGGGAGGAGAGAAACAGTCAGATCTCTTCAAAGGAATGTTATGCAATGGGGTCAGGTACCTACATGCCACTAAGGACTTGGTTTGTAGCGTCTAGAAGTAGCAGAACATGCTGCAAAGCAGATAAAAGTAGAGACCAGATACAAACTACAAACTTCTCTTCTGCTTCCCTGCATAAAGACATGCGAAGAATACAGCAGGTAGGGAACATCAGAGGCAGGAGAGAAGCAGGAAGCGTTAACTTCATGTAGCACAGGAGCACCTGGAATAGCTCTAGGTCAAAACAATAAACAGAGCAGTAGCCAGAAGCTGTGCTCCAAAAGCTGATGGCAGCAAACCATCACAGCAGGCTGGTCCCTGGCTCTGCCCAAGTGCTACTTACTTTTTCATATACCTGAATACTGTACGCTATGGACCAGTGGTGAAAGCTCGTATTAAGAGGTGTCATTATGTCTTTAAAAACCAAGTAAGCAAAGTTTTATCCTCTGGTAAAAAATTTATAGTACAGCCATAAAATGTCAGCCTGTATCAAAAGGTATGAAGTTCCACATTGCTCAAAATGCAGTAAAGGTTCCCATGGTATTTTATTTTCATTTCATTCAAGATTGTAAATTGCAACTCTACCCTTTGAAGGCCTCAGACTTGATCCTCTTTTACTAACAGCTAAAATGAAGGATTAATCCTAGAAAGAAATTCTAAAAGTTGTTGCACAGCTGTGCTTTCCAGCAAAGGAAGAGTAACTCGGGATCAAAACTCCTTACGAGGTTTTCTCAGGGCTGCTTTTCTGCTTAGGGAAAGGTAACTTCCCCTGCCCTTCCCACCACATCCAGCATTGCCCCTTACGAGAAGCAGACTGGGGAAGTACAGCTCTGCTACTCAGTGCACTGTCAAGAGACACACTGTCAGGTCTCCAACCATAGGAACGGTGATGAACGTAAAAACCTTGCACTTAAAGTAACAAAGTGAATAACTCAGAGGATACTTAACACCCGTTGCTCCTCCACCCAGCTTGTTAACATTTTGCTATCATCTTTCCCTACATTATTTCATCCTTTTAAGATATATTTATATGCAGATGTTCTCATAATTGTGTGCTGTAGAACACGTAACATTTTCACAACTTCTATTCTGTTTTTATGATACTTGTTAAGAAGTGAGCTTTTTCTGACAAATTAATTTATAAAACCTGTTTCACGTGTTCGGTATAAGAAAGCTGACATTACTCTGGACAGGAAAGGCATTTGATTTCCGGATGCACTTATCAGAAACTTACAAGGAGCTAATGATTTGATGACAGAAAATAGTCGCTCACCCAGTGAACACACCAGCAAGATTACTATGTAGTTCATGAAAAGATGGGTAAATCTGTTTAACTACTGTTTATCTTCAATACAAAGTTATTTCCCTCTAATAGCAATTTATCTGGGAAAGTCTCTGCACGTCAACCCGAGGAAAAAAGAACACCCAAATACGAAGCACAATGTCATTTATATTAAAATCTCCCCAACATATCAGTAATCTGCATCATTAATTCTCTCAGTTATATACATTTTCATTACAGCTTGCTAGCCTTGTCTCTGTGCTTAGAATAAGTTCTCCAGTCAGATTTAATAAGTGTATAGAATTGATGGAATACTTATTTCAGTCTACTGAATAGATTTCATTTGAAGCAATAGCTCCAAGACCTGATACAACGACCAAACACAGTCTTAATTCAGATTTCTATCACACTTAGCTCTTTGAATTGACATTTGTAAACCAGTAATTATTATTTTAAGAAACAGAATACAACCACAGTTCAACTTCCTTAAAATCCAGTTCATGAAAGCATTTTTATGAATTTGCTTACTTCTGAACCAAGCATTTAAATACAACCTAGAAACACATGACGACAGTTACTTAGGTACCAAGTGAAAGCAATGCTGGCAAAAATATATTAAACCCCCACAACTTTTCTTATGAGTCATCTTCAGTAATTAGAATTCTTTTGTAAAGGATACAAGGATTGTTGCTATCCATGCTGCAGTTGTCCAGGATCAAGGGGATGCCGTCTAACTCATAAACCTAAATAAAAACAAAAGTTTAATTTAACGGATGTCTCAACAATACCAAATATGTTTCATGCAAGAAATACGTAAAAACATAACAGCGATGTGTGTTTAATCAAAAATATTAAACATGTTAACATAAATTGCAGAGTAAATCTGGTATTATCAGCAGAAGTATCACAAAACAGTAACACAAGCAGACATAAACTTCACACTCTTCCTTCATTTAGCATGTGTTTGACTGAGATATTTTCTATGTTGTGCTTCTCACACTGAGCCAGAAAAGCTATGTTTATTGACAGCTCATGCTTGCTTCCAGAAGGAAGAATCAGAAAAAACTACAAAGTGAAAAAAATAGGAAACAAAAAGTTGAAAAAAACCATATAAACACGCACACAAGTTAGCACGGGGCCACATCTTCTGTATCTTCTGTATTTATATAACCTTCAAAAGCAATGTGTTACCTGTATGTACCTAAGCACAAATTCTTTACATCAAGTAAGAGCCACTGACTTTTTTCCTTTGATAAGGTGTTCATTATGTTATTAGCAAACCAGCAAAGATGAGATCTGTCACTTTTTATTTTTGATACATATATACACATATGCATTCACAAATCACACTAATACATTTGTGTGTGTGGATAAGATAATAATGTATAATCCTAATAGCGTCATACATACATACACACGCACACTACCAAGAATTCAGGACAAGCTGATGTTAACAATAAGTATGTAGCGTAATTATCTTAATAAAAGTATTTTCCATAAGAAATTTACCTAAACTTCTAATGTACACTATAACACCATACATCATCATGCATATTTATAGATTTAGAAAGTGTTACTTATTCAAATGAAAACCCGTTCTAAATTATCTGCAAAATTTCAACCTTGGGAATATCTTCTTAAGATGTATAAGCTTTTTTTTTTTTTTTTACATTACAAAAGTAGTTTTAAAAAGACTTGAAAGCATAAGGATTGTTTATATTCTTATAGCAATACATTATTTATGTTCTTTAAGCCACCCTGGATACAGTCCTGGGCAACGTGACCTGCATTTAAGCAGGGGGGTTGGACAAGACGTTCCCCTCCAGAAGTCCCTCCCAGCCTCAACTACTCTGTGATAGCGAAACCATACTTGTCCAAATCCCAAATTGTTTACTCCCTTAAAATTTAATTTCAAACCAAGAACTGGCAAGCAAAGCAATTTAGACAGAATGTCAATTTAGGTTGTGGCTTGATGATGGGATTCTCTCTTCCATCTTTTTTGCCCAAAATAAGATGCATTTTTATGTACCGTGTAAAACAACAAATCATTAAGTTTACACTGCAGGATGAATCAGCTCCCCAAAATGCAAGTTCTATGGTAAGAGAGGCAAGTTGGGTAGCTGGAGATTTAGATGGGAAGTCCAAAATAGACTACTGGTCAGTGAAACTGAATTCAGAGACAAATCTGAGCACTCTTACAAGCTCCATCTCATACAATCTTGTTGCAAAGTCTCAAGCCATCACATGAGAAAGTAACAGAGATGGACATACAGACAGGCAAGGCTTACATGTAAGAAAATCAAAGACCATTGCTAGATCTTAACACCTAACTGGCACATCTGTGCTAACATGCATAATTATATCTGCATGAAATACAGTTATTAAGACAAATTTTAAAACACCCATTCTTTCCACAAGATTTTGTGTTTTCTCCAAAGGTCATGCATTATGTATGATGTCACACTTCAAACCTTAAACAAACAGTGACCTTTCACTAATACAGTACTTGTACACGCTTGGGAAATGTTAGTTCTTTGATTTTCACACTGTAGTCAAACTCTGATATGCCTACAATGTTACTTCCTACTTTCCATCCGTGAAATGTTGAACACTACAAATTAATCTAGATTAAGTGCTGCCAACTGAAATAAACCATGCAATCTTTTCCAGTTCAATTAAATTCCATCCAGTTAACACAGTAATAAGCATGTGGAGGAAGTAAAATTTTAGTTAAAATCCACACACGCTTCAAAAAGGTACTTCAGGAATATGATGAGATTCCTTCAAAGTGAAGTGGGAACAGAAGCAGCAAATCACAGCCTAAGTGATACCTTAATGTCAAACCCAAATGTCAACTACCACTGCCTTACATACCCACTGAGAGTCTCTTAACATCATACAATTAAACTATGCATATAATTTGAGCAAGTTAGGTATAGCTTTTGTCACCATGATGCTGGCTTTAGTATGTCACCTGTGACTTACTACACAGTGAAATGAAGCAAGGAAAAGAAAGCTTACAACAACGTGAGGCGAAAAGCTCTGATTCCTGAGCAACCACTACTACAGAAGTTCCAGTGCGTGCCAGCTGTTTCTGCACCACCAGTGATCCACTGAAATAGCATTTTACGGTAACCTAAAATTCATGCCAGTGTACTGTAATGATCTGGGCTGCAATGTGAGCCAGTCAGGAATTGCTCTGCATGTAGTAGAGCCTTTTCTGCAACAAGAGTGCCACAGATAGTCAAAGGAACGAATCACTGTCCCCCACCAGGCTGTCCCATTTGCATGCTGAGAGTCTCTCAAATCTCACTCTCACCTGCCTGTAATCTCACACATCAGCAGATTTTGTAAATACCAAGAAACCATCATCCTAGGTCTCAACCTCTTACTATGCTGCCCAACATAAAGAGGTTAGTGAATTTTTCCAACTAATTACTGGCCTCAGAGTTTTTCCTTTGAAGAGAAATGTCTGTGAAATGCACAGTGCAGAGTAAGGCAGTGGACCTTTTGCAGGGATCTTCTGCAGGACTTGGGAAAGGAGTCTATTGCACAAGCCTCAAATAAGGCACAAAAATATCCTTGGAAGAAAAAAATGTAGTAGCTGGTGTGCAACTCACTGCAATTCATTCAGATTTTAGAAAACGTTATAGACAGAAACTAAGCAATAGGAAAGTTCTGGTGTCTGTCTTGTAAACATAATTGCTCACATTGGCCTGTGTTACAAAAGGTCACTAAACCTATTCTTCATTTACATTACTCACAACATAGCTGGCCAATAACATGGAACTGCACTGTACTGTAACAAAACCACAAGGTTATTTTATTATGAAGAACTATAGTGCTTTATTCTGAACTACACTGAAACACTAAATGAAGCTGCAACCTATGTGTAGGCTGAAATCTCAACCGCATTTGAGTTAATTACAAAGGTTACTTAAGACAAGTTTAAAATTAAAAAGAATACAGCTCTGGACTAGTGATTTCTAGTGTTTCAGTCCAGTCAGTACCAAAATCTTCACCCTAATGTTATGAGGTCAATTTCTGAAACTGTTTTCTAAAAAGCAGAAAACAGAACATTCAGCATTCAAAGGCAGGTATCAGTCTCTGTCAGTTAAAAAAGGTAACATTCACAACTCAGTTTTATATTGCTGTCCGACTTCTTTTCTGTACTTGCCTCTGAAACACAATGAAGACTGGTATCATGCCAGTGAGAAATTTAAATGTATTACACTTTCAAAAAAATGCCTTCCCCAGTGACAAAGCGACTGCTAGGTTTTTTATTCTTTCTCTGTACATGGAATTTAGTAATCTATTTTGATTACTTAAACCAGATGCTAAACAGAAACCCATGTAGGCAGAGATACTATTTAAACAAGAGCTTATGAAGGTGACCAGCCAATACTATATATGCCCACTGCTCTCATGGCCAAGGAACAATATAGCGTTTTACTTGGATGGTCTGGGACATGTCAGTCCTGAGGAAAAAGCTATGCTTTATTTCTTGATAACCAATGAAAATATTCAGGCCAGAATTAAAGCTTTTATGTTATCTTACAGAATTCACATTTATTGACCAATATATAAATAAGGTCACTAGCATAATTAAGGATATCTGCCTGAACAGAACTACTTCTGATAATCTCCTGGTATTTTCTTATGAAGTTCACAGAAGTAATTATCATTAACAAAATCATTCACAGCAGAGCCCAGAAAAAGTATAAATTAACCACAGACTGTTTCTTGAATCTTTCCCTCTAGCAGCAATAGAGCCAAGCTCAGGGGTAAGAATGCAAATTCTCTGAGCATGACAGTGCTTGTCGCTCAATCTGCATGCATCTAGTAAAATGCAACTACAGTCTCCATGTCCGGCAACTATACAGACTGTAACAGAAAACCTCCAGCAAAAATAATCTCTTCAAAGAATCATTAACACTTCAGGCATTAGAAACATTACCTAATCAGTACTATTATGCAAAACAACCATTTATGCCTTTAGATAACAACAGCTTAAACATAAATTATTCTTCCACCAGAGTATGACCAATTCTCAGTCTTCAATTGATGCAGAAAGCAGAGTGAGAAATATGTTTGTTTCAGCCCCAGAAATACTTCCCTTTCTTAGAAGTTTTGTTTGGTCGAACTATAGATAAGCAAAAGGAAATAAGTTCTCACAAATAGAAGTGGACTACTAACACTTGGAGTAATCCACACGAACACTCACTCTTCTTTTTACCTGTTGCTGCTAAGTATATCTACAAATAGTAAGACAAGTTTCTAGTTTAAAAAGTGGTTGGGGGGCAGGAAACACATACTCTAGAGACAAGTGAAAAAAATGGGAACAAGCAAGAACCATTTATATGGAAAAACCTGCAGATACAACGTTCATTACAGATCACCCGTTTCCTACCAGAGTAAAAGTCATCTCCAACAATTTTTAGATCCAGAGTATTAACTTTCAATTCACATTATGGAACTTAAAAGAAAAACAGGTTTCTGGGAGCAACAAAACTGGCAAACCACATTTTTTATGGACTTGGCTCCTTCACTGCACTATTTGCAATGCTTCTGTCAGACAGCTAAAAGAGTTGAAAAGCATGCAGGTAGCAGCACATGGTTCATAGGTACAGGTGTGCCAAATGTCAGCCGTACTTTGCAGTGGATTGGGATTAAGCTGCCACTACCCAACCTCCTCTCTCAGGAGCACTACTTTGGGTTTCTCATTTACCTATTTGCTGATTCTCATAAAGCAAAAAGTAAGAGTATAACAATATTCCTGATACCCATATTTCTCTGACAAATTTGATTAAAACTGGTTAATGGATACAAAAGCTGGAAGAGGGGAAGTAAGGGAGAAGGGGAAAAATAACACAGCTGGGATGGCATGACTACAGAAAACCTAAAGAGCATGTTAAAGTTGCAGAAAACAAATGTATTGACTACATTTTCTGTTTTCTTTTAGTACCCCACATTACTGACATTATTACATTTCAATATACTTCAAGAGCTGAATCATCAAGATACTAACATCCACCTTACATGAAACAGCAGCATCCTAAACTGTATCAACAGGAGCACAGCCAGTAGATCAAGGGAAGCAATTATTCTCCTTGGTATTCATTAGACAGCAACCTACTCAAGGGGCTGAAGCTACGCCATGCAAAGAGAGGTTGAGGGAACTGGGGTTTTTTTTAGCCTGGAGAAGTTACTAAGAAGACAGAGAGCTGCTTTCCTGACTCAGATTCACAGTAGTTTAAATTGAGAAAATACGGTCATAAAAATGAAACTGAGAACGTTCTGATTGGATACAAGGAAAAAAATTTTTACTGTGAGGATATGGAGCAGGTTTCCCACAGACATTGTGGGGTCTCCATCTCAGAGGTCTTCAAGGCTTGTCTAGAAAAGCCCCAAGCAACCTGCTTTGAATTCAGCATTGAGAAGGAGGTTGGACTACAGACCTCCCGAAATCCCTTCCAGCCTGAATGTACGAGCCTAAGATTTTTCCATCTCATTCCCAACAAAAATGAAAGGGCTAAGACCATGGAAAGAAGCATAAGTCCATTCTTGTCCTCATATTAGTTCAAGACCAGATTCTTTCTACTCTGGTAAGACCTCTTGTTGGTTATAAAGCTGGAAAAAGTTGTCAGAAACAATTTATCAGAGTATGTAACAAACAAACAGTTCTAGAAAAAAACCTCTTCCTGCCCATTGGTGGAATAATCCTGCATATTCACTGACTTCACATGACAGAGAAATCTTAAAATAATTTGTGTTTTTGATGTCAGACCATTCATATAAATTTATTCCTATTTATTGCCTGAGAGAAAATAAAAAGGATTCCTCAACTGTACAAACCAAGACAACTTCAGGTTTTCTAGAGTAAAAGGTAAGAATTTTGCACAAGCTAACATACTGAAGAAATATCTGGGATGGCTGGGAAGAAAATAAAGGAAGGAATAAAAGTGAGGTCTAAAAACCACAACTCATGAAAAAAAAAAAAAAAAGAGTGAGAGCATAAGCAACATGGTTAACCTATGGCAGAAGCTTGCTAGTGAACACAGTAACCTTTAATGAGCTTCAAGGAAAAAAGTATGTTCTATTATCTAAATCCAGGAGCACAAGTAGTAATGGGCTTAACAAACACAATGTTCACATTACACGTTCATAAAATATTTTTAACAGTAATGGCTAGTCAAGCACTGCAATACACTGAAACACACGTCTCAGACTCCCAGAGCAGTAAGTCTCCAGAAATGACCTGACAAATCTTAACCATGAATACTCTAACCAGTCCTGCTCTGGACAGGTAAATGGTTATGACCTTCTGAATCGCTTCTGTCCCTAAGTCTGCATGACTTAGACAGACAATCATACTAGAATGAATCACGCCAAAGAAAAATGATCTAATGAAATACACATTGGGGATTTGTTGCCCGTCTTTGGTCATCACTGAAGATGTTTAAATCTTATTCCTTCTGAATGTACCACATGACAACTACATGACTGTGTTATGAGAACTACATCCTTCAGGCTTGCCACCAAACAGGCTGACCAACAAGAGTCAATTTTCCTCCAAGACTGGCTCAATGAGATAGGTAAGTAGTAATTAGACATGTGGGCAGAATCCAGCATTCGATTTGAGTAACGGAGCAGCTTAATAAGACCAGGAATGTATCAACTGGTAAGGTTCACAAATTGGTTCCTCTGCAGCTATGACGGTACTGAAAAAATGTTATTTCATTTTCTTCATCTGCGAGTCTCAGTTTGGGGTTTTTTTGTTTGTTTTTTCAAACAGCAGAAGTGACAGGAGATACACGGGAGATTATACTTCAAAGGACAACACTTTAATCCTTTAGTGCTAGTGGATTCCTAGGTCTACTGCAGACTACAGGCACTTTGGCTTAGAATAGAGGCAGCTGTGGCTTGCGGCAATCGAGTCTATTATTGGAGTTCACCACATCCTGCAGATCTACTGAAATACTTGTGGACAGAGGCTCCTTTCTCCAGGACATCACAGCAGACTTGCTTAGCTAGTTTGAGAGCTCCTTGCATCAGTGTGAATGACTTTGAGAGATCTTTATGTCCATTTCAGCCAAGGCAGTGCCCCCAGAATACTCTTTCACCTACTACGCTGTTTAGGTAAGCATATATTTAACATTTAAGTGTTTGAAATTCAGAAATCACGGCAACAAAACTTGTTGCTCCTGCTACATTGATTTCAAGTGTATTCTTCCTCTTTCAGCATTATTTCCTGGAGAGACATGAAGTTTATTTCAACTCTCCCGAAAGAGGTGACCCTTGCCTCTTTCTTGGTGATTAAGAAAAAAAAAAAAAAAAAAAAAATCTTAGAAACTAAAAGTGGAATTCCTTCGTGATGTCCTAAAACTCTCTGAAGAGAACTGGTTTAGAAGATGACAGTTTTGGCCTTACTGAGGGGGAAGGAAAGAGAAGAGAACATGAAGGTACCAAGCACACATCAGGGCTGAGCCAAAACAAGCAGAAGCTAGAGTGTCCAGCTATGAGTAGAGGGTAACAAGCCATCTCAGTTGCTGAATAATTTTTTCCACTAGTCTTTCCAAGAGCATAACACAGGAGTTTCCAGCCATTGAGATGACAATATAAACACTTGAAAATTCAGAATAGATTCCCACAAGAGACAGTAACACAATTGGTTCATTTGTTTTTTAAACAATTCAGCTTCCATCATTCACTTATTTACAGTTCCTCAAACAGAAGCCACTTTTCCGTAACAAACAGATGCTGCTATGAGGAGCAGGCTCTTTGCCCTTCTTAGGTTTAGATCTACTACTTAACATGGATAAAGTAAGGTCCAACACAAGACAGATTTTGCTTGAAACACACAGTATTTGGTCTTGTAGTCTTTGTCTATCCTGGCAGCAACAGCAAGAGAAAACAATGGCACTAAGGATCATCCAGTATTAAACCCCTGCACTTTCTATCAGTTGAATTTGTACAAATTCGCATCACAAGAGTATATGTTTCTCTACTTTTAGTCACTCGCTATCTTATTCTCAGTCCACTAAACCCAGTAATTGGACAGCTTTGATTTGCTGATTTTTAGATCGTTGTTATAAAAGAAGTTCTTTTAATTTTTGGAAATTAAGTGTAAAAATTACCCATGTGACTAGAACTGGGCTGAGGATACAACTTATACAAGATCATCAACATTTCAAAACTGTATTTTGTTCCAAAGCAAGACTTCAAATACTCCAAAGTTCTAAAAAAAATAGAGAGATAAAGGCTGGGTAAAGTCACATGATTCATTTCAGCTGTTTTAATCGCCATTGCAACAGGAAGTTCCAAGTCATTCTGGCAAGCTGCCGCTGTTTTAGTGGCTACAGTATTTTTGTCTTCCATGTCAAGCTTAACAAAGCATTTTAAGCATCTGTCCATTAAAATGAGGGACTTTATTTTGCTGGTTGTGTGTACTGGTTTTCTTTTGGGGTGGGGTGGGGTGGTTTTTTTTCTTTTCAGTTTCACATTTTATATTATGTTGGAATAGCTTTTCTTCTAGAACAAAATTCCAGGCATTCCATAAAATATCCCAATTTTGAAAATCACTGACATTGACGGAAAAAAAGATTACCACAGAATGTTTCTGTTGAAGATTTCCTCATTACCGTTCTACACATGATCACACACTCTTCTAGCCAAAAACCAGCACAACAGTCTTGTGACTCTTTATTAACATCTCCGCTCGACTACTCATGCCAACTTTGGTATTTCATTTCTCCCCCAACAGCTTGCACACCTGCCTTGCTTCTACCTTCTCTCAACATTCCAATTGCTCCTTGAAACCCAGTTCGTTCAGCTGAAATATCCCCCCAAAACCGCCAGCTGCTTACAACTTAAAGAGTAAGTGGGAATGGAAAAGGAGGAAAAGCAATTCAAATTCACACCCTCTTTTGATGAATACACACTCTAACTGCAGCCACATGACATGACTCTCCCACATTACTACAGTATTCCAAAATTGCTTCCACTCCCAACGTCAAGGACTAAACTCTTCCTTGGAAACGTCTGCATTCAGCAAGAAAAACTAAATGCCAGTCAGATATTCTGATCTCTGATGTCTTTTGTTGCGTCCAGCATTACTTAGCAGTCTCCTTTTATTTCACTTTGAACCAAGGGTTTAAAAAAAAGTTCAGTGTCGGACATATAAATTAATCTGTGGCAAAGACAGCAACACAAAATACTCAAATGATGAAAAACAATGTGTGAGAAAAGATCTAGCATTATTTCAAAATGTATAATGATTGGTGCATTTCATGGTAAAGTTCTGCAGCTAAATACAACAGCATGCCACATTGAATTGCAGCGCTTAGAGTGCAGCAACAGACTCAAGACAGAAGCCAAGTACCACAACCACCCAAGCAGTGGCAGTTTCCCATAATTCCCCAGTTTCCTATTGCAATTATTAAGTGACTTTAGTAGTGATAAAAGTTTTTCAGGAACTGTAAGAATCAAGTTATTATGTTTATATCACCCCAAACTTAGCACCAAGGATGGGATGGGAGAAAATAAAATAAAATAAAAAAAAAAACCAGGGAGAAAGCTAGTAGGCTAGAAGATTGGAAACAGCACACAGACATTATTAATGGCATTCACTATTCTCTTTTTCTACACTCCCTTGTACGCAAAGCTTCCAAGATTTTAGCGACGGGTCAAAGAACAACCCATTAATTTTCTAGTACGTGTGTAAAGGATGTGCACTCTGTTACATGTTCAGTATAAAACTAACCTTGGTGATAATTAAATTTTTCACTAGGTTAAAGCATAGTAAAATAGAGCAAGTGTTTCAGGAAAGGACTGTAAAATGCCTTTTTAGAACTCTACAGAAATTGTAAATGGTAGACTGCAGGACCCAGCTGACTACTAAAGCCTGAAGACAGTTTAATAGTGTTTGCTGCTTGTGTTTTAAATCAGGCCAGTCAGGGAAGCCTTCCGAAGTCTGCAGCCAGCCACACAACGCCATTGCTTAATACCGCAGTAAATCATACTTCTCACTGAGCAATGCCAATTTCACGCTCCATTTTATATGAAATGCTACATTTTCCAAGAAACACATAAATAACAGAACTATGGTCCTTTTGAAAGAAAAAAAAAACCCCAAATCTTGCAATTACAATAATTGTTTTGTTTCAGGACTAACAGATGTGGTCTCAATTTACTGCAGAGCAATACGTACAGCCTACTGGAGACAGTTTCAAAGGACTCTAATGCAGGTGCAAATCCAGTCTCGCATCAGGAGGAAAGAAGCTTTAGACATACACTGTTCTGCTGAGACGGATTCATATCTTCTTCCCAGAAACTTCTTCCTTTGTGGTACCTTCAAGTCACAGAGTATTCTTCATCCAAAATAGAACAGGTGGCATGTCATTTCAAATACACAAGCAAAACAAATACACTTTCTTTTGTTTTTCCAAAATACTTAATTGGCTTCCTTTTTATTCCATAATCTGCACAAAACATCAACCCTGGCCTAAGTGTTTCCCTGTAAAACCCTTTACGTTTCTTCCTCCAAGCCGTTTTATAACCAAATTCAGCACAATTTTTATTTATTCAGTGCTCAGTACATAAATAAATCCCAACAACTTTCACTGGAACATTCAGGAAAGGTAAGAGAGGGTTGAAGTGTGCAGCTTCACTTCATAATGAGCTCTAGGTCCTCTTTTAAACATGATCAAACATCAAGCTCCTTTCTTTCACAAGCTCTGTATAGTCAACTATTAGTTTCTGCCCATGTTACCTAGAGGAACAGTGATCAAAACCTACCACATTTACTTCATATGTAGCAATAACAGGTTGACTGACCAGTGCTGGGGTTCACATATTTAAGTTTCTTATGCTTCTTTTTGTTATTATGATTTTGAAGAAAGCATTTACTGCAAAGTAAAACAAACTGCTTGTAAGCAGTGTCAAAAACAATAAATTACCATAAATTAAGTAATTATAAAATGAACAAAATAACTTTTGGTTCAGTTTAGCATTGTTTGCAAGTCAGATCGTATTTGTTTCTTCATGACTGAAATAATGCCACAAACTACTTCAGCAACATTTTTACTGAGACTAGCCACACAATTCACGAATAAAAACCCCTCAATGGTTAAGAACTTTGCCTGAAGAAGATACTCTCTTGAAAACAGAATATCGCAGACAAAATGATTTCTCACATGCTGAAACCAAATGTTAAAAGAAAACAGAAGACTTTCAGTGACGTATTTAGAAGATTTTATAGCATTAATGCAAGGAAAGCTGTGGCATGAGAGAAACACTGTGCAATGGAAAAGGTGTTCAAATATGTTGAGAGGCTTTATTCCAGTTAATCAGTAACACCATGCGTCTGTTCTCACTTTATGGCACCCTGTGAAAAACAATCACTATTTCAACAAATGTTATTTTATAAATTTATTTTTTTTTAATAAAACTGATTTCTCATTATCTGTATCTTATATAAACTAGTAATTTGATGAGAAATAGACGTGTACTAATGATGGTGTTTTGTACTGCCAACCTATTACAGAGTGACTAGCAGCACCACACACTAACACGAAACTTGGAAAGTACAGTGTATGGGAAAATGACAAACCAGCCTTTTCTGTCGTTTAAAGCGAAAAATATTAACCTAAGGATTGTAAACCAATATAGTTGCATTAAAGTGTTATTCTTTATCAGCTTAACTAAGTAAGTGGAGGAAATCCCTGTGCACACATACTATTCAAGCATTTAATGTTCCTCACATTGCAGAACAGAAATTTTACTTGATTTGGGGTCTTTTTTACACCTTTTACACAAACAGAACCAAATCTTCAACATTCCAGGACTTTGCTAATAATGGTGTTTCATTTTTAACTGAAAAAGAAATTTGAATGTTGATCTTTTTAATGACTGTTCATCATTCTTGATACATTAGCAAAAGGGGTTGCTAGAAACTGCAGTTAAAAATAACTGCTAGAGAGCTTCCCCACTGACAATCATTACAAAGTGTGATTCTGGCAGCATTAATTTTTCACAACTTTTCCATCTTAGTTTTGGAAAGTCCCAAATTGCCAAACCAGAAAAGGATTCAGAAAGCAAGCCAAATGATACTCTAGGTTACAGTAGCATAATAGGACAGTACCTGGCCCCTTCCAGCAGTTATCTACAAACATACCAATATATAAGAGCAGAATAAATTGTGCCTTACATTGCACCCCCATGATAGCTGAGAAAATCAGTTATCAAATGACATGGTCCACTTGCTCCATAACCCAGCTCAACTGCATTCTGAATTGCCACTGCTGACTCCAAACACCCATCCCCCAGAGCACCCTTTGACAAACAGAGAAATGTAATACTCAACAAACCTCTCCTGCAGGCTGAGAGATATCTGTGTTTTGAAAACCATTTTCAAGGAAAACAAACTACTGAATAGGTTAGGAACTGGAAAATGTCGTGAGGTTAATACAAGAGCAGGGCACAGCATCTTCAAATCCACGTGCTGCTATTCAAGAGATTTGCAAATGAACTTGCAATGAGTTGTCAAAGGTTGACCTATACAGAACGTCTTTGAGGTGGGGGGTCTCTGTGGACCAAGACAATGGGATCCAAGATCTAAAATCCTCTTACTGTCATAAAAGTAAGTACGTGAATCATTACAGGCGATGCAGAACTGAGGGTGGAAGGAAAAGAATTATCAACCCCATCCTAGATGAACAATACACTAGTGCAGTCTGAAAGCTGCAACAAACTTGGGTCATTCCAACTCATTTCAGCAGAGCTAATTGCATTAGGAAGAGATGCAGAGCCGAGATGCCAGGCTTCAGCACCTGCTTGCGGTTGCAGCTTCTTGCTGTACTTTTCAGATGGTCCCTGAGGGGCCGTTGACTCAGGATGACTAGCACTCCTGCGGGCAACATTCAGGAATGGTTTGGTATATAGTATAGGCTATGGGCTCTTCCCAAGGTGATGTATGGGAAAGGCAATTTTGTGATTTGATTCTGGTGGGGGCAGGTTAAAGTGAAGAAAGAGAAGCCCATAAAGGAGAATGCTGTCATGTGGATGTGAGCCATGCCAAACTTTGCAACTTGCCCTTAAGGCTAGAAATGGTCCCTAACACATTTTACTTGCTGTACCCACTGGGGACTGGCCCAGTCCTTGTGACATTGACTGTGTTTATTTGCTGACAATCCAGATTTACAGAAAGTTCAGCAATTATTCTCTACTTTTACCTGAAATTCTAAGAACACACATTTTCGTTTAATGATTCACCAAGCATAACCTTTGCACAGGATCAGATTAACTTATTAAGATAAATTTAGCCACCTTGTTGAGATTAAGATCAACTTTACATTTAGAAAACACAAGAATCCTGATGTTGTGATTTATATGTCTATAAAAGCCATATATTTAGTATGCATGATATACAATAACTCAGGTATGCATGCTCTAGCACTAAATTTCATGCTGAAAGCTTGCTAATGCCTCAGGCTATTGAGCGAGATGATACATGAAGCTGTACATAAGGAGACTGCATAGTAGTTTCTTAATTTACCTCTAAACTACAACTACCAGAGGATTTTTGAGTATTTGTGTCTCAGTGTCTTGCAATCTGGTAACAACTACTGCAGGTACTATGAAAGTAAAATTCCCAGCTTCTAGCTGAACCCATATGTTCATGATAAAGAGAATTATAAGTTTTTACATTTGTAAAGGTGTCTTTCAAATTGTTTTTAAAATTCCATAATAAACTTATCCTTTCCATATGGTCAATTTACATGAAAATAATACTGTGCAAAACAAGGCATGCATATATATCCTCAAGCACTAAGCTAGCTGTTTATAAAATTCTAAATGTTCTGTTTAGCTTGCTTTATATTGTTATTTCCTTTCTTGCAAAAGATCATTTATTTGATTACAGGTCTGTACCTATAAAGTCAAGACTGCAGGTTCTGAGAACTAGAAAGAATTCTTGTTTCAAGACATGGTTTCATTACTCTACATTAAATATGTATACACATCGTGTTATAAAACTTCATTAAAGAAAAACTACACATGCACAGCAACTCTTCCTAGCAAGTCCTTTAAAGAAAAAAAGATCTCATATGAACAGAGCTGGAGGTTACACTTAGTCAGCTGAAATTTGTACCAAAATAAATGCGATCACAAAATTAGAAACATTTTTAAATAATTCCTGCAAGTCACTATTTATTTTTCTTTAAAGAACAAAGAAAACTTCTATAGTTTATTAATAAATACTGTTTTCTTTGAAGTTGATTTTCAAAGGGACAGGTCGACACTTTTATAGAAAAGCCTGCAGGAGCAAGTTGACAGTAATGGTGGGTCAGAAGGTGAGAGGGGAAAAAGCATTGAATCAGAACCTCAATCAGCTGCCACCAGATTGATCTATTGTAGGGGCATTAAAAATGACATTTTTACTTTTAAAATTAAGAAAGCATTTTTAAGCTTTTTTTTTTCCTCAGCAGCTACAAATCCTAACAGCACTCTCAAAAAATGCATGAAATGGTAAGGTGCTCATGAAATTGTATGATTCAAGAGCTTGAATTAAAAGGGGACACTCCCAACCACCAAATACTCCAATTGGATTGTAAGTTCCAGAAGAATTGGCAGTAGCTAATGCTCTCACAAACTGCATCAGCTTCTCATAACTGGAGCTGTTGGGAACAGGCAGAGCTGAGACAACTAAATAGACCTGGTTGGAAAATACCAAGGTAGTGACATCTAATTAAATTCAAGGAAACATAAGTTAGATGCAAGTTCAAAGGAACTTACCAGTTTATTATTAATTTTCAGTGAATTGTTTTCATTTTTGTTGTGGGCAAAACATTTACTTTTTTTTTTTAATGATTTCTCTTTTTTACTACAATACTGAACAATTGCCTGAAATAAAGCCCTTCAATATTTCCAAAGCCAAATGCACAACATTAATTTTGCTTAACTAAAGGGTGAAAGGATTTTTAGAAAAGTTGGAGACTGTCCTATGGAAAACTGCAAACCCTGAACAGCTCCATGGGTAGCATCACTCCTTTTCTAAAAGGACAGGAAAAATAATTGATGTGGAGGTAAATGTTGCCGTGTACCCTTAGTAAAACTCAACAGAAATGCTGCCAACCTCAACATGAATTCACTGCGCTCCATAATTGTGCTCTAGAACAATAATTTCTAAACCAAAAATCTAAATCTTTCTTGTTGTCATAGGTAAGATTAATGTCAAACCAAAGCAGACTGTAATGATAAAACAAACATACACAAAAAAAGCAACTCAATATTTTAGTTTATGAATATAAAAAATTACATTTTCTCAAGATGAAGCTAATCCTCATATTAAATCCAGTTTCAGTATTTCACTTTAAATGTAAGTTAGATTGTCATAACTTAAAAATATTAAAGCAACCTGAAATATTGCACATATCACCTCAAAAATTATTAGACTGAAATGAAGCACACTGGGTGTTTTTACCTTAAAGGCAGTCAATTATCTAAAATTTTTTGTTACACTTAAAAGCAGAAAAATTATATGTTTGAAGTTACACAAACAGAATGAATCTCAAACTCAAATTAAAATACTGAGCAATCTTGGTTATACTCCTTCATATTGCAAATAGATCCCTTACACTGGGTGCTCTGTCCCTCAGGAAACCATCATTGGGGAATGTAATTTCCATGGTTTGTATCATATCTAAATTGCACAGTGGAACACATACACTGTTCAAGACTTGCACATTTTTTGGCATTCAGTTTTCAAAGTACTGCTGGCTTGCAAAGCAAGATTTCTCAGTCTCTGTAAATTCATATAATTTATGTTCACACAAAATTTTTCATTTTTTCAAGTATTAGTGTTATTTTTCTTTTTTCCTTTTCACATCATTAAGACTGCTCCATAGCTCATTTTTTAACAAAGTTCATTGAGAGATGTCATAAGACAGCATCTTGCCATCAATGAAAAAGAAAAAGATCTAATAACTTTTTGTTTTAGTTTAACGATGCAACTTCTGTGCCAGGAATGGAACAAAAGTTATGATTCTTACTCAAGAGTTTAGTCAGTCTCATATTTGAAAATATCTTTTATAGTATATATGAATGATACAATCTAAACACTGCACGTGGGAAGATTAATAAATCAAAGATGTACAATGCGATTAGTTTCAACCAAAAATAACACCCTTCTTCTGTATTTTTCCCAAAGAAGCCCCCACACAGTATACTGAGGCAACTGATCAGTTTTTGTGTGTGTATATATCCTTACGTATGTATGTACAATCATAGAATAGTTTGGGCTGGAAGGGACCTTTAAGGATCATATAGTCCAACCCATCTGCTGCAGGCAGGGTCATCTTCCAGTAGATCAGGTTGCTCAAAGCCCCATCCAACCTGACCCTAAACACTTCCAGTGATGTGGCATCCACACCTTCTCCAGGCAACCTGCTCCAGCGTCTCATCACGCTTATCATAAAAAATTTCTTCCTCCTTATGTTCAGTTTAAGCCTACCGTCCTTCAGTTTAAAACCCTTACCCTTTGCCCTTATGCTAGAGGCCCTGGTAAAAAGGCTCCCTCCATCTTTCTTACAAGTCCCCTGTATGTATCGAAAGGCCACAATAAGGCCTCCCCAGAGCCCCTCTCAGCCTGTCCTCACAGGAGAGGTGTTCCAGCCCTCTGACCACTTTTGTGGCTCTCCTCTGGACCCAAACAGGTCCATGCTACTCTCTTGCTGGGGGCCCAGAGCTGGGTGAAATACACCATCTGGGGTCTCAGAAGGGCAGAGTAGAGGCAAAGAATCATCTCCCTTGACCTGCTGGTCATGCTTCTTTTTCATGTATATATTATGTATTAATATTCATGTGTATTTTTATATATTACATACGTGCACACCTATATATTAAAATATATATATATATATAAATATACATATGCCTATATATATAATTATACAGATAACAGATCATAAACAAGAAAATAGCTAATTTCTATTGATTACTGATTTCCCTGTTCTCTAGGATTACAGAAAAGATTCGATTTCATAAATGAGAACAATGAACAACAAGACAAGAACACCATCTTGACAGAAAGACTATATTTGCTATCTCAGAAACAAATTGTTACAAGTGTGTGGGTTAGTGATCAACGTATGTGCAAAACAAAGCAGGGGTCTCTTCTGTACCTCCTCAGATCACTAAACTTTTACACCTACCAGATGTTTATGATAACTAATATGTAATCATTCTGGTGGGTTATTATATTGACCTTCAATCTTGCTTTACCTTGCAAAGAATGACTTTGGTCAAAACCATCCTTTATTTGTGTATCACAACTGCCAACAGTTTCTATACCTATTTTAGCCATTTGGAACCTGCACACAGACAGTTGTTTACTCTCAATCCTCAGTCACTGGCAAAGTGCATTTCAGCATTTCAGACTGTGAGGATGCACCTGAAAATCTACTAAGTCAGTCTTGGAGACTAGGATTGTTCGGACACGCTATGTTTGTATTATTACTTTTCTTTTCCAAGCAGATACAACCCTGCTAGAGTCCACAGGAGCTTGCATCAGTGTCTGGAACATGGATAAATGGATGCGCAGTGCGTTGTCTGTTCATTTGCGCTCTCTCACGCTAAACCCATGAGAATCCTCCACCGGAATATGCACTGATTATTAGCAAGCACTTAATCTTACCTTACTGAGTTATAACCTTATGAGCAAGAAGAAAAATCACATTGGAGGTGCAGGTTTCTTTTTTCCTTAGAGAAGAGCTTAGCATCAAGATATGTGATAGGAGCAATCAGTCCTGTGGTGTTTTCCAGTGGAAATGCTTGGAGGGAAGATGGAAGGAATATTGCTAGCAGTCAGTAATCAACTAAGCTTAGTACATACAATCAAGCCATCATCTTGGCTTTTGCAGATTTAGTTCATTGTGCATTTCACAAACAGCAGAGGATTAATTCAACATCTTGGTGCTCTGACTTTCAGCACAGAGATCATCTGACAGTACTTTCAACATTGCTCCCACTGCTACAATATCTAAATATAGGCAGTGCTCCATTTAAGGAACTAAATCTCAATTGGTTTTGCAGTGTCTTTTACTAGATCTTTGGTCAATGTCCCTTCGAAATCCTTCCAGCAAACCACTTCTGCCATAACAATCTGAGCAAGTCTGATTGACTGCAATTATGATGTGTGAACTTAAGAGACATGCAGTTTTAAACATTTAAATGCCCACTGATGAGGCAATTTTTATCTTTGCCACTTCTTTATGGAAATATTGAGGTTTTTGGATTAAATAATAGAAATTTTTCAAAAAGCACAGTTACTGTGAATTGCCAAAATAAAGATATCAGGACACTGTAAAAGGATTAAAGTCTGTTCTTCCTCAAAATACAGACAGAAGATCCTCAGTACTTATGAAGTTCTTAAACAACATGAGAATGGAGACATTTTTCTGAAACCTCCTTAAAGATTACAGGAAGTTCTCCTCTCGTCACCTGTTTTACCATTGCATAGATAAAAGAAAGCATGAAAAGCTAGGCAGGTTTCCTCCAATCATTGGCTGTTGACAGCAAGGAAAGTAGATATTCTATAGTTAATAAAAAGATGCAAAAGTGATCACTACTTATTTTTACATTATGGTAGCATATATATAATATCAGGGCTCTTAAAAGAGCTCTGCATTTCAAGCCAAAAAGATAACTGAATGGAATCTTGCAAGTAAGAGCTGACCAGGCAGAACCTTTGCCTACAGGGACATGTGCATTCTCGTTTCCCTCACGCTGCCCCTGCTTTTGCAGCCTTTACAAATTAGGTTATTCAAGAACTTTGGTTCCCTTTGGGCACTGGCATCACCATACTTCGCTCGAGCATTGCCGTGCTGAACAGCAAGGAGCAGAATATTGCACGTCTACAATTTAGAACAAACAGCATCACCCAATGGCAGAAATTCAAAACTGCACATGACCGTCACTGCACTTTCTCTTCCCAAAGACACAAAGGAAAACAGGAGAAAGGGGGGGAAAGACTGAAAAAGCAAATGTTTGGTCTGAAGACTAGGTGCCCCGATACAGCCTCACGTGCTTCAACAGGAGTTTCAGCGAACAATTTTCAGGGCTGGTAACAGAAGTTACGCTGCCTTGAAGGCATACAGGCAAAGAGAACTGAAGGCTCACAGCTGCTTTTTTAAGGCAAAGCCAAGCTGATGCCTGCAAGACATTACACCTATACTGAACCTCATGATGGGCTACACAGGAGTAGAGGGCGTTAAGTAACTGAACCCCACTGATGAAACAGAAACTGGACACCAGACTTCTGTAAGCTTCTGTCTAGCTCAACACTTCTCTGATTTTGGTGGGAAAGTTAGTATCGGGACTCAGTGGCATGCATTCAACATCCTGCCTGCCCATCACTGGGTAAGGGATCTTCCACCAGTCCCTTCCACAAGCCTTCACACTAAGTTTCCTTCATGTCCTCCTCACCCTGAACATAGCACAGAGTACCACTAAACCCAAGAGTTATTGCAGTCAATTAATCACAAATCGTAGTCTGTCGCATATGTCATGCTCCACTCTATCCTCAATGAAACTATTGTACTGGTGCTTCCAAATGTGAACTGAACTACCAAATTACAAGTAGCAATGGCCAAATTTCAACACCAACAAAACAGAAAATCTTCAGGTTTTTTGCTTGTACCTATGTTCATAAATTTTAGAATTGTCATAAAAACACAAGCTGATAAACTTTAATATCTTACAGTAAACAAAACTTAGTAACTACCCAGGAAATAGATAAAATGATGACTGATTCCTGTGCCTCACACGGTAATTAAAGCAGCCAACAATCTCTTCTAAGTGGAAAGGAAGAGAAAGTTTTATGTATCCAAAAGGCATCACATTCAACACTAACAGCATTATAACATCAGCCCTTTGTGAAGTCGGGTGCAGCTTCAAAACAAACAAAAAACCAAAGAAATTGTACCTAGGATGGCAGTTAAGAAAAGACAGGGAAACTCAAAGTTCATGCTGAGGTTAAAACAATGAAAAACAACATAGAAAACTAATGAAATTCCTTGTTATAGTAATGGAAAATACATGTCATTTGTACCTGACACCAGTAAAAGTGGAAAGAATTTGGATTAGCAGCTCAGATCTGAGTATTCAGAAAGGCAGACATTCTTCCACACATGGTGGGCTTGCTCCCAGCAATCACGAACACTGGCAAGAAGCAGGAAACACAGGTAAATCCCCTTCTCACAATACAGGGTACAGCATGTCTTGTGAGCCTTTTATTAATCAAAAATTAGCCACATTAGAAGGTGGTTATATTGTTAACAGTTTTCCTAACAATAGGTACACCGAACAAATTCAGTTCTTCACCACCTAGTAAACCAGCAAGAGACATTTTTGGTGGATACGGTGCTCTTCACTTAATTGAGAATGATATATATGGAACAACAAAGGAAAATCTCTCTGTATACATCAGAATATTTTGCAAGCTACTAGAACTTTAGTATCCCATGTCTTACTAAAGCATCTGAATCCAAGCTGGAGAAGGGAAAAAAAAAAGTTGTCATGACTCCCAGACTCCTCCTTCTAGAAGCTAGACCGCATCACCTCCATCTTTATAGGCCTCAAAATATACACCTGGAAAAAGAAATGACTAGGTTGATCAAGATCACTGAGGAAAGCAAAGACATCTTGTGATTTCAGTGGACTTTAAACCAGGGCATTTGCTCAACAGATGCTGACATTATTATTGAAGACAGAAAGCACCTGCAAAGCCCAGGAGAACACTCCTCTGTTTTACAAAGGAGGTAACATGCCAAGAACCACCTGCAATATCCGCAGCACAGCTGTAACTCCTTCATTATATGGTTCATGCTGATGTTTGCAGAAATTACGCCAAGCAGTAAGGACTGCCACACAAAGTACTCTTCAGGTAAGTACTACATCAGGCCATTTTGCAATCCAACCAGTCAAAAAGCCTGCAACAGCATGAAACAGTCTCTGGTGAGCACCAAGTTTAATTCATGTCTGCCACATGTACAATAACCACTATTCAGCCCACCAGAGCGGGAAAGGAGTCACAGTGCCTCTGAGAATTCTTCCATATAATGGTCAATACCTTATTTGTAGGTTTCATTCTGGCTTAAAATGAGTATTTTTACATGAGCTCCTCATCTTAAGCAGGCTCATTAAATATCAGTGCTATAGCTGTGGTTTCAACACTTAGACTAAGTGCTTATTGTAAGTTGCAAAAAGGTCTGGAAACAGCTGTTTGACAATGGCGTGCTGAGTTTTCCTTTAAAAAGGGCTAGAGTCCTGTGCTGTGCCACGACGGTAATAGGGTTCAACACCAAATAGGGTTCAAAAAACCGTTCAGAGTCAAGAAGAGGCCAACAAACATGTAAGTTGGTACTGACTGACTGGAAATGTATGCAGAGACAGCTTGTTTTAATGTTGAATGTTAGAAAACACCTATTCATCTTATTCTTTTCTATATTCCCTCTCCACTATAAATCAAAGCAATTAATTTAATTTCTAGAGCTATCCAGTATCTTATTTTAATACACTATAAACTTCACAAGAACAATCCTCCTCCCACAATCTTTCTTTTAGTCCAAATTGCCAAAATCATGTTCTTGCTTTTGGCAAGTACATATATATATATATATATATGTTGCATAAAATCATCATTCTACAGACATCTTCACATTGGCAGAAGTGAATGTAGTTTACATTTATGTGTAATCAAGGTCTGGTCAAGTCTCAGCCTATGATTCATGAGAACATAATAATATATAGATTGATCTTTATACCCCTTTATCTGTTACACGGTAATTGTGGTAATAATCCTTCACATGAAGCAGGCCAATAATATACTAGCAAGGAAGCATAGTACTGTGTGTTATGTCAGCCTTCACCTAAGCATTGAGGATATCCCGATAATCAATATATGAAGATGTCTCTATGTAGTATGTAATTTAAGTATCGAATGGAAGCTGTTTAAAATAAAACCTAAAGAAAACCAAACAAAGCTTATACACTATTAAAACTACCTTTAATATGAAACTTTGAGTGTATCTAAGTGCATCTAAGTTTCTTAAAAGAAAAAATTTCTATGCATTGTATGATCAAGGCTTCAAGTGAAATTGGTCAAAATGGACAAATTACAAGGAACAACTGTATCATTTGGCAAAAATTGGTGGGGCAGAAGGGGGAATAGGAGCAGGACAAGAGGGAACATTAACTTGTTGCCTGTAAAGGGGCAGAACAACAGCATAAAGTTTTGTATTCTTCTCCAACAACAAATGAACTGCACTGTTATAAAAATAATTCAGTGCTTTACAAACTATACTTCCATTAGGCATACATCTCTGACCTCAGGGCAAAAAATCTCCACACTTTTTTTGCTCCTCTTGTCCCACCAGTTAAGAGATCTCACAATTCTTTAACAGTCTCTAGCACTGATGAAAATCTTGGTACTTCATTAAGGATTCATGATTGCAACAGAGTTGAAGACTAACATAAAATTCATATGGTGTGGGAAAATCACCTTGAGAGGAGGGAATTACAGAAAATTGGGTCCTAACAGAAGCGTAGTATTACAGAAGGCTTTTTTAGGGTAAAATACACCTATCACCTTCAGGATGGTTGGCATGCACAGAATCTACATCACCACAGTTCCCTAAGCAACACATCCTGCCAGCTCAGCACATGCTGATAGGAGTGTAGGAGTGACAGAGGATGGAGCGGAGTGGAGACACCGAAGCCATGCTCTGTTGTGCTCCCTGCAGGAATGGGAACTCAATGGCACCACACAGCTGATAAGCTGCATATCAGTTGTCGCATCAAGAATCCGTGAGATGTCCATGGCTGAGCCAACTATTGTGGCGAAATTACCTTCCTCAGATGAAATAATATCATTGTAATACTAACACACACCTCCATCTCAAAGTTACCTGTTTCCAAGATACTACTACACCTCACTGGGCACACAATACTAGTTAGTAACAACTATATGTATGACTAGAGTCACTAAAGCTCCGCCTAAATGTGATGGAAATGGACTAGTCCTGGACTGAAGTAAGTCCAAAGGTGGGGGAATTGTTGTCTAAACTCCCAGATTACCCAACTCCGATTCAGTGTTCACAAAGTTAGGTCAAGCTGACTCACTTTCTAAAGTTGTTATAAAGGGACTTCTAATCAAGGTAGTCAGCCATGGGGAGGCTGAGAAACAAAGAACAGATAGTGAAAACACCACCGTTATCTAAGTTATACAGAAAGAAGCCTTCAAGTGAGGAAAGTTATTGCTATGAGAGGAAACAGGATGATCAGGTGTTGCAATCCACTGACATCAACAGAAAATTAGCTGAAAAAAAGACAAAGAATTGTGGTGGTGGGAGATCATGACCTCCAACTCAAACAGCCCCCCGAAAGAGGGCAAAAACCTCACTTGAGGATCATGCATAGTTAGTAGAGAACTTCAGTAGTGCTATCCGAGGATGCATACTAATTTGCATTAGAAGTGAGAAACTTGTAACCAATCCTGTGTATGATGAATGAATATGCAACATGCTATGAAGTACTAAAAGTGGACAGATGAGGGTAGAAGTTAGGGAAGACTCCATCGTAACTTCTGGGATCAGTCGATGGGCTGAACCTGTCTTTGCCCCCATAGGGACACCTACTGGGTAAGAACTTTTTCTTATGCATGTTAAATAACTAACTCATGCTAGCTGTTACTAGTGATTATAATTTAGTTGTATATAGTTTGGTTGTATATCATTTCAAGCTTGTTTTTGCAGACAGTCCCTATCACCGGCAATCACAAACCTTACTTTGTCATGATTTTATATTAATAAAGAGTGTTATTCTGTAAATTGTTAGTGTTAGTCCTTTGTGGGCGCTAGCAGTTGCCGGCAGTGTGTGACACATTCAGATAAAGTGGGAAGACCTGCTGATGGGTCCCCCTGATGCTGTTGGCGTGTTTCCCTGAACAAGGCAGTCGAATTGCCCTCTGATCCAGTGGGACTGTTCAGTGAAGGGTCCCTGTAACGGGACGCTGACAGACTGGTCACGCACAAGGGTCTCAGCTTTCCTGGGTGCTAACAGATAAACAACTGGGGTTGAGAGGATTTCCCACCCACCCACCCACCCCCCTTTCACGTGACATATGGGACCAGAACTACAGAGAGTTACCTTATATGTCACAACAGATACTTTTAAAGACACTCTTGAACCACAGACACTTTTCTACTTGGGGTATCTCTCTAGTTAGGTAGAGATCTCATTTCAACAGCAAAACCTAGGCTTTTAAAGCACTTCTGTGAGAAAGACCATTTTCAGCTTTACTGCTGACTTTTACAGTGCTATACTTAGAGAAAACTTACCAGTTAATGGGCTCAGCCTGCAACACCCTGAATATTTTGTCCATATCTACCAAAGCATTAAAACATACAGATAGCTACAACACGAGAGTAACACCATCCAAACAGTGGAACCATGCAGAATTTTACAGTTAGGTGTGCAGAAGCTCATCACTTCAGAGCATTCAGATCCACAAGGCTCCTCCTTTTGCACTCAATTCTAAACCAAGAATCTCTTTCATTTTAGGCTTATGCTTAATGTTAGGAAAACATAATAATCACAGTTATGCAGGTTTCTAATGAGGAAATCAAAGTGGTTTATTTTTCTCCTCCCCCCCAACAGCATATATAGATAAACGCGGGATGCTCTTCATCACAAGTAACTCCGAATCCTGCCATGCCAGAAAGAATGTAGTTACTTTTAAAAGTTAAACTAAGCCTGAAGAAGAGCAGATAAACTCATACAGTCTTTCTGAAAACCTTAGGTGAGAAAGAGCCAATTATTTAATAAAACAAAGTATTTGTCTTTAATTTGAAATTTTCTATTTTATATTCACTACAGTAAGAAGATTAAATTAAGGAGCTGAATGATGATAATTTGATCTATGGATGCTGGCACCTTTTCCTAACTGTATTGTAACTGGATTCATTGCACACCCTGCCCCAGTGAAAAAAAAATATGAAAAACTGAATTCCACACAAGTCACATCTTGTTCATACTTTCTGGCAGAACAGTCTTCAAATTAGGGAGCTAGTCTCATATAAAACAATTTGGCTTAGATATATATATAAATCTAAGCTACATTAAACAGTAGCCAGATGCTTTACTTGCTACTTTTATTAAGATTAATTTTAACTGTAGACGCTTTTCTTTTTCTTCCCCCTTTTCTCCCAGAAGACTTCCTTTCTCAACTCTGCATTGACAAAACCCAATATAATTGCATTAACGGAAGCACTGCTGCCACCTCAAATAAAAGGGCACATGAAAAAAATTCCCTCAAATTGTTCACCTCATTAAATTGATTCCATTTAGGTAAGAAGGTGCCAAGTGCCAGTACCAAAGACAACTCTGTATTTAATTTCCCCCCTTCCCCCTACATAAACAGAACAACTTTACACACATTCTGAGATGAATATCCTATCACTGGGTCCATCAGCATCCCCAGCATCTAAAATGTCCTTGACACATAAGGGTATGGATTGCTTTCTTCACCTGAGAGGACTGGTTTTGCTTTTAACAGGCTGATTAAGAAAAGAGACATCTCAAAAATATCCTTGTGTATATTCACTATTCTGCAGGGGACAGAGATCTCTGTCCCAGTACACTAACTGTATTGCTAGACAAAGTAAGGAGGCAGTAAACTACCTATCCTATCAGCAACAAGAGTCAGTTAAAGACAGAAAAGCCAATGCAATCAGATTACAGCACCAAACCCAAGCTAAATGCTTTGTTCTTACTAAGTTAGGCTCAGTTTTGCATTCAGAAGCATCACAATTTTTCTCTTCAGCGTCCCTCTCAAAAGGCAACAGTACAGCATGACCTTAGCATGCCAATTGTACCAGCTGGTTGCTCCCCCGTTGCAAGGAACACAGCTCATGTGTCGCATCTAGCTTGTTCCAGACAATGCTGCATCCTTTGGTAGTACTTTTCAAAGGACAGAACCCCCAGGCAATTCAGATTCCCTCATTTGATCTCAGAGGTAATAGTGAATAAAGACTGCAATTAAACTTTGTCAAGCTTTCTACTTCCCAATTCCCTGTCTACTAATTCCAGCAAGGTTATGTGGTTGAAGTCTATGTAATTCCTCTGTACAGGAGGAAGGAAACAATGCAGAATAAGGTCTACATTATTCTGTTTCTTGTTCAAGTACTGATGACATTTGCAATTAGATCAAGTATTTTAAACTAGTCATACCAGTAACACCTCGTAACAGAAACAACAGTTTTAGGAAAAGGTAATAAGGCTGTGCAGAGCAGTGCTATCTGTCACAATTAGGCAGACACCAGTCATCTCACCTTCCAGTATGTATTCTCGTAAATGAACAAACAAATAGGGGTGCAGATAAATTGCTATGACCTATTTTGTGTTTGTTTCATTTCTATAACAAAGGATTATAACCCCTATACTTCATTCATTAGGTTTCTTTCATAAGTTTTATTCTTTAATAAAACAGTTCTA
This sequence comes from Ibycter americanus, assembly GCA_035590275.1. NCBI lineage: Eukaryota > Metazoa > Chordata > Aves > Falconiformes > Falconidae > Ibycter > Ibycter americanus. Next base: position 14,066,706 of record JAVJGI010000060.1, read on the forward strand.
TTACACTAAACCAGCAGAAAGAGCTGCACTGAATCCATCACCTCATAGTTTTAAGAGTGGAAAATAAGTGTACAAAGCCTCCCCCTGAAAAAACTGCATAACTTCTGTCCAGATGATAAAACTGAGGCGTTTAGGAGGCAAGTCAAACAAGGTGAGGGGAGTATGGAGGAATTCTCACTTTTCCTTCTGATAAATTCATTCTTCAACTACCAGCCAAAACCTCCACTCCTTGCTCAGCCTCAGAACCCACCTCCTTCCTTGCAGTGTATTTAATAAAAACATACAATGCATCTTTGTGAAGGACACATACCAAAATATAAGCCACCGGACTGCCCACATGTATGATAATAATTCTTGACAGCTCTTCCTCCTACAGAGAAAGAAAGCACAGGAGAACTGCACATCCATTGCAGGCTCCTGGCAGGTTCAGCACAGAATTAGCTCAACACTTGGTGTCATAAGTACAGCACTTTCATTTGTTCTTCTCCCCTCTTCATGCAAAAGTGTGTGCAACTCAGGACATGCATGTACCCAACATTTATCAGCCCAGAATAAACATTTTATCAGACACTTTTTCTTAGAAAAACCAGCCCATCCAGCTTCTCAAAACATGCAAGTGGGCAGTAAGCCTGGAAAGACCTATTTTAATAACTGGATCTCAGTTTACGGCTTAAATGTCTGCCCGCTCCCTTATATCTTTAAGAACTTATCACAATAGTGTAAATAAAACTGTGAGGAAGAAAAGATGCAAAGAATGCATTCCTAATGCTATCAGAGTACAAGCTAAAGAATGTTTTTTAAAAGCAAAGAATGATTTTAAATAGAAAGTGAAGAAGCAATAAAGCACTAGTCTCTGTTCCAAAGCATTACAGGATTTTTCACCACTGCCAACCAGCCAGTGCACTAATCCCCTGAAATTTTTGTTCTTATAGCAGGTGGAGACCATAAACAGAGATGGAGAAGCAGCCTTTGCAGAGCAATTATCCTCCCACTCCAGGCATTCGCTGCTGCTTGACCTCTGTTGCTAGCACCCTGTGCAGCAGGACTGCACCACTGTACTTCAGGAGACACGCACGCATAAGGTGTAGGCTGACTCAAGATGCACCTCCCAGAGAACAAACAGGTTGTCACTCAACTCTTGAAGAAGCTCCTGAAGACAGTGATGCAGCTCTGTCGACTTGGAAGGCTTAGCCCAAGTCACTGCTTGAGCCCCAGGTCTTTGGCCTCTACTTATGTTTTCAGAACAAGTCAGGCAGACCAATACCAAGCACCAAGGTTATATTATAAAAATAGGTGCTCTATTTTTTTATTAGTAGTAGCATACTACTACTCTGTTTACTAATGCATTATCATTTTTACTGGGAAAAAGCTCTACTGGGACTGGAAGTTACAGAAAATTTTAGAGAAAACAAGCGTGAAAGCCTCAGTTCATTTAAGAGTCAGGATACTAACCGTGCTGTTGAAGAGCCTTTGGTAAGTGATGTGCAGCCCTCTCATGCCAGGCAACCAGCTACACTGGCTGAAGAGAAAGCCACTTCCCCAGCTTGTGCCTACAATTCACACAGCAAGTCACACAAAAGCAACAGCTAACGGTAAAAGCCCAAGGTCTCTCAGATGCACTGGTCAGTTTGCTTATTATGTACAACACACAATCTAACCTGTATTACATTACTTTTGCTTGAATACAGAAAGTAAACTGTGTGTAAACTAAATAATGGATATAAAATAAGACCTATATTGTGAGATAGTTCTCTGAAGAGAGATGCGGGAACCCACAAACTAAGCCCATTTTCATTCAGTCCAGGTCTGACCCATGCATCACTTTGAACAATTCTATCATCTCAAAATTTCAGATGGGTTGCTTGCCCCATCCTCACAAACATGTGTCTATGTATGGAAAATGCCTTAAAAATGACAAGAGCATTTATTAGAACCAATTTAAAAGCATGAAATAAACTGAAAGTACAGACGAGATATCATACTATTGGCATTTCTAAAGTTTCAACAAGAGTTAAATAATGTTTCATGATATCACACACAAGAATCTAAGTAATTTTCAAGACATCATGAAGCAATAACATTTGCAGGCAGTTTAAGGCAAGTTAATACCCAACTTCCATTGAAAACACTAAGCCTGCATGCCTAATTGCTCCAGGGGCCTTTGAAAATCCCAGCAGAAATGAACAATAAGCAGTAAATCAACCCTTTCACAATGAAAGCAACCCTCTCCCCTCCACTATCATAAGGTATTCCACAAAAATGTATTTCACTAACATAAAACACATATTACATCATAATGGGTCAGAGACAGAGCTATGCAAAAGTGTTTAACAGGATTAATAGTATTTTTCAGAAATATTGAAATATTTTATTATATGCTGTAGTATGAATGGGAAAAGGGAGGATCATTCCTGTATTTCCCATCTATATTCCCAGATTACTAGCATTTATCAGACAAAGAGGGTAGCATTCCACAGATTTTCCATTTCTGTACCCTGCAGACAAAAAACAGGGAAATGGGAGCGTTCCTCTCATATGCTATGAAAATGCCCTGCTGCCATTATAAAAGTCTAAACTGGTAGACACTGAAGCAGTTGAAACCAGATTTGATGGCATCAGTACGAAAGAATCTATTATCTCCATAAAATGAAGTAATAAAAAAAAATTAAAACTTAGGAAACAGAAGCTTCTAAGAGATTGGTTTTTCAGTACTCAGTGTCTCAATCACTCTTTGGCAACACAGAATTACACTCAGAGTTTCTCATCATATGTAACTTCCTGTAGAGTAACCAGTATTAATTACTGTATTTTTGGTACTCACTGACATGGGCCTCATTTGCCATCATAAGAAGTAAAAATATTCTGTTATCTCCTTTGCTCCTACTTTGATACAGCCTTTCTTCTGTCTTTTCCATTTTGCAGCCTAAAAATTACTTCCTTGAGAGCAGGTGAAACTGATTCAAATTAATAAAGAAAGGAAAACAATCCTAAATGTCCCTGTTCAATAACAAATATCAATACTAGAAGCTACTCAAGACCATTTCCTTCCAGGACAAGGCTGCCATAAGGAAAGACACTTCTAAGAGAAAAGGAAGATATGGGAATGAACACAGGGTTTCTCTACGAGAAACTCACAAGGAAGAACTAGAGAAACAGAAACCTTTCACTAAGCTGAGGCTACTGTAATATGCTATATGGTTGCTTAGGCCAAATGAGAAAAGTAATCGACTGGGTATTTGGAAGTGTCCAGTTGAACTGTAAGACAACATTATTTCATGATTGCTTTTCTTGCGGAAATTAGGTTAGTCTAACAAGTCCTGGAGGAAAGCCACATCTTTTATCACCCTAAGAAAAAAAGGGTTTGTATTTAAAAACATGCTGCTGTTTCCTCTTTTTCCTCACTGTGGAAACAAAACTAATTTTCCACACCAGAATTCTGAAGTTAAAGGGTTTAAAGTGATTTGATGGAAATAGACCTACATTTTTAAAGTGGCATGAAAAATCTTAAGTTGAGAGGAAGCATTAGGGACTAATTCAAACATTAAGTTCATTCAACAATTCCCACCCATTTCCCTTCAAAGCGAAGTTGATGTTTAGTCTCAGACATTTTCTTTTCAAGTAAGTGCAAATGTGAAAACAATAAAGGAATTAGGCACTGGTTTGCATTCTCTAGGACTGAAGTAAAAGGTAGACAGGCACATATTAAATTGTTATTAAAAAGTCAGCATACCTGTGATAGCAACTCAAAGACACACAAAAAAAATTTACCTCCTTTAAATGACCAATTCTAACCTTTATTTGTAGATCAACAATATATATTTTCATCAGTAAGGTCATGGTCAGCCATACGCATCTATTCACATGTAAGAGTTCTGCCACAAAAATGTACAAACTTACCTTATCTTGGTTTTCCTTATTTTTGTAACACAAATTTCCAATGAGACGAATAAGATGAGATTTAAAATCCACTGCTGGATGTGAAATTTCTTCCTGCCCTGTCATAGTGTGTGTGGCAGTGAAAATATTTACAGACTGTTTCCCAGCAAGATGAGTTAATCTCAGGGTATCTACAGAAAACAAGAACATTTTAATTAATTACCACATGAAAATTAGTATCACTTTGCACAGAGCTTTAGTACTAATTGTTAGGTTCAAAGTTAACCGATATAATTTCAGATATTCAGTAATATGGCAAAAGAACTTTGAAAGCTTTCTTGATTTCTTAATTCATGCTAGTATAACCATAAAGGCCAACCCAAGGTCAGAAGGTATTTTTGCATCCTTTTTACACGCATAGTTCAGACATGAAGTCTGAAGGCTGGTGCTATAGGTCTCTACTTGAAGAATCAGAACTTGTAGGCTGTTGATGATTCTGGCACTGTAAATACACCGCTAAAACCAAGTTTTTTAGAAAACTTCCTTTAGTTCAAACTTGTCATAGCAACACATACCAATCACAGAATTGCTTTTTTCTCTCTTCTCCAGTCTGCTCATAGCTCTGTAGTATAGGAATAGATTTCGAGTACATCTAGCACCTTGACACATCTTTACAAATCCTTTAGTGCCATAACCTTGGCAACTAAGAAACACTAATGTGCCTGTATGGTAAATGCTAGCTTAAAGCAGCTAGGATTTTTTTCTACGATGTTCCAGAGAGAAATCAGAGAGAAGGAAAACTAAAATCTGTGAAAACAACATTCCACAAAGAGACCACACCCAGAAGAAAAGTTGAAATCATGTGAATGCCTGAGAGCTTGTACAGCTGAGAAGCCAATTCAATAAAGGCCGCCACGCCCATATTTAGAAATTAAGAAGAATTTCTCCTCTAAGTGACCTGCAATACTAATAAATGCCCTGGCATGCCATTGTCCCCAAGATACTTCATGCAACTTACATTGAAACAATAAAGACATAGCAAACCCAAGTTATAGCACAGGGCAGTAATTAAGCACTATGCTCTTTCTGCTCTAGATGTAACATCCATAATGGAATGGGCACTAGATCTCCTGGATTTAAATTAGAAGAAACTTCATAGGTCATCATATCATAGTTTCACTCCCAGATGGCTGATACAGGAGAAGAAAAAACCCACCTCTGTCCTGATAAAGAGATAACTACAATTCTGGCAGCTTTTTTTTTATTTATATGAAACTATACCAGGGCCTAGAGGCCTCCCATATGACAGCTACCACTATATTTGTTCGTATTTTGAACTAGTAGGAAAAACCAATCTCCTGATTGCACCTTAAAAATATCATCATCAAATAGCTTTGAACACAATCTTCTTTCATCGGAATTTGTTTGGTGTTGTAAATCCATAAAAATCAGCAGTGTCTCATATCCTTCTCATGGCATTCCACTTTGTGTGCTTCCTTGCCTTATAGTCTTAGTATTTTCACACACACAAACACGTAAAAGGGAATTCCATGGTCTTCTCAAACCTTCTGCCTGCCCTTAAAAGGGACCCCTGAGCAAAAGGATTAAAAACAAACAAAACAAACCCCAAAAGGCACACACCCCCCACCCCCCCACCCCCAAAAAAGTATAATAAAACTCTCGAAATTTTATTACAGTGCAGACAAAAATGAAATGAGCAGTGCACGTTACTGGAAAAGAAAGTACAGGAGAAGGTAGAAGAAAAATAGCACTGTCCATGCATGATGCCAACACAGATTGAACAGTGCTCCACACATTGTACAGCAGCACAACACAGCAACTGCTGCCAGGATGTCACCCATACTCTCAACTAAAGGACACCTCAGTCTGCCGTTCTCTCATTATCCCAAAAAGCAATTCTTCCAAAATGCCTCTCAACCCAAAAGACCATTTACCTCTCTGGTGATATTCCCCCAACACCGTGCAATCAAGCTGTTAACAGTGCTAAAGATATTATTAACACTGCCGTATTACTGTCTAACTTAATCCCCAAATTAATGAAGACAGCAAAACACACTCCTTAGTTGATACTTAAGAGATCATTCAGACATTTTTCAGATCTTTCAATAATTGCCAAGAAGAAATTTCTCATGATATAAACCGAAAAGAACTGCTCCATCAAAAGATCTGTTAGATGAAAATCTTCTGCACTACCTATCCTTATTTTTTTGGTCTTCAGAACTAAATACTGAAGGTGATATAACACAACAATACAGATTTTTTTTGCTGGTTTTGCTAATCCAGGATTAAAGGAGTCTTGTAGCCAAAATGTAGTCTTAAAGAGAAACTATAGGAGTTGATAAATTTCTGTTGGCTGAGAGCATGTGGGATGGTAACAATGTTCTAGCCTGCACCCCCCGGTTCATTAGCCTGGAGACAGCTGTGGAGAAAGCCAGTCTGCACACAGCTACAGAAAGGAGGACTGGCCTATAGGCTTCCAAACTTAACTGATCTGCAGCTCCTTGAAATTCCCATTTAAATTGAAAGACTTTTACAAGCATTCAGAGGTTACAATGTCTAACTTGAGTTTCCTCAAAACAACACACACAAAATAGATCTTGTTGTTTATCATCTCACTATAAGCAATAAAACTATGGACCTGTCATCAAAAAACAGAGGTTTGGCTGGTTTTTTTGTTTTGTTTTCTTTTTGTTTGTTTGGTGGTGTTTGGATTTTTTTCTTGTTTTGTTTTTGGTGGAGTTTTTTTGTTTTTTACTGCAAGGACCCTTATAACATATCAAAATAGTCACAGTTAACAGCCTTTTTTGGTTTTTTTTTTAGCCAAAATATTACATGTTTTTCTTTAAAATCCATAGACTTTTATAATTTTCTCAGAAAACGGTGGGATGTATCAGTCTGAAAGCGCTAAGATTTAGGAAGGCACACGTCAGTACATGTATATTTCCTCGTCTTTACTCTCTTGAGTATATAGGGTCTCTCTGGACCATCCTGGCTTAATCTTCTTAGAGTAAAGCCCTTCCTTCCCTGTTGTTTCTTAGCAGAAGAAATCTTTCAAACTGACCTTTACAAGTCAGTGAATTTGGTTAAGAACATCCAAACTGTACTTAGTTTGTTTTCAGGAATCTGGGAAGCAGAAGGGAACAGACATGGAAAAATCCTTTTTCTACTTGAGGAAATTCTTCCACACACATTCAACCAGTGGAAGAACATAGGAAGCAGCTGTCCTTTCCACAACTTTTACTGTATAAATAGCACATTGCTGACAGTTGAATCAAGGCTCTGTTGAGTAATAGGAGCTAACAGAGCAAGTAGAGAAGCAGAAAAATTCCAGGAACAAATCAAATATTTGAAAATGTAGATTACCTTAATCTCCTATTTATTTATTTTATTAAAAGGTCAGAATCATAATTACCACCAGTTGTGAAAAACATGTTTTCATTCACAGAGCAACATGATTTTGGAGCAAGCCAACAGTTAATAAACTTTGTGGCTTTTCACTCACCTATGGCTGTTTCAAGCAAACCAGGCAAAGCCTGTAGATGTTCTAGCTGTCCATTGTTCGATGTCATTTCACAAAGCACATCAAGAAGACGAACCGTAACCAGTGCTTCCTGTAAATGAAATTTACATTTCTGAAAATGGCTTATGAAGATTACCATAAGAACATAAAAGTGACAATCTAAACAGAGGACGGGAACTCTCAGCACCTCAGGTTCCTTGCAGGTCTTCTCAACTGCCAAGAATAAATTTATACAAAACGAGGACATCTTTTTACAATAACAATAATGTATTACATTGCAATAATTTATTTTCAAAAGTCAAACAGTGTTATATGTGCCTTGAAAAATCACAGGGAAACCAAAACAGAGCCATAAGGGATAAAATTTTAACAAAAACACAGTAGCTTCCAAAAGGAGAAATACAGAAAATTACTAGCTGAGAAAATTATTTCTGTATAAATGTTTTCTTTGAGTTTATTCAGTAGGAGCGTCCCACTTTAAAGACACAAACACCGCCTGCAAGACACCAATTTGTTGTCCGCAGGAATTCTGTAAAGTTCTGTGGTCAAATGAACTTTGGCTGCGAGAATTTACATTATTCTTGGGTAAATAGGATTGGGATCATAGATGCAGCATTTTGGTTAGGTATGAGACACACAATTTTATTTGCATATTATTTATTCAGCCAGGGAACTATTTTTTCTCACAGACTGTGTTGATATGTGCTTATAATGACAATCCAGCACTTACAGAAACTACCTTAAGAATGCATGCCATAATTTGGAACACCACATATTGCTCAAGAACCAGACTGTGACTGCAAGATGATTCCACACAAGGTGTGGTACGTAAACTGCAAGCAGCCTTGAAAAGGCTCGGACATAGGTCACAGTAATTATTCCTTTCTTGTATGGTCTAGGACAGAGAGATCTTTACTTACCAACAGTATAATATTTTTGAATCCATATAATCAATATCATATAACTTGTGAATGCCACTGTTGATTATTTCAATTAAGTACTACGATTACATACATTCTTTGCTCCTTCCCATGCTCCCTGAAGACAACAAATCAGTATAGGATCCAGGTCCTAAAGCTGTATTTTAATTTTTTTTCCTCACACAGCTGTAGCAACGTTCAAGTCTTGCACCAAGTTATCTAATAAATTGCTTTCAACAGCACAACCACAGCCTCTGAATACATTGGTCATTGTGTTGTTATAAAGTACAAATACTCCAACTGTATTTCAGTAAGCAGGTATTTACAATTTTAAGGCCATTGTGCATTGTTACAAGACAGTAGCTTAGCCAAAAGCCTCTTCAGCTCATATACTTAACGCTTACCTTTGCACAAGAAAAGGTTACGTGCTTTAAGCACACAAGTATCAACAGGCAACGATAAATCACACCAGTAAGGTACAACAGCCCTTGCTGCCTATGTGCACGCCATTACCCATGCACATAATGCAAGCTCTATAGCAGCTGATACCACGAGGTATGGCTTTTCTTTTCTCAGCCTTACCCTTTTTCACCCCACTGCCTTTTTTAAATGCCTTTCTTCACTGTCCTCTATGTATTCCTTCCCAGGGTTTTATACTACAATCTCTCCCTTTCTTTTATCCCACCATCTGGCTCAGTTCAGCAACTGTCCCATCTAGATTTGAGAAGAGGAACAGATTATTTAAAAAGCACAAAAGAACCTCCAAATTCTTCTACACATTTGCAACCTGATACTTCCAAAAAACTGTTTAAACATCTCTGGTTGGGTTCTCCCCAGCAACTCCTCAATTTTTATGCTTTTTTTGCCCTCCACCTGTACAAAAGAAAGGCAATAAAACACAATTCTTCCTTTTTAAGTTCAGCAACAAGATGCTGTTTGAACCCCAGAACATTTTGAAATCTGACAGCCATCTTGATGTGGATATAATTTGAAAAGTAAGTAAGGAAATAATTAAAGGTTTTTAAATCAACCTATTTTGAGAGAGACTCAGAAAAATGTTCCTTATAAAGAAAGGACATAAGAACTTAAAATCCAGGGATGGGTTTTATTTTGCAAGTATGGTTGAAAGTTAGTGAAAGCAAACTGATGCTGAAGGCAGGCTTATAATGGAAAAGCTATTTTAAACATTGGTTTAAGCACTGCAGAAGCATATGATTAGCTTTTCATTGGTTTAAGATGCAAACAACAAGACCTGAGGTTCCTTAGGGAAAAAAAGGCAGTGTCTACATATAATAAATTAAACAGTGGATGGGACACCCAGACAACATTTTGGGAGTCAGGCCAGTTCAAGGACTGTCCCAAAACGCAGTTTTCAAACACGGTCATGCAGTTTTGGAGTGTAAGACAGCTTACTAGTACAGACATAGCCTGACCAAGGCACTTGGCTTCAGAAAAGTCCAGGCAGAACTTAGCTTAGTATCACAGTTGCTGCCTAAAGCATTTTTAATGACAGACTCTACATGCACAACTGATTTTTTTCCAGTTAAATACAACTCATGTGCAGAAACGAAAATATTTATATAATCAAGCAGAAATTGGTGCAATTTTTGATAATTTCCAGTAGGAAAAGAAATAGTTTTATAAATTTAAGCTGGAATTTCTCCTTTCCCAAGGCAAGCACATGTTATGAATAAATGTATACACAAAATACGCATATATACACACTTTTAAAAAACTATTTTTAAACTATTCTTGTCATTGCTCTCCATTTATTCAGCTATTATGACTTGTATTTTGTGCTCATTAAATGATCCACATTTCCCACCAAACAGTGAAACTCAACTTGTCATACATCATGTTTATGTGAGAGAAGAATAAAAAGTCAGCGTCAGCCAAGACAAGTTATACAGTAATATTCTGCATACTGCGTCCCAGCACCTTCAAGATGGACAGAGACCTCCTTCTGCTGGGCGCAAACAAACGTTTTTTTTCCAAGAACTGAAACCACAGAATACTTGAAAAGTAACCACACAGGATTAAACAAAAAAGGAAAAAAAAAAAAAAAAAAAAAGGTAGTGGGAGTGCGGGTGGAATCATCTCAGAATATGTCCTCTTACTGCCAAGCTGATAACTTTTCCAGAAGTAGACAATTAAGTTTTCCAACATAACTTTGCCTAAGCAGTTGGGGGAAGCTGTGCTTCTTGGACAGATAAGAAGAGATTGCTGTGTGGTTGCTGGTTTTTTTGGGAGTTTGTTTTAGTTTTTTGGTGGTTTTTGTTCAATGCATCCAACTATCACCTCCTCAAAGTGATTTTTTTAATATCTTCTCATAATACCTCTCAGCATAATTTAAAATTCTTGTGTCTATTTAAACAAACCAAAAAAATTGGCATGTACAGCACTGTGTAACTATCATATAAAAGCATTTAAAGATCAGGATTTTTTCACTTCGTTAGTAAATTATGACAACCATTCTCAAGATTTTCTACAAATTAAACTACCAGAGGTTAATTTTATTTTAACAGTAAAATGCTTCTGACTACATTTCTATTGGGTAAAAAAATTTCAATATACCACTGTGGTCACTTGGCAAGACAGAAGCTAGATGTGACTTATTTTAAAATATCTTATTAAGACAATATGTTAATTACACTTCTGAAACTAAGCATGATTAATCAGTGAGAATCAGTGATTAACTAATTCTATGCCTCACTAAAACCTACTAGATTTTTCAGGCTTTTAGTTTTCTAGGTAGTTACCTTTAAATAATAAAAAAAAAAAAGACTCACCCCCAAAAAAGCTGAAAGCATTAAAACTTTATAAGAGGGATCAAGAACCGAGACCAGTACGACTTGGCACTGCCTGCTCGCAATACCTAACGCCACACAAATAAGGTCACTGCAAGTTATGGTACAAGTTGCTTTCTGTATTCCCGAAGGCATTGTTACATCTCCAAGCAGGCTGTTGGTACCAAGAGGAAAAATAGAACACCATATTTGAAAAGACCTCTACCCTTAGATGGCCTAAACCTCCTTACTGCACTGTATGGTGTGGCAAGTAGCCAGCAACTCTTGGATACTTCATAAGGAGGAAACAAAATAAGGCCATCGAGGACTCAGCTCTGCATCAGAGGTTCCCGAAGTGCAACCCACAAACCATCTGTGACCCATAAAAGCCTTCCTATTTAGCTTGCAAAGGGACCTCATTGTGGCCACCCTCAACAGAACCAGTTCATTAAGTCTGAAGCAATAACGGATTTCTTCCAAGTGAACTGGAGGTGGGGCAAGTGTCTGGGTGCTCAGGAGACAAGAGCTGTCTGCCCCTTAAGAGCCCAGCAAACTCTGCAACTCGATGCTGTGGATGCTAGCTGGCCCCAGGACTGCTGCCTTCTCAGAGCCATGCAAGGTCCACCAGAGCACCCCAAATCATTGGGAAATTGGAAAGAGTCAATAACAAAAGCCCTCACTTTCACAGAGGATGGCTATATACTTCAGACAGCCCCCCTGCACTCAGTCAATCACACACCCTCCCTGCAGCTCTCCATGATCAGAACCTGATGTTCCACGTCCCAAACAGATCAGGAACACCTGCCTTACAAGCAGCCAAACACATTTTCAAAGAACTACTATTTGGGAACTTAATGACGTATTAATTATCAAGTTATCATCAGTTATTTAAGTTTTAAAACTCCTCCAAGATTTACTTACTTTAGTACCGCTAGGGGGAAAAAAAAAAAAAAAAAGCATTTACTCCATTTTTACCCCATTTTTAGCCCAACTGGGTGTGGAAATGCTGCTTCCCACCTATAAATAAAATAAATATATTAAGTTCTGATTCATATTTTAATAAAATATAATTCACAACCCAAATAAATTACAGAAGTGATCCTTAGAAAGAACATAATAAACCATCCAAACACATGACAACTTGAACATTTTTTAACAATGTGGTAGATTTATTTCTATCTCAAAGTACCATATTCTTTACCATCCTCAAATTAAAAGCAAAATTGGGCTTCTGTCTTACAGATTCTACTGTGAACTCTGCCACTGCTTTCCCTATATAAAGTAAACTAGGAACGTACACAAGTGCCACTTGGGTAGCTGTGGCAGTGAAAACTCACCACTTCAGATTCTGGTACTATAATGGCTTTTTATCAGTCATACCTCATCTTCTGCAGAAGTTAACTTGAGCACAGCTTCACATTTCTCTTGGAAACATCCTACAAGGAAGTCAGCATGTCTCTTAAACACATTAATTTCTTCACTGGTAACTGGGTTCTTCTCACTTACTTTTGCCATCATCAGCTCCAACAAAGTTACTCTAGAATCAGAAAACAACCTGTTAATCAAATTCAGCAAGCCATATAGAATTATCAGTAAAATAAGCAGATACAGTTGTTTAAAATGATACAAACAATTAGCATGCTAGTAACAGAGCTGATTTTTTAAAATATGAATTTTTATGAACAACGGCAATCAGTTCCTGCTTGCTGGTTTATTTCTGCACACCATTAATTTAATTCATCATTCAATTAATACAATCTGGCCAGACAGTCAAGTCAATATTTTTCTCAAGTCTATTTAAATTTCTAATTTCTTATGTCCTAACACAACGTTACTGTGACTGCATATTCTGTACGTCTAAAATTTCCACCAAAACAGCTCTTAAAAGCTGTTGTTAAGTTCAGCAGAACAAACACAGACTATATGCCAGCTTCCGTTTGAAAATACCAGCTTTTCACAGCCCTTGCCTTGCGCACAGTCCTTCACTAATTCTCCTCCCCAATGCCAAAGCAATTCTGAGCGGAAACAGGGGAAATAAAAATTGATATGCACACTGCGTTCTTTACAGCTGTTTTATAATTGCCACTAGATAGACTACAATAAATCAAAGTTGATTACTCATATATCCAGTAAGACTTAGTGTATTAAACCAGCAAGTAAGCAGATACGTAACAAAGCTGCTCTATAAAATGTACTGGGGTCATTTATTTTAACAGCTTTAATGTCATTTTATTTCCAATATACCTTCGTATTGTTAGGGCAATCTAGGAGTATTTTGTGGAAGTAGGACTTTAGCATGGCAAAGGCCCTCCTACAGCTTCCTTGTTCAACTCCAGTGCAGAGGAGCACACGGGTTAGTGAAGTCCCACTGTAATTCTCTCAACCTGAAAGAGCACTATTTATTGAATGAATTCAAGAGTAGGCTCAGGGTTTTCTTTCACTAATACATTTGCAATTCAGATGGAAGGACTGACATTTAAACATGTGGAATAGTTCAAATGCTTTTTCTTTTTTTTTTTTAAATTTACCAAGCAGGTTGTCACAAGGGGAAGAGAAATGTCTTCTTCTGTGGAAAAAGCACGGTCACTGCTTTATTAACCTCCAAGAACTCACCCCTATCAATCACGTAACAGCTACTCAGTTCTTGCTAAACTCAACCCTCAATGTCATTAATACAGCTGCAATAAACAATTATCTGAACGATGACAAAAAGCTTTTTCAACACAGTAGCACAGAAATGTGCTCAACACATTTTGGAAAGGGTGGACTCCAGAAAGAAGGCTGTCAAACACTGGTAACCTCTCTCACAGGCTTCGCTTACGTATGTGACGCAGCACCGACACAGAACAGTCATTCTGTTTGTTCTGTGGGTACCATAAGCTTGCCCATCTGCAAACTACCAGAGTCCAGTTACCCAACATACCTAACTGAATGACAGCTTTCAGATTTGGCATACTATACAAAGATCAAGTTGAGTGCACAGACGCGTCATTCATCCCCAAGACAGGGCTAGATTTTACATGCCAGTTTTACCAAGTTTAGAGCCTTTCAAGTGTATGCTCAGCTAAGAAAACAGGCTGCTCGCAGACTTTATGATTACAGGAATTATTCCAACAAAATATTATCTCCTACATAACAGAATTCTAGTCAGCTATTGTTGCACCAATAATCCAAATAATACACGTTTAAAAATGACAAGCAAACCATCTGTAAAGAAGTTGGAGGGTTACAACATACTTCCATAAACTGTATTAGTGAGATGAAATTGCTGCCAATAGGGAAATATTTTGCATTACATTTCCTCTTGCAAAATAATTGGGTGCCCTTCAGGACAACCATAATCCTTCAGGAGAAGTAGGAGTGGCATTAAAAGAAATTACATACAGGTTGTGTTTTAAAGTTTGCTGTTCTCTTTAGGCATTCATGTCAAAACTGTTTTCCTGAGTTTTCTTCCAGGCACAGTCATTCAGGACATGCCCATCTTTCTCCTGAATTTCAAGCAAGTCTTGCCATTCAGCCGACAATCTCCTGAGAGCAACGCTTTTTGTTCTGGTGCAACTTCCCTTACATTCCTTTCTGCTATTGTTTCTTGCTGTTTTCTTCTAAGACACCCAAAATTTTCCAAGTTAGTTCTCCCACACAATGCAATTTACTCATTTCTTTTAAACGATCTCACAACTGTTCAGCCACTCAGATGACAGTTTGTTCCTACTTGTTTGCCCATAGCTAAATACAACAGATACGACAACTGGTAGTAACAGTTTTAGCATGTCTTATAACGAATTTTTTTAGCCCTCAGTTCAACATCTAAAATATAATTTTGTATATTATAATTATGATTGTATTTCTATTTGGAAATGATCATGCAGTAAGTGTCATCTTCCTTTGCTTCAGGCACCACTTAAGAAGACTTTTTGTTAATCTCTTGCTTTGTTTCCCCCTAACCAAATTTACATCAGTTCTTTCTGAAGCTGAACAAATTGGCAAGAACTTGGAACAACTGCTATAAAGTATATGCAATCATCAGTAAAACACATTTCTGTCTCCTATAGTTTGCAAATAAACCACAGCATTAAAGTGCAATTTAAATCTGGAGGTTCATTATTACAAAATAAAGTGAAGTCTTGCTAAGCCTGTGTAAAAATACTGTTGTAACATTCTACCAATTTTATTATTGCTAAACAATTCTGTATTAAGCATGCTTGGTTTATATAACCTTTTAGTAAGTGCCAGACACTTGAAACATTATTTCTCTGTGACTGGACTTCTTCCTGAAAAACTTCACTGGCAGCAACGGTTCTATGAGACAAATCAGGTCCTTCCTCAAAACTTCCAATTCTTTCATCTTCGAATGAGACTTGTAAGCATCCTATTAAATAAAAATTGGTAAATTTGTGAAGGACTACAACTCAGCACTACCTTCAGCTATTCTGTGTCTGTCAGCATTATCAAGAACAAAAAAAACCACCACAAAACTGACATTAGCAGCCCTGCAGCTGAATATAAGCAAGAAGTGGTGCCGCTTACACTACTTCAGTGCCCATTTCCCTGCTGGTAATTCAATCAATGGCTACATCACTCACTGAGAACACTTCACATGAAATAACACAAAAATCAAAACTAAAGATGCATCTTAAAAACACCTGAAGCAATTCAGTTGCATTTTTGTTGCTGTTAATTAAAACAAGACCCCTTCTTAAAAGGGACAACACAGATGTAATAATTTTGAAGATTTTACAATAATTAAGACTATCAAGGCATGAACTTACATTGTCCATGCTTAAGGCTAACTTGAATTAAAGCAAAACAGGCTTGTTCTAAATACGTCTGCCAAATACTTGCATACACATGCAGGGAAATCTCAAATCTGGCAAAGAATTCAAGAATCTACAATCTTTTGGCTCAATACTGTAGCCATATGTTTCTGCAATAATCATTTGCAGAGAAACAGCAGGCATCGTCACATCATCATATGCTTTTCAAAGCCAGAATACCATTAAAAAAGCTGATCATATTGTCACAGTATTTATTTCAGGCCATTTGCAAACTCAGACATGCAACTCTGAAGTGCTTAAATTTGTTTGGAAATGAAAGGGAAAGTTGTCCAGAAGTCAGGAATTTTAATTGAAAATCAGACTCCAGATCCACTTCTACAAGAACTACTTCATGGCATGCACCATGGCCACTGTATCACAAATGCACTAGATTTCAATTACAGGAAATACTCTGAATAGTGCGAATTCTGTGAATAGTGCAAATAACTGCGGTTATGCAACTGCATACACTTTGGTTATCTAAGGCAACTGCCAACTTTAAGAGTCACCACTAATGTATGTATTCGCAAACTTTCTCAGCATAGTTAATGTCGTTTCAGTAAATACATTTAAAATAAGTGTATTTAATGTGCATGATAGAGAATACTGTAAGCGAGTGATCATATATTCATGAGCTCAAGCTGCTTTCCCCAGACATCTCAATACCGCATCTGTCCTTTCTTCATTTATATGACTTAGTCAGCCTTATTGGACACCCAATGCGGCAACTCTTGCGGTGAAGGCTTCTTGTCTCGTTTTGAAACAATGAATTCCCCATGCTTTGGTTTATACGGTTATTTTTTTTCTCCAGTTAATGACAGTCAAAATGTTTTTATCTGAATTGGATTTGTCTCCTCATATATCTCAAAAAGAATGCATTCTTATATATCCTAACATTATATAGGAAGATGCCACAGCAGGGTTTTCTTCTACAGCTCAGTTGCGAGAGGAGTGTTTCTATACCACTTCCATGTTTGACAGTAAATTAAGCAGTATCAAATTCATAATAAACTGTACTATGATTATGTTTTTGAAAAAATTTCTTGAGTTTACTTGATTTGCAGAACTCTTGGGGTTGATAATAAATTCAGTGAATATGCACTGACTAGCCATCCCGTATGTGATCATCCATATGATACCTTGTCCTGGTTTCAGCTGGGATAGAGTTGATTTTCTTCTTAGTACCTGGTGCAGTGCTGTGTTTTGGTGTGAGAACAATGCTGATAGCACACTGATGGTTTTGGTTGTTGCCAGGGAATGTTTATACTAAGTCAAGGACTTTTCGGTTTCTTGGGCCTTCCAGCCAGAGGGCTGGAGGGGCACAGGAAACTGGGAGGGGACACAGCCAGGACAGGTGACTAACAGAGTCTGACACCAAACTAGCCAAAGAGGTACTTCATACCATATGACATCATGCTGAGTATATAAACTGGGGGAAGGAGGAGGAAGGTGGGGTCATCTGGCATTATGGCATTTGTCTTCCCAAGTAATTGTTACACCTGATGGAGCCTGGATTTCCTGGAGATGGCTGAACACCTGCCTGCCGATGGAAAGTAGTGAATGAATTACTTGTTTTGCTTTGCTTGCGTGTGCAGCTTTTGCTTTGCTTATTGAATTGTTCTTATCTCAACCCTTGAGTTTTATATTCCTTTCTGATTCTCCTCCCCATCCCTCTGGGTGAGGGGGGAGTGAGCAAGCGGCTGTGTAGTACTTAGTTACCAGCTGGGGTTAAACCACGACATACCTACACCAAAAGCCTTTCTTTCAGTCAAGGTAGCCAATCACCATCTATAGCACAGTGTGCGCTATGAATCCAGCTGAGACCTTTCTAGAAACTGATTACATCTATTGCTTTAAGTACAAATGAACATCCTAACCCAGTCCTTGCTGTCCTCAAGGGATTTATGAAAACATACAAACAAATTGCCATCCATGACATCCACCAAAAGAATTAAAACTAGCTCGTTCACTTAAAACAGTCTTTCCGGCTGACTGGTTAAGGAGCCCCTACCTGAAGGCACAGTAAGTACACAGCTCACTCATTCCTATTTGGTCAGCCTGAATAGAGGAGGAAGACAGTATTTTCTTCCTTATCATTCCCACCCCTTGTTTTCCATCCCTTACCTATACATCAGTGATATTTTATGTATGGCTCTCAATCTATCATACGCTCTGCCTTTGCCTGCCATCCTTTTTGTTTCTTTGTAATCTCTGATCAGCATTTGTATCCCCATTTGTAACAACACCATTGCTTTAGTCACAGGAAAAAACAGGGAAATAAACCACTAAGGCACTGCTTTATTTACTGCTTTGTCTTTCACCTGCAAAAAGTATAGGAGGAACTTGCAGTTTCCCTGGGCTAATGGGGAATAAAGTAGCCATGCTGAATACATAAATAAGATCCAAAATCTTCAAGCAGTTGCAGAAGCTGTAGACTTCTAGTACAGGATTTCCCAAAGTTGATTATTTTAACAAATTTTTTTTTTTTTATTTTCCCCGATTCTCTTTTAAAGCCATTGTAAACAAGCATTTTTCCAATTATAGCAGTGGCCATTTCCCATCAATTCAGCATAGATTTATTCAAACACCTGAAGGAAAACTAGCTAGTTTCTTTCACGGTTAAGGTTTGTTGAAGCGTTTTATATTTTCAATAGCGGAAACATGGGCATCTGCACATCTACGTTTTTTACGTTCTGCTAACCAGTATTAGACACACTTCCAACTTTAGTAAAGGCTTCCTTTTAATTTCTTGTAATTACAACAGGAGTATGAACAGCTGAGGACATTTCAAATACAGCTGCAAAACACTGCAGGGTGTGGTGCTCTTATGAAATCAAGACACAGGCATGAAATCTTTTTTTTTTTTTTTTTTTTTTAAGTATTTCTTTACCAAGTAATGGCGCCAACCTGGATTCTGCAACCCTACATAAATCACTGCCAGTTGTGGCTAAGCTGTAATGTTAACCAACCAATTTAAAACCATTACTGACATAGAAACATGTATTTAGAGATTTTGTGCCAACTATGAAACCACACAGTTTTTCAATCATGTGAACAGGATACTCTATATGGAATGCTAAATACTAAAAGCCACATTGGTTTTTGGGGTTACCTTTCTTGATTGCTCAGTTTGGCATAGAGGGCTGTTACCAACTCTGGACATTTCAGCAAACGGTCTGTAACAATCAAGAACCTACAAAAAAAAAAAAAAGTGTTACTGGTGCTACAAAACCAGCATGTACATTTACTCCAAATGGTGCTGGCTATTTTTACTTGTAGATGACCATATGATATGCTTCTGGTCCTATTTGCTAACAGGTACACATCGTCACAAAATAATTGCACATTGTTATGCAGTATTTTTCCTAATACAGCAATGGCCAGCTCCCATCAGTTCAGCACACTTCTACTCAAATGCTTGAAGGGAAACTGGTTAGAGTCTTTTGCCAGTCATACAAAAGGCACACCACAATTCAAATAATAAAATGCTTATCCAATTGTTTATGCATGACAGCAAAAAGCCAAAATTCAAGCTTGAAAACTATTATGCTACTTGTCACAACACTGTTTTTATGACCACCAAACAGTCAAAAAAGTGCACAAATAATTTCTCTTTAAAAAAGAAGTTGTAACGAAGCATCAAAGCAAATGGAAACATGTCAGATGCAAGGCAGCAAAACACTGTTCTCAACTTACAAAAAATACCCTCCTTGTGTAACAGGAACCTAAGCTGATAACCAAACTTAACTCCTAACTCTACGAGGCAGGTAGGTATGGTCAGTCTACCTTTGTGCTAAAGCCAGTATTTACACTGATCACTTTCCTAAGCCCCATTCACAGCAGTCAACAGCAGAGCTAGCCATTTAATTTCAACCCAGGCACATACCTTCAGCATTATGTGGAAAAAACCAAAGTATGTAAAAATATTTTTCTTTTCAAATTATATTCCTAGGAGTACTGACAGTGTTATATATGCTGCATAGGTGTACACATACTGAATTACGCATTTTTAAAGCAGCATGTCCACCTATTAAACATAAAGTAATTACAGGTCAAATCTCTGAGCATCCTCTGAGCTGATGAAGCTACTGTGAAAGAATAGCTAAAATAATACAAAAACCAAGTGATTTCAATATTCCTTCCACCTCCTCCTACTTTTCACTTTACTGACAGCCTTTTATTTTGTGTATCTGTAATCCACTACATAGCTAACAGGAAGACAGAACACAGAAGCCTTCCAGCTGTGATGAAGTGTTTTTTGGACAAATGCTCAATGACAATTGGAGAAATAGGAGAACAAGAGGTCCAAAAGATTAATAGCTATTATATTTCTAACAGTAACTCTGGACTTAGCC
Source organism: Ibycter americanus (assembly GCA_035590275.1). Classification (NCBI taxonomy): domain Eukaryota; kingdom Metazoa; phylum Chordata; class Aves; order Falconiformes; family Falconidae; genus Ibycter; species Ibycter americanus. The sequence goes on from JAVJGI010000060.1 coordinate 14,086,998, forward strand.
AGCATCTGGTTCAGTTACGGTAAACTAGACATTTTTAAGAGCAGGAGGGACAAGAAAAGCTATTTAGTGCAATGTTCTTGTTTTTTTAATGTATTTGTACACACATTCAAGGAAAAAAAAAATAGTATAAGCATAGGGAATCATCAACTTTTGGCATTCTGAGCAGTGTAACATTGATCCAAGAGTTTCTCAACACAAATTTGAACGTACAGACTTCCCCAAAGTCAACAGCACAAATGTATTCCAACTGAGCAGCACAGACTCAGCCATAACAACCGAATCAAGTCATCAGCAGGGTAGTCAAGGGGAACACTTTTGCAGTTCCTGAACTGACAATTCACAGCATACAAGCCATCCACAGTTAAACCTTCAAAATGGTAACAACTGACTTTATTTTTTTAAGGATTTGAGTAGAAGCAAAAGCTTTTATCTGGAGCTGCAAAAGAAGAAAGCATAATAATCAGAGTTGTACAGAACAGAGTACTTAGTCTCATAACGTACAAATTTCAGCTGACAATGAAGTACAGTAAAAGTGCTTTTAAGGAGACAGTCTTAAGTCTGCTTTTTCAATTTTGCCGTCGGGACTAAGACTTTAAATCTTAATTTTCATGACTAACATTACTTCAAGGAGATCTTGACTATTTGCCTTGTAGTTAAAAAAAGAGATCAATAATTATCACAAAAAAAATCTAATGTTACTAGGTGCACATTAGTGATTACTATTGCAAAGTGCAAGACCTGTATTTAGTTGTTACTTGGGTCTACACTCTTGTATTTATTCACACACCTCTTTCACATTCTGTGGACTAGATTTCTACTGCTTGAGGAGTTTGCAGTATTTCAAAATAAAGTTTCTGCTTACAAAGAAGCATAGACCTTTGTATAGGCTTCTTACCCTTTTAGTTTCATGACATGATGTAACATCTCAGAAATTACCGCTTCTGTATTTAAGCTTCTTTTTTACCTTATCCACTTCCTGCATTACTGTGTCATAAAGAATAGAGCACTAGCATATCACAAAGAATAGAGCACTAGCATATCTTTCAAGAGCATCACCAAGAGATAACAGAATTAGCAGTGCAGTAAAGCACTTTCAGCTCCTGCTACCATGACCAGAAATTCTGGTGGCAGTTAAGCAAGGGTGCAGCAAATTAAATATATCTTTAGTCCTCAGTTCTCCTGTTTTTCATTTGGGGCAGGGGAGAAGAAGAGGAAAAGTAAGACCATCCACAACTCTGAAATAAAAAGAGACTTCAGCTTTGGGATACTGACTGTATATGGCATTTCAGATGCACACAAAAGGCTTTGGTAGGAGATTTAAACTCTCTTTGGGAGCCAACAGTAGAACCACTGGGATATACTGAGGACCACTGTAATTCACTGAAGGAAATGGTGAAAATTAAAGTTGTTATGCAAGCATAACACAGTAACAAATGAATAGTGTTAAATATGCCAATTTTCTTGACTTTTTAAAAACTGTTTGGCTAAAATCCTAAAAAAATCAAGTGCTTACATAGTAGATAAATACAGGAGGAGATGTTCAGTTCAAAGACTTTACAACAGCACAAGGGCTGCATTGTACCAAACTGAACTTGAGAAGAAGCCAAGATGAAATGGTATAAGCTACATTTGTGCTCAGTGTATTCCAAATGACCACTAAGCTTGCTCCAATCAAAGCCGGGTGTAAGCAATCAACTTTATCATCAAATGTCATGCTCCATATTAAGTTGATTTGATCCCATTAGCAAGTTTAGAGAACAGTGTCCTCAGTCTCAGAAAATGAGGAAGAAAACCCCCACAAATTTTTTAGAAGAAAAAGACATGACGATTCTCTATTTGATCAGCAAACTTCTCTTCCAATCCCAAAACCAAAAGCATTTTTCATCATCCTACAATAATGCCACTCTATCCAAAATATTTAGTAAGAACAAAATAGCTATGTTTACTGTAGTTTAACGAACAAATGTAACAAATCAAATTTTCAAAAATAAAAAAATAAAAAAAAAAATTTAACCTTTCAAAGCCATACCACCAGCCTTTGTAGATGCTAAAAAAGCAATTATGCCACATGAGGAATGGTTTCAGACCAGAACATATATTAGAAGCAGAGGTATTTTTTGTCCTTGCACAAGAAAATATGCACCCTATCAAAACTATTTAAAAAACAAGTATAAAGCTATTTAATAACAAAAGGAACACATGCACTGTCACAAAGATCAAAGAAACTAGGTAATTCACCCCAAACACCAGCACTTCTCGCTCAAAAGAACAAGGAAACACATTTCCATATTAAGGCTCAACCCAAAGTATCAAGGATCACTGTACTCCTCTCCTGAGCTGAATCAAGCACAACAGTGAATATCCTGCCATCTTCAAAAGGCATTACCCATAATGAATGCATCCTTCTTACAGACCACGATACTGTCCACCAAATCAACTCTCAGGTCTAGAAGACTGAATTCAGATTGTCTGTAATATTTCTTTGATTCAGAAGACAGGCCCATTCAATTTGATAGCTACATCTGAAAGGCACTAACAATAGCTTTATTTTTACTTATGCGTGAAGTTGGAATAATTTTTTTCATAAAAGGCAACAAGAAAAAACTAGAAGATGATTAGAAACACAATCACTTCTTGCTCCCCCCTCTCCACAAAATATACAAGAAAGGGTGAAAAGACAAATAAACATGTGAGGCTGGACTTTGAAAGATAGAGAAAATCTGTGCCAAGACATTGCTACTGCAAACAGAAAGTAGAAGCTGCTCAGATCTGTACAATTAAGGAAACTTTTTCAATTGTCAGTACTATTTAAAACCACAGTTGAACTTGGAACCTGCAACATAACTCCAACTTTCCTGGAATTAAAAATAAGAATTACTTTCTGAAGAGTACAAGAAGGGGGCAGGGGACACCCTAAACTGTCAGAGAGGAGAGCGAGTTGCCAGCCCAAAATGAAAAGGGGAAAAAAAAAAAAAAAAAAAAAAAGTAACATTTTCTGGTTTCTCCACCACATGCATACCAATTAAGCAACAAGCACTCTACTGAGGAGATCCATCGTTGCCTTTAAATCTGTGCCCATGGGCAAGACTCCTTGCCACAGGAGCACTAGTTTCTGTCCACACTTCTTTCCATAAGCCAGGACAAAATAACCAAAGGCAAAAAATGGGGAGGGGGAGCCCCACATCCTAATCTTTACAGTCATCATTGAGCTGTGGTTTCAAAAAGAGAAAGTGGATGTTTAGAAAATCTTACTTCCAATGCCAAACAGCTGACCACACTCTTAATATCGTTTTTCTGGAAGCCACAAGCATATTATGCCTCTTATTTTAAAATGGAAGATTTTTGTTCCTTGCTCTTTAGGAATCAAAAATACAACCTGTTTTTTCTTTCCATAGTAGCTACACTGCCCCATGCACACACTTGGAAAAACTGATGACACAAGCTATACTCCCATTTCTAATGGAACCACCAAAGTATTTCTAAAATAAACAGCTTTTAGAATACACATTGGTCGTGGTTAGGATAAATTATAATGTAATTTTGTACTACTTTTTCCTAATTATTTTACAAAACACATATGTTTGCAGGTTCAATATTCTAAAATAGATCTCATGTGGCATTCTGTGCTGGTTTTTCTTCTAAATACAGCAGCTTCTAAACTGTGTCACACACTTTTCTGCTGTTGATTAATACCAACCCAAAAGGGAGTGGATGTGGATGTGTGGGGACACACAGAGGAATGACTTTTTTAAAGGATCCACAATTTGCCAGAGCCTAAGGCATAGCTCTCTGCATGTTTTAAGAAAGAGTTTTTACTAAAAACACAACAAAACAAAAAAGGCAGTGCCTTTTCAGCATAACGCACGTATGATGCAGGATATTGCCTGTGCTTGCTTCTTCCTTTGAAACTGCAAGGAGTCTGTTACAGAGGACTCTGGACTCTTCAGACCTTGGTAGTAATCACATAGAAATAGAGTGCATAGGAAATACATTTCAGTTACTGAACAGTGTATTCCAGCTTTGTTTCCCAAATGAAGGATATGACCAACTCCCTGATAGCATCCTTTGGTAGGCAGCAACTGTTGAAAGCAAGCAACACTGGAAATAGAGAATTAGCTTATGGAGTAAGTATATTTGCTTGCATGTGCAAGATATCTTCAACTTAGTATGTCAGCACTTCAGAAGAATTGTGTCAGCACACCATTACAGAGGTATATTGGAAAGATGGAAGACACACAGAAATAAATTATTGTCTCACAAGGGCTTGAAAACCATGCTCATCCCTTTGAATAGAAACAGAAGATGAAACAAAAGGGTGGAGGAAGCAGAACCAAAAGATGCATAATGCAGAAAAACCAATCACAGTTTAAGAGACAGATCTTCTGCTGTTAGGGAGCAGATAGAAAGGAACTAAGTAATACTAAAAGAAGAAAACATCACAAGAAGGTGGAAGCAACAGAACTGAAATTCAGAGGTTTAAAAACTTCCCACGTGCAAGGAAGTATTTCAGAGGGAATGCTAATCCCACAATTGTGATCATGAACAGAGCAAGCTGGAAGCAACAGATCATAACCAACCCCTGAAAGGGCGAGCCTATATTAAAGGACAAAGCCTCAGCACTAACAATAGGGCAGGAATAGTCAGCCACTCACGCACCAGGCTGTAGCACCATGGAAGTTTTTCACCAAACTTAGAGGGTATTCTTAAGCTAATAGCCTAGGTAGCAGCTGCATATTGCAAAGAACAACATGTTTTCTAGAAGACAACTGCACAGCAAAGAACTGTCAAGGAGATAGGATCATTTAATTAGTGTAAGCCATAAATCAAATCAGAGAAAGGAAACTAACTTGTTTCTGCAAAGCCAGTGTCTTTGCAAAGACATATGCTTTGAAGTATATTCTGTAACATCATACTCCCTGAAACTTTCTGAAAGTAGCAAGCTCTGGGCACTCTTTGCAAACCCAACTAAAGATCCAAACATTCAGGACAAGACAGGTAAGTTTCAACGGCTTTCAGTCCTGAAAACTTCCAGTTTCTTATTGCTCTAAGATTTTAGCCAAAAGCTACAAAACAAAGGGGTATACAGCCAAGTCAGGCAATGTTTTGAAGAACCTCAGCTGGAGATACACAATCTGCCTCCTCAGATCATTGCTTTTGGGAGTTAGACCAGCAGCAGCAAACTGGGAAGAGCTCCTAGTATTCAAGATTACAGGATTGCTAACCTGAAACAAGTTCAGAAGCTGTGTTGATTAGAAGTTTAGAGGGAGTTTAAAAATACATCGTCTAATATATGTTAATTAATACTATTTTTAAAAGCCACTCAGCTTCTAGTATTAAAGATGGCAAAGGCAGCAACATTTAAAAAAATCTTGGAGCTGTTTGGAAAATGAAGCTTCTAAAACAGCAAGAGGAAGAGGTATCAGTTCTTAAATCAAGACAGTATTTATTAAATGTGTGAATTACATTCTGCAACTTCACAGATTTCAAAGATAGAAGCAATTAATGATGCTTACAAGTAACCACAAGCTTAATGAAATGAGCCTTCAGACCATCTGGTCTGGATAAACAGGTATGATCATACAAGGACTGAATACAAAATTTGACCAGGGCATTCCTTACAGAACAGACTTCCTTTTTAAATTTATTAACTATTCTTAGCTCATAGCATGCCACAGAAAATAATAAAAAGTGTATCACTCATGAAAACACATAGATGCATACCACCACACTGTTACCTCCCTTTCTTCCAAGTTCTGAGGCAATTTTTGTTACACTGTCAATCACAAACACTTTTAAAAAATGCATCAGTGCTTACAGTCTCAAAATCTTACTATGCTGATCTGCAAAATAGCTCTCCTCTGTTTCAAAAACTGCTTCAAAAGTGAATGCCTTGGCTTCCCAGCACTGATTAGACTCAGAAGTTGCTAAACTGAGGCCTTATCTCCCATAACCCACCCCTCTCAGGAAGCATAGCCAACACTTCAGATATTCCCTCTTCCCCTGCAGAAGATCCTTCTGAACGTCTTGTGATTTGCAAAGTAGGCAAATGAACAGGAAAGTTCCAAACAGCTATATCCTGCCTTTAAAGATGCTTCCTCTGCTCTCTTTAACTAAGAGAGGGGTTTATGGCAGACAGAGGAACTGCAAAAGGTCCACTACCCACAGCTGCTTCTAAAAAAGGAGCTGAAGTACTGCTCAGAATAATCTCAGATTTCCTCTGACAAAATCTCCCTACAGAACTGCTGTGAGACTGAAGGGAAAAGCCAAAGGTGTCACAGTTGGAAAGAGATTCCTCCTGAACTTTCCCTAAGGACTTTTCCAGCTTGGAGACGGAAAACTGGACTCTAAACATGAATGTGGGACCATGAACAGAGGAGGAATTGCCAATTCACCAAAAAAAGATTTTAGAGATGTGCTTGCCCTCCTGTGACGGGTGAAGAGTAGAAAACTCAACATGTGCTAGCCAAACGGAGTAGTGAGGACCCCATGGCAAAGACTACAGTTCAGCCAGTGGACTTAAATCCAAATATTCACCCTGGATATCCTCTGTCTGTCCTAACAGTTCATGGCAATTGCAAAAATAACGTGAGCATTTTAAGTATTTATTTGTGGAATTCATTGGATACTAACTTAGAGGAACATTAAGTCATAAATTTCAGTGCACAATAAAAGAAAAGGGAATAAAATAGTGAATAAAAGTTTTGCTATAACCAAAACTCGTCTGGTTATTCAAAGAAAGGTTTTCAATACCTAAAAGCAGCATTTGATAGCAAGAAAGCCCAGCCAAGAGGAATAAACACATGTGGCATTCACTTCTTATTCAGTGTAATAAGAAACCGGATGCTCCAGCTGAGAGACAAGAAGGTAGGCAGGAATTAAGTAATATTTTTAACTTTAAAAGTAAGAACATCTTAGTTTCAGTAATTTGTGAGTCCAGTGGTGAGAATAACCTCCTGGAATAAGAACAGTTTGTATTTCAGCTCTAACCATATAATGCCATCACAGCTGCTTAAACATGGTTGCTGTGCACATTGTTAGCTGTGGTGCAAGGGACCCAAATCTTTACAACAGAGTACTGGCTCTGTTGCAAATACCACGGCTATGTAAATTCGTTTAAGCAATCCTAGTGGTATGTACTTCAGTGAGAACTGAAGTACAGCTCCAAATTTTCAATGAATTGCTGACCAAATATTTTTTCTACAGTCCAGCCAGAGAGGCGTCCCAAAGCTTAGCCTTGACTTCGTAAGAAAAGGGACAGAAACTTTTTAATGCACTTTTACCTAACTATATCTCACACATATTCTTCTGTATCAGAAAGTAACATAGTTCCGAGATGAGGGCAGAAAAGAAGAAAAGTGCTCTAGTAATGAACCAAGAATTAGTTCAAACCGGGAAGATTATATGCGATGATAAAAATGGACACCAAACCAAGAGCAGCAATACACCAGAGTCTAAACTTATTCTAAACATATCCTCAAAGCAGCAACAACTATTTCTCTCTTTCGCACACCTAGTTGCAGAAAACTGCAATCCATTCAATATCCAAAAATGTTTTAGAAATAGAAAGCTCTTATGAAAGAATAGGTATTAGCACAAGGCACATGCAAACCTAGACAATTTCAAAAGCTGTCCTAAAGATACAGCGTTACTACATGTCAGGACCAACACTGACCCAAGGACAAAACTTAGCTTTTCACCTATCATCAAAAAACCCTATCTTATAGTCAAGACAAGTCACAGCCAAAGTGAATAACATTACTTCTACCAAAACAAGAAATCCTGTTTACCGTGCAGCTTTTCTGTTCACAGCAAAGTATGTGTTAGCCATTTCTGGACAGTGCCTGCTCTGCTTGACCACAGGAACAGAGCAGCACTTCATGATAGTAAATGGAGAGCAGTAAAAAGTTCACAACAGTTTCCTACAGAAAATAGATGCAACATGGTTGACATCATTAGAGCTTTACCCTAAATTCATTGAACCAGCAGAGAAAACTGCTTGAGTAGGCAGGACATGAGAGCACAAGACCTGATTAGCTTGCTTCCTGCTGCTCAGCAATAGGAAAAAGGAAAGCAAGCAAGCAAGCAACACAAGGTATCACTACATTACATGATTGTATCCCATGGTATGAAATACCTCTTTGGCTAGTTCAGGTCAGCTGACCTGGCTGTGTCCCTTCCCAGTGCCTTTCTGGCTGGCAAGGCCCAAGAAACCAAAAAATCCTTTAGTATAAACATTACCCAGCAACAACTAAAACCATCAGTGTGCTATCAACATTGTTCTCACATCAGAGCCAAAACACAGCACTGTACTAGCTACTAAGAAGAAAGTTAACTCCATCCCAGCCGATACCAGGACACCATACACATTTATCTCACAGTAGAAGGATCAGTGCTAATAAAAGAAACTGGCTTTCCAACTTAACTCAAAGACTACCTTCAAAACAAACCAATTCTAATAATCCAGAAAAAAGAGAGAAAACTATTTGGACCAGGAGGTTCAGCTGTGTGACATTAGGTGTAATACTCTTAAAACACTCTTACAGTATGTGCTTTACAAATGGAAAAATGATAGAAAAATGTAAAGAAGAATCCGATACACAAGCTGCAGGTACCTTGTGAAAACGTAGTCAGTTACTCATAGGATTAAGTGAATACCCTCTGTAACTAAAGCTAAACCAAGAACAACTTGTTGCCTAAGAAATACATGCTGTGTTAGTACTGCAACTAGAAAAAAAAACTCTTGAGAATTTCGGGGGGGGGGAGGGGGGGGGGCAGCTAAAAAAATAATAAAA
>JAVJGI010000060.1:14095799-14117607 GCA_035590275.1 Ibycter americanus
CCCCCCCCCCCCCCCCCCCCCCCCCCCCCCCCCCCCCCCCCCCCCCCCCCCCCAGCTAAAAAAATAATAAAAAGATATCGCAAGACTTTACCATGATTGTTCCACTTGTATTAAGACTACTAACTTTGTAGGCTCTTCCAAACCCTTAACTACACAGAAATACACCATGCAGTACAAGCTCACAAGATGCATGTATGGTCTAAGATAAAAGCATTACATTAGTGTAACACACTGACCTATGGCCAACTGGAAGAGAGGAGAAAAAAGAAAAAAAAAAGAAAGAAAAATCATAACTAAAGCCAGGAAAAAAGTTGACTTTGTTTAAGTCAGTGTTGCATAAGGGCTGGTACACACTAGCAGATTTCCACTGAAAATACAAAAAAATAAACCTCTTACACCAATGTGTTTGGGGTTTTTTTAATATAAAAGTATGTGAAAATGTTACTTTCTTACCTCCCCTCTGCATCAAGTAGACCAAAGATACTACATGTATTCTAATACATAAGTATCATTGTTTCTTTCAGGATGGAAATCACTTTCTACTAAATGTGTTTCTTGAGATGGGAGATATTAAAAAAAATAATGGAGTAGTAGAAGAACAAATGAAATGGGGATCAAGAAATGGGTGGAAATAGGTACAAGATGAATCACAAAAAGGCTCTAGAGCTACAAAGAGACAGAAAAATCATCCCCTTCCTAGCAAGGAATTATCTTTTCCATTTTCAAGGTAACGCCATTTGAATACCTATTCAGTGCTTGATACTGCACTGTTGAAGTACACTTCTTGGTTTAGATTTTGCACTTGTGAATGTACTTTACCTGTGTTGACTTGAAAACAGTGCCAACATTACTAAAAGATTTCCATTTATAATTCTGTTCAAGGCGACTGTATAAAATGCCAAGAAGCTTCTACTACAAACTCATTACTTTTTCTTTCAGTTGGGAAAACCGATAATGCACTTTGAGACTTAACTAGGCAATGATAAAGTACTATGAAAGAAAACCAAATGTATGATTTAATTAATGCCTGGAAAATCTTCCAGTGCTTTTTTGTATATTTCCTTTATGAGGAACTCAGTGTTCTGACAGGAATCAGAGGGCAAACATTCTGCAACTGCCTTATGGCAGGACTAGAATTACTCTTTTCTACCCATTTCTTTTCCTTGATCATGGTCTTACATGTTGTATAGAAGTTCTCCCCTTTTCAATTTCAAGACTATACTGAAAAGAGACAGCTTCCCACCCACATCAAACATCCATAGTGGAGGTAAGGTATTTTCATCGTAACATCAACAGAATGCACTTCAGATGAGAAAGATCAGGGAAATTGATACCTCTGCATTTATTTTGATACTGCATTTATTCTGCAATCACCTTCAAAATATAAATTACACATCATGACAACCTCTTCCAGCTCTCCCTGGCTCTCATATCTCAGTCAAAATACATTTCAGTATATCTTCAATACAAAGAAAATGAAGGATGATCAAGATAATGATCTGAAAAGCAATCTTTCACACGTGTTTATATTCACAGATGGCAAAACCAAAGACTCAGTTTGTCACTTCTGAAACAAAAGTCTGGTAACCTATCAGTGAAACTTTGAGTTTGCTTTCTGAAAACTATTTATGTCGTAATCAAACTGACCTGGTTATGAAAAAAGCCAAGCCACAAACAAATTTTAAACTATTTTTTCAGTACAAAAGCAAACTATTAAATAGCATTTGCTTTTCATTCAATCATCTTAACTCTGCTTAGAGACCTTCCAAATAACTAGTAAAACTCCAACAATTCTTCGTAATTAAAGTTTTGAATTTAAACATGACCTTCAAAACAATGCTACAAGAACATACAAACTATCCTTTTTATTCCCCCTGGAATGCATCATGTAACAATTAGCTGAATGCATGCCCTTGCTGATGCAGGATGGAATCAAACCACTGATTAGGTGCTCTTAAAGTACAAAAATGAAATATGCAATATTCACAAAACAAAACATCTCTGTTATGGTATAAAAATGACTGCATGTTGCACTAGACAACAGATCTGTTAAAAACCCCACATTTTATGTAGTACTCACAACCATTAGTCATACAAGTCTTCCTAGCATGACCCGCTAACCGAAGTCTGTAAGACCATTTTCTGTGCTAACTTTATTTCAAAAATCCCCATAAACCAGCACACAAGTACAAATTAGTTTGCATTCTAGAACCCTGTTTTATTAAAAAAACAGACCATGACTTTAAAATTCCTGTCTATATCCTCAACAAAAATGTAGTTTTACTTTAGCAGCAATCAAAATAGTCAAAGTAGCCTGGAAATAATACCAAATTACTAACTTCTAAATAGATCTTCATTTACTACTAAGCAGTGTCACAAATTTAGACATTTTAATACAGAGATTTACACTAGAGAAACACCTAATTAAGAGGGGGGAAAAAAGTAAATGTAAAGATACATACGACCACTCAGACTCCAGCTGCTCTTTGTAGACTTTCAGGACATGAAGAGCCACAGTCAAGTTCCCAGGATCCAGTAGCTCTCTCACTTTCTCTGAATTAAGGCAGGTGAACAGAACCATACAACAATAGGCAACAATTTTCTCATCACTGTACGTTAGGCATGTCCTTCAAGAGAAAATTAAAGAGTGAAGACAGTAAGTTAAAACTGACCCTGGAAAAACAGACTAGTGGCATTCAGCTTGTTGAGTTGTTGTTCTTTACTGTCTTCTAGAGAATCATGCATTTGCCATTGCCTAAGAGGGACAGAAGTCATCTGCAAGGAAAAACACCCAACTCCTAGGTAAAGGTCAAACTTAACAGGCAATTTACAAAACTAATGCTAAATTTGAGCTAACTGGAGATCTAAAAATTGGGTGAAACATAATAATCATCTGCTTCTATTATCATAAGGGCTTTCTACGTCCGGTACTGACAAGTGGGCTCCAAAAACACACAGAATGATTATCGAATTGAATGAATATGCCTTTGTTACTAGCTCACTATGAAAAATTTGGCCAAACACATCAATATTGTCATGCATCTGCACAAAATCGTTTATGTAATATTTCATTACACATATGTCATCAAAGCTCCAGAAATATATTCTGGTGAGGTTAGGAGGGGTGGGAAAAAGATTGTAAGAGAGCAAAGATTAAGTCACTTTTGTAGATTCCATCTTACCCACAAATACTGACAGGTCTGCACAGCAGCAAAGTGCATAAAGAAAAAGCTATGTTCTTGGAAATAGTATAACTACTTGAAAACACATCTGAAATAAAGCTTATGTTTGAAGCTCATACTTTGAAATAGTTTTCTTCCCGTTTCTGTTAAATGAAATCAATTTACTGTTAGTTTAGAACAAGCAGGTTTTTTTAAAGGTCCTGACCCCTGCAGTTGACTAACAGAAAAAACATCTACAGGATATGGTCTCAACCATCCCGTTCTCACCAAAGTTATTTTTCAAAGCTTCATGATGCTAGTGGAAGCACAGCTATCATGTACAAAAGATTTGACTATAACCACAGAAATTACATTAGAAAAAAAACCCGCATCCATGCTTACAAGAAGAGATCTGGGAAAGCACACTTCCAAATGCTATTCTGGGAATCTCCATTTCCTGCTGCAATGTTTCCAAGAAACTGGAGACTACAACGAAGAGCTGAAAAAAACACCCAGAAAATATATTAAGAGGAATTCAAAGAAACACTAATAAATTTCATATAAATGACAAACTTCAGCATTACAGCTATACACTACAGAGTCCACCTCAATTAGGCTTTGGGTACAGTCTTTCACTGCTACTGTACATAAATATTTGCATTCTCTTCTAACACAAATATAGTGTACAAAGTATTCTAGAGTTATACCCAAAACAACGTTTTCCCCTCCTCAGTTAGACTTATATGAATATGAAACATTGGTTACTAGTGATTACAAGAACTAATTGACTGTCAAGGTTTAAGACAGGCTGAAATCAATGAAAGCTTGGAGCTACAGTTAGTATAAACTGAAGCAGACCCATGCTGAACCAGTGCCTGCCACATAGCAGTAGCCATTTTGCCTCTTCCAGATCTGAGGTGGCTTTCCCTGTCATATTAAATCAACACAAATAGTCTGCCTGTCATCACCTGAACTCTGCAAGAGCAGCTCTGCCTGCTACCAAGAGAATTCCCCTGGCACCTTCCCTAAGTTGGCCAGAGACAGCTTGAAAATTTTGTTGCAGCAGGTAAAGCCAGAGCAAGAGAACGAATCTGTTCCCTTGCCAGCCACATTAAATTCTATTTGGCTGAACAAATCATTATATAATATGATGATGTGCTCAGTACTTTCTGATTTCTAACCCAGAAAAATTAAAGCCTATATGTAAATTCATGAGAAAAAAAAAAAAGCATGAACCCACAGACGTCACAAAATTAAAACAATTTTTTGGCCCCATTGACAGCTCTCAATAGCCTGGCCATTATTGATAGGTTGGAAAAGAAACTTAAAATTAAATGTTATAATGCAGTTTAACAGATGTTACAAACAGCAGCCTATTACAGATGGAGGTGGCTGATATTCCCAGGTTGTGCAAATATAAAATTAGGTCTCTTTGAAAGGTACTGTGCCAGCTGGCAACCAGATTTCCTACAGAGGTCTTGGCATATGTCCTCTTGAGAACAAAAAGAAAGCAAGTCTAAAACGAGGTCACTTGGGCTTAGGGAATAGTAACTTTTTTTCCATATGTATTTTTTAATCCCAAAAGATGTATGTCCTCTCCATAATGTATTTTGAATCATATTCTCCTTTATGCTTTAGTTCTTACTATCTCTGTTCCCTCTCCTTGCACATCTGCACTTTTTCATTATTTTCTGCTTGTCATTATGCTTCCGTTTCTCCCATCCATCTGGTTCCCATCCTGCTGACTCAGAATTTTTCTGAAGGACAGCAAGCATGGGCACGCAACTATTCTAGCAGACATTTTATGTAAATACTACCCTTCTAGAAAAAACTAACAAGGCAGTCAATCCTAGGAATAGTGTATTAGCTCTCTTAGTGAACTCCTTACCTACTCTACTATGAGAAAGATCTTTCAGAAACACATGAGGTTGGTTGATTTTACTCCAATCTTTACCTGAAATTTGCTTGATCTTCTTCAGCTATCAGTTACACTTTGGTCATTAAGAGATCAAGCTCTCAAAAAATACTACAGACTAGGGTAAAAAAAGTTAAAGATCTTTTAAAGGAAGCCATCCTTACTGTAACAAGGATGAAATGCTATGAACACATTTGCAATACAATAATAAATATGTACAAGTTCTCCAGTCATCGCACACTGGAGTCTTAATTTTTGTGAAAGCAACTAACACTGCCCTTGTTCAATCATTGATGTCCTGAACAAGCAATAAGGATCCAGGAAAATGTCACAATTCTGTGGATGTACCATGGAAATAAACCAGCTTCATCTGTAAGTGCTTGTTTTTAACCAGTAATGGTTAACATTTTTCTTTTACAGGACATAAATCAACATACGGGTAAGCAAATAATGTGTGAGACAAAAGCTATTGTATCTATTTACAACTAAGCAGAAAAAGATGCCTTGATAATGCAACATCTCCCCATGCAAGTAATCTCACGTGATGTATCTCAGCAATTCAAAAGATGTGATACTACAAACATCTGATGTAACTGATCTATGCTAGGAATAGACTACGCACAGCAGCTCACAATCTGTCCAATCAATTTATGTGCTCTGTCACAATTAAATGCAACTGCTGCACTGCTGTCATCCATTCAATAAGCCATGTGTTTTCCTTTTTTTTTTTTTTTTCTTCCTCTTTTCAGAAAAGGAATAAAAAACCAGGACAAGACTATTTCACTTTTCCCCTGAAAACGTACAGATCTTTATGAAGCTAAATAAATTGTCAACGACTCTTTCCAGCTGCATTAGCTAGTATTTGGGAAACACTACTTGTAATTATAAAAAAGTATTATTTTCCATAGGACTGATTTATTTAACATCTTAATCCACTCCATAGCTGCTGCTGTCTGTAAGCACTCACTTTTACAAATAATTCTATCAGCACAGCTAAATTTTAATTTAAAAAATGTTACACTGTGTGTGGTCAGCAAGACTATTTTTAACCTGATGGTCAACCACTGTGAAATTACACACACTAAGATGTAACTTCTGATACGTAGATTGACCCTAGAGCTGAAGAAATTTTTTCCCCATTGAGTTGTCAATGGTTCCTATAAAAGCAGATGTCCTTTAGCAAATGCAAATACTCAGATTACATGTTGCTTTCATAACCAGCCTGCAATGGGTTATGGAGAATTTTCTAGGTTTTACAAAAATAACCTCTTTATGCAATAAGGCAATGTGTATAAGGGGAAACATTGACTCTTTTCCTAATGAATTCTGGTACCTAAATTTTTGTCTACATGTAAAATGATCTTTTAGAGTCGCTCAAATGCCACCCATGCAAAAGGTGAGGCAGCTGATACTTTATGGCACTGCATGAGGATGGCTTAAATGCACTCCAGCAGTTCAGTACCTTCAAGATCACAGCTCCATTTGTTCCTTTCAGCCTCTTACGATCACATGCTAACTGAACCAAGCTCTAGCGCACACTTTTCATTTCACAATTATATTGCAATACTACCCAGATGGTCTGAAGGACACACAAGAACCTTTCACAGGCCTGACCCTGTGTCTTGCTCCTCACAAAGACATCATTTCACACAGTATCATTTGCTGAATCAGACTGTGTATCAGATGAAAACTTGAACCCTTGAAGTTATTAGGACAAAGATATTAAGCATTATGATTTTAAAATATAACACATTGTTTCTGCTCCACATGGTTAGGTTTATTTACCTATTTATGTACATATTTACAAAAAAATCCATTGATGTTCCAGGACTAAAGTTGGAAGAGTTTATTGCTGGTAGGCCTTTATTAACAAGATTAACTGCAATCTGTCCCCTCCACTACCTTTCCTGATTACATGGCTACACACAAGCATTATCTTACTATAAAAAATACTTTGCTGTAGTGTGTATTATTTAAATGTTTATATTCATACACATTTTTATGTCTTCCTTACAGAAGATGAGGTTTTTTTCCTAGTGGAAATAACAATAATCAGACTTATCTTCCAAATTCCTCTACAGTTTCTCTAGTCAAGAACAGGAGCCTGTGAACTTGCTCACCAATCACTTTGAAGAATCACTTTGACCTCAGCTGCAGAGTCTTAACAACAGTCATAAGAAGAGATTTCCATTTTTTTTACTTGGGGCAGACAGCACAGAGATAGTCATAAGCACAATCCTCTGCCTTTACTGGAGTTACATAGAGATATAAAATAAATCCAATCAAAGCAGTATTAAGCTGTACAATATCACCTGCCAGACTGCAAACACAAGGCTAGTGAACTTGAATCTCCCTTTAATGCCTTGCTAACAATAAACTATGCATGAAAGATACAGCTGGTGCTCTCTCTACGCTGGGGGGGCATGCACAAAGATTTACAAGTACTTAAACCAAATTAAAGCCTCCCAACAGCTTATACACCTTTTAAGTCGCCTGTAAGCTTTGCAAACCTAAACTGTGGACTGCAAGCCATTACACAGACCACTCCTGGTTGTTTGTAAACAATGGCAGAATGTTTTGTGATATATTGCCATCCCTGGAAAAATAAAATCTTCAACTCAGCATAAGGTGTAGACCTCTATTACTATAAAACATTAGTTTCCACCACTATCATCCGGTCATTGACTTGTTTCCTTGTGGCTGCGAGTTAAAGCAACTTCCAGTCATAAAGAGAGTTATTTGCCTCTTCACCACCATGAATCATACCGCAAATACTGATGAAAATGTATTTTCCTTGGAAAATCATCTGTCTAGACTACTCAAATTGAATGTACAATACATATATGGGCTCTGTCATTTACAGTTATTAAGATAGTGCTTAGTACTTCATTTCTGTAAATAAAACGAATGTCTCGCTACCAATTATATTTGCACCTTGATCATACTGCACTTGCTGCAGTGCAGACTAGTAACCCATTTTTATCATCTGTGGAATACCAAGAATGTTGTGTTTAATAAGTTTCTGGTCCCACTCCTCATCTCCTCTACCTCCAAAAGAAAGTAACACAAATTTTTTTCCTTTCCCTTCGAAAATGCCAACTCTAATATTAAGAGAACATTATGTACACCGACTGGACAACCATTCTGTTCTTGGAAGATAAACATCTAGTCAAAATATCAACACTGTTCTTACTAAAAGGAGAATTTGACTCAAAGGCAAGAGAAATCCCCGCCATGCTATTAAAAATGTGGCGTTACAAGTGAATTAGAAGGGAGCTAGAAGAAACCATCAGACCACTCATCAAATTAGCCTCTGATGTAAATTAAGTTCTAATGAGATCTCATCATAGTAGATTCAAAAAATTTATTTGTGCATTTACTAGAAAGTCAGTTTGACAGCCCACTGCCTGACATGAGATCAGTTTCATACTGACTCAAATTCATACAGCATTAGCAGTGCTTATTAAATACAGCAATAGGACCATTCGCTTTATCTTCTGGTACTTTAATTGAATAATTTTATTTTTTGAAAGTATTCATCATAAGTGTGTTCATTTCTTTAATAAATTATCTGTTAAAGTCTAAAAGCATAATAAATAGGACCCCTGTTACATGCACACAAGTAGCAAAAACACATGCCAGAGATTACTCTCCTATGTGAAGTGAAACACGTGTAAGTGCTTGCAGACTTCGGAACTGCATTTATAAGCTTCCTGAATGCATTAGGATGTAAAATCTTTTTTCTTGAATCAACCTATAAGTCATGCCTAAATCTAACAGACACTATCTCTTTAAAGACCCTGCTGTAGCAAAATCAGCAGGTTTGGAGTACTGGGGAGTCTCAACCTGGACTTAAACCATGCCAGGAAACCAAAAAAAATAACAAAAAGGACTGGCCACCCACTATGTGTTACTCATGGTATCTAACTATATGACACACTACTACATAATACCTTGTACAGGTCTGGGGGGAAAAAAACAAAACAAAACAAAACAGAAAAAAGAAAATTATTAACATGTAAAATGCTAACCACGATTACGAGCAAATTTGTCCAATTATTTCTGATAGCATACTGTGGATGTTGTTTCATATAAACCAAAATTTCCACTGAAGTGCTTATATTTTCCCTAGAAAAGCTAAATGATCTTTTTCTGTAAGTCTGTGGAAAGGATATCAGACTTCTTTTCCCCCCCTTGGACCATTTATATTCTGTATCTGCCTAATAAATGGATCATGGTCCTTTTGCAATAGACAGAGATCATCAAGTAAACTTACATTTAGTATTTTCACTTGCATACCCACATTCCTATACAGCAACAGTTTTATCATTCACATTTTGGGGCATTACCATGTATTTTTTTATACCTATAAAGGCAGCTTGCCTCTTCTCATTGCCTTGTTACGGTCTCTTCTGTATCACACATGACATATGCCCAGACGATGGAAGAAAAGGAAAGAACCTGATGTCTCCTGGTACGAATCTTGTAACTTTTCCTTGCTACACAGCCAATATTGCCTAAAATTCTCACTGAAAAGTTAAGGATAGGCATGAGGCACTTCTCTCCAAGCCCAAAGCTACTAACAAAAAAGGATGCTGCAAAATGGGGAAAAAAAATAGTCCTGTAGCTTGTGTCTGGAAAGCCACGCTTACAGACAGCCCCCTCCTTTTCTACCAGAAGAATGCTTGTGTAACTGGAGAGCCTGGAAGTTGTGCCATGACAATGATAATCAAAAGGCTGACAGAATGACATGGTGAACTTCTACACAATTATACAATATTTGGATTTTTATCCAAACAAGTGACAGTTTAGCTGAAGACAAGCAGATGCCTCATATTGTTCTCTTTGCCCAGATCTTCCTCTGGCTCCTTTCCATCCCCCTTCCATCTTCACTTTCTCAGGAGGAAGAAGTATAGCATTCTCAAGCCTCTGTGGGCGACTCTCTAGTAGGGGCATTTCCTCTCAGTACATGTGAAAACAGTTAAGCTTCTTCTCTCTACATTAGATTTAGGACGCTTATCTTTAGGAAGGTCTCAGCACTAGAAAGTTTGTTTGCCCCATTCTTCCCATCTTGATCTCACGATCCCAATGTCTCTGTTGGGAAAAACAAAACCAGCTAGATCTGGTCATATCCTGTAAGAATGTAATCTTTACAATAAATGTATCCCCTTATCTCTTCTCCTCCATCACAGCCATGAGACAGGGCAGAAGCATGTGACCTGCACTATGCCCATCACTGTCGATAACGACAGGATCTATAAGAGGCAGTATATAACACTGGCAAACCCCAGTGATGCCTGCCCTTCCCTGGCCAAAGCCTAGCGGCACATTACAAGGTAGAGACCAGTTCCTCTTCCTGCCTTTGGTGTAGAGGGAAGCTAGAAACAGCCACCGAACAGCTGCTGCAAGGTAAGATGATCAGAAATATGATGGCCCTGCTCACACCAGAGCTGCCCTGTGCAGCTGCTGATTCAGTACAGTGTCCGAGCAAAGTAGAACCACCACAGCCTTTCCATCAAAAGAAAAAGGCAGGGAACAAATCTTCCATCCATAAGAGAACAGTAACTTTTTTCCCCCCACACCTTTACAGTCAACCAATGGCAACCATCTTAAATCTACAGTGATGTCTGCAGTTTGGATTCACATATATTTATGTAGATTGGAAACCTGTGGAGGGAAGGAGGGAAGGAGGGAGGGAGGAAGGGAGGGAGCTTACAGAACACTGTATTTAAAGGTCCACAGAAATATAGGCATTACTGTTCATTTCAAGCCTCAACCAAAGTAACCAAAAACCATTCTAATTAAATAGGCATCAGCAAACTCCCATTTCCTTTGTGCTCCAAGTGGATATCAGTCCACATTATAAAACCACTATGCATGTGTCATAAATCAGCAACATCTTGGCAGGCTGTACTAGAAAACCTCCAAATTGCAGGAGCAAGAAGAAAAAACAAAATAGCTACACACACTGCCTAAAAGCAGTACCAGCACTGAGAAAAGGGAAACCTACAAGACAGCCCACTGACCTACTAATTGTTACAACTTAAGGATATTAGCTCAAGTTAGCCTCTCTCCTAGAAGGAGCAAAATGATTTACACTGACTCTGTCTCCCAGTACAGCCGTCAAATTTTTTTTCCCACGAGTACCATGGAAAGGAGAGTTTTGAGGATCAGTGCAACAAACATCGAACTGTTGGAAAGCACCAGCTTTTTTGTCACTATTTCAAAGTCATCTTCCAATGCCATCCATGTCATCAGTACCAAACAGGTGAATCTCATTTAGGCAGGATCTGGTCTGTAGTTCAAATTGCACCTCAACAAGCTGTGGCAATAATACACTTTTATACTCACAGTCCACTGTAAATAAAGTAATTCAGCTCAGCACACTTAAATCAGTCAGTCACTGCAGAAACATCAGAACTGAAGTAGAGAATCAAGCCCAAAGTACAAAAAAAACCCACTATCAAGAACCACTGGATTCAAACTCGGTAGGACATTTAGACCAGAGTTAGGAAAAAGTTTTAAAAGAAGAGGGGTCTTTCACAGGACTAACAAGGGAGAAACGCAGCAAGCTGGAGCTTACTATACTTGGACATGAGATCCCACAACTACAGTTGCCTGTGTTATTCAAGGGTCTAGTAATAATAATCCAGGCCCTGCTGTCAGCTGGAGGCCCACTCCCTCCTCCTTTCCCTCCCCGTCCATTAAGATAAGAAAACATTACGTTTAAATAGTGTCCCTGGTCCTAAAGCTGCCCTTCTTCCATGGATCTGAACTTGCTGTCCTCAAACCTCCCTCCACTCCAGATGTTATAAAATGAGAAAAAGAAATTCAGGCATGTGTAAAATTTCCATATTAATACCAGAAGTCACAGTCAAGCCATGTGCATGAACACAGACATGTCAGGCTGAAAATAATGGTAACACTGCCATTTACTCAAAATGACAGTTACTGCTGTATCACATAAATATAGTTTACTGTACTAACCCTGCAGGTCACACTTGGTTGTGCCTGTACATACTGCACAAGATTCAAAGTGTGGGATTGTTAGTGCAGGAAGCAAGAGTTAACCACTGCAGACAGGGGCAATACTACACACACAAGAGCTAAAGAGAATTCCGTGTTTGCTAACTCAGGACAGTTCATCGGTTTGATTCGTCTTAGTCCAGGTTTGGCTCTTTTTCTTCTGTGGACAGTTTAAAGAGTGTAAAAGTTGGCTCCCTATTTTGTAGCTTCTGAAAAAAGGCCAAAGAACAATGACCTGGAACAATGACCTGAACCAAGGCCCACCCAAATCAGAGTCTTTCCACAGCCTTTAATGGATTTTGGACCAAACTCTGAGGACCAAGAGAACCTTCTCACTCACAGAAGGTAGCATCAGGTTGGCATGCTTAGGAAGGGTGAAGCTTGTACGGCTGTAATCCTTGCTGTAGATGTTCTGAAGGCAGACAGTTCATTAAAAAGCTGTAGCAATATTCACCAAACCATAGCACAGACAGAGCAGTTGTAAAATTTAAACTGCAGTATTAAATAACAGTAGAGCTGAAATATTTTTGCCTCTGGTAATTTACCATCACCCAGCAGCAAGAATGCCTGAGCCCTGCCTGTACCATTAACTAGCTAAGGGGCAACTGTCTATTGTTAGAAAACCTCATACTTGCTTCCTAGCACAGATGTTTCTGGGAGATGCTCACAGTTACCTTTCAAAAGCACTCAGACTCACTTTCAATTAAAATAAAAAAAAAGAGCTAAACACAAAGGAGCAAAACAACCAAAACAACTAGACAACTCCAAAAGGTACCAAGAGAACAAACTAATTACTTAAAACTTTCCTGTTTCGTAAAGTAGTAAAATGCTCTGAGTTGTAATAATTAGGGGATAGCAAAACTAAAAAAAAACCCATAGGATTTTCTTAAGCTATGGAAACATGAAACCAAAATCCCAATACAAGTGCAAATAGCAGTTTCCTTCTACCAGACAGCGTATCAACTGATTGTTAGGGCATACGCTCTGCAACTGCTATGAAGACCATGAAAATCCCAATATTATTTTTACAGATTGGAAAAACACAAAGGCCAAAAACAACACCAATAACTCAAATAAAAAACTGATGCTTATGTTTACATAAAAGTTTGATGAGTATAATATATTCGTCACACTCCCACAATTATTCCCCCAAAATACTATAAATATTATTTTGACAATGTAATTATAGTTTTTACTTTAACAGTGGCAGCAAAGTACTGGCACCAATCCCCCATACAAAAAGCTTAATAGACAAAGCAAAGATCACACATGGAAATTGGCAACTCTTTAAGATCAGGGCTGTCCCTTATTTATATGGCTAAAAAAAGTCTGTTTAAATTAACATCTGGTTTATTTAAGCTGTAAATATAAGTAGTTTAATTATGCTAGCAGTAAGCAAATGGAAACCCCAAATACAAAAATAAATGGAAGTTCAGATTTTTAAATTCTCTTCTTTTTTTTCCAAGCAACTGAGGCGTGCTCTTTTCATGCTGCTTTTGGGGAATTAACCCCATGGACTGTGGGTCCATTCAAGAACCACTCTCTCCCACTTCCTCTCTCTTGGAAAAAAAAAAGCTAATATGAATATGAACTTAAATTGACAAATGTCACCTATTAACAGTTCATGATGTTTTGACCCTGCATGACGAGCAAAATGGTTCAAGCTTTATAACCACTTACTCTCATTCCATGTAAATCAGCATGTAACACGACTCATAAAAAAAATCTGCAGTGTAACAATTTACAGTCTTTGTTCATGAAAAACCCTCAAAAACAAAACAACAACAACAAAATCTCCACAAATACAGTATGCCTTCTCCTCCAGAGATAAATATAGAGGGCACTGATGTGGGAAGAGAGGAAGGATTAACTTTCCTTCCTTAGTCTTGTTGGTTTAAATTTAGTAGCCATTGTGTTTGAAAGTCTCCAGGATACAATTTAAAAGCTACATCTCCAACTGTAGTCACATTACAATCAAATCCCTACCCCTACAACCAAGCCTGTGTGGAGACACTTGTTGTTCAGACAGCAAGAGACCTCTGTTTATAGGCAATAAAACTTGGCAATGGTTTCCTAAATGGATTGGGTGAGCTCTGGATATTCACTCTATGATGTCTGTCTAGTAAAAATCTGCTGTTCCATCACACTTTCCAGGCATATTTAAAATATTTATTTTTCATATATAAAATACAAGGAGTAATTTTGAAATGACACCATTCAGTGCAACATGATTAAAGAACTACAAAAAGCAGTGAAAGCAGAATGCAAATTCTTTAAAGAATAAAACAGCAACATGAAAGATACTGAACAGGAAATAAAAGAGAAGCACAAAAGGTAAGAGAGAGACTCCTTCAGTCAATATCCGCACACATTAAAGACTATTTAGGTTCCATGGCTGACCACTGTTTCTCTTTCCTGTTAATTTAAAATACGTTGCTGAACGACCAGTCATTCCAAATGACAAGGTAGGAGGAAAAAAAGAAAGTATCAAAAATAGGCCATAGACAGACTCCTATGCCAGTACATAAGCCCTAAACGCTCTGATTTTCAAACTAACTGGTTCTGCAAAGGTACCACTCAGATGCATCCTGAAGAGGTCTGAGTATTTACCTATCTCATTTTCCTATTGCCAAGATACAGTCTCTTTAATGGGACCAAAAGTAACAGTGCTGCTGTTGCCATTGCCTTCTAGGGTAAGAAAATAAATAAAGAGATAAATATTGACAATAATCAAGAAATGGTTAAGGACACATGGCTGCTCCATTTAAAAAAGAATAAAGGAAAATCAATTTAGTGTTCTTTGGCAGGTTTGAGAACCTCACCTTCCCCTGCTTTTCTACACCCTCAAAATTAGCCAGCCTCCGTTTTCCAGTGCAATTCCAATTTGCAAACAGTTCAGTGCAGAACGAGGGACAGGTCACAGCAAAGAAACATCTCATGTTTTGTTTCACTGAGTGAGGACAGAATTGAAAGATTTATTTCCCCTAGCCTCTCTTGAGGAAGTAGAAACCACTTGAATCACTTAACTGATACTCACTCATTTTTATTTTCAGGAATACTGTTGCAAACCTAAGTCCTCAAAGCTCCTTGCTTTACTCAGATTCTTCTTCAGGAAAACAAAAACATTTGATTAAACATCTCCTTTCCTGTAAACACTTGAAAACTACTTTGAATTAACAACTTTTTAGAAGGGATAAGCTACCCAATGCAGCTGCTAGGAATTTCTGATCTCTTCCCTGTTTCTTTTCAGAGGATGTCTCATAATAAATTGTCAACATGATTTTATAGTACTACATGAACTCCTACAGCTTATAATTCAGTGGCTTTTTAAACACAATATACCTTCACCTTCAAGAGTTTACAAAGAAATCAAGTATCCTTCTTTGCTCAAACATGTGATGCTCTCCTTCTGCAGACCTCAGGAGATAGTCATTGCCTTGTTATTTCATCAAAGATGAAATGATTCCACCCTATCTGGCTTTTGCAAGAAATATAACGTCTGGAAGCTATATACAGTCTAGGTTCCTTACTTTTTATTTCTGAAGCACATGCACACCCTTATGCTTTTTTTTTTATTTAATATCTATGAAAGACTGATGTTCTTTTTATTTTTACAGAGTTCTGAATTCTAAGGTCACTCATTGCCATTTCTTCTGCCAAGTACTTCTCTTTCACACTCACAGCTTAGAATGTACTTTCCAATGCACTTTATTCCCAGGCCACAATCAACTCATAAGGCAGCAATGAGTCAAGAGCAATTGTTTTTTCATTAACTAAAAAATATACATGATAGCTGATCAGGTCCAAATCAGTTTGAGTACTTAAAGAACACTGACTGAAGCTGAACCCAAGTTACTATTAATGCTCCTGGCAGGCAGGGGAGGGGCTGGGGAAAAGCACTGAAGAAGTTTCAGATTCACTGTGGTTGTCTCTACCTGAACAGCATCACAGGCTTTCTCCTCTTCTGCTCAAAGCAAGAAACATTTTTTATAGCTCCCTTGTAAGTACATGACATTTGAAGTATTTGAAAAATGTTTAAAACAAGATATTCCGTATTTTCCCACACATCCTCCCTCAAGGAGGTGTGAACAGGTGTTAGACACATGATATTCATGTTGCTGAACATCCTACTAGAAAATGCTCAAGTTACTATAATAAGCGCTGTATTAAAAAAATTTACATAGAGTCATCTTTCATCACTGCTTTTAAAGGAATGTTTTAAGTTCTGTTCTGAATAGAGTATCTGTAGCAATTTCACTACACCTGAACACTTTTCAGAAAATTGGAAGCAAATTCCTGTCTGAGGATTCAAGCTTATCATCACTGCAATTTACCCAACGTTTCTGGACCTCATAACATTAAGAGCAGTGAACAAGCTAAACCTCTGTGTAACAGCTAGCACATCTGGACTTTGATTTTGATTAAGATCTGAAGGCGTACCCATGACATGAACATACGCTGTTAACATTCTCCCATTAACACATTTTTATGCAGCTTACCCTGGTTAAAACCCCTAAAAACTTCAGAGGCATGGCGTCAGCACAGCATAACAATACCCACACTACTTGGTTTTGAGCTAGCTCCAGTTATTACCAGCAGCCTGGAACTGAGGAATGCTAGTGCAATGCTCTGAGCACCTCTCTCAGGCACACACAAACAGTGCAGTATTGCTCTGCTGCTGATATGGTGCAGTTGCGCTCAGTTCTGCTCAGAGCGGATTATCAACTCATTCAGAGAACTTGCATAAAAATTGTTCCATGCAGAGCAGCTATCTGACATTCATCCTAGAGGACAGAAAAATATTTTGGCAGAGAAATACTTTTTAAGCAATTATGTCGGAATTCAAAGCACATCCTTCAGCATCGGCAGTATTTTGAAGCAGTGAAAGGTTTGAGAAGATCTATTTACAAACAAAAAGATTAAAGCTCCTTCTGTCCAGGATGGGGTGGGGGTGGGAATCAGTGAAAGGATCAGATGGGACAGAGCCTATAGAACATACACTTGCTTCAAAACAGGCATGCTCTTGCTTGCAATTTATCATAGCAGAAACAAAGCTATCAGTTTTTTCCAGATTTCAGAGATGAATCCCAAATCCAGATCTCATACTCTGGAATCTAAATATCCCATCACCTTCACAAACGTCAATGTAACTTCCCAGAAGTCTGCTAGATTCTGCTGGAAAGCTGAAGATTTGCCGTAGGAAAAAGGAAAAGAAAAAACCAGCCAAAAACCTAACCCCACAACCAAACCAAGACACATGCTATGAAGTAAAGATTTTCTACTTGGGCTTCTTTCAAGGACACTTCCTATGTCTGCTGCAATCCCTACCATACTGAACTAGTTCTCAGCTCTTAAGAAATCTGGGTCTGCCTTAAGTTCAGCTAAAGTTCATCTGGCAGCTTCATCAGCCTGCTCCTGTGGCAAGTGTTCTTGGTCTTTGTACCCACAGCAGGAAAAAAAAACAAAAACAAAACTTGTTACAAGGCTTTTCTTTTTCAATTAAAAAAAAACCAAACAACTAAAACAAAAGGGATGTGGAGAGGTTACTATGAAAATTCCATTACATCTATATTCTGCAGAGACTTTTTTTTTCCCCTAAGACTCAAAGTAAAAATATGAGTATCTTATTAGCTATATGTTGGAAGACTGTGGTCTCAAATCAGTTAGTGAAGAAATATAAGACCCTCCTGCATGCAACATTTCCGCACAAGTAGGTTCAGTTCTTGCATCTTCAATCCCTATTCAAATTAATTCTGAACTGGGGAGAGGTGGGCGGTATTTGTCATCTTGTCTGTCTTCCCACCAGGAATATCCAAGCTCCGTAATTTAAAAGGTTAAGTACCTCCTCACACAACCATCTGCTTCCTAGACTTTCAGCATGTATAATTTTAAGAACACTGAGGTGAAGTCCAGTTTTCAGATACTGTCCAAGAAGCGTAGCACTTGAATTTTTCTCTATTTGACTGGGAAGTTCTATCTCTTGCAGAGAGCGGGAGGGATGACTGCTGGAGCAGTAAGAAAACAGAGCACATATACAAGTATGTGTGACTTATCTGTCACAAATCAGTGTTGATGCTGCCTAGAAGAGCTATAAATTGTTAAATACTTGTTCAGCATCATTGCCTATCAAATCTCTGCGCTCATCTAGCTGTTGGCTTTCACTGTGCAACTCCTTAGAGCAGATTCCCCAAGTATTAGAAAATATTAAATGGTCAAGACAAATTACTACTATATATTGTAAGCAATTACAAGAAGAGAAACTAGACTATGGAATGCAACTGAAATTAACTTGGGAAGTAAGCAGGGACAAACAGCTATCCGCAGCAATACCATACAGGAAAGGCCTAAAAATGTTCTTTTAATACAGGTATTAAAAAGAATATTATTAGAGGAGTGGCTGGCTTGCAGGTGGGGCTGAACAAATGCCATATGTATGAATTAACTAGTTATTTTTAAACCTATCTGGAGAGCTATTCCAGGACAGATATACTAACCCACCTTCAGGTTTTCTGGCCCATTAACATAGCGGTGTATCATGTACTCTAAACAACAGCTTTTTCTACAGCTGGCTGGGAAAAGTACATTACAAGCATACAGGAATTTGTCTAACCTTTTATAGGATTAAAAAAAAATGCTGAAAACTTGCAGTAGAGTTATTTCAGTAAATATACTGAAGCAAGGAGCCAAATTAACCACGTATATAGCAATTCAGCTTAAGATGAACTATTGAAAAAAGTTTCTCCTAGCAAAGAAGATGCAAAGGAATCTGGATTTAATTGAATAAATCTTAGCAACAGTTTTTAATCACACCACTTTACACAGCACCTCCTTTTTTGCTGCTTTGATCATGTCCCCTCCCTTAGAACCACCACACTGGTCATGGTAGTGGCCAGAGAATATATACTTTATTTCATTTCTGGCTTTATTAATTACAAATTTTACAACACTGAACTTTCCTACAAAAATTACCACACCACTCAAACTTACCAGTCTTAGCAGTTACCGACGGATAAGAGAGTGAAAACATAACACAGATCAGGTTAAACTAATTTTTCAGTCTGCATGAAGAATTTTCAATCTCTCTTCTTCATAAAGACAATAATGTTGGAACTTCAAATTTATTTAGCCTACAATGATTTGTTCTCGGAATTTTTCACAGGGACATGAACTGAAACATTATTTAGTGTGGCTCACTCTGCAATACGGCATTACCTCTTTACCCTTGTATTTTGTTGCTATGGAAGGAACATGAAGGTATTTAAAATGCCTTAAGGATATAAACAGGCACTGAGAGGGATCATCAAATCCAAGAAGCCATTTAAGGGAGGAAACAGGACACATATCCAAATGAACAACTTGCAATATCCCACTTAACACCTAATTATCTGCTAGAACAAAATACACATGCTACTCTAGTTCTGTGACCTGATTTCCTGTATGAAATATGAGGAGAATCATGAAGCAAAAATATAGTTAATAAACACAGTAACATTTACTAATTTCATGGGTTTCTTTTGTTTCAACAGTGCTATCCAAGTCCAATTTAGCAATTTGCCTCACTTTTGAAAGTATGACTAATAATCCACAGTTTAATGTAACTGTTAACTTCTGAGGTATACCCTGTATAAGGATATCTATAGAGGCTGGTGCTCTTGGCATTAGCAACGAGGTTCATCAGATCACTCAACAAGGAATTAGCAATGCTTGTCTAGAAAATTTTTTGTTGTATGAACTTAAATGGAATAC
Organism: Ibycter americanus; assembly: GCA_035590275.1. Taxonomy (NCBI): domain Eukaryota; kingdom Metazoa; phylum Chordata; class Aves; order Falconiformes; family Falconidae; genus Ibycter; species Ibycter americanus. The sequence continues at coordinate 14,115,648 of JAVJGI010000060.1, forward strand.
CTAAGCCATGCTCATCACAGATGTTTCCCAATCAGATCAATACTACACACAGTATCAAACAAATCATCTATCCTGGGTCAATACATCAAATTTTGGTTGTAACTCAAACTGATTTGTTGAATGGCTAGTAGTCACAAAACACTTTTTATGCCCCCCTTAATTTTCAATGGTGATAGAGATTTTACAATATCCTCTGGCTAGGAAAAGGAATCTGAACCAGTTAATAAATTACTGGGTTACACCCCCTCCTTTCTTTTTCGCTGAGCAGCATTCACCACTGCTTCTTCAGATCCCAGCAGCAGGAGAACAGCACACATGCATATGATAACCCATCAAGGAGGGGTCAGCAGCCACAAGACTAAAGGGCAAACCTCAGGCTGCATATGTAACCAACAAGGGGTATGTCCTGCTCACTCTCCTGCAGATGCTGGGAGGCACCACTGAAAGGTGGTATTCTCACACCGCAAATCCTGATACTTTGAGTAAGCTGAAGGTGGCAAGTCCACTTCCCCAGAACAGCCTTTCAAGCCCACTGCTGTCAAGGACCCTCACTGGGACAGTGTCAGGCTGGACAAAACCAGCATTTCAGTTCCCATCTCTCTTCCTTTTCTCTTACAGGCCTACAAAGCAGCTCACAGCTGTGGGGCAGGACATTCGTGCCCTCCATGCCTTTCACCAAGTCCTCCCTGTCCAACCCTGTGACACAGCTTGAAAGCCACTCCTGTGTGCTATCAGTTCCTCCTCTTTGCGGTCATTGAGCAAGACCTCTTTTTGCCACCCACAGGGTTTAGTTCTGGTCCTCCCACACTAAAGGGCTGTGCTAGCATCACTGATCCTTCCCTGGAAAAAGGATTCCAGCGACGGGTGAAGAAGTGAACGTGGCTTAAGCATAATACCATCACATGCCTGAAAGGCTTCATTTTGAGCCAAACATAGCAGCAAAAGGAAAAACAGTATCCTGGACTTCACTTCTCTTTCCCAGCTTCCTAAAGGTGTTTGAGGGTAAGTTACTGTATGACAGTAGTTTGACTTGCTTTCACAAAATGATAGAAAAGCAGCAACAGGAACCCAGTAAAAACTTCATCCAAGTAATGGGAGTGAAAAGAAATAAAAGTAGTGAAAAGAAATAAAGTAGCAAGAGAAACCAAATGTTCCCTACTCTGCAACCACAGACAGTAAAGACTGAGGTCCAATGCCTTGTATTAAGCTCCACATGCACACACAAGGAAACGCAGATTGTGAAGAGAATTACTGAAAGTGTCTTAATATCCAGTGAAATGTGTTTGGTAGAAATTGGTAGCAATAACTGCCATTAATGAGGAGGGATACTATAGTCAGATTTCCTCTTCACTGCATTAAAAAAAAAGAAAAGAAAAGAAAAAACCCTCATCCATTAAAGAAACGTGAACACTGCTCAAATCAGCACTTAGTTCTTGGCAGCTATTACCCTGACTGGTCCGTAACCACAGCACAGAAACGAAAATTAAGCAATTACTTTAAAAAGTCACAGCCAAAATTTGTTTCCTGGAATCAGTTCAATTATTTAAAGTGTCATCAAAATAAATAAAAAAAAGGACTCTCTCTTCATTTCACTTTGTTTTCAGATCAAATAAGAAGACAGTAAAAATTCAGAACATATTTTGAACGGAGGTATTGCAGGGACTTTTCCTTTTTGCAATTCAAATATCCTGGTTAATTTTAAAGAAGTTTCTACATATCTTTCCTTTAACCATCTACAGGGAACAGTTGAGGGAAAACACAACCGGACTAGACTTGGGGCCAAGATTTTTTTAAAGCAGCAGAAGAGAAGCCCCTCCCAATTATTAACTGCAATCCAAGAAACAATTAAGCTTATTTATGAAAAAAATGCATCAGTAAGGTGACATTATACCACCACAAGACTTGCCATGTAAGAAACATACAGCACAGGCTATATTTAACAAAATCCACAGCCTTACCA
>JAVJGI010000060.1:14127048-14166892 GCA_035590275.1 Ibycter americanus
CCGGGGGCCGGCGGCAAAATGGCTGCTGCGCCTGTGGGGGCGCGGGCGGGAGTGGTGGGGCGCCGTGCGGGGTGGTGGGGCTGTGAGGCCTTGCCTTCCCCCGCCGTGAAAAGCCAACCGTGGGGACGGCGCCCGGTTCGCCCCCTCCCGCGGGGCCGCCCCCCGGTGCTCCTCAGGGAGCGGGGTGAGGGCCGGCTGCGCGCTGCAGGGTCTGGGCCTCCTCCCGGCTGTTTTCGGAGGTGCTTGCCTTTAAGTGGTCCAAATAAATATTTCAGCATGTTCTGAACGTCCATGTGAAAAGTTAATATATGTACATTGGGGGGAAAAATCAGGCTTCCCATGAATAAAAGGACTAATTGTAGCCAAATACTATAGAAAGCTTCATTAAAGTGGAACTAAACTCAATTTACCAAAGATACTTGAAGGAACCTGAAAGCAATACCTCTCACCGAAAGTGTACAGCAGAAAAACCCACCAGTGGTTGATTTCTCCTCATTCGCACCTTCCTCCATGTTAAGGTGACGTAACGCTGGCCTTCACAAATGCTCCAAAACCAAACTTCGTAGGTATTTGTTTCCTACCACCTAAGATACAAATCCCAGTCCTGTTGTGCTCATCTTACACAGCTTATCTGCTGACACAGTATTGTGGGTACAGAAAACCTTCTAAAGTCCCCGGTGCATCCCTGGTACCTGAGGCCATGCATCCTCGCTGCCATCCCAGAACGAGTCCCTCCATGGCCGGTGTCCCAAGGTTGTATCTCTCTTTTAGAAAGAAACTTGCATGTCTGGGGTTACCAGCGGGGCAGACTTCTTATCACGTTTGCTGTCAAAGTTATTCGTACATTAGTAAGTGCAATTTCCAGGCCTCTTCCTGGTAATCATTGTGTGTTACTAATGCGTAGCCAACCCGTTCTTGACAGCTCTAGAGCAAAAATACCTTCAAATAACAAGTAGAAAGTAAGTACGTAAACATTGCCAGGCATGACCCCTTGCAATCATGCAAGTTCTTCCATCTAACAGTTCCTATTACTTTTAAGAATTGCCTGTTCATGAATAAAGAGTGATTTGTTTCAAATGTAATGGAACTCAAGGCTAAGAACGGTGAAGCATGAGAAGTGCCCTGGCTGCGGCTGAGTGCCTTGTGCCCTGGCAGTGACGGCTCCGGCGAAGGGAACGGCCTCAGCACGTAACCGCGTTGTTCTGCATGTTCTTGCTGATGTGGTAGGTCTGGGCAACCAGCAGGTCACAGCTTCAGTGAAGGAAGCAGTAGGGTACACTAAAACCCAATAAGACAGTCACATGTGCTCTGTGAAAATTATCTGCAAGTACCTAATTTTGTATTTGGTTGTATCCTACCCCATCTGGGAAAGGACAGTGTTTGCCCAGCAGAATTTATCTCGCTGTCTTCATCTTTTAGCCGATGTTTTGCCTGTCTTTTGTTAAACTCAAATCTTGTAAGCAACATTTTTTTATATACACCTTATATCTGTTTAGGGATTTTTTTAAAAAAAATCTGATGTTTTAAGGTGACCGTTAACCAGCTTTTACTCCATTAAGTGTACTGATTTTTCGTGTAGTGTAGTGATGAGTTACACTGCAAAATATTTCGGATCAAATAGCTGAAAATACAGACTAGACCATAGATGTCCAAGACATCAGTAAAGGGATGCATTAGTTCTCTAATTCAAACTAGTATATTCTTAAGGCTTCAGCTTAACCCCAGCCGACATAAAGGAAGACAAAAATAACTCATGCTTACCCTGGGGCAGGGTTAGATAGGATACAGCAGCTCCACATATAAATATTTTTTTTTTTAAGAACACTTAGAAAGCAATGCAAAACAGAAAAGCCTTGTTTTCTAGCAACCGTAACAGAGTCCTGTTCTTGGTGATATCTTCTTCCAACAATTTCCAAAGGCCAGCTTTACCCTGTTTAGACTTGCTGCCTATTTCATCATATGCCGCCTCAATCAGCATTATTGATTATTACTCATGAAACCTTGTGAAGAAGTTTTGCCAATGTATATGATCTCTTTTGAATTTTTTTCTGCCTTCAACAGGCACAGTGGTTTTGGGTTTCCTCATATTAGTTTTTCCATGCTTTCATTCATTCTCAACAACATAACTCAAACCCACCTTTATTGACAAGGCCATGCAATACTTTGAGATAGGCTTCTCATAAGGGAGTTCTACAGGGTCTCAGGGATATCAATTATAGAATTTAGTCATTTTTACGAGAGTACTCACAGATACTATGTCTTGAGCTCATCTGATCTGTGGGATTCTGTGAACGCAGGCATAGATCCCTTAAAAGATCCAGTTTTCCCCCCAGAGAGCTTACAATCTAAATGTTTGTTTTTCTTAGCACAGATTTAACGAACTACAAGAAGGGAAACAATCTACCTAGAGCCGATTACTCCATCTGAAAATAAAATGGTGCAGAACTTATTTTTAAGAGTGCTGCATCACATTGAGAGTTAGGCCAGTCTCCTGAGGCACGGGTGTTTGAAGCTGGATGTAGAGAAAGATCCATCCCAGCTGAGACTCTGGAGGGAGACAGTTGCCCTGTTTCAGCAAATGCCGGCCCTGCAGGAGGCAAAGGAGGTTAAAGACTTTGAATCCCTCACATCTCAAATGTTGAGAGATGGCCGCTCATTCTCATCACATGTGTAGTAGTCTTGCCCTTTTTTTATTGGAGGTAACTGCCATCAGAAGATAAAATTTGGGCTCTGGAAAAAGTTACTTTACACTAAAGAAGCAAATCCCACAGCATGTTATAGTCCCGGCATAAATATTAGTTTTCTGACTCTTATTTTGGGACTGTATTAGATTAAGTATGACTTGGGCCGCAGAGCTTTGAAGCTGTAGACCAAAGCTTTTATTTTTGGTCTAGTATTTAATAGGATCCAGTGAACTGATTGATGCACTTGGGAAAATGCTTTTGATTAGCCTTTGTTTCTGAGCAGTGAGGCCCACAGCAGATCCACTGGAGCACACTGTACCCTCATGCCGGTCTTCCACCAGGAAAATTACAGTAATTGAATGAGGAATTCGAACACCTATGTTAGGAGGAGGAAGAGCACATCTGAGAGGAAATAGTACCATCTTCTTAACCACGAGACTGAACAAAAAACAGCTTTTAACCTTCTTGGAGGTATTCAAGGGCAATGAAGAATCTGTATGAAATGGATACTGCGGACTGTCTTAATCCCAAGAATATCTATTGCTGTCCCAAGCCAACAACTCCAGAGGTTCTTTGGCTTCAGATGAGATGGTAACATGTGTCAGAACCATAAAAGAGTGGTTGCATTTGATGTTGAGATGTATGTGTCGCTCCTTTGTTATGTAATAGCAGAAATAAATTTAATTCTTCATAAGAAAGAAATCCCTCCATCAGAAAAGAAAGCCTGCAAGGCCTTGGAGGAGGTGTTCAAAGCACTTGCAGTTTGTCATGGAAACAAATGGTGTCTTCCAAGAAATAAATACAAATGAAATGCTATCTGCTGTACAGCTGTCAGGCTCAGAGTCACTGCAGATACTCTTGCCTCATTTGTCAGGTACAGTCCAATTTCCAGAGTGAATGGGGAATTTTATAACTGTTATCTGCCCTTCACAAACTTTTTGTGCTGCATCTTCATGGAGTGTTTTTGTCAGGATCAGCATTATCACCACGTGCATCAGCATTAGCAGCAGTGTGCCCTGTGGCCAAGAAGTCCAATGGGATCCCAGGGTGCATCAGGAGGAGCGTGGCCAGCAGGTCGAGGGAGGTGATCCTTCCACTCTGCTCTGCCCTGGTGAGGCCACACCTGGAGTGCTGTGTCCAGTTCTGGGCTCCCCAGTTCAAGAAGAGACAGGGAGTAACTGGAGAGGGTCCAGCAGAGGGCTATGAACATGATGAGGGGACTGGAGCATCTCCCGTATGAGGAAAGGCTGAGAGAGCTCGGCCTGTTTAGCCGGGAGAAGAGAAGACTGAGAGGGGAGAGGGGAGTCTTGTCAACGTCTACAAATACCTTAAGATTGAGTGTCAAGAGGATAGGGCCAGGCTCTTTTCAGTAGTGCCCAGTGACAGGACAAGGGGCAGCGGGACAAACTGCAACACAGGAGATTCCATCTGAATATGAGGAAAAACTTTACTTTGTGGGTGACAGAGCACTGGAACAGGCTGCCCAGAGAGGCTGTGGAGTCTCCTGTGGAGGCATTCAAAACCCTCCTTGATGTGATTCTGTGCAACCTGCTCTAGGTGAACCTGCTCTAGCAGGGGGTTGGACTAGATGGTCTCCAGAGTTCCTTTCCAACCCCAACCGTTCTGTGATGCTGTGATCATCATGTTGGGCAACTGCATGAGCATGGAAGGACACAATCCTTGCCCTAGTCAGCTTTATTGGAGAGATGCTACTTAAGATATCTGGTACTCAAAGTCTAGTTCCTTTATAAACTGGGGAATTTCATAATATATCAATTTCACCTCATTGATGTATCAGTTGATTTATATTATGTAGAATTTGTAGTTGGGTTTTGGTCTGGTATGGCAGGAGATGCAGCTGAATTGTAAGGATGGTGCTAAGTTAAAGGAGGCTATGTGTACACTAACTTACATAGTCCTGCAGTTTTCTGTGTGTAAGGGACACAGAAATCATCTTAGACATCAGCAGAGCACATGTCAACCCCGGGAGTGTGAGGGCTGCATCCATCCCTGGCTCATCACCTCTGCACTTCTCTAGCATTCTTATTTTAAATAGTACCAACCAAGAAATGCCAATGAAAGGTGATTTTTTTTCTCTGCTTGCCATCAGCTTTGCCTTTGGCAACAGCTGCCTCTGAAGATACAGGAAAAGCTCATGATATTTTGCCACCTTCTTCCTTTCCTCATTTTGACCCATACACGCCGTATGTGGCTCTGCCCGCACCTTCCACGCATTTGTCAGCTGCCGTCTCTCCTGTCCTCCAGCTGAAAATACCTCTTGGACTGCTTGAATGCGGATGTGAGCTGGCTGGGCATCCTCGGGAGGTCCTAACAAATGCCTTTCTCTGCCTGCCTTTCCACTGGCTCTCTCCCTTACCGTGGCAACCTCTTCCCTCCTGGTTGGTTTGCAGTTGTGACAAGAAGCAATTCTCATGCAGTGAGGGCACAAGCAAAGCAAAAACCTTGGCCAGGGAGAGGCCTCCTTCCGTTTAGAAATTTATTCTCATGGATAGACAATCTCCCTATTACAGGGTTTAACATTAAGTCCCATATTTGGGATTTAATTCCCAGGACAGTGGCAAAACCCATACTGACTTCTGTGTTGCAGGAGCAGCATTGCATACAGGGCTTACCTACTTAAAACTCCAGTGTGTGATTTGCACAACAGGATCCCTTTTGTCCGCAGCGCACAGCACCCACCACTTCAGAAGTGGACGCCCAGTTCAGTTTGTGCATGCCTGCACGTGTGTTCGCACCTGCTTACATGTATAAAACCATGGCATGTGGCATACCAGAGACAGGTAGACCTGTAAAAAGCATGGGGAGTTATTCTTTATTATTGTACAGTATACACTAAAGCAGGATTCACATTGGCACATGGGGAGTGATGTTCTCATTTTTGTGAGAGCCAGGGTAAGTATGGATTGGGATGACTAAGGAGGTCAGCGTAGCCAAAATAGAGAATTGGTGCATAAAGGACAAGATGGGATACAGTCCACTCTCTATCAGACCCTCTGTAAGACTTTTTTTTTTCCCTGTACACTGCAGTAATTTAGATAAAACCTTAAAAAGGTTACTTATTTTTCCTCTTTCTGGGTTTCAGTTGACAATAATATAGTTTAATACTGTGGCAGGGGAAAAAAATTGGGTTTTCGGTTTAGTGTCTGTAGGAAAGGACAGGGATGCTCCAGGCAATACACAAAGCAGGGAAGGACATCTCTCCCCACAAGACAGGCTGTCGTTGGCACTGATCATGACACTAAAGAAGAAAAGATGGATGTGGGGAAGACGACAGTAAGCAGTGGGTTTACAGAAAGGCATGCCCAGAAATGGATCTTGCTCATAGAGACAGGATATCTGAAATAAGTTACAAGCATTTTGTTCAAAGTTTTGTGGGAAAGGAGGATTCTTGAGGAGGACTGTGAAGGTGAGAGTGTGCAGTTGCTAGTCTCCTCTTGTGACCTTTTCAACTATCCAGTGTTATTTTAAATCCTAGACTCCCGTGTGAAAATGCTTCCATGAGCAGTGCTAAGTTTGAAAGTTGTGCCATATAATACGGATTTCCCATACAAATACAATCGGATCTCATCTCTCATGTGAAAATCTTGGCTTTTCCTGTGTTTTGATAGCAGCAACAGTTTTTCTGGACTTCAGCAGCCTGGACAACTGAGCATCCAAAAAGCTGCTATTAACTAAGTGCACATAAATCACTCCTGTGCTCTATACTGAGCTCACCAGGCTTTTGTGCATACATGGAATAACCCTGTGTCACAGGACAGAGAGTTCAAGCAGACTCTGCTTTTGCATGCAGTGGGTAGTCACTCACCACATGCACGTTAAACCTGACATGCTGGGCTTGCATCGTGTTCGCAGAGCTGCACACAGGAAACTTACCTTTGCAGGGCTGCAGAAGCCACCGGTTAGCATCTGTGAGCAAAATCCTCCAAAATCCCATGTACGGTCCTGGAAATATTACCCTGATTCTGCCTCTTGGGAAATTTAATTCATCTGCTAAGTCTGCAGTCCAGCCTGGCTCCTTCAGCTGTTTTATAAAGATACTATTAGAGTGGTGAGAATACTTTCTTAAATTACGTCTTCTTCCTAGAAAAAGAAAAATAAATATTCCTACCAAGGAACAGAAACAACAAAAAAGCTCCTTACCACCTGGTTGCTGCCAGGGAGTAAAAAGGCATGCACTTAAATATTTCCAAAGAACTCACAAGTGAAGTAGTCCTGAGCAGATGTGTCAAGTGTGGCCCCTTATGAATGGATAAGCAAAGGCAAATGCCCACAGGGAATCCCATGTTACTCAGTGCTGCTCCCATTTATCAGCATTGGTGGACCTTGTCAGTGCTGAGAAATTTGCTGGAGGGAAAAGACGGGCTAAAAGAGCAAAGAACAAGAAAAAACAATATAGTGACTCAGAGTATCTCCTATTTTGGGTTACTGCTGGTGGCTGGAAGTGAAGAATTGTAGCTGTGATCCTGACCATGCTCCTTACTATGAAACAGGGATTTAAACCCCTCCAGCTCTGTCAATGGACTGACATCTAGTGGAGATAAAATAATGGGCTGCGGAACTCAACCTAAAATCATCTCTCTGAAGACTATACTGAGTTCATATTATTCACTGCAGATATTCAGTTCATTTAATTTGTTAATTCTGTTTGTGAAATATAAAATAATTTCATCAGTGAATCTATGAATCTTTATTGTAAACTAAAATCATAGCAGATGATAGGTAAATTTGTAACATTTCATTTAGCCTCTGCAGAAATAAGATCAGGATCTAACTAAATCGCATGAACCCAAGGCTTTAGAAGGTTTTCTGTACCCACAATACTGTGTCAGCAGATAAGCTGTGTAAGATGAGCGCAACAGGACTGGGACTTGTGTCTTAGGTGGTAGGAAACAAATGCCTACAAAGTTTGGTTTTGGAGCATCTGTGAAAGCCAGTGTTATGTCACCTTAAGAAATAATATTTAAGAAGATACTACTGGTAACTCAGAATTTGCCACATACATTATCTGTCTATCTCTAAGGACAAAATATATCCAATTTATATAGAGTTGTTAAGACTGACTGACGGATACAGAACTGAGAAATGAAGGGCTGAAACTTCCAGTTCCCCAGAATCGTATTCTTTAGGCCTTTGTCAATTTTTGCAGCTATAAGAAAAGTTTAATAGTCATGACAAAAGGGTAGTGAAAATTGTGAGTATTAATTTTGGTATAATACTATGAAACTCATGAAGATCTAGTTAAAAAATCTCAGATCTTATTTTCTTAGAATTGTCCTATGCCAGAGTCATATTGCTTTGAAAGAAACATGCAATGCAACCTACACTTTAAGAAAGGGAAAAAATGTTGCTATTAAAGTAACATTTTCAGAAGATTTCAGAAGATTTTTGGATATGAGGATATTTTATTGCTTTTTAATTTCAAAACCTTAACACACCAAAAAAATATCTGATGAAACTTTGCTGTCATAACAGTGGACCTGAAAAAAAGAAAATTATGTTTCTTTTAAACCAGTATGTGAAGGCTTTCCATAAAGTTCATCTAATTATGTATTTGAAGGGAAGCTTTGATACATTCATGCTTTACGTGTTTTTTCCCAAAAGGTCATGTCAGTAGACTAAAGCTAAGTGATATATAGATTGTTATTTTTTTAAAATCACCGTCTTCCTTAAACAGCCACAGATATAAATGAAATTAGCTAATATCCTTCTGCATGTGCTCATTATAAGATTTGGCCTCTGCAGAAGTCATTATTTGTATTTACATGACAGGATTCTGATTTTCTAAATTTACAAATCCCACACTGTAATGGCTGATAGTAATAATGCTATGGAGCTATAAATTTCCCTGCTCACATGGAGATAAAAGCAAATTTTGAAGGAGGGGATTGTGCATCTGTTCACCTGTGCAATGTCCTCCTTAAGCCCAAAACTCAGAAAATCAGCCCACTGTGTCTGCATCTGTCTATCACACTAGCTTGATCTAGACTACATGGGTTTTATTAGCCTCTCCTCCCATCATTTACCAGCTTCTGAATGTGCTTTGTACCTCAATAACACTGCATGTGATTATTAAGTAATATAAATTAATAATTAAAAAAAAATCTTAACTATTCCTGTGGTGCAAATGCAGACATGTTCAAGACACTGTCAGGGATGGGCGAGCCTGCTTTTTGATCTGAGAAAGTGCTGATATTCACTGAATACAAATACCAGTTTCACTGGAGGGGTGAATAAGGAGAAAACCTAGTGGTGAGTCAGAGGTGGAGCCTCAGTTGGCAAGAGCTGGATCTGGGATTATGTTAGTCTAAAGTCCCTCCTGACTCCTCTCTTCCCCATTCTCCTTGCCCAGGACTTTTGTTACCTGGGACTCTGCAACTGCACAAGACTCTAGGTCTTCCCATTAGTCTTGGGAAAACCTCATTTGTCTCCCTTCCTGTGTGGTCTGGTTTAGAGGCAAGATGAGAAGGCGGATAAAGCAGAATATGGCATTCGTGTCTGTTAAACTTCATTTATGTCTTTTTTTCCATGCTTGCCCTGCACTGATGAAATAGCCATCCTTGCCTGCAGGGTGAATCAGCATGGCAGGCTCATCATGCCCCTGGGGCTATGCTCAGAAGTAACAGGCATCGGGGATTCACACTGTTCAGCACCCCGGTACAGGGGAAGATGCAGGATGAATTATTTGTCACATTATTAATGCAAGGTAAGAGGCCTGAACTCCACAGGCCACAATCTCTGCTCCTTTGCTTTTGTTTTATTCCAACGTCATCAAAAGCCAGAGACATATCTTAGACAAAATCTCCTGAGTTGTTTTCCCAGCCAGAAACTTCATCCAGCTACATCTGGTATAACTTCCCAGACTAACATCCCCTTACTCCTAGAATCGTTGGCGACATGGACAGTGGGATTGAGCATGCTATCAGCAAGTCTGCCCATGACACCAAGCTGTGTGGTGCGGTTGACATGCTGGAGGGAAGGGATGCCATGCAGAGGGACCCTGACAGGCTTGGAAGGTGGGCGTGTGCGAGCCTCATGAAGTTCAACAAGGCCAAGTGCAAGGTCCTGCACGTGGGTTGGGGCAATTCCAAGTATCAATACAGGCTGGGTGGGGAATGGATGGAGAGCAGCCCTGAGGAGAAAGACTTGGGGATGCTGGTGGATGAGAAGCTCAACGTGACCCAGCAATGTGCACTTGCAGCCCAGAAAGCCAGCTGTGTCCTGGGCTGCATCGAAAGAAGTGTGACCAGCAAGTCGAGGGAGGTGATTCTCCCCCTCTCCTCCGCTCTCATGAGACCTCACCTGTATTCAGCTCTGGGGCCCCCAACGTAAGGAGGACATGGACCTCTGGCAGTGAGTGCAGGGGAGGGCCATGAAGATGATCAGAGGGATGGATCACCTGTCCTATGAAGACAGGCTGAGAAAGTTGGGGTTGTTCGGGCTGGGGAAGAGAAGGCTCTGGGGAGACCTTACAGCAACCTTCCAGTACCTAAGTGGGACCTACAGGAAAGCTGGAGAGGGACTTTTTACAAGGACATGTAGTGACAGGACAAGGGGGAATGGCTTTAAGCTGAAAGAGGGTAGATTTAGATTCGATACTAGGAAGAAATTCTGTACTGTGAGGGTGGTGAGACACTGGAACAGATTTCCCAGAGAAGCTGTGAGTGCCCCATCCCTGGAAGCATTCAAGGCCAGGCTGGATGGGGCATTGAGCAGCCTGATCTAGTGGAAGATGTCCCTGTCCATGGCAGGGGGGTTGGAATTAAGTGGTCTTTAAGGCCCCTTCCAACCCAAACCGTTCTATGATTCTATGATTCTATTTACACCTGCACATGTCTGACTTCTGAATCCAGAGTGTAGTTTCCCAACACCATCATGCACAGCTGGACAAAAGAGAAGTCACTTGACAGATGAAAAGCAGGTAACAGAGTCAGTTTTTCCTAGCAGAAGACAAAGGTTTAAAACACTATCATGTTAGGCAAGAGTCTGAATATGGTGTGCACCTTCATTCCTGAAGCAAGGAGTGCCTCTACCGAAGAATCTGTTATAAATCACGTTTTTAGTGAGACTGGCAAAGCTGCATAACTCTGGCCTCAGGGAATCTGTCTAATTTGTCAGCTAAAATTCAGTCTCCTGATAGAAAACTAGTCCATTCATGCTTCGTGAAGGCTAATTACCCATGGAAGGAATCTGCTCAGGGAACTGTCAGCAGTGATGTGGTGTGGCACCATCATCTGGGTGGGAACTTCCCAGGGAAGGTCAGCAGAGATCCCTGTCCTCCTTGTGTGGAGCCTTAGCCATGCAGCTGCTCTCCCCCGTCTCTCTTCTATATGTGCATGTCGCTTTACAGTACGGTCAGCGGGATGTCCCGAGAGAGAAGCGTCCAGATGTGGGCTTTTGCAGGGAAACTGCTTACTCCCAGTAGCAGGGGAGGTCTGGAAGTGACAGGAGTTTGCTGTAGTTGGGATGATCTAAAAGAGGCAAGATTTGTAAGGAAAGGTATGTTTTGCTAGACCGTTAACAGAGTTGCAGAAACCAGAAGAGTTCTTATGTACCCACATCCTTCTTCAGACCTGCAACAGAAGCTGCTTACAAACTCGCTGTCACTTAGGTATCAAGACAGAAGGGACAGAAATAATGTACAGCAAGCAGGAGCTTCCAAAAATAGTCCTGGGAAGCAACACTACTTAAACTCTTAAGAATTTAGTTTTCGTAATCATTCACGTGCATTATGAACTGTAAAAACTCCAGCACTGAATAAACAGCTACAGATTTAACACTTCCCATACCAGAGAAGAACTTTGTTTCTCTACTGGACTAATGAAAGTAGTTACAAAGATTTTCTAACTACAGATCATAGTTTAATTCCCTTCTATAATGTTAAGCATGCAGTATATTCTTTTTCTTCTGGGAAATAAAACTCTGTTGTTGGTCCTGAACTTCAATGAATTAAGTACCTCTAGCTCTATTTTTTCCATCCTAGAAACATTTTTAAATGACGGTATTTTAGCACTGCTAAACATGTAGCCCAGACTTTGAGTATGTCACTAGAATAGTAATGAAAATGGAAAGAGATGTTGGAACAATGGTTGGATCCTGGGGAAAAAATGATCATTCACCATTATTAGCAACTAGAGGTTCGGTACCTGTCAAGGCCAAGTTACGATTCTGTAAGAAATCTCTGCAATTGATTATTTAACTTGCTTTATGAGTTACTCACCATGCAGTTATGAAGAGGTCTTCTGAACTGAATTAATTGTATTAAACAAAGAAAATAGGGTATGAATAAGAAGATAATTGCTTGGAAAACAGTTATGTCCCACCCCAACCTACCTATAGCCACTTTTTCATTTGTTATTATAGAAAAACTTAGTTAAAAAATACTGTTACCAAAAATCGTTCACTGCAGTTAAAGTGTGATGCACATTGACTAAGTAAGCCTGAATTCAGCAGGTTGCTGAAACCAATGCAAGTCTGCAAGAATCTGAGCAGTCTTGGGATGATTAGCAACCTTCAAATAACACCCATGTTTAAGTTTCTTGATGTACCAAGGCCCCTCTGTTCTGTTTGACTCCATCAGGTTTGTGTGTTTGTGCTATTAGATGGCATCAATAACCAGTCTCTTCTCAGAGTGCTGTGTAGAAAAGAGAGCATAATTGTCTGGAAAGAGGCCTATTAAGTGTTTGCTTTTAAATCAAAGAACACTTGAAATATTAAATAAAGAGGGACTACAATATGTAAGTCACTCCAATCCATCTCAAAAATACTGATGCACATTAATGATTTACTTTGGGCTTATTCATCTGTTTGCTTTTGTATTCAAAACGCTGCATTGTTACCTTGGTAACCCCAATATCTCAGAATTTCACTTATTCTCCATCTAAAGTACAGCCTCTTAAAGAAATTCATGCAGGTTCTCATGAGAGCACTTTTCCCTCTTTTCCCCATTGTTTGTAAAGGAAGAAATAATGACTGGTTTTGTTGTGAATGGGGCATTTTTGTCTTTTCTTCCTCCCCTCTCCCATCCCATTAATGATAGCTGAGGTTTAAACGTGACGGCACATTCGTCCACTGTGTTCACTCTTTTAACAACATTCCCAGTCTTAAATGAGTTGGGCTGCTTACTCCTGTATCGATGCATACTGATACCTGCAAAGAGCCTTTCTGAGAAATTCCTTTCCCTACTTTAGGGGACACCTTCATTCTCAACAGTCTGACCTTTCATGTATTCCTTTAAACAAGAGCAACGTGTCTGTGCTCTGGTCTGCTGGTATTTTACTGGGGCATCATTAACTGGAGCATATTTCAGCCCTTTTTACTGTTTGGGGCCCTTTCAGCCTTGGTGCAATGGCAAGCATCAAGAAGATGTTGCCAATGAGCCTCATAGCCCTGCTTCTGGCCCATGGCATCCCCTGTCAGGTAGACAAGGATGGGGGGAAGAGCAGTAAATGCCCTGTGGTAGGCTGTACGCCCCCAGAAGCCAGAGATGACTTAAATTATCTGCCTTGAAACGGGTCTCCCTCCTGCGCTGGTGGTGTTTGTCAATGATCTGGCTGAGGAAGCTGAGCCAGGCGAATGCGATGGCTGCAGACTGAAGTTGGAGCTGACAGCTCTTGGAAAGGGGCAGTCCTGCTTTGCCCTGGCTGTCGGTTCCCACCCTTGCTCTGTTTGAGGTCTAACAGTCACTTGGAGGAAGAACAAGCTGAATCAGAGGGCTGATCCAGCTGGAAGGCTGGAACCCAACTCCAGGACTCACTGCCCTCCTTCCTTCTGCCTGCTTTTGGTTGCTGGTGTCCCACACCTCCCTGCCTGCCATGCTGTGCTGCCGAGTGTTTCTGTGGCCACGCATCCATCTGGGTTGGTGACCTGATCGACTGTTCCAATTTCACCATATCATATTCATATTACCGTCATTATATTCATTAGTTCCTGATGCCAGCCCACCACGTGGTGGCTCAACGCAAGGGAGGAGTTGGTGGCCTGCCGGAATGAGGGACAGGGAGTGCAGGTGGGCAGGATGTGAGAACTGGCATTGCCACCCTTCCCCCAAAGTATGACAGGTGATTTTGGGGAAGCAGGTCAGAGCTGGAAAGAGAGATAAACTTTGCAGTTTGTGCTGGGCAGATGGTCACCTGTAGTGCTGTGACACAGCCTAGAGCTACGGCACACCTAGCCCAAACTAGACCCCAATCAAGCCATACACAGCTCCTGAACCAGAAAATTCCATCTGCATCCCTTCTGTCCACAGGGTAGCATAGGACTGCCCACACCTGTCCGAGCACAGGGCAGAAACGTACCAGTCAACAGAAAGCCCTAGAGAATTAGGTCCAGGGGAAAATGATCCCGAGAAGGGATGGATGGACAAAACCATACAAAGACCATCCCCTGAGCAGGTACAGTGCAGGCACAGCCACATGCTCACCCTCAGCCCTCAGCTAATGCCAGAAACGGCAAGAAGACTTGTCGAGCACTGTAGTTTACATGGCAAATGAATGTTTGTTCCAGATGTTGATTTTTTTAATTAAGAAGATTTATTCAGACTGATGTAGAAGAAATGAAAGAAGTAAAAGCAAGCTTAAAGGCTCAGAAGTTTCAAAGCTCATTACTCAACATTATTTACTTGCTGCGTTAATCTCTTCTCATCACTCATTGACCTCTGGCAAACAAAGCGTTGAGCTGACAGAAGCTTCCAACTTTCTTCCTCAACCCATGATTCTAAAAAATACCTTCTTTTTAAAGTTTTATTTCAACCTTTACAGACACTGTCTGATAATCTCTTTTAAAAGCACCAACCTACTTGTCTTTTGCATTTAAGAAACTTGTTAAGAGGACTTCACAGTAAGCTAGGTAGGTAGACTATTTTTTTCTGAACAAGAGTAAATGAGAGAAAATTCCCAAAGAAGCAAAGCCAACCCAACAAAACCTCTTTTCTTGTGTTTTTTTTTTCTTTGATTTATAAAAATGTCTTGTTAAGCACTGCAGGGTTTCTGAGGGAAAAAATGTGTGAGATCCCTATACAACAATATAAGTTAGACACACATGAAGCAGAAAAGATTGACTGATTTAATGATTAAACAAAAAGAGGATGTGTAAATGACTGAGGAATGTATCAGGGAAACATATTAACTGCAGTTTCTCGATGTATCTACCTTTGCATTCTTAATAATTTACTTAGAGCAGACACTGAGGTGGACTGTCTCAGTTAGTTCTTGCTAACCTTAAACATGAAGAGTTTATATCTATTTCAATCACAAAAAAATCCCATCAGACTATATCCACTTTGTGACAGTTTATAAATCTATCTGTCTGAGAGCTGATGAAAGCTTTCCAAGTTTTGGATGATGTTATCTTTGTAAAATTTTGAATTTAGATGAAATAAAGTGGTTTTCAGATTTTTTAAAAAATAGTAACAATATTATTCTTTTTCTTCTCAGGTAGATAATTATCTGAAATCGTCCAGGTTTTGAAGCAGGGATGAAAAATGTTTATGAGCATTTTAATGTGAAGGAGGAAAGAAATTTTCATTAGAGCTTTGCAGCATTTGGGTAAAACCAGAGAAAATAGAATGCATCCTTATCTAGGTAGAAATGACAACACAAAGCTACTTTTATTATCACAGTTTAAGTGTGGAACTGCAAATACTAAGTGTCAGCAATATGGTCTCAAGGAATACTGTGAAAGAAGTTTTCACAGATTAGATTTGCTGGTTTAGCAAAAGAAATACTTAGTTTCACTGAATTAATTGGTCAGATGAGCTTAATGAGCTCAAGTGATGGTAGTTTTTCCAGTCACGCTGCAAATGAATGTATTTTGTAGGAGTTACCTCCAGGAGACGAACAACCTTCTACTAGGCACAGGTTACGTGGGCATCTAGAAGCTCCCATTGACCTCAAACAAGGACGAGCATCTCTGTGAGGCCCAGTGCACAGGAGCCATTCCCACCTTACAGCCTGATCTCTTCCTGCAGCTCTGAGCATCGCTGTTAATGGACAGGAACTGAACCTGGGCTAGTTTGCTCTATAGTGTCTGATCCTTGGAAATCCCTTACACTCTAAACCAGATTTGATTCACATATACTAACACAAATTTCATCTCCTCCTTACATCAGTCTGAGAATTTATTGGAAAATAATGTTTGAGTTTGCCCCTAGAATTCGTACAGCACAAATACCATTAGGGCAGTATCCCAGGAGCTTTTTCCATACTAAGAGAGAGAAATCGTCTGGGTCTCAGCTGGCATTCAGTTTCTAGCACTTCCACTGATGTCCCTCAGCAAAGGTAGAACCATAAGATGGTGCCTGTTGAAATATGATCAGTTACGGGCTCTGCTGGCACAGGACCTGTCTATCTCAGGCAAGCTACCAGGCAAGGAGGTGTTATTTGCATTGGACACTGGAGCAGCGGTGAGAAAGCCACGATTCCCTGTGAAAGATGCCCAAGAACAGGACAGTCTCTGTCTGGGGGAGTTTGGCTGCTACCAGTTTGAGTGAGATCTGAACTGATGAGCATCAAGTCAAAAGGTTCTGCAGTTCATTAGCTGCTTCATGTGCCAAACCGCTCTATCACACCATTTCAGATTTACCTTGCTACAGAACGTGTCTTTGTATAACGCAGTGGAGTTTTGCTTACTGCAATGTGTGAGTTACTGCTAGCTGGGGCTAGGGGCAGAGCTACTCAGGGATAAAAATGGGATATAGAGTTATAATTGCCTCCTGGAGTATTCTCCTCTCCTTGTTCCAGTTGGGAACCTGCTCAATTACTATCCATATTAAGAGCATATTATCCTTTCCTCCATGACAGCTTAGCTGTGTTGCCTTGCAAATTATTGGAAAAAAAGCCAAAGTGCCATCCATTTATGACCACTTCCATGTTCCTCCCACATCTGCAAAAGCATCCCACAAAGCTTGCTCACTCATGCAGCCCTGACCATCCCTAACGCTGTGAAGTGGTCTCAATGTGTGCCTGTTAAGAGTGGTGAGATGTAGGAGAGGAAGCCATGGCTAGAATTTAGAAAGGAGAAGCCTGAAGTGCACTTTCCTCCTTGCCTTATCGGTTTGGAAATGGAGGGGTGCAGAGAGAAGGTAGTTTCTGGTTGTGGCACACATTTTCCTAGCTCAGCTTAGCTGTAGTACACATGCTTGTGGTTCATCCTCACAGATGCCATGTCAGGCCCTAGGCCAATACAAACACCAAGTCTGTCTTCAATATATATAGTGAAAAAAATAGTTCCAGCTCACTCCAAATTGGAGTGTGCTTGCAGAGAGAGGGAGGAAATGAGGAGGGCTCTAGTAGTTGTAGCCGAGTAATGCTGATTTCTGCCTTTAATAGGTTATGTTGTGGAAAGCACAGCTATTTTCCCTAGCTGGCATGCTTTAGAGTTTATTATAATACAAATAAAATGGTAATCAAACACACCAGGCCAAAGACCTTGACAAAATATATCTTAATTCTGTAGGGTAAGAGTTTAGACAGGACTGTGTGGGGATTACGGTGCCAGCACGCCCCATACTTTGAGGGAGATACAGGTACTTTATGCCACAGCCGGTGTGAAATCTCTAGTGTTCATTCCTGATAAAGACATGTTAACAAGTGACATGATATTTGTTGATTTTGTCTTTAAAATAAAACGTTGTAAAAATCTGCAAAACCACCTCCCCCAAACTCAGGTGTTGGTAAAAACGTTCAAATCTGACATCTAAATAGGCTGAGATCTTGAAATCTTTTTAGTTTTCTTGCACCTGGAGATCCAGTCATCCATGAAGCAGAAATAGCATGAATAAAAGAAAACAAAACAAAACAAGAACTTTGCAAGAAAAGCAGCAACTGAAATGGATCCTGATGAGCGCTTGATCAAAACTGAAGACAGAAAAATAAAAAAGTTAACTTTGCTTGCAGATGTTCAGTCACTTAAAATTAAATTGAAAGCTAAAGAGACCATATAAATTAATAAATCGTTCATGGCAATTAGTTTGCCAAGCATAAATCC
This sequence comes from Ibycter americanus, assembly GCA_035590275.1. NCBI lineage: Eukaryota > Metazoa > Chordata > Aves > Falconiformes > Falconidae > Ibycter > Ibycter americanus. Next base: position 14,144,736 of record JAVJGI010000060.1, read on the forward strand.
ATGCAGTATTCATTGAGAATAGGGATCCCAGTCTGGTTTCCTGGCCTGATTCCAGATAAGGTAATTACATTGTCCCTACTTAAATTTCCCTTTCAGTTCAGCATGATATACGTGTCTTCCTCTCCAAAAACTGTTGTCTAACAAGTCTAAAGCCTGCCACTTGCCTTTCGATTTGGATAGCTTTGGGTTTTGCTACAGGACTCTTTATACCTCTACCCCAGTAGGCTTGATATTTCTTAGTCTGATAACACAAAAAAATAGAGCTTAAGTCATAGCGTTGCTAAATCCTAATATTTCTAAGATTTTTATACAATTAAATATTTTAATGCCCTTGAGAGAAAAGTTTCAGCCATGCCAAAGCCACACAATTCAGCCTAGAAAGGGCACTGACATTGCCCAGCCTCCAAAAGTTGCTGCGTGTTTCTGCCATTAGTTAGGAATCAAATTTCAGTCAGGCTACCCTCTCCAGATATGAACCTTGCATCTTAATGCTTCCCTGTGGGCTGAGGATTATCCACATGTGACTTCAAATTTTGGAGCAAGCTTAAAAACGTTGCAAAAGCAGCTGAAGGCTGTTCCTGCAGCTCCACCTTTTGGGAGCTGGGGGAGGTTTGAAAGATGCATTGATTCCTCACAGAAAGCCTAAAATGCATTAGTCTGGAGATACTTCTATTCTGAGTAGTTTCTGAAGGCAGATCAGTATCAGCAAGGACCCTGATTTATATATATATACTTCCCATCGTCATAATAAAAACATTTTCATCTGTCCTTTCTGCTTAAGATTCACTCGAAATCATTGTTCCAGACTGAGATGTGCTGGAAGCAGACCGTGTCAAATATAACAGCATGTGGTCCACATTAAATTCAATACTATTCTTGTACGTTTGAGATGGATTTCATTTCTGATCCTCCACTTGCAGCCTCACAAGTGATTGCAACCTAGAGACTTCATGCAGTAAGGTGCTGAGTGCCTTCAGCACTGCTAGGTAATATCTGTGCTCTGATGGGAGGTCAAATTATTGGGTCCCTTTTAAAGAGGGCCCAGCACACCGCAGGAGGAGATGTTGCCCTGTATTTGGGGGCTGAAGACATTTGAAACATACAGAAAGCAACCTGGATACCATGGACGTTCAAAACCTGTATTTGGACTAGAGCACAAGTCTACCTCTCTTGGAAAAACCAGGGGTATGTTGGAGACTGCTGAAGGGACTGAGCCGGAGCCCACTGGAAGTTATGAGACATGTGGCTTCCACTGGGACTTGATTGAAGTCTGCGGTGAGTTTTAAGATGAAAAGATATTGCGGTGGCCAACAGTGATCTTTAAGAGAAAAGAATAATCCCAGAATAAATATCCTCACTTGTTGGTTCCAGAAACTGGAAGGACAAGTGAAAAAAATTAGTAACTCACAGAACAACATAAAATCCTTTTTACTCTTTTCACTATTCAGCCATGGATTAAATTGCTTTGATGAATATCAGACATGTATTTGCCTTTCATCACTTTTCATGTTCTAAACCTTGCCCCCAGACTCGGCATCTCTGTTTCAGACTACTAAATATTATATGTGCACAGGAGCAATTTGGTGTATATAACGATAGGCATGATTGTTAAATTGGTTTCCAGTGTCTTTCAGGCTGCATCCCCGCAGAACTGCAATTAAACACTTGACAAACCACAAGGCTATGCTAATCCAGCTTCAGAAGTCTCTGATGGCAAGGATGGCAGTCTGCCTTCCTTCTCCACTGAAAGACGGAGAGATGCAGCATTACGCAGGCTCTTCTTAAAAATACACTTTTTCCTTTTTGGCTTCGTGGTTCATGTTTCAGCTGTAACATTCTGCCTGAGTTTGCTATTGCCATGTAACAATCTCCTCTTTGTTTAGCCCTGCTACCTCATTTCTCTCTATTAGCCTTTAATCCCTGTCAGGGTTTCACCTCTGCAACGATGAGGTCACAGCTCACGTTGATTGGGAAAGGAAATCCTGATGATTGTTGCTGACAGAAAGCTGATAATGCTGGTTTGGGCAGCAATAAATTCTCAGTCTCTAAATGAAGACTAATCTTTGAGCCAGAAATCACCTCTTTCAGTAGGTTTTTTTTGAGCCTCATTCACAAATATTTTCCCATGCTCAAGCTGCTTGACCTTTGGAGCATTCGGTGCACCTATGTTATTGTGCAGAACTGTTTTCCAGGGATCAAAACAAGCAACCATCTATCAGTGAGAGGCAGGTGAAATTATGAAATAAATCAATGATGTTATCCTCATTGGGAATGCAATATTTGGAGCTCTCCATAGCCTCTGCAGCCCTAAGTGCAGAATTGGTATCTGCTGCTGAGCAATTTTGTCCTGTCAGCATTTTTATTTCTTCAAATGACTGTTGTTGTCAGGACCAGTTATTTTTATTTTTTCAGGACAAAGGTACATCATGCAGAGAGATAAAAAAGGTGAGCAGGCGGGGTTTGTGCTGTTAAATTCATGTTGCTGACCCGATGAGTGATTCAATAAAGATAGTTCTTAAATAACCCTGAGCAATGCAAATGCTTCTTTTACAACATCATAAATGCTGGTTTTGGTGCGGTTCACCACTTTAAATCAAGTACAGTCATTGAACTGGCCCTTCTGTGCTGCAGTATCCATTATTTGCAAACTCCTTGCACCTCCTGCGATGACACAGCTCCTTGCCAGCAGTGAGCAGCAGGGAAGTTCATCAACAGTTGAACAAGGAGAACTTTATTGGAAATCCAATAATTCAAATAACTGACAATCCTGTCAAAAACTGAACTTCTGCACATTATATTGTCTTTTTCTTTCTGCTCCTCCCACTGTTCCCCAAAACAGATGTTCGTTTAGTACACTGCAATCCAAACTAGTCCTAGTGTCTTATCTATCTGAGTCTCAGTGCTCACAAATGCAGCTTTTTTTGTGCACTAATTCACTCCTGGACAGCTGTAGCCAGGCTCAGTGCTCCAAGAAATGAGAAGCTGGTGGTTGAAAGCTTCAGCTTGCTCTCCACCAGTCCAGTCTGGCTATTGTTTTTGTCTCTGCAGCAGGCTATACTCACTCCTTTGATCAAAACAACCCTGGACTTGGGTCTGAATGCAGATTTGAACTTTACAAATTGAGTCTCCTGCATCTAACAAAGTGGGCATTTTACTCCCTTTCCTGCTAGCAGCAACAAAACTCCCTGTTCCTGTGCACAGCTGGTAGCATTTTAGCCAGGAAATCCCTATGTAATCTATTATAAATTTTTTTTCTTCCTTCTACAGTGTGTTGGTCTTCCCAATGGTGAAAATCCACTATTGCCTGGCCATAATTCTCTCTGAATACAGGCTCCAGCAGAGCTCCTGAGGGGAGAAATTCAGGTGCCTGAACACAGATGTGCAGCGCCATAATAGATGATTTAGGCTAGCTGAGGTACCTGCAGCAAGCTGGCAGAGGTGATGTAGGAGCTACAGAAGATACACACCTTTCTGGAAGAGCAGCCAGAGCCCACGCGGGCCGTAATACAGTCTTGAAAAGATCTCAGCTGATTTCAGATACCTGCAGCTTGTCCAGGCAACACCATGCCATCAGAGGGGCAGATCGCTTCTGTACTCATCAGCTGAACAGACAAGTTTGCCCTGTACATTATCAAGGTTCAAAAATGGATTGTTATATGATGATATAGAAACCAGCACTTCTGTGTTTATACTGATATTCCCACCTCTGCAAGGACAAACAGTAGGTTTGTATGATAATCCTTATGCCTACAGGTAGCTACTTTATGTATCTTATACATGTCTGCATCTGTCTACATATATCAGGTTTTCCAGTCCTTTTGTCTACTAAATCTACTGGCCTGTGGGTTAAACTCTTCAGAGGAGAAAGGGAAGCTTTGTTCCTTGAATTGTTTTGACTTTAGGATTCTTTCCGATCTTGGTTTAGTGAAAACTCTAGCATTAGCTACACTTTGTGTGCAAGAGAAATTTCTCATTAGGTAAATCTGGCTGCACTAAGACTCCTAAACCTGCCTCACACCCCCAGCCAAGAATCCCTTCTCACACATCCACATCCCGCTTTCTGTCAGGGACAGCTCAGGAGCTCAGCGACAGCAACAAACACAATGGCTGTGGGTCAGACCAAAGGTCTAGTTCTCCGTCTCAGACCACGGAGTGTAAGCAGATACCTGGGAAATGCTTAGGTAAATTCAACCTGGGGTCCAGGGAGGTTTTTGAAAAGCAGAGGCTGAGGAGCCAGCGCACACGAAGTGGAGACCCAACGTCTCCTTGGGACTGGGGGAGCAGTAGGGAAGCAGGAAGGGTAAAAGCAGGAAAGCATCTGTGGTACAAAGAGCGCAAGCAGAGGTGGTGGCCTGCTTAACTTGATGTCCATTACCTGCCTTGGCTGAATAACAGTGAATTTCCTTAATTGCAAGAACATTATCTCTGCAAGGGATTGGACTGAATAGTCTGTCTCTTGTTTCTGCCCTTCATTTGTATGCCCTGCAATGTTGGTGAGACAAAATACTGCATAAATGCATGGGTAAATACACCGCAGTGTAGCAGTCAAACTCAACGGGACCACAGCATCATCCCTCCCGCGCAACCAGGACTCTGCTCTAGGCTACAGATCTCACTGTTTCGTGCTGACTCCTTTGAGTATCTGATCATTTTCTGCCCGTACTGCACAGCTCCATTTCACAAAATTTAAATCTTAAACTGAAAATGGGCATAGTAATACATCCTGGAAGGGAGATGTATGTGGAGATATGCTAACTGCTGATGGATAAAGTCCCAATAGATGGCACTTATTTCTCCCAGACCAGATCAAACTTCCTCCCGTGCACTGCAAACAGCTTTTTTGCGTGCATCCCTTTACAAGCAGCTCTTAACACCACACTATCCTGCTTTTTGTACAGAAGTGTTACTAAAAAGAACATGTATTATGGTTTTAAAGTAACCTTTTTTTTTTTTTGCATCTTACATTTCATGTATCAATTTCACATAATAGCTAAGGAAAAACAAAGTAATCCTGATATTGCTGAAACATATACCTAACCCATCCAAACTGGCATCCCGAATCTTATTGCAAGAAAAAATAAGCAGCTCAAGACATGGAAAACCCTTTAAGGAAGAAAAATTGGGATGTCAAGTACAGTGCTACTATTCTGCAATGCTATTTTAATCCAGTTACACAACGAGAACTGAGTAATTAAAGTCACCACAAAGCTTTCTCCAGCTCTGCACTGAATTCATTATTCTCATTTCAAAATTTAATCGCTTAAGCCAAAGCAACCATAGTATTACTGTCACAGCTCTGTGCTGCTGCAGATAGGATACCTTTAATCTTTCTCAAGCAATATAGCTAAAGGCAGGCTCTTGCAGCAAAACACTTTGAATGACATATCACAATTACATGACAACCTTTGGGACTGAGAATTGCCTAGGGTTTGGAAGATTTTATGTAAATAAATGCTCTTGAAAAACAATTTCATCAGTATTTTAACCCCATTAGCTGCAGGCATTTTCCCCTCAAACCCCATTTTCCAGTCTAAGTTTTCTTCTTTTTATCTCCTCTTTTTGTTCAAAGATTGTATAACAATGTGCTGGTTGTGGCTGGGATAGAGTTAATTTTCTTCATAGTAGCTGGTATAGGGCTGTGTTTTGGATTTGTGCTGAAAACAGCCTTGATAATTCAGGGATGTTTTTGTCATTGCTGAGCAGGGCTTACACAGGGCCAGGCCTCTTCTGCCTCTCACCCCACCCCACCAGCGAGCAGGCTGGGGGTGCTCAAGAGGCTGGGAGGGGGCACAGCTGGGACAGCTGACCCCAACTGACCAAAGGCATATTCCATACCATATGGCATCATGCTCAGCATATAAATCTGGGGGAAGAGGGACTGTTGTGGTTTAACCCCAGCCAGTAGCTAAGCACCATGCCGCCACTTGCTCACTCCCCCTCACCCAGAGGGGTGGGGAGGAGAATCAGAAAGGACTGTAAAACTCCAGGGTTGAGATAAGAACAATTTAATAATTGAAATAAAATAAACCAAACCCAATTATAATCATAATGATAACAGTTATAATAAAAAGGAGGAAGGGGAGAGGAATGAAATCCAAAGGGAAGGGAGAAAAGAAAATACATGAAAACTCACCGCCTGCTGACCGGTGCCCAGCCAGTCCCCAGCAGTGACTGACTGGCCCTGGCCAACCCCCCTAGTTTATATTCTGAGCATGATGTCCCATGGTATGGAACATCCCTTTGGCTAGTTTGGGTCACCTGTCCTGGCTGTGTCCCCTCCCAACTTCCTGCAACCCTCCAGCCCTCTCACTGGCAGCGCCTGAGAAACTGAAAAGTCCTTGACTTAGTATAAATATTCCCTGGCAACAACCAAAACCATCAGTGTGCTATCAACATTGTTCTCACACCAAATCCAAAACACAGCACTGCACCAGGTACTAAGAAGAAAATTAACTCCATCCCAGCTGAAACCAGAACAGGGAGGAAGGGGGGGGACCATCAGAGTGGTGGCATTTGTCTTCCCAAGTCACCGTTACATGTGACGGAGCCTGGCTTTCCTGGAGATGGCTGAACACCTGCCTGCCCATGGGAAGTGGTGAATGAATTCCTTGTTTTTCTTCACTTGCATGTGCATCTTTTGCTTGTGTGCACACTTTTTGTTTTATCTGTTAAACTGTCTTTATCTCAACCCACGAGTTTCTCACTTTCACTTTTCTGATTCTCTCCCCCATCCCACTGGAGGGGAGTGAGCGAGGGGCTGCGTGGTACTTGATTGCTGGCTGGGGTTAAACCACAACATAATTATGACCAGGTCCCCTTCAGAATATTTGGCCTATGCTAGAGATGGCATATTTAGTATGCCATCTATTAGTAATTATGATTAGCCTAGTCTAGTGCCTGAGAAGAAGCACACCCAACAAACTGAGTTTTCTAGGGAACTGAGAGGCTGCAGAGATGCCTGACCCATGAATCCCTCATGACTTAAGGCAGGAATTTTGAAGGTCAGATTGGCACTTCAGGGCATGCTCCATGGCAGAGATTTAAGCTTTTAGTGTACTTGATGAAAACTCATGATTTGATACCAAAGAGCCTTGGTGAGATCTGACGGTTTCACCTATAACAGATGGGCAACTAAATTCTACCTACTTAAGATGATGTACTGGCTAGGTGCTGAAGCCTAACATCCCTATTGACTGAGCATCTGGAGGCTGCAGGTTTTCAAAAGGTTGTCAGTTCTTGTATTTTTGCAGATTTTCTTGGAAATGGAAAAAGTTGCCTGCCTGACAGAAAGGCCATCCCACCTAGGAACTAAGAAACACTTGCTCAGCAGCCTGAGAGCATGCCAGGGGGAGCGGGGATGACAGAGAGAGAAATCCTTGTTTACTTTAATATAGGAAAACTGCAAATTTAAACATTTCATTAGCAACAGGCAATGCATCATATGCCTCTCTGTGGCAGGATTCATGTTCACCTCCTCTATCTGGCACCCATCAGCTCAGGTTTATGGTCACTGATTTGCCACAACTTTGTACTTGAAAACATGAGGCTTGTTTTGGCTAAGAGACAAAAACTGACTTGAGGCATAGAAAATTTCTGCCCAAACACCAAAATTTTGCAAAAATCCTAGTGCAGAAAAGAGCATCATGTAACAGGGAGTGTTCTCAAGAAGTAATGGTAAGCTGCAGTGCCAGCTCCTATAAAGCAGAAAAGAGGAGCTGGGAGTTTGCCTCGTACTATCAATTACCATATATTTCCTTTTTGGCAGCACAGTGTTCTCCATACTTAATGCAGTTTTGATCTGCAACATCCTCCATATTTATACATATACCTCTGATAAAGAAAACCAACATGCTTTCAGGTAACTTTAGAAAGTGGTTTAACTCACCTCTGGATTTTCTGCTTTAGATGATGGGGTCAGGTTTTAAAAAAAAATTCACTCAGGCTTTACAAACTAGGAGGCTCACAAAATGACATAATTTTTTTTTTTTAAGAACTTCTTAATTTCTAGGATGTGATAGATCAATACCAGCTGCCTCACTTGTATAGACAGAATTTCTGAATTGCCACCCCCTAGGAAAAGTTTTATGGCTTAGGACAGATGGATCCAAAAGAAAAAAAGTTCCAGACCTCACCCAGCCTATGGATAAGGGGTTAAACTGTGTTTCCTTAAATGTCAACCAGGTTCCAGCCCCTGGCTGATAAGAAGTCCAACTTTTGAAATGCACAAAAAATATAACTGTGTGTGGAACTGTGGAGGAAGGATGCTTGCTTTGAGGCCAAAATTTGGCCAAAGGAATTACAGTCACTACAAGCATAGGCATACCAAACAGCATATACCTTATTTCTATGATAAAGCAAACGTAATATTTTTTCTTTTTTTACACTGTTGTGCTGTTATTTATAGCTGCTTTGTTGTGCCTATGTGATCTTTTAAGGTAATGACCTATATACTGGACTGCTAAAAGCACCTCAGTTAAACACTTCCCACAGCAAAGCAGTGATTTCTTTTTTCGATACAGACCATGTAAAAGACCTGGTTTACAAGACAAATTCTTAGAGAATTGCTTCAGCCATAGTGATGGGACAGCAAAGCGCTGCGCAGGGTTTGAAAAGACTGCTGAGGAGCAGGAGATTCTCGACATGGCTTTGAGAAGGAAACCTGTCATGAGATATATAACCCCTCTGAGTATTATTGAGTTGCTCTTTCAGACCTAGTTTAAGCCATCAGAACATCGGATTCCCTGACGAATATGGAAAAGCCTGAGCTTGGCCAACAGCAACACTAGCTGCTTGTGTCCACGTAGGCTATAGATTTATGCTGCATCATATGTGCACACTGAGGCTTTCCACCAGTGGCAGATTAAAAGCTTTAATGTGAGCCAATAAGGGATTTTTTTTGCCTGTTATTTGGTGGGATGCTGAGATTTGGACTGAATGGGTTTGTTTTCATAAAGAGCACCTGGATTCTGGGGAAATCACAGTTCTGTGTAAAAATGTAAATGCCCAGTCCCCAAAATATTGAAGCTGAAGTAGCAATGTTTAGTTTTCAGTACTCTACCACAACATCATGGAGACAGAGTTTGTGTCCTTTCCCATCATGGATCACTTCCCAACTTTGGGGGAAGACTTGTGGCATTATTGTGAGACTGAGTCTGTAGAAGGACCTCAGCTATTCTGGAAGAAGGATATCCAGTTTCTCTCTCCCTGTGGAACCACAATGTAATTTCCAAAAAGTTATATTTCAAATAAAAAATAATTCAAAATCTGGATCATTGAAATTAATTAGTTCAGTGATGTTATTTGAATGATTAAATTTGAAAAAATCTAAAGCCTTTTAAAGAAAGAAGTGATCAATTCAAGAACTGTTATAACATGCTAGATCAGAGGTCTGTCTTGCTCCGTTACTCTGTCTCTGGCAACAGCCAATACTGGGTACTTGGGGCAAGCACGTAGTGATTCTTCCCAAAGACACTCTCCAATCCTCCAGCAGTTGGCAGCTCAGAGTTCCCAACACACAGGAAAAGTCTTTGAAAAAGTATCCCTCCATGAATTTTACTTCTGGGAATCTGTGCAGTCACTTTTGTAACCTTGTGAAGTTTTAGTATCTACAACACCCTGTAGCAAGGAACCCCATAGCTTAATTACCCATTGTGTGAAGAACCACCTCCTTCTTGTTCATTTTCAGCCTAACCTCTGCTAACTATGCCCCTACTAAAAATCATTTAATTTTTGCTTATGTATTGTCAAGTGAATGCTGAAATAAAATATGCTATCACATCTACTATCATTATCATAGTAACTAACCAGGTCACACATAAATGAACCTAGTATAGCAATATCCCTATGAGACAGCAGGAGTAAAAGGGTTATCTGACTTAGCATTTCTGTTTGCACCATTAGTGCACTTCTGAAGTTAATTTCCTGGTTGTCCCCACCTACTATGCTTTCATTTATACTGTGGAGAGGTGGTAGAGTAACAGCTGGATTCATCCTGGATTAAACTATGTCAAGATACATACCAAGAGGGCTCCTAATGTGCTCCAGCCTCATGGATGTTCAGTGCTACAGATCAGACTAGACTTTTTTTCTGAAAAAAGAAAAAACCCAACCTGTAGGGTTTGTGGAGCATGAACATCACCTCCTTACCTTCAACTGTTTCAGTCTCCAGATCCAATCCTTTTACGCTTCGCTGCTTGCTAGTGTAGACAAAGCCTACACAACTTACTCAAGGACAGAGAGAGCATTAAGGGCAACATAAAGATAAAGCTCAGCCCTCCTGAGCTGCTTCTTACCTCTTCGAGACATGTAACACAAATAAGTGGGCAGTTATAACCTACTGCATCCAAACATCTTGGGCTACATATAGCCTCATATCAGCATGCACATCTGATCCGTCACCAGCTGCAGTCAAACAAGATGCCCCTGCATCACACAGACCTGTCCCTCTCATCTTTCTTTCTTCCTCATAGAAAAGTGCTTTTATTTCCATCAATGAGCTCCACAGTGACCTGGGACAGTTCCACCCACTGGCTTCTGACAAACCAACTTAGTCATGGATGATGGTATTAACTTGACTAATAATAGGTCAGCAGTACACATACTGTGAGGCCAGAAATATAGCATGGTGATGACAGTCTTTTTGTGCTGAAAGGATAATTTGGCAGTATCAAATTTCAAATGAGATTTATTGACCATAAGCTGAAGGTGAAGAGGTTGCCAGTCATTTCATCCGTAGACTTTCTTCCGGTGTTTAACAAGTGATTATTTGCTCTGCTGTGTAGGTGGCTTACAGTTAGTTGAATCATATTGCCTTTGTATCTTATAGGATATCAGCATTTCTATTCCTCAGCCCAGTTGAGGGGCCAACGCTATTATCAATTTACTTTAAGTTTTACATATATAATATCGGGTTTAAATTTAAGGGTGGGCAGTGGGAAAGTACAGTACTTTCTAGCAAGCCCAACATATTTTACTTTCATGTTCTAGTCAGGAAAGAATGGTATTTTTAAAAATGCCATTCTGTAAATACCATTGCACATACCTTCTTATTCTTTTACAGCCAAATTTTGAGGAGGTTAAGGGCTAGGTTAAAAAAAGCATTGACATACCTAAATATCACAGATAGCTGATCTGTCTTGACTCATGATAATCTCACTAGGCATCTGCAGATCTTCAGAAATCTGGCCATGTGGAAAATGGTTTCAGATCCACACAAATATTCGTTGGGTATTCCCCACCCCAAGAGTTTCCTTCTTTGGTAAATAAAGCATAAGGTTGTTGTGTTATAGAGTCTAATGCATTTAGCACTGTAGAGGAATCAAACAAAAAGAAAACAGGGGGTGGGGAGAGAGAAACAGACAGAAAGAGAAGTTTAGTCATTAATGAAATTCTCTGGTGAAAACTAATGGCAATGCTCCATTGAGTTCAAGAAAGCAAATTCAGGCCATGAACAGCAACTAGAGGAGAATAAAAGCATATTGTCTGGACAAGACATATGTGCAGTGTAAGTTCAGAGATGGATGCTACTCAGTTATTTTGGCATGTTGCATTTATGAGCCAGACTCAGGGCTGCAGTTACCTGAGCACTCCTTATGTGAGCATGAATTAAGTTTCATATAACATTTACTAGCTGTAGAACAGAGCAGTGCTTGTTTACATTGACATGGTGGCTTACACAATATTCCAAAGAAATGTGAAAGAGCATGGCAGGCACTGAAGAGCTGTAGAGGGCAGGAAGGAAGAAGACTTGTGTATGCAATTAGAATTGCAAAGGAAATTAAATAAGCAGAGAATAATTGCCAGGTTGGTATTTAGCCTGTAAACAGACTATAATACACCTGCTTTTACAAACTCCTCTTTCAAAAAATCTAATGTAAACTCTTTAATATACTGCAAATAATTAGACTCTCGAATTTCCTTTAATCTCACATGTGTAGGACTTAAAACCTTGAGTGAGGCACCTGTGGTTTGAAGGTGATTTGTTGAATTTCTCTGTATCCGATGGCCCCCAACACAGCATTGTAAATTAATCGTGGCTAATTCGGTTATAGCTATATTTTATCTTTTTTTTGGATTTTTGTTATGACATCCTCTCTCAGAATGAGCACTATTCCTCAATGCATTTACCTCGTTGTGTTTACTTTTCCAAGTGTTCATGATCAGGAGCAGAAGTGAAGGAAAACAAGCATTTAAAACGTCCTCTCTCCCTGTCAAATTGAGACTGCGGCCTCCCTCCCAGTCTGGGAACCTGTCAATAGAATAAGATTATTTTTTCAGACTCTTTTCTGACTCAAGTCCTCAAATTCCAGTTAAATGGAGCAGAATAGGGTGATTTAGAGATTTGCATTTATGGAAGCTGGTGCGAGCTTTAAAAAGATAGTGATATCAGAGTGAATTCAGTTCAACAGCCTTTTTAAGAGGATTCAGTCACAGACCCTTGCTGGCTCTCTGGTAGGATTCACTGGGCAACAGAGATTGCAGGTAGAACTGAGTTCCTTCAATGACTGTTTCCTCTGACAAGATAGTGATGGTCTTTATTTATGGCATACAGTTTATGTGGTTTCCTAAATTGCTCTGTTTATTAAAATTCAATTTTGTAAAAATGCCTGTATTTTATATGCATATTTTAAAAATGTTATTTTAATAAAAAGATGCAAGTTAACTGAGACTAATAGAATGACTTAAAAGATGAGATTTATTTCATTTGGGCTTCATCAGTAAGTTATCCTGAAGCATAATCTTGATGTGCTTTCTGTGAATGGGATGATAATATTGATTTAACTCTGTTTTTTCATACACAACAGAAAAATAATAGGATTTAAACGTCCTAGCCTGCTGTTAGTAGTTCCTGCTACACAAAGATGGCTTCTACAGGACACTCAGAGGTACTTTGCACAGAGGTCTCCCTGGCTAGAGCTTTTGGCAGACTGGAAGATCTAATTGGTTTTTTCTGACAAGAACCAGCCAAGTGATAGCACCTCTCATTCATACACTGGAGGTTGTGGTCTATAAATAACTCGTTATCTGATTTATGTACAGGTAGCTATCAAATACTCTTCTCTCATCCAAGCAGTTGCACTGATACTAGCTGGCAGTCACTCAACCGCTTAAGTGTAAACCCACTGGGCTGAAATTACTTTAATCAGATGAAAAAGGGAAAAGAAAACTCATAAACTGCCAACTCTTCCCAGCTCCTTGTTTAGTCTTTCTGCCTACTTTGTTCTTCGATTTTGGTCAGGTCTTGCTTGAACATTCTCAGCTTCTTTGCCCAGTCACTTCCTGGTCTGCATTTTCCATCTTCCAGCCAAGATAATCCCGGAAAAAAAATCTCCTCCAGTTTGCTTCATTGCTTATAGACACATTCCTCTCCTGACAGCATCTGCTTTTTCTTACTGTCTATTTCTTTGAGGAACTGGTGAGATGACAGAAAACAGCCTCTTTTTTGCCTACACAATTCTGTATGTTCATGTTATCTCTGTTAGATTAAACCTCATTTTCCCTTTTACAGTGGCTCATCAACATATGGTTATGAAAGCCCATCAACATGAAGCCATGTTGACTTTTATTCTGCTGAATTCAGTGGCAGAACTCCTGTTGACACAAATGACTGAATCCAGCCCCACATAAATAAAGCCAGCTCTTGCCTATTGGAGACAGAAAAGCACCACCAGTTTAGATCTGGCCATACCAGCTGTGTCCACCCTGTGTCTTCCCACCAGGGCAGGCCCCAGGAGTACTCAGTGCTTTAGGGTGCCCTGGACCAAGCACTGGGTATGGGGGTTCAGGTGCCAAAATTCAGGCAGTTAGGACAGCCTGGATGCCCCCTCGTCTCCACCCTCTTCCAGAAGGGTGTGGGTCTCCTGGAAGTCCTCTGTCATGTCCCAAGCAGCACACAGATGTCTCAGTGTGTCAGAGACATCTGGCACTAGAAGCCCATGGTTAAGCAATTGAATCCCACTTATCAGGTCCTTGCTGACAGTGGTATTTCTGACAATGTCCACCTTCACAACATGTGGTCTTGGACCCACACAGAGGGGAATAGGAAATATTCAAACAAAACTCTTCTGCTTACCAGTCTGCTTGGGGTCATCACGGCAGGACTGGGTGGGCTAGCTGAAGGCCACAGGGGGCTAATGCACAGGGACTGGTATGTTGGGGAGGAGCCTCTGCACCTGGGCACCATGAGCTACCAACTCAAATTCCCTGGAGACCTCAGACTAGTCCTTACAGATCAATAGCCCTGTCTTACTTGCACTTCAGACAGCTGCATTTCAGTTGGACCTGCAGTTCCATCAGCAGCTGTTTTCAGGCTGAAGGTAAGTGGCCAAGGAGCCACTGTTTCCTTAGGAGTTGGCTTGACAACATGGCCTCTGGGCTCCCAGGCTGCCACTGCCTCTGCTCCCTCCCAGCTGTTCTGCTGCTTGGTAAACCTTTGCTTCCCACCCGCTCACTGGGAGAAAACTACTTCTTCCACCCCAAAAGCAAGTATTTATGTCATTTTAAAGGCCTTTGTCAGTTCAAGGAAAGAAGGACCCAGGGACCAAGAGCTGCAGGTGGGAGCACTGTGCTACAGGGTATTGAGCCTTTAGAATGGTTCTGCAGGATCAAGCCACCCCTTCTGGATCCTCCCAGTTCAGGATATCTCACTGCAGACCACAGCAGCCCACAAAAGCCACGCTGTTGATACGTGTTGATGAGTATCTGTCAGCAACATGAGTGCAGAGCAGTGGTCTCTCGGAGCTCAGGACTGCAGGAGATACTTTTCCTTTTGGCCTCCCCAATTACTATCACCACCTTGCACTGGTCCCAGGCAGCCTTTCCACTGTTTCTGTGGAGTTTCTGGATTATGAATTTAAAAATATTTCCAAAACCAGTCTTAATGTATATCTTTAGTTATATAAAAATTTTAAGATAAATTCATAAAATTTGCACATTCTCCCTTGGAGTCTCTACCACCCAAGGGTTCAGTACTACTTGCTTTTATTAAAAAAACATGGATTTTTCAGGTACCCATCTATATAGTCTCTATAGACAGTAGAAATGGGTAAAACATGGTGTGAAGAGGTGAAACACTTGCCCAAGGTTTCTTTATAATGTTGGGTGATGACAAATCACAAACTTTTCATTAACTTCAATAGACACCAATTTAAGCTTTTAGTATTATTGCCATCAGATGAACTAAAAGTCAAAATGTCCAGACCCCAGTGCAGTAATGAAGCACAATTGGATAATATTGTTTTAGATAGCTTGGGAACCCCCACCAGACCTCCTTGGCTTGCACTGGAGAAACCATCCAGACCCCCGCCACAGCAGCTGAGCAGATAGGAAGCCAGGTCTGGTACAATAAGCACAGTGTGGAGCCAGTGTGGTTTCCCTGTACGCCTGGTGTGTAGAGAGCAAAGGCACAATGAGCCCTTCCCCCTATTACGATTGCTTTCCTACCTTCCACGGGCTCATGCAGCTCCCCTCAGCTGCTGCTGGACACCCCCACACACATACCAGCTCTGAATGGTGCACAGCCACACGTCCAGCTCTGCCCAGCGTGTCCTGGCTGGGAGATCAATCCTGTTGGCTCATGGTTTTCCTCCTCCTCACTTCAGCAGGAGTGCTTTCTCCATTTTGCTAGAACATAAGTGACTACCATGGAAAAGAGGATGAACCAGGTGGCCAGTTCGTCTTGCAAACCCACTGCCTCCATGTTTCAGAGGAGGCAGGGGTCCAGAGAAAGTGGAGGCGAGTTTTGCTGCAGCGATATCAGAGACCCTGCTGATCACACTGGTTTTTGAACTGCTGTTCTCCCTCTGGTCTCCTTATAGAAAGGCTCCTGCAGAGGCAGCCTCTAGACCAAGTATCACGTATAAAACCACCCTGAAGAGGGGATCTCCAGATCCTGCCTCAACTGACCCCTTGTGCCTGTTCAGTCCTTCTGCCCCTGCCTAGGTAAGTCCATCTTTAGCCCAGACATGGAGCTTTGTTTTAGCTCCTCTAACCCTGTCTCAGTAAGCTGATTGTCTGCAGATCTGGGAAATCTTGTGGGTTTAGGAAAAAAAAGTTCATTTTGTCAATGCCCTTCAATGAGAGCAATCTTTCAGCCACCCACACCTATCAGCTAACTGTGTTTGGCCAGACATCAAAAACAAAGCCAAGCCTGAACCACCAACAATTTCAGTATAACCTTTGCCTAGGAGGAGTTCAG
Source organism: Ibycter americanus (assembly GCA_035590275.1). NCBI lineage: Eukaryota > Metazoa > Chordata > Aves > Falconiformes > Falconidae > Ibycter > Ibycter americanus. The sequence goes on from JAVJGI010000060.1 coordinate 14,160,931, forward strand.
GAAAGCCCACATTTCCAGACTGTATTAATGCCGGCTTCTTGGCTTGCAAACATAGGTACTTTCCTGCATCTGTCCATGTCACCCACATGACCTTCTTCACTGGGTTTCTGTCTGACATGGAGCCAGAAGCTCTACAAACACAGTGGCTTACAGGAGCAGAACATCTCATTTCTGTTTGACTGATACAGACATCAGCAGCTGAAATACTCTTTCCATGTTCCTAGCTATTCCACATCTGAGAAACTTAAGGAGGGGGAAGTGGAATAAGAGGTCAGGTGTGAGACTTACTCAGGTTAGGGATAAAAAGGAATCAATCATAAACGTTTACAGAGAGATCAGCAGCCAAAGGTGCATGAGTTGGAAAGAACAGTTGCCCGCGTGAGTTGAAGAAATATCACTGAAATGTCGCACATTTATAATTCAAGACAAAATGAAACTTACCATTACTAAAGAAAGCAAAGTTCACCCTGACCTCTGTTGTGATTTAACCCCAGCTGGCAACTAAGCCCCACACAGCCATTCACTCACTCCACACCCCCCGTGGGATGGGAGAGAGAATCAGAGGACTCAAAGGGAGAAGACTCGTGGGCTGAGATAAAGACAGTTTAATAAGCAAAGCAAAAGCCGCGCACGCAGGCAAAACAAAACAAGGAAATTACTCACTACTTCCCATGGGCAGGCAGGTGTTCAGCCATCTCCAGGAAAGCTGGGCTCCTTCACACTTAATGGTGACTTGGGAAGACAAATGCCATCACACCAAACATCCCCCACTTCCTTCTTCCCCCCAGCTTCATATGCTGAGCATGACATCATATGGTATGGAATATCCTTCTGGGCAGTTGGGGTCAGCTGTCCCAGCTGTGCCCCCTCCCAGCTTCTTGAGCACCCCCAGCCTGCTCGCTGGTGGGGTGAGGTGAGAGGCAGAAGAGGTCCTGACACTAAGCACTGCTCAGCGATGACAAAAACATCCCTGATTTGTCAACACTGTTTTCAGCACAAATCCAAAACACAGCCCCACACCAGCTACTATGAAGAAAATTAACTCTATCCCAGCCAAACCAGCACAATCTGATAACTGATGGGGTCTGGGGGGAAAAAAAGGATTAAAATATCTGTGAAATTTAGTGGCTGCAAATGAGGTCTCAAATCCATAAGAGGTGAAGCACATCATAAATGGAAGGCTACCAAGTCCATTTTTCCTTATGTTTTGTGTAGTTGTTCTACAAAGTACTTTGTCATCTGCTGATACCACAGATAACCTGACGCTTCCTGGTAGAGCTGGACAAATGGTCACCCACTCAATATGTACAAACGAACAGCAATTTTTCCACTTTGGAATGGAAAAACATTCTAAATACTAGACAGCTGGCCACAGTTAAAGCACCATCTAGTACTTTCTGGTTAGCCTTAGTTAAACACATATTTGTAATTTTCAAAACCTAAACTGTAGTTACAGAGTTATGATGGTATCCATTACACGGGTGCTTTTTTATCATTATTACAACTTCTTCCCAAAATGTTGGCAGTGTTCAGCAGCATGTAATTTAACTTACCTCGCATCCAGACTTGAGGGTGGTCCCTCTGATCAGGTCCAAGGTCACTGATGGGGCAGGTTCAGAGAAAGTTGCTCTTGCCTCTGCCAGGGTCAGCCTGAAATGCAAAAGCATTTCTCTTTTATCAGCTCTGCCCCACCATCACTGCCTGACCTGCATCAGATCTCACTCATGTGAGATCCATCAGCAATGGCAAAACAGCAGAGCTAATCACCATCTTGGGAATCAACCTGCAAAGGTCACTCTGCGAGAATTGCCAGGCCAAGGTATTTGTCACCGGTGGTGTCAGACATGATACAACTGGCTTTCCTTTGTTTGATTTTATTTATTTATTTAATTTATTTAATAAATTTTTAAATAAATAAAAAAATTTATTTAAATAAAGGCAAGGAAATCCATTTTTGTCACAGCAATACCAATGCCGGATTTAAGCTAGGTGTGATCATAAAATAACTTGGCCTGCTCTCACGGGCTCTCAAACACTGTGCATACTGTTAAACCTCCACGCCGTGTGAATTGTCACACACCGGCTGGTGACCTGCTCCTCCCTCTGCAGAGCAGAGGACCTCCTGTAGCCCAGTTGCCACTGATGAAGCAGAGGGGAGCGAGTCATGACTCCTGTTTCCTTGTTCATCATGGCTGGTGGCTCAGTGGAAGTTATGAAGTTACTAGAGCCACTAGCAGATGTGTAGATGAAGGTGTGGAGGGGCTGGATGATACACTCAGTTACCAGAATAGCATCAAACAGCCCAGATCCTTGATCCTCGCTTTTTGTCATTACAAAATGTTATTTCAGCATCAGCTGGGGCATGTCTCAATGCTATAATCATAAAACTTCCAAGTTGTTCATAGGTACCTACATGACATTTAGTTTACCTACTTCAGCTATTAAGCACAGTTCCAGGGAAGAGCCTTTCTTGTGCTTCTGGACCCCATTTCCCCAGAGAGCAACCAGTACTGGTTGCAGGAGGGGCGGGAGGGTCCCAGCTTGCTGTTGTTTGGAGTCCCAGGTCTTCTGATGGGACAAGCCAGCTTTGCCAGTTGCCTTTTAATGCAGGCAGACTCAAAAGGTCTTGTAACACACCAAGAACCTGATTGCAGCGTGAGTTTGTGGAGGGGCCATGACGTTTTGTGACACGTGAGGACACACTATCAGTAGGGTGTGGGTACTAGTGCGGGGAACCTGTGTCTGCAGGTAGTTCAGACACCATGAGGTGGTTCCCCACACCCCTGACCCAGTGCCACTTGCTGCAATCCATTAGTCTGGGTCCATGATGAGGGACTGACCCTTTGCTTCAGCAGTACTGGTGACAGTGTCACCTGGGACTGAAGCTTGCAGAGAGCACGGCGGGTCCCCCAAATGGCCATGCAGGCCTGAAGGACAGATATCAGCCAATTCTCTCATCTGCAGCACATGCACACAGAGAAACCCTCAGGAAACCAGATCTGGAAGCAGAAGTGAGAAAGTGTATTTGCATCTTGTGCTCACGTTGCTTCTCTGTGTTAGTCACGGTCAGCAGGGATTTAACCTGGATCCTCTGAGCCAGCATAGATAAAGCATGATTGATTCACATATTCTGTTTGCCACAGGTGCAGGAAGCTCAGTGACCCCTTGTGTGGCCTCTCTTCCCATAGAGAGTGACAAAGTACCATCCTGAATGAGAATATCTTACAGCAGAGGGCTTTTGAGTCTGCTCTATTGCCCCATGCTTCACATTGCCTATTGTGCTTTGAAGTGATGAGGTATGTGGATTTAGGTGTAAGAAGTAAGTTTAAAACAGGGTTGCCATAAACTGTCCCATGCAGTCCCTCTTGGCACGATGTGATTCAGAGTGCCATGGTAAAACATTTGGGGTATGAAAGCTCGGTGTGCCACTGTCTGCAGTGACCCCGGGATAGGTTTTCTTTCTGCAGCTCTTCAATATCTCTCTTCTGGTCTGATGGACATGTTTAACTTCAATTGCTCAGTTACAAGTAAACACTCAGTGATAGAAGAAAAGAAAAAGATGTATGGGGGAGTGAAAATAAGGAGAGTGAGAAAAGAATACAATAAAAGGAAAGGGAGAAGGGAAAAAAAAGATGAAATAGGATAAGGTGAAAGCAAAATAAAGGGCTTATTACAGAACAGATAGTGCATTCTTAGCCACAGCAGGAATGAAAAATCTTTCATCAGATCAATGATTTTGGAGACTTGGTGAGTGTACTTTATGCCTCTCTTGTCTAGTAGCAGCAATTTTCACACAGCCTCACACCTCCTGTGCTCACCACAGGCAGCATGGAACAAAGACGCTCAGAAAGCAGAAGTGATGTTGGGAAGGGCTTTGGCATTCCTTGCTGTTGGAGTGGGGTGGACCATTCAGCGTCAGACCAGATGGGTAATTTGAGGGAAGGGTGTCCTTCACAGGCACACAGGGCTGCCCAGGGAACCCCGGCTGCGATGGGCAGAGGCTGCGATGCGCAGAGGGCAGGCGAGGGTGCAGGACTGCCTGCAGGCAGGTTTGAAACCTCAGCCAAACTCAGGACCCCAATACAAATCAGATGCTGGTCCCTCTCATGTTCCTTAGGAGAAATGGTATTTCTTAACTAACGGCTAAGTGCATGCTGGCCAACCAGCAGTGACTCTGGCGTTTTTATCAAAACTGCACTTGCTTCAGCCTTGGCCAAGAGAGACCAATCAAGGGTCTATTTTCAAGGGTGACTGACTGCACGCCCTTGGAATGAGCATCGCTAGGAGACCTCAGCTGACATCTTTCAAAGAGCCAGCAAAAATCCAACTTAGGGAACAGAAGGATTTTTTTTCCTTTCTGAGAGAATGCCTTTTCCACAAATCAAAAGGAATATGTTTAATTAGTTCTGACTGGGTGTTAAATGTACTAAAAACCAAAAGTGAAGTGGCGACCAGTGGACCCGAATTTTAACCTTGCTACAGAAATAAAGTAACTTTCAAATGAGAAGACAGAGTATCAAGACAGTAGGTATGCCCACAGTAGAAAAAGATTTGCAGAATGCTGTTATACCTGATTTTTATTGTCTCAAAAAGACAAAAATACTAAGGAGCACATTTATTTATTTTGATTCTACTGAATTCCAACAGCCTTGTCTTAAATTCTGCTTGAAACTACCTTGGATTAATTATCAACCCCCAAAAATAAGAAATAAGTTACTCTGCTGTCCTTAGCATCGTTGGCTTATTTTGAGATGCACTAGATCATTATGCAAAAAGTAGATGGAAGTACAGTTTTTCCACTGTGTGAATATTTTTACTGCTGTTCTTCCAAACAGTATCCTCACAATTCACTAGCAAAAAAAGATACACAAAACAGACTGGGGGGGGGGGGGGGATGGGGCATATGACCCAAACAATTTTCTGCATTAACTCTTACTTTTGTACTGATCTCATACAGCACATGGATCATATATAGAAGACAAGATCATTTTCCAGATGCTTTACAATCTTACTTAGAGAAAGACAAAATGCAGGCAAGGCACTTACTTCAAGCAAGCTGACATCCCTCGGTCATTCAGCCATCTCTGTAGAGATGACACAGTGACATGACTGAAGGGGAATTACTGCTGGAGAGGATGCGGAAGAATCTGTGCCCATCAGGCATGTAGGGCAAGGACAGACCCCGAGCCGCGGTACATATGCAGGCTGCTGCCTGTGGTGGGTGTGAGCCCTGGGACCCCCCCTGGGGCAGCCTCCAGAGACCCCGTCTGTCTGAGACACCCTGTCAAGGGGTGCAGGGCCTACGGGGAGTGAGACAGGGTGCACCTGGCCACCAAAACTGCTGTGCAATGCCCACTTGGGTGTGGGCTCTCCAATGCCAGCATCTCATACCATGTGACACCCAGCACAGCAACATCCCCACGGGACACCTGGCTTTTGACTTCACGTGGAAGCTGAAGTAGTTGGTGTTTCTTTCTCAAAACCCTGTGGTGCTATCGACAGGTCGCTCGTTGGGGATTTATACACTATTTATCGCTACTGTGCAAGTCACTCTTGTTTCAGCGACCTGTAAAAGCAGTTGCTCTGACGTGTCTGGTCTCTCGCCTCCTCGACATATATTCCTTGTTCTTCGACTTCTCCGTTACCATCAGATTTGCCCATAATGGCAGCTGTGAGGTACCAAGTCCTCTAACAGTCCTGAAGGCACCATCAAGCCCTAATTAGCACGATCAACCTGTAACGGCCTTTCCCTGCAACCCTCCCCTGCAGCCGCTTCCCCAGCTCCCCCGGGGCCTTGGCCACCCGCTCCAGGCCAGCCCTGACGGGGCGGCTCGGCGACGCTGAGCCGGTCACCATGGGCAAGGTGTGCAAGGACGGGCTGCCAGAAGCTTCCACCGGGGCCTGCACACACCAGCCTGGGAGCTGCGCGGGGGCCCTCGGCCTCCGTCCCTGCCCGAGCTGC
>JAVJGI010000060.1:14166992-14249732 GCA_035590275.1 Ibycter americanus
CCCGCACCAGCGAGGCGGCGCTTGCCAGGCCGGGCTGTAACGTCTTGCCTTCAGCTGGCCGGTAAATGCTTCAAGCTGTCAGCTAAGATTATTGTGTTCAAAAAGGATATCTGGCAGCGTATTTAACTGGGACAGTACTAAGTGTGTCACCCTTACTTCTGATGAAATTAATTTTTACCCAACTGCCTCTAAACCTGGAATTTTACAGTAAAAACTCAGAATGAGCTTCCCCTGGCTCATCTGTTAATAGCAATTATGCCTGGCTGGACACAGGCTAGGCTTCGCTGTGATTTCATGGGAAGTCTGGAATACACGTGACATTAAAATGGCTCTGTAGGTAACACACCTAATTGCAAAGGGAACTGATCCTTTGTTTAACTTCTGCGAAGGACTAGCTGCTTGGGAAAGCCCATCCCACAGGCAGTACCCTGGGGTGGGTTTCTTGTCCAGCTGCCTTAGTGATCTCCCAAGCAAGAGACTTGGGAGATGAGCGAGCCGTCAAGCTCAGATGGGTAAGATAAAGGCAATACAGTCATGGCATGAACATCTTCTCCATTCCAGCAGGTGTGAGTTGCTCCTCAGGCATCAGGATTTCTTGTTCTAAAGAGCCTGCCTAGCAACCTACACCTAATAGATACACGTACACAGTTTTCTTATACAATATGGACTAACTGCCACAGAACACAGAAAAGTCATGTCTCAGCATTCCTGTAAAAGCCTTTCATGGAATACTAAGTCCACGCTGCTAAAACATGGCAAGAGGATCGCTGGAGGCTATTGGTCACAGAAAATATTTCTAAGAGCCCATGCACTTTTTTTCTGCCATAGTTGGCACCTACTATTTTCTGCACCAATAACATTTTCAAACAGACCAAAACCACCCCAAATATTCATTTAAAAAAGAAAGGTAGCAAGATCACATTGACTGTTGAGCAGAGCATATTCTCTGTGTTCAGTGAAACAAACAGCGTATTTAACATCTTCTGACGCTCGCTCCTGGAAGGAGTTGTCTTCACAGCAGTACCGACATATCAGCTGATGTAAGGCAGCCAGTGTTGAATTGGTGGCTTTGTGCCACTCTTCAAGGTTAGATATTAAATAATAATTGCATTAACTTCAAAGTCACCAACTGGATGGGTCAAGTGGATGCTAATGTTTTTCATGGGCCAAACTCAGGCATAGTGTGATTTTGTGATTGAGACAGGAACACAGTGATGCTGCACGAGCTCCAGATAATGGACATAGTCACAACGCTGACGGGCAATTTGCTATGGTGAAGTGTTACAGTCAGTCACCAGCAGCTTCCAAGAGTTACCATACGCTGCGGTTAGGACAGCTACCCTGGAAAGGCACACAGTGTGTCTCTCCAAATCATGAAGTAACTTTTGTCGTCAATGCACAAGCTTATCCAGCTGTCATACACGGAATGTACTGATTTGAACAGTTAAGAATCTTGTTTGGTCTTCATCGTTAATTGTCCTTGGCTGTTGTGCCCTCCCTCTGTAAAAGGAGTAACTACGCTAGGATTACGTACACCATGCTATTTTGCTTTCTCTACCTGCTAAGTAGAAAGTAGATCAGTCTATCAGCAAATTGATCTGAAATATTCCTGGTTTATTATATTTCACTTGACTAAGGCAATGCCCCTGATTACTCAGAACCATCTATATACACTGAATGCTTACTCAGGCAAACTGTCCTAAACTTGCTAGAAATAACCCTGAGGCAATATTTCCTGCCCTAAGGCTTGTCCTAGAAGCAGTCCCTGTAGCACACAAGATGTCTTCCCATCTATGCAGGATGCCTGACTTTTAGCAGAACAACCTGAGACCTGCCGCTCCGCTTGTCAGGAATCTGGCTAGCACCTGTGAGCCTTTGCTTATTCCAGTGATTTTTGTCTCTCCATATTCATCTAGTGTCAAGTAAGATAGTTTATCAGGTAATTTGATCCTATGTAGCATCTGTAATTGTGTGGTATTATTACTCACTCTTTTAATGGTGTATGACACTTTTTCCAAGGCATGTGGTATCATTCTGTGTACAACTGAGCAGATCACTCTTAAAAAGCAGACTACTGAACACTCAGCAGTCTGTACTTGTTCTTGTTGTTTTCTCCTAAATGCACATTTACCTGTGATTCTGTTTCCCCACAATTAGAATGATTTGAACTTAGATGTAATCAATCTGTAGAGAGCACAGCAAAAGAAAAGCTCTCAAAGTGAGTGGATCTTGGTATCAATTTCATAAGCACGTTCTCCCACTTGAACAGCTTTAATGATTTTCCAATAGAAATTGCAGTTTTACTTTGTCCCATTTGCAACAAATGAAACTTTATTGTCACGGGTTTGGATGACAGAAATATTTAATAATTCCTACCGTTACTAAATTATCTAGTTTTTCTATACTGATCTATTAAAAGTCAAGACATGTCACAGTGACCGTGGCACTAAGCACTGTTTAATTTATTATACACAAAACATAAAATAATCTACTGGATCAATGTTCTCATATGACATCAGGACTATTTAAAAAGCTGCTTGCAATTTTCAAAGATCACTTGGGACAATGCAGGAAAACAGTTTTCCAGGAAGTAGTGGTAATCCTTCTTCTATGCCATTTTTACCCAAAAATGCAGACAGAAGAAGGGGAGAGGTGTGTGTCTGTGGTGCTATGTGGTTTCTCCTTTAGAGAAAGGAGAAGTTTGTGAATTAGTTTGTTCATCAGTTTGATCCTAAAATTAGATTTCTGCTGTCCCTAAGTTCTTTTAACTGCAACTAAATACCACTTACAGAGGAAACAAAGAATCAAAAATTACAGTCTAGAAAATCAGATGGAAACATTTTTTGTATTTTTGGTACTGAGGCTACTTACTTTTCCCACACTGGCAAGAAAAAGAACTTGACGATATCAGGAGAGTCTTTCATCCTCCTTTTCTTGGAGTCTGTTAGAGTAATAAAATGTTTTACTTTCCAGTCTAAATCTGGCTTACATAGGCTAGCCATTCCTGAAGTCAACAGTATCTCTTGTAATCTGGAGTTTTCCAAAATCTCCATCAGTTATTTGAATGATGAAAGGTCACCTGCTACAAATACATCTGCTTCATATCATTTTTCCACAGAAATCAGAAATATGGTAATTATTCATTGAAATCATAAGGACTGTAGAGGAAGCCATTGACAACACCGAACACGTTTTAAGCTGATGGCATCCTAAAAACCAGGCTGTGGGGCTGGGATGCTCTGTAAGTGTGGGGGGAACAAATACCATCAAGAGGGTATCCTTTAGTCAAATTTTATTGATGAGAATCTGTTATCATTAAATCTTAATTTAAGGAGTAAGGATGCCACAGGCAAAGAAGTTTCCCTGCCACAGAGAACAGAATGAAGACTTCTGTATGTATACAGTAAAGGTGCTATGGTCTTTTATTTGCAATGGATCAGAGAGGATGATCTTTATTATTCTTATTCAAAGATCATTCCGGTAAATGGAAAGATTCTCTTAAACTTCAGGGGCTTCTGTGTAAAAGGAAGAGACAAATGCCTAGCGCCAATAATGACCAATTAAATAGAGGACTGTTTTGAGTGGGGAATCTGTATATATACATATAATTGATTTGTTTACAAGAGATATATCACACAATTTTTCTGGCAAGCAGAAACCATAGCTTACTTCTTAGTATTTCCCATCTGACTTACTTTATTTCCTCATATCTTAACAAAGATAACAAAATGAAACATGGAGCTATTTATTTTCTGTTGTGTATTAAAAAAGATGCGTTAACTTTAATACCCAGAAAATACATTAAACATTCATTTATTTGTGAGAGTTTCATTATATTATTACATATGCCTTGATTTGGTGCATAGGAAGTGTAACGTTTAACATGCTAATTTTATTACCAATTTTAAAAAGGTATGGAGCTTTACTCTATAATAGACAGGAGATATAGGTCTGAGTTTCCCGTGTATTGCTGAGTACAGATGAGATTGGAATTTAAGCAATATGCCTTATCCTTGTAACAGGTTAATTTCAATAAGAGGTATTTGTTTAATTAGAACCAAACATAATCTTAAAATCAAATAGTAAGTACAAAAAAGGAGTATTTTTTTAATATGTGCAATAGCTTGTTAGTCGGTTATTTTTTCTAATTCCTTTTGCACTTCCTCTTGTAGCCATAGCTTTTTAAGTATCTAGGCTAAACTTTTCAGAAATTATTAGCAATTTTGGGCGCCTATTCAAAGTTATCCTACTGGGGCCCAAAAGCGAATGTTTAGCACTTTCTGTGACTCCTTCAAGGTAGTTAATATTGAGGCGAAATTACTAATCCTTACCAAACTTCTTCCATCCAAAGATACCAAATGTTCATCCCAGTGAACTCTGACATCTATTTCATTCCACATCCTCAGTCACTCTGGTTATCTGGCCAAGGAGCAATAGTTAAGGTCTGCCTAAACATTTAGAGAAGTTTTAAATTTCACTAGGCAGCTGAGCACTTTCACACGCTACTTATTTATACAGACTACATCAGGCTCACTTAATTTGCTCCACCCTATGTCTAATCAACATAATAGCTTGTTATTTGTCTTAAACTATAAACCAAATATTTCAAAATAAAATAACAAAAAAACCAGTATTGGGTTTTACAAATAAGTATATGACATAATAGTTTGTGGTAATGATTTAGGTTGGAGCAGCTTGCTTGTCTGGGATTTTAAATGATCTCTCAGAACCAGTACTCAGAGACAAAGATGTGAACGTTGACGATGTTACGATGAGATACCACTCCACCCATGACGTAGTTCATCTCCAGTTTCAGGATGGCATGGAAAGGTCCAACAATGGGCCTCACTTGGCGAACTACACCTGTTGGGATAGAAATAGGTTGCTGAGATTAATAGGAGAATCAGATGGGTTTGGATGAACTGCACTCCCCTTCATTTTCAGTACAGCTGATTGAAAGTTATTTTATCTATTGGATCTGTAAATAGCTTGCAAGAAAGCTTGCAAAATAAGAATAAAATATAACTTTTCAAGCAAAATACATTGAAGAAGATTTAGAAAGAATACTAAAATGCTAATGGTGGAAAAACTATATATGCTGAAATGAGTAAAAATTTTTTTTACCTTTTATTGAGAGACCTAAGTTCTGTAAGCAGTCTCTGACACTGCTTTTTAAGTGGAACATCAGGAGACTTTCCCTAGGTGAGCCAGCAGACATTGCCCTGAGGAGTACATGAGCACGCACACCTGGGAATGCTGTGCAATTTCTGGTACTGAGTTGAAAATTGCTTTTCATTTGGAACAGCGGAAATTATTTATAATGCAGTCAAATCAACACTCTCTCTATAAACATCAGACGACACTGATCTGTAAATTGTTAGTGTACCATATCATAGATGGACAACCCCGCTGGAAGCAATGGGAATAAAAGCAGGGGAGTTTAATGAGGAAAGGGAGACTATCACAGCATCTGTTCCTGTATCATTCCTCACATGAACGGTGCCCATTCCATCACTAACATCAGGGCTTGATAATGAGGAAGGAAGTGGCAAGGGAGAAGTGAGCTGTATCTTCTAGGGCTCTAGTCCTTTGGTTTGTTTTACAGGGAGGAGCCCCAGTGCCAGGGCGCAGCAGGATGAGGACTGCTGGGGGCTGAGAGTGGTGGAGTCCTCAGACAGGTGGCAGGGCAGGGCTTCTCCAGACAGACAGGCCAGGGGGCAGCCAGGTTCAACCAAGGGCCCAGATCACCAGGCAAAGTCATGGTGATGATGCTGCGCCGAAGTCAAACCATGGAGGCAATGTGTGGGTCAGGGTCCAGAACAAGAAGACCTACAGCTTGATGGAGCTGGAGACCACCCCTCTTCCAGCATTGCTCAGGCAGGGACTGAAGCTGAAATGGGGCTCCTGGACTCTGGGCAGGGTGTGGAAGAGGACCCCAGGGAGGCCCACTTGGTCCATGAGGTCTTATTGGTGCCTTGACATTATGTAGCTAAACAGAATAGCGTTACAGCTTCAGACCTACACAAAAGAAAGTCAACAGGAGCTTTGCCATTGACTCCAAAGGCTCAAGATTGGATCATAAACATGTTCTCACTTTGTGGTTATTTTCTAGGTCCGGTGTTACAGAGTAGGGAGCTACCAAACAGCTCTCATCGGAAAGGATGGATCCAAAATGTCAAACTCATGTGAACCCGAGGTCACCCAGCAGGCACAGGGAATCTGGTGGAGATCCCTCTCCTCAGACACCTCCTTCTGACAACTGACTTACCTAACAGGGTGTTGATTCAGAAGTAAGTACACAATTTAAGAAAGGCTTATTTAAGATGTATCCCTTCTGCATGCTGGGGGTTATGTTTCACAAGCAGGCAGCACACCCGCACCTTCCGAGTCCCAGCCGAACTTCTACAGCAGTCCTCTATGAACACATCAGCTTGAGATCTTATAGGAGGGATATACGTTTGCTTATGCAGGCTGTCAGCACCTTTTTCTAAGGCAGTGATGACATTACAGTTTTGTCCTGTTTAAACACTAGTATCTTCATTATGCAGTGAAATTGCAAACTCTTCACCACATTCATTTTGCTTGCCATATTTGATTAATACACTTTTTAAGCATCATTCCCCCTACTATTTATATGTATGTACATACATACATACATACATACATAAATATATATATGTTTATATTATTTTATTTTTTTTTTAGTTTTCTTGGCTGCTCTCCTGCCCCTTATAAAAATGACTGGGCTTGGCAGATGATATATTGAAAAAGAAAAGCCGTGCTAAAATCACCCTCCCTTTAGGGTAGCATTTAAAGCATTTTGCTAACAACACATCACATTATTGCAGGCACTTTTTTAACTGACAACCACAGAAACACGCAGCATTGGAATCACTCAGTACTGGCAAGCTGTTTCACTGCTAGCAGCTCATGCAGTGATCACCAAGCCTCAGATGGCAAAGGTTGCTGTTTCCATTCAGCAGTCTTTTTATAGTGTTGTCTACGCTTTCTTGCTCTACTCTAGTACACTCTAGTCTAGAAGTGGGATTGCAAATTGGTTTTTTTCTGATGTGATGCAATTCTACTCAAGATGGCTTATGCCACAGTATGGCATCTACCCGTACATTGTTGATGTAGCATTCAAAGCAATTAGTAACTTTCTCATTCTTGCTTGGATGCTTTCTGCTATTAATAGGCAGAAAAAATGGAACATTTACTTTTAAGGTGGAACGGGCAAATGCACTGTGATCCACGTGGCAGTACTTTTCCACACAGTTCTCTTGCTGCAGTTTTAAAATTAAACCTAATAATGGTCTGAGAAGCAAATGCTGCACATATTAAGACAGCTATATTGAAGCAAGAAATGGAAGAAATGTACAAAGAAACACAATACTCTTGTAATATATATTTATCCTGTTTGTTGTGACAATGTCCTAGATGGTCCTGAAATGACCACCAGTGCAAAAGAACTATTTCCTTCCCTCTCCTATAAAGTAAATAGAATGATGCAGTCAGATGGGTTTGTGCTACAGCATGTGTAGGATGCAGTTGTTCTAAATGGGCAGAAGGGGTGGGGAAAGAGTAAGGGAAAAATCTTGAAATGTTCTACCGGACAAAAGCATGACAGGTTTTCAGCTCTTGGCAGATTTACTCATTGAGAACTTTCCATTTTTTTTGTGAAAAGTGCTAAAATGGAAAACCTGAGTATTTTTCTCCACCAAACTGATTGACAAATGTGGGTGGAAGCCATGCAATAGCGAAGCTGCTCAAAGCCTGAAACCTGGCTACACGCTTATCCAATTCCCAGTGATCCTGTTGCAGTGGTCCTAGGACTTGTCTCAGAAATGCTGCTAAAGGCTACCTGCTACAATGCGTCACTTTCTTTTGATGCTACCTGTGTCTGATTCTCTAATGTCTTGTACCTATCATGTCAGGTACAAGGGAGACGCAGCTATTCCAGACCCCAACAAGGCCAGCAGTGCCGTATCTAATAATTCTGGATGTTTTTAAGTGACATGGATTTATCAGTTACTGAAACATTTGCATAAACATGTTCCTTTTGGCAGACTAATGCTGGGTCCAGATTTGTGGTCTGGCATCCTTCAGCATTTAGAGCCAAATATTAAGTATAAAAACATACTTCATAGTAATAAGAAGGTTGCAATTTTTAAATGTACTGAAAAGTCAAGAAATGTCGAAATTAAGCAGCTGCTTTTTGATCTCTTTTTTACCCGTCTAAATCCAAAGTAGCTGGATAGCCCCACTCAGATTTGACATGGGGATAACTGCAGGCTGGAACTTGGTCCTGGATCATTGTAGCAGTGCACACTGTCCTGTGAGTCACACTCTATAGAATGCCAGGAGAACAATGGTGTTGTTGCTCATTTAATGACCTTAAAACAGAGGGCTTTCAAATACCACCATCAGCTGGCCCTCTCTGGGACTAAAGCTGCAGACTCTGCAGTGGTAAATGGGGTCAGTTTCTTTAAGCAAGTTTACCCAAATCTTTTTCCAACAAAGTTAGATTTCAGTTAGATTAGCATTTTGCACAAAAAACCCACAGGAGAATATTTGTCTATATTAAAACACAGTAAATCATTGATAATAAATGAACAAGGAGATCCGCACTGATGCTGAAGTCCATGTGCCAGGCAATCCTGAGCATCTGTGTTGTCTTGCCTACAGGCACATCTATGCAAGTGCTGTTACCCTCCAGTCTGATGTGTTGCTGTTGCTGTTTATACTCTTCGCTTCATAATCTGTGACCCAAACACAGACTCAACCTACAGGAGACCCTATGTGTCACAGGCCAGGCAGGCTACTTTCCATCAGTTCACCTTTGTTTGGTTTTGCTTTTTTTGTTAACTGAGCAGAGTTGTTATTACATGTCCCAAATCTGCCTGGGTATCTTCATGGTTTGCTGACCTCCTTTTAGAAAACAATGAGAAGACTTCTTTTTCTTGCACACTTTGCCCTTATTGTAAACACAGTCTACACCAGTCCTTTTCATCTGCTGATCTGTGTAAGCAAACAGCCTTGGCTTGAGAGGCAGTAAGTTTTTGGATGTCACAGTTATTTCTGCAGTGATAAGTCTGACCATGGCCCAGAACTTTTAAAACTGTGTAATTAATACACAGAGATATAAATTATATCATTATATATATATAACTTACATAATTATATACAATATGTTATTATATATAATAATTGCATATTATTAACATATAATCAATATATTACAAGATATATTAATATCTTGTAATTCATACGCAAGAGCTGGTCTCTTGCCCTGTTTCTTCTTCCTTCATGTTTCATATTTCAATTTTGTCTAAGGTAAAAGTATGTCACCGTGTGTATTGGAGACATTAACCTAAATAATATATAACACTTAGTTGGAAGCAAGAATAATGACAACAACCAACAGTCTTAGAGCCACTGTCACTGGATTACTGAGGCTTTGCTTACCAAAGAAGATGGAATAAGTAAGACAGCAAGGTTAATATTGTTAATCTTCCTAAGCTTTTCAGCAGAATTTCTATTATTGTAATCAGATGCCACAGGTATTCCTTGGCTTGTCTATACCTCTTTAAGATATCATTACATTTCTCTGCTTTGAAATATGTGAGACCCTCAGGCAATTCACCTCTGTGTCTCGTTTCTGCTTGTATTTTTGCATTAGGCAGCCGATCTGCTAAGAAGCTGGATTTTGAACTTAGGAGAAACACTGCTGTTTTGTTACCACATTAACCCATTCTGGATGACAAGTTATGTTATAATGCATTAACATTCTGTCTCCAGAAATCCAGACTCCTGATCCTGACTCCTGTGCTACGCTCACTGCCCAGTACACTAAAGCAGAACTTGCAAAACTCTTTAAAATACTTTTAAAAAAAACACTTTTCTTCTTTTTTTCCCCACTGTTAGCCACAAAATCTGCAGTAATTACACTTGTGATGAGTCTGGGTTATTGTGCTCCTTACACCTCTTGCTGAACACTGCATTTGCATTTTCTCTAGAGAAAGTTCCTATAACAGGGATTTCCACGGTTTGCCGAAAGCAAAGCAGAGCCAAAGAAGCTTATTTTCACACTGCCACGAGAAAAGGCTGTTTTGCGTTGGTAGAGGGGATGCATTATGTTATGTTTTCAGTTCCACGGGTGAAGGTTACAGGATTTTCCACAGGGAGTGATTCTCGTCTCTAGTCAAATATTTAAATCTGCATCATCATAAGAACATAGTACAGATGTAAGTTGCACCCATTCCTCAAAAAGAGAGCCTCAGATAACCTAAACTTTTAAGGGCCCCCACAAAACCAAGCTGAGAAGAGTCAGTGGAGCAGGCAAAGAATCAGAGGCCGAAGGGAGAGGCAACAGGGACTGCGGATTATGGGGAGCTGTATCTGATGACTGCTGGAAGAGGGGATGCGCTGAAGTAAACCTCCTCTTGCCTTACCTGCATATGCATATGCAGGCATATGTATCTGTGTATATATAAACAATCCAAACTACGGCCAAATGAAAAGTTGTTCTTCCAAATAACCTGTGGGCTATGCTTAGTAAAATACACTAAACACAGTTATCAAAAATGCGATCAATTCCCTCAACCACATTTCAAGCTTTGTGTTAAGTAACAAGCACAAGAGTTCTTTCCCTCTTATCACCTTCCCAACTTTTCCCCCATACACGGGGTTAGAGCTATATTGTTTTGTTCCGCTCATCACATGCCAAAGGATAGCGGCATGTGATGACCAAACGAAATTACTACTTTTTTTTCCTTTGCACTCACAGCAAGCACACAGTCTCCTTTCTGTGATTCTTCTCAGACGGCAAATTAACAAAGAGACATGTGGCTTTTTACTGTCAGTTGAATCCAACAGTGTTGCCCCTTTTTCATTAGTGCAAGACTTCACACTTGACATTACAGGTGAGTACTAATTTAGCCAGTTTTTTCTGGGAACAAACAATTTATTTAGGAAAATTTGCTATTTTTTTTTACATTGTTATGTTTTTTATGTTTATGGTTTTTTTATGTTGTTTAATTGTACGATCTGTGGTCAGCTAAAAACTGACCACAAACTGCCTAAACTTGGGGTGGATGGTGAGAAGTTACTGACAGAGCATGAGGTGGTGAAAAGAACAACTTACTTTTCCGATTCATTAATCTATAGTTAACATATTAATCCTGTCCTAAACAGAACAAGACACATCTTTTAATTCATTCTGAGACCTATGTTAAATTAAACACTCTCTAAAACAGTATCTAAAATAATAAGAATGGGATATATATTTGAAATACCACAGGCAGACAAACAAGTCTGAGCATAGCTCATTGTTCACTTTTCCTTCAAAATAAGCACACAGTGCTATTGAATTATTTTTTTTCATGTTTGCATTCTGGCCACGAATTATTAAAATTAACTTTCACAAATCAGAAACTAATAGGACAACTGAGAATTAGTTTTCATTCACTCTACTGTAAGTGGAACTACTGACCATATATAAAAAAAAGAATATTTTGCAGTAGTTAGAATTAACAGCAACTTGGTATATTAAATATGATATAAATTATTGTGTGGAATACAGTTCCACAAGAATGTTAATATCAGCTCCATTGTAAATTACAGTCATAGATGGCAAAGGGTCTAAGGGCTGAGGAAAGCTAAAGAAGCTCCTAGGATCTTCCTGGAAATTCTTATATGTGATGATGTTTCTTTGCCCCTGATAACACAGCCTGTTTCACTGGCTGCCTCGCTCTGAGGTCCCCAGGCAACTTCTAAACCAGTACACGCCAGCAAGGCAGGCAGGACAGCAGAGTCAAAAAGCTGAGCAGGGTATGAGGCTTAACAGGCAAGAGGCAGGAACACAGACCAGGGCTGAAAAGTGCATAGCTTGTTCATGCAGAATGTATGACATTTTGGTAGCAATAGACTCATTTCTATTCCTCATGAGATAAATGAAATCCCATGTGAGAAGCATAAGAGCCCAAGCAAATCGGATTTTCCCCTAAATTTCCTAATCCTTGGGCTATGGGTCTCCAGGTCTGCTTGTAAGCAAAAGCCAAAGTCCATCACAAAATGTGCCCCCTTTGAAAAAAACACAGGCAGGATTGTCAAGAGAATGTGCTATTACATGGTGAGAGTGAATGCCATCTGTTTTCAGATGGAACTTTTGGGATGAGCTGCTAGTGACACCTACAAGAGAGATTTCAACGACACAAAAAACATCTTATAATTTTTCCTCTAGCTATTTTCCTTGTGCTTTAAATGGATTCTTGGAACATGAAATGATTAATTTGGAAAAATTCAAGTACCAGAATGTGGTGAGAGCTGTGGAACTAGAGCCTAAACTCAACTGAAACTCAGGTAATTTATTGGGCTTTATATTAACTTCCAAATAATCACAGCCTATGTTCTGAAGTCCTACATTTGGCTGTTCCTTGATCTCTGTTTCCCCACAAAAAAACACTCTGGTCCTTTTTACAGCCTTGTCAGAGATGAATAGTCCTAGCTGCCACAATGCAACAATAACTACCCTTTTTAAAGCAATGGATCTTTGGGAATCACAAAAATAGCCTTTAAATAGTCTGCTAGTCTGTGTCAGGCCACGAGTATGTATGACTATGTACAAAGGATGGACATAGGCTCTCCCCTAATATTAGCAATCTTCTTTGGTGCCATGTGGATGTTGCAGTAATGAAGCCGAGAGGTTACCACCTCAGCCTCCTGGAACCTAAAGGCATTGCATGGCTATTAAAGAAAAGTAGCCCAAAACACTGGCACGCTAGCAGTAATGTGTGGTGAACAACTTTTTGTAGGGGAAAAGCATGCCGAGTTTCCCTTAAGCAATACAAGAAGACCAATCTTCTCATGTTAATGCAAGATCCTGGACTATAATTCTGTAATTTCAAGTTTGCTTTTCTCCTCAAGGCCTCTTGCTTTATACTGCTGGCCAAGATTTTCAAAATTAAGAATAAACATCTCAGATGCATCAGTGTTTCTTAAGAGCCTAGTCATAGTTTCAAAAGAAATGTTCAGGCAATTAGGAAGTTTAGGACCGGGGAAATGATCATTGCAGTGGCTATTTTAAAAGGTAAAGTTGATAGGATCATTCCAGAAATGAACAAGAGAAAAAAAAAAAAAAAATCCAGCCATGAATAAATGCTTCCTTGGATCAAACCATAGACAATGAGTTGCAGGTTAGGCTTGAATACCAGACTATTCCAGTCTACAACATGTAAATACATATCTATAGCATGAAGCCAAAACTATATAGCCAAACTGGTTTTTGGTGCTGTAGCCCTCAACTCAAACTAGTCATGTTAAGATTTGCAATAAAAAAGTTATTTCTTTTTCAGTATTCATTACAAATATACAAAGTTCATCAACAAGGTTGAAAAATAATTCACATCCCGGTCACAAACAGAAAACACATACTTTAGGCTATTTTATCCATTTTTTTCTGTAAAAAGCTTTGGGACTCTGCATGTGTTAAAGTTTAATTAAGTTCCTTTCCTAAAGGCTGCTCTTTATTCCAAAATCTTATGTCAAAGTAATGATTTTTGGTGCTTAAATTGCTCTGCCAGCGTAGTTACTAGAGTACTTACTGACCTATACCATGCCAGGGGAGATGGGAAGTGAATCAACTGTTGGGTAATTCCTTAATGTATCCTAGCTTTGAAAAGGTAATGCTTCAAACATTGCACATTAGGGAATGTCTTGCTGCATTTGGTAGAGTGAAAGCTGCAAAGTTTTCCCTTTAGCAGCAATCCAGTCCTGTCACGTTTTCAACGTCACTGCAAACCAGAATCAGAACCACAGAATAGTTGAGGCAGGAAGCACCACCGAAGACCGTCTATACAACCCCTTGCTCAAAGCAGAGTCACCTAGAGCATGTTGGTCTGGGCTCTGTTCACTCTGGATTTGAGTATCTCTAAGGATGGAGATTCCACAGCTCTAGGCAACACATTCCAGTGTTCAACCACCTTTAAAATAAAGTTTTTTCATATGTTTAAATGGAATGGCTGGTATTTCAGTTTGTGCCCACTGACTCTTGTCCTTTCCACACCGCTGAGAAGAGTCTGTCTCTGTCTTCTTTATTCTGTCCCATTTAATTGATCAGATTCCTTGAGCCTCCTCCAGGCTGAACAGTCCCAGCTCTCTCAGCCTCTCCTCAAATGACAGATGCTCCAGTACCTTAATCATCTTAATCACCATCTTCTGGACTCTCTCCACTATGTCCATGTCGTTCTTGTACCAGGAAGCCCAGAGCTGGACACAGCACTCAGTGGTGACCTCACCAGTGCTGGTAGCGGGGATGACCTCCTGGAGCCTGCTGGCAACACTCTTCTTAATGCAGCTTGTTGGCTGCTTTTGGCACAAGGGCATGTCATTAGTTCATGATCAACTTAGTATCCACCAGGCCCCCCAGGTCTTCCTCTGCAGAGCTGCTCTCCAGCTGGTAAGCCTCCAGTGTGTATTGGTACACAGGGTTATTGCTCCCCTGGGGCAGGACTCTGCATTTCCCTTTGCTGAACTTCATGAGGTTTCTGTCAGCCCATTACTCCAGACAGCTGAGGTCCCTCTGAATGGCAGCACAACCCTCTGAGCGTATCAGCCACTCATCATAGTTTTGTTTCCTCTTCAAACCTGTTAAGGTGCATTCTGTCCCATCATCCAGGCCATTAATGAAGAAACCGGGCCCAGTATCAATCCTCTGGACACACCACTGGTGACTAGCTGCTAGCTGTGCTGCTGATCACAACCCTTTGAGCCTGGCAGTTCAGCTGTTTTTCAATTTACCTCACTGTTCACTTACCTAGTCTACAATTCCTCAGGCTGCCTATAAGGATATTAACAGAGACGGGTGTTGAAAGCCTTACTAAAGTCAAGATAAGCAACATCTACTCTTCTTTCATCCACTAATCCAGTCACCTCTTTGTAGAAGGCTGTGAGGCTGGTCAGGCATGATTTCCCCTTCATAAATCCTTGCTGGCTACTCCCAGTCACCTCCTTGTCCTTAATATATTTGGAAATGGTTTCTAGGTAGATTTGTTCCATCACCTTCCCAGGGACTGATGTGAGGCTGACCAGCCTGTAGTTCCCTAGGTCCTCTTTCTTGGCCTTCCTGAAGAGTGCAGTGACATTTGTCTTCTTCCAGTCCATGGGAACTTCTGAATCACAACTTTTCAAAGATAATTGAGAGTGGCCTCGCAATGACATTGGCCAGTTCCCTCAGTGCTTGTGGTGGCCCCCCTGAGCTCCCATGAACTTGGGTATGCCCAGTTTGCTTAAATGTTTCCTAACCTGATCTTCCTCCCCCAAGGGTAAGTATTTCTTGCTCCAGACCTTCCTGTTGCCCTGAGGACCTCAGGACTCCTGAAGGCCAGTCTTATCAGTAAAGAATGAGACAAAGGCGGCACTGAATACTTCAGCTTTTTCCATGTCTTTTGACATCAGGTCTCCTGCCCCATTCAGAAGCAGACCCACATTTTTCCCAGTCTTCCTTTTGCTGTTGATGTACTTGCAGAAGCCCTTCTTTTTGCCCTTCACAGCAGTGGACTGTGCCTCCATAGGCAGTCTCACAGGCATTATGTTCCTCCAGCCCTCCTTAGTTCATGACTGTGCCTAAAGGCACAATCTAGCTGTCAAACTGCAGGCATTTCCCAGACCACCAGATGTCTGCTGACTTCAGAAAGTTAATGTACACCTTAGATTCTTCCATCTCTCAAAAGCTAAACAACCTTTTTCATTTTTTTCTCTCTCTTTTGTGCACAAGGTATCTATATTTCTCTCAATTATTTGTGACAATAACAATGTAGGCTCCTGCTATGTGGTGCTCTATAGTTTCTGATATAATCTGTTTTATTAATAAGTGGCTGCTCTTTGGAAAATGAAATATTTCTTGGTAATCATCACTGCAGGCATCAAATCATATACAGAAAAATAGCTCTGAAGATATCATTAATCCTTGAGCTGCCACACCTGACAAACATAAATATGGTTAAAGGATTCAGAAAACTCATTAATCAAAATACAAGTAGTGAAATAGATTTCCTCTTGCTTTGAAGTATATTGCCCTCATAACATTGTGAATTAGACCTTCGTTCAAGTTTGATGGTGAACACTTCACAAAATAACAGATTTGGAGAATCAAGTTAGAGTTGGATGTTAACAAGGTTTCTATGCTGATGGAAAACTACTTCACAGGAATGTGGCTGGCAACACGTATCCTTACTGAAGTATCTGGGGACAAGATTTTCAACATCATGACCTTTTCAAACATGAACCTCCCAGATCTTTATTCAAATTCCTAAGAAAATGGCCTAATTATCAACTTTTGAGCAAACAAGTGCTTATAAAATGCTTCAGAAGTCGATTTGGACACAAAAAATCTCACTTTCATAAGCTACGTGACATTTAGGGTGATTTCACTGTTGGTTTAAGCTGATCAAAAATAGTGGTCCTGCTATATCCTCCACACCTTCTCTTGGATTAACACCTGAAAGAAAAGAACCAAAAATGTAGCTTGCTGCACAAGCACTAACACTGACAACAGGGAAAGGGCTAGAGCATTTGTTCAGAGGTAGACAGGAGAGGGGGAATTCCCTTTTGAGCATCAACAAAGCTCCAGATCACTTAATACAACCCCAATGTTCCCTATGAGGGAACAGAAAGGCAACAGTGACTTAGGTACTGTAACAGTGAGTATTGCACCACTGGCATGAAGGGGACTCCTGATGGCTTGGGCCGGTGGTATTGCAGTGCTGACCGCGGTGGCATATTATCTCAGGGAGAGACAAAAAATGCCTGTGTCCCTGGAGTAATTCAGTAACCGCGACCCAAAAGTGCAGCTCCAAGCTGTACTGTATCCTCCTCTGAGAGGTGTCATAGAGGATCAGGGTAGGACAAGACACCCCTCAGAAAAAAACAGTACTGTAACAAGGTGGGCCTGCGCCTGCGACCATAAGCTACACTTATTGCTCAGATCTCTCCTGTGCTCAGAGGATCTATTGACCACAGTAATCATTTATCAGCCACGTAAAGACAAAGCTCTCCTTTAAAGACTGTCGAAACAATTGTGTCTAAAACTCTCCAGGTACTTGTAGCCTTTGAAGTTTCAACCTAGGGTACAAGTCTTCGTTTATATTTAGCTAAAACTGAATCTGCTTCTCTTTTTGCCTTTCCTCTCACCTCTAAAGAAAAAAAGAAAAAGGAAATTACAGCACAGGAGTTACATTTCAGCATGAAAAAGGATCTTTCTGCCTTATTCAACAGATCAGAAATTTGGGATTCGATTTACTATAAATGTTACCCTTCAACCACTCAATGAAGTTTAATTTTGTTAACACTTGGGCTTCTCTAGAAAGCTTTGATTGCTGAAATGCATCAAATAAAGAGGCAATAAAGAGGCCTCATGATATTAATACAATTTTTGGCCAGAAACAAATGGTAAATATTTTCAAAGCTATTATCTGTCATGTTGGATCATATGGAGCCTTGGTATTACGAAAGAATTAAAAACAACCTTTGATTTTACTGAGGTTTGGCTAGTTTACAAATACTGTGATCTTTATTAAGGATACCAAATAACTTCAGAGAGATGTGCTCTTATCTTGGTTTGGCAAACTTGAAGTGCTTTCAGATCTCTGGTTTGCCTTCCAGCCAAACCTCGCAACGGGTTTTAATGTTGACAATGCTGCGAAATCACTCATGCCTAAAATGCAATAACTGTACTTGAAGTAGCCTCATTAAAAAATAGTTTCCACCGTATATTTTTTAATCCTTCCTGTTCCACCTTTGAGAATATGACATGCTTTATGTAGTGTAAGAATCATATATTACAAAAACAGGTGGGAAAACTTCAAGGCTGAATGTGCAAAACATGCAAAATCACATATATCAGCCTCCTGATACTTCACTCCCACTATCTTTTTACAGGGGGTTTAGTGTCCATCATGGTACACCATCACATACATGCTCTCTCTCCATTTAGTGAGAGTGGCTTAGTTGACCCTACCTGTCCCACAACCTCATTATTCCATTTCAGCCAAGCTTTGATACAGTAGCATATCCATGACACCTGGGCAATTAATTATTGTAACCCTAAGCATTTCTTGGCAAAGAGCCACATTATGGCACACAGCACGATATGGCTCTGTGATTCAATTTACCATGGAAGAAAAAGTACGTAATCCTGAGGATTTGACATGAAAGCCCTTATATAGCTGCTCAGTCATCAGCTAGAGGCGACAGCTCTGCTGGTATTGTTAGCAGAACTTCTGACAAGGGAAGCTTTCTGAATCTTAATGTGTGTTAATCCCTGACCAAATTCTCAAAGCAAGGCTGAAATAAGGGGTCACTTCACCACATTTGACCCCTTTAAAAATAAAAGTTAGGGTGGGTTGGTTGGTTGTTTTTGTTGTTGTTTTTTTTTTAAAGCAAGCTGTGCATCTGTGCATCATACTGGAAAAGATTTACGATATGCCTCGAGTCTCTTATCTTCTGTCTCCACTTTTATAGGGTGTGTAGGCACTACTGCAGGAATGATATGCTTGCTATCAATACACAAAGTCAGGAGCAGCAGCAGAAGCAGCTGAATCAGTTGCACAAATATTTCACACTTGGAGATCCTCAGAAAAGCATGTCTCTGACTACTCTAAACCAGGCAAAGCACCTCAGAAGGCTGAATTCACACAGACATCTATCAGAGGAATTGCTATAGTACGGTTCTTGGTGTACTGGATTCCAAATCTGTCTTTATTTGTTCATCTATGTAATATCTCATCCCACTGTCTAAAATTAATATAAAAAATGCATGCTATGTAATCTGAACCAAGGACCTTTGTTGGTCCCCTTAGCTGTTCCCTGACTCAGTCCATTTCTTTCCCAAGTTGGCAGGTTTTATACTTCAAGTCCCAGTTCACAAAACTTTGTCAGGGTTGCAGTGTGATTTATTTGTCTGCTGGCTTTATGGAAACTGTAACCAAAGGTGGTCCGTATGAATGTTTTTCTAATACGTTACACTTTCCTACCCGAGGGGTGAAATGAACATTGATCAAGGAGGAACGTTTGATTAACCGGATACTTGCAATGTGCTCAAGTGAAATTTGGCATTAGGAAGGTTGTTCCACTCGAGCACGAGACTCATTCTCACCAGAAAGGCACCTTCAGCATTTCTCAGGTACAAAATGAAAATTCACCTCCTGCTCGAATTACTTCTTTGCCTCCAGAAGAGCTCTCCAGCCTGACATTTTTTCTGGAGGGGAGGGAGGGTGTTGAGAGATTTGACTACCGCACAGTGCAGTCATCAGCATCCCGAAAGGGCAGGTTCAGGCAATAAATCTAGGATCCCATTTACCAAATGGCTTCTGGGTACCCTTGTCTCAAATGCGTAGCTACTAATTTCAACAGGGCAACCTGGCATACAGAAAAACTCACAAAATATTCTTTGCTGAAGGGCTCCTCTCGTGAAAGGGGCAAGCGTAGATGAAACCAGCACAAAGATACTGAAAAGAACTGTGTCTTTTTTTAATGTAAGGCTGCAAAAGCCTGTCGAAAAACCTACTGAATTATGTCCTTGCTCTGTGCGCTGGTTGTGAATGACTGGACAGCATGGGTTTTGCATCACCAGACACCATTGTCATTTCATGGTAATGACATTATAGTCATAATAAAAGGTGGCTATTGTTGCTTACTTTCTAGTGAAAGTATCCACAAGGCGGGATAATGTATATGCTGAAATCCGTGCCCCTGTGAACAGTGGAGCTCTCCTGGATGCCCTGGCTCTGCCTATACCTAGCTCCCATTTCCCCACAGAAAAGTAATCGTAGGTGAACTACTTTTAGCATCACAGCTGTGCCAGGAAGCCCAAATCAGTCTGAGGATCTCATTATGCTAAACACTGTAACAAATGCACAGTAAGAGCCAGCCAGCCTCTGGCCCAAAGATAGAGTCTAGAGCAACAGAGGATAAGGGAGAAGCAGAGAGGAACGTGAAGCTACTTGCCCGGCACTGCAGAGTGGGGTCCAGGGACACAGTTCAGAGACAAATATTTTGCAATCCAGTGACTCTGAATTTAATGTCAGACCATACAAACTTTTGCGTGGCAGACTATGAAAAGACTTTGCCACACTGGGAATGGCCAAACTACTTACGAGATACTACTACCCCTGTGCTAGGGACAGGTTGCCCCCAAAGTCAAATAAACCTCCAGTCTCCTTCTCCTGCCCCCAATCAATATGGGATCCCACAAGCACACTTTCTATGGTATCTGCTTTTGTTTACCTTCTGACCATTTTTTAAAAGTCTCTCCCTAGCCTCTGGAACATATGAATTATAATACCATAGCAGAAATTAGACTACTAATAAATCCAGTGTTGCACTATCAGTAGTTGAGACGCTTTCTGTAATGGTTCAAAGGTAACATCATGAACTATCCCATGTGTAAAACAGGCTGGAAAGTCAGGACAGAGGTAGCAATGAAATCCTTCCAAACAACAGTGAAGACCGGTAGTACATATCTGTAAAATCATAAGCAATCGTTGTTACCAGTGTATTCAAGCACCAGCACAACACCCCTGAGAAGCTCTATAGGCACAAGTGAAATTTTATTATTTATTGGCTCTGGACATTTTTGGTAAGAATAGTACCATTCTGCATAATAAGTAAGAATATATGCTTAGGTTAGTATTAAATGCAATATGGAAGATTTCAGCCTATCAGAACTACTTTTAGTTGTATTACAAAATTGTTAAATCTTCCTGAAGTTTACCAGACTACAAGGTGGTATTACAGTCAACTAAGGAAATGAATGCATAGCTGAGGGGGGAAATGTTTTATAGTGTCTGATAATACCTGAGGCATTGATAGGACATTTTTGTACAGGCTGAAAATGCATTCTTCATTTTTCACTGACAGCTGGTTAAAGGAGGAATGCAGTGAAAAGTCTATAAAAGCTTAAAAAAACCCACAAACCTAGATAGGTCTGCACTTCTGTTTTTCTCCCGCCCATGCCAGTAAGGGATGTACAATTGCTAGTATTATCTTTCGGATTCAGTGCCACCTTGGCCCGTCACCACGCCAGGCAACAGAGAGTCTCCAGCATTTCTTGAACCAGGGAAGAATGGGGTTTCACATCTCTTTTTAATACAACAGGGTGGAAGTATTGGAGGCAACTTTTTACACAATTCTTTTTCTTCAGCTTGCATCAAGTCTATGCAGTGCCACTCCAGCAGGCTGGGTTTGGTTCCTTCTCTTCCACTGGAAGTTATTTTCTGTAGGTCAGCACAGCTAGTTTTGGAGTCTGTTCTTATTTCTTTTGGCTCCTCTATGTCTGATACTGCTGATCATTGATTCCCATTTGATATATTTTCTTCCCCTGATTTTGCAATACTGTCATTGCCTCTTTCTTCTCCTACCTTTGTGCCTGCTCCTCCTTTATCTCCTTTGGGAGACTGTGTTCTTTCTTTTTCTAACATTCCCTGGGGCAGCTCTTCCCTCTGTTTCTACTTTCTCTTTTTCCTTCCTCACAACCTGCTCCTACACACTCATCTCCTTGTATGACCTCAGCTGCTCTCTCTCCATCAATAAATCACAACCAGCCTGATCAGCCACTCTCCATCCAATCCTACCTATTTCTCATCTTCACTAACACTTTCTCCTTGATGTCTCATCTTCACTAACATCTTCTCCTTGATGTCTTGGTGTCAGCTTAAAGGGATGATGGCTAAAACTGGTGACCTGACTCTCTTCAGTCCACAATTCTCTGTCAGTATTGAAGTCCTCACTTTTCTTCTGTACCTCCATCTCTAGCAGCTCCTCCCACCCTCTAAACCTTTACCAAAAGAAACCTGTACCTTATCGCACTTTTTTAGCGTTATACTTTTGAGAGCACCTTGTTCCTTTCCATTCACACAAACACAGTTTAGATGCAGGTCCTTCTTAAGGTGTCATCTCTTTTCTTGTTTGTGACAACCTAGCAAAACCTGTCCTACTACTAAAGGACTTCCTGGAAGAGCATCCTCACTGATCTGCCCTTTCTACCCCGCTTTTTCCAGTGCTCCCTCCTTTCTTTCAATCCCTTCATTGGTTTCCTCTGCTCTGACATTGTCAAGCTTTATTACACTCAGCACTTTCAGTAACACTAGTAAGTATTTTCCTACTTTTTTCCATATGCTCTTAGACATTTCATTTCTCTCTGAGCTAGTCCATGTCTTGTCTTTTCAAAAAACCTCTCCTGTAGAGGTTTTCTACCTTTTCTCTTGTAGAGAAAATCTGTCTTGTAGAGAAAAGGTAGTTGGTGATCTAATCTCCATTAGCAGACAAAATAGCTTTGATACTCCAGTCATTTCTCCTAAAATATTATAAAAGAATGAAACATGCTTATTGTTCCTTTTATCCATGCATCTATGATTTATTATGAGAGTAAATGTATACTTTCCTCTACAATATCAGCTACAAAAAAAGATTAAAAAGTAGGCTACACAGATTCAAGAGACTTAGTCCATCAGTGGTCATCAAGCATGATGGTCCAGGTGTGCTCTCCCAGAAGCGTATAAACTGACTACAGCAAGTTGGAACATTGTATTTGGAGAAAAGATTCCTGTATACCTGTCTGTTACTGGCCCATATGTTGGACACTGGTTACTGGGCTAGTTGGGCATTTGCTCTGCTGGAGTCCCTATGTCACATCCCCACAGTCCTTATGTTCCTATAACTTAATGGGATAACCAATAAAGCTTTCTGATAACCAATAAATCTTTCCATTTATGTTACCATTTATGTCCTTTGTCTTTTTTCACCCTTATAACAAACACTCCCCCTTTCTTTACAAAAGGGACTCACTTTGTGAACTCCTGTGGACTAGGATCCCATCTTACTTGTCTTGAGAACTTCCCAGCACTTTTATGGGAACACCTAACATTCTGATTATTAATAACAAAAAAAATGATATTATGATGAGAGCAGCAGAACTGCTGCTGGCAGAATGATTTGCAATCCTAATTTCACACATACAACATGCTGTCCTGAACTGCTGCCCCTCCAGGTAATATCAGCTGGGGTTTTGTTTTCTTTTTCCTTTTCCAATTCTGCTGCAGGCAACTACTTTGCAGCTTCCATCCATTAATCTCAAAGTGCTTTTACATAGAGGAATTAATTAAGACACTTACATACAAGAATTAATTAAGACAGTAGTAGGCATGTTTTATCATCTCTATGTTGCACATGGGGGAACTGAGGTGAAGAAACAGTTGCCTAATTCTTTTGCAGAGCTGGGAATGTACTTAGGCATATATCATATCCTCTCAACCTGGTGTATAAAAATATCCTTTCTCTCCTAACATTGTGAGGCAGATATCCAGTTTACGAAGTAAAATACCATTGACACGCAGTCCTATTATTCAAAATGGAAACGCTTCCCTTAGGCAAATACCTTGGCCAGTCAATTTCTAAACACATCCTTCTTTCTTATTTCAGACAGAAAGAAGCACACAGCATGAAAAGCAACCTACTGTAACTACTCTGGGATCTGATAACATTTATACTCTTCTGAAGAACCAACCCAATACCTGAAATCTGTAATCTTACCATCCTGCTTTAACAGACTCTCCCTCTTTCTCAGCATTCACATGTATACTTCTGTTCGATAAAGAAAGAAATACAAACCTAATGACTTAGGATTTTTATCTACAGTTGATAAAACCTTCGCACAGCTGATGGTATACTGCCGTGCTTCCGAAATGCAACAGTGCCACCTTCAGCCCATGCTAAATACGACTTTGTCACAAACCATCGGTATTGAAGAAGCACAGCAGAGATTTTTCTTTTCACCCAGACAAGTCCTGCTAGAAAGCCTAGAAACACATGTATAAACCTGAGCAGAACATGCACGTTCACATATGGAAGCACAAATGTTCACTGGGAACAATGGTCCTTTTTTCATAACCAAACATTAATAAAGATCAATCAAATACTACTTTTTAATACCTGGCATATTCATTCTCTAAACATGAGAATCACAGTACGTTCCCCTGCCACTGCATTAGCGACTCACTCTGGGCAGAGCAGCACATCAGCTGGGACCTGCTTCTGCTCGGCAACCTCCCCATAATTCGCCAGCTACTCCCGGGTATTTTGGGTTGCAGAGTGAGGGCCAAGCTGCAGTACACACTGGAAATATATATCTGTATGCATGTATGTATATACTACACACACTGTACACATTACGTACTTGATCCAGCATGCATTATAGCCCCAAAAAGGGCCTTGCTGTAGACCTGCCAGAAAGTACCATCCCAGGTCGTGCTGCAGCCCCTCTCTGCTACATGAGGAGATGCAGGTCTAGCACATGACCCGTATACACAGCTGTACCTCCTGCCATGTCTCCTCCCTGCCAAGCTGAGACTGTAAATCAAATGGGTATGTTCTATTCTGAAGTTTCTTTTAAACCACAGCATTTGACAGATCCCTTTAACCCTCAACAGAGGTATTCGTTTAAAACTGAACCACCTGTCATCAAATATTAAAACAGGCAACAGTTTCAGTAAATTCAGTCCTGCTTTAAAAATTGTATTATTATCCAAAAATTGGTGCAATGCTGTTTAAACAAGAAAGAACAGTTAATTAAATTTACAGTCTCTTTGCTGACATACTACATATTTTATATTTGGTTTGATTATAATGGGCAAACCTCATCATTTTAAAACTAAGCCATTTGCATTTGTAATTAGAACCCATTCTGAAAAAAAAGTTAAAATACTTATCACATTAAAGTTTAGGCCTCTGGTATTTTGAATTAAAAATTACCTGTGGTATTAGCTCAAATTACACATACGGGACTGGAGAATATTAAATCAATTCAGGTTTGAAAATCAAGGTGGGAATTAATTACTTGAGTTAACTTCTTCAACCTTGTTCTACAATATACCGAGCGAAGAAAGTAAACAGAAAACACTCTACTCACCCACTGTCATGCCATCCATGTAACGCTTGATGATATCAAAGGAATCTCTTAAATTTCCTTCTGTTATGTCAAATATGATATCTGCCTGGTTGGCTGGATATGTAGGTGTGATGGCACGAAGAAAAATAATCTCTGCAAATAAAGAGTATCACAGAATGAACTGAGCTGTATTTGAAAACATCACTGAAGAACCTGACAGAATCTGACCCAAAATGACTTGTCCTCAAAGCTGGTGGAGGACACCACCGTCCCCCACCACTCCCAGTTTGTCCTCTGAAATGGAAAGAAAGAACATCTGGGGGAACAGAGGATTCGAATAGATTTAGTTTCTGCTCCTGCACCATCCAAGAAGCCCTGAAGCCAAAACATTATTACTTTTAGAGTCCAGAAGGACCACTCTTAGAAACCAGTCAGACTTCCAGCGTGTACCCACAGAGGACAACACTGAGGATCCACGGGGTGGGCAGTGGAGAGGGGCCAAACAGATAAACCCCTGAACTCTGGCTTCTTTAGGCAGCTTCACAAAGTATTGCTATTACAAATTACAGAGTTCTTTTGAGTATTGGAGGAAGGTTTTGGGTTTTAAAAAAAAAAAGTGAGACTACTTTTCAAGCCCCTTGTGAGGGAGGTAAGTATTATTAGTATTCTCGTTATTATCCTTGCTCTACAGATGATAAAACTAAACCATGGGGCTGTAAGAATTCACCCAAGGCCATGCACTGAATTACAGTTTAGGAACGTCTTTTGGGCTTCAGTAGTACTCTCAGATCACTAGGTCTCATCTCTTTTTATTAAATCATGAGGATGGACTAATGAGGGAACGGTTTGGGAAGCATCCTGGGCCAAATCCTTAGCTCTGCTGCCAGTACACCTGGTAAAGCTGAAGGGGTGTGTATGGGAGTAGAAGTGGCTATGGGGCATTCCTCCATTCCCTGTGAAGTAGGGCCAGCCAAAGCCTGAAACAGGCCTGACGCAATCTATAGCAGCTTTACGCAGCTAAGTTACTGGTGGTTAAATTGTTCCTATATGAACGATTGGGATGTCTCTTGTCCTACTTCTTCTGTGTGGCACAGAAGTGAAGAATCAGCTCTGGCTTTTATTTAGGACAACTTCCAGAGACTGCAAGGCTGAGACTCTGGGTGCATCAGAAATAGGGATTTAAGATCTTTAAAAACCTCTCCGAAATAATCTTCCTCTACTCCATCCCCTTCTCCGTCTCTGTGCCTGTGCCACATGGTAAGCTGCTGAGCGGCTCACCCTGCACAGAAGCAGGGCTGAAGGCAGCCATCCCGCCTATGGATGTGTATGCAATCCCCAGAGAAGCTGCCAGAAAATGAATACAAATGCCAAGGAGCAAAAATTGGCTTTTGATCTGTAAGTTTAGAAGTGAACAAAGCAAAGTGAGTGCGATCCTATGAAACTGCAGGACTTAAAAACTCACAAGTACTGCAGAGGCTGAAGGAGCTAAAGGAATATATGAGCGCCCATGAGAGTGCAGCATCTGGGGCTGGGAACTCACTTTGCATGACTGGACAGCCACTCACTTGGATGCTTTTTCAAAATTGTAGCTCAAAAACTTTCTGTCCAGTCCTTGGAATTTCCCTTCTTTTAGTCTATATTTTGAAAAACAACACATTTTTTTCGTAGGACAGAAATCAGCAAATCACAGCGCTAGGCAGTATATTCAATACAATGTATTTCGTGATTAATGTTTGCTTGTAGATAAAGGCTATATTCTTGGAACAAGCCACCTGTCTATAGCGAACAACAGATCATAAACAGATGAGAGAAATATAATGAGGACCTACTTCCTATGGCAAAATCTGCAAAAAAGGGAAGAAAAAAGTCATGGAACACACAGCTGTTATGTGAATAAATGCGGTGAATGGGAATTCAGACTCACTCTTTCCTTAGACTGGGCAGCTGTATGAGTTAGAGCTCAGAATTACTTTCTTTGCCCCATAAAATTAAAACTCCTGGATATCGAAGGTTTTAATTAAATGAATAGTACACTATAATTTGGAACCGTACAAACATTTTACTGCACCGGTAGCTAGTCTGGCTTTAGGCAAGGATTTCCGGTGGAGGTTTTATATGTTGTAGTCTATTAAATGGAACAAGGAACAAACCACTTACCTTCAGGTCTTGTAAATTCTCTGAACGTGGGCAGTGAAATGACAGTATGGGAAATTGTGTGGACCGGATCCAACACACAGCTGACATCATTTGGTCGACAAGACTTAATGCAACGGATAGTATCTGTCTTTTCAAGTCTGACACTAAGAGAAACAAGAGAGAGATGCATATATATCCTGAAAATTAATTACTTTGTGTTTTGCAATCTGGGGAGCTAGAAGCTGTAATTGATGTAAGTGCTCATTCTTCACCTCAAACGCTTAGACAAATGCAGATCATCAGAAACTGCTGGACCACTGAAAAATTCGGCTTGGCTAAGAGCTGCAGACAAAAGTCCCTCAGACCCAGTTCTTCAAGCCAGGGATGTACAAACAGGGAGAACTGTAGTGCATAAGCTGGCATGTAAAGTCTCTTTCCAAGTACAAACAGGACCAAACCACCAGGCCCAGATCCTCAGCTGCAGTGCACTGGTGCAGTCTCACCATTTCAGTGGAGCTGCACTTCTTTTCACAAGCTTTTCTGTACTCCATGTGATATCAAGTCATATAAAGTAGAAACAATTCTTTCCATTCTGGAAATCTGGCAGGAAATATCTGAAGGGCCAACTCTCTTTCACGATTTTCAGTGCGAGCCAGAAAAGCCTCTCTTAAGCCTTTTTTTCACACACCCCCTTTCCATCTAAACTGAGAAAATGGAGAGGAATGGAAGCTGGGGGAGGAAAAAAGTTAACCACGTTATTAAAAACCTCAAAGATTGAATTCTGCGTTTGGGTAAATGGTAAGGGTCATTTCATATTCCATCTCAACCAGCTGCTCGTTCGTCCTTGAAAGTCTATTAAAAGTTAAATGACTTCTTCTCACCCTTGTCCACTAGAGTGAATTTAAAGTCACTTACAGTTCAAGAACTTCACACAATACCCGGTCTGTGTTCATGAGAGATGAAAGGGCTATGCTGGGACTTACAATGTGACTAAGCCCCACAAATGATCTCAACTTTGACCTGCCCATTTCTTCATATTTCTAAGTGGAAAAAAGAAAAGACTGCAGTGTCAGAGGGGGGGAATTAAAAGATTAAAAGGAAGAAAAATTCACTGAGTAAAAGGAAACAAAAATGGAAGCTTTAGTTTGTCAGATACCTCTAGAAACAAATGGTTCTTGCTCTTTTCAAAATGTGTTACCCAAGTCCACACCTACAAGCCATCTTTCTTCAGATGTTCAAAGGGACTTTATGGCTCTATTAATAATAAATACATCAGTAACTTCTTATTACATGCTACCCACATTTGCTCATCAAAGAAAACAAAGCCAAACACGCTGATATTGTACGAAGCTAAAATAAAGATAAAAGAGAAAACATGAATCAACATTAAGGAAATCATGCTTCAACAGATGTGAACTGGCATAGTCCACGGGAAGGCAATGAAGCTGGGTTAATTTGCACCGGCTGAGTCTGGCTTGTTATTCTCACTCTGGATTTGTTTTGAGACTGGCTGGGAGATACAAGCCAGAAGAAACCTTTTACTTCCCACCGTTATCTGGGTACAAAATTTTGTCATTTCATAAACATCTCACAGGGAACAGAATAGAGCTT
Organism: Ibycter americanus; assembly: GCA_035590275.1. Taxonomy (NCBI): domain Eukaryota; kingdom Metazoa; phylum Chordata; class Aves; order Falconiformes; family Falconidae; genus Ibycter; species Ibycter americanus. The sequence continues at coordinate 14,195,677 of JAVJGI010000060.1, forward strand.
TCTGCTGAAATGTCTCACGCTGTTCCTTTTAGAACAAATTGATTCTGGATATATGGACATAACAGTCTGATCTACAATAACAGGTTCCATCCTCTTAATTTAAACCTCAGGTGCCAAATTAAGAAAGGACTTCCAGCTAGCTGACCCCCTCATCTGTGAAATAAGGATCAGCTAAATGACAGAGTCTAGTTCCAGCGTAAAATAGTCTATTTCAAAATACGTAACAAATAGAATTGAGGGAAACTGTACATCATTCGTGTTTGTTTCCCTCTCTGCCTTTTTTTCCTCCTCACTGTGTATGGTTCAGTAGACATTTAGATCTACTAGATCTGTTTAGACCTAGAGCGCCACACAAACACTGCATCCTTCCTCAGGGTCCTGTTGAGCTGGGCTCACAACAGCCAAGTCAGACTGGTTTTACTTCCAATAATGTGTTTACAAATTCTGGAAAAATTCTTTAGAAGTTTTTCTCTTTGCATTATATAACATAAATAATGACTATAGCATCATCTAAAGGATTCAGGGACACCAATAAACAGTAGCTTGTGTAACTCATTTTGAGACATTACTACTAATGAAGTACTGTTACAATACATACAGCATCCTAAATTTTCATAGCTGTATTTAGATAATAGAATGTATGGGCAAAGGCATTGTGGTGGGAGTGTCTAAAGCATTCAGTATTTGTCTGCAATTCCTCCTTCCAGAGAACTAAAGTGAGCTTCACTTGTGACTTCAGGTGGAACAAAATTTGACAAATACAAACATTTCTGAAATTCTCATTCAAAAAAGCCATGAATTTGCTTTAAGATTAAGTCCTAAGTAAGACTTACATTCATAATTCTCACTTCCGATTCACTGGAGTAAAGCATTCTGACATGAATTAGGTACCCTGCACACAGAAACAGAGGATCACAATGACCACAAGTGGTTTGTGTTAGTTTCTAACTAAAACTAGTTTCTAGATCCATCCCACTTGTGACATACATGTGACAGAAAAACGTTTGTCAGCTCTATTTCATTGCACCGTTTCTCTCTTCTCTTACAAATCCCACTTTTTTTTTTTTTTGCATGCTGTATCCACACTACTAAACTTGTGTTTGCGCTTTCATTTTCCCCTGCCTAAATTAATTCTCTGATCTCCTTTCTTTTGATATTGCTAATTGCTTCAGCATATCCAAAGCGCAGTTGGTAACACTTTGTTCTCTCATTGCTTCAATGGCACATCTTTTGACATCTTCTAGAGTAATTTCTTTGACAACTAGCATCTATTTCAAATCCTGATATTTGCTATTAATGATGTGCTCTGATCTCAAAATACTTTTTAATTTTACCCTTACACGTCATCTTTGCATATGATCTTCTGATGAGTTGATATTTTCCTTTTTGCTCATGTCCTCCCATAGTGGGGACTGTAACTGACAAAAATTTCTTCCTAAGTGCTGAGAACTTCATTTCTTTAAATTTTTCCTCCAAGTTTTCCCCCTCTAACAAAAATTGCAGCTTTGGAGCTGGTACCCCCTCCAGGCCTTTTTCATTTAAAAGAGAAAAAGGTTAAGAAACAGCTCAGTTGTTCTGACTATTTTGCAAATAAGCCTTCCCTGAATGTAATTTTTTCTTTCTTCTTGAGTCCTAGTGTTATTCCTTTTCAAATTCTCTGTTGGATTCCATCAGTAAGTTTTTTGGACCAGGAGCCATGATTTCATTTTCATTTGGAAAGAACCACACACGTAAGTGGTGCAACATAATTACATACATGTTCTTGAAAGTTCCAGCTACACTGCAGTATTAAAGCATCTAATACAGGAGAATTTGAGCTCCATGTTCTTAAATTACTTGCCGAATGCAATTAATATGGTAGCATTTTACAGTACCGAGGGCCAAATTCTCACACTCCCTCCTTTTCCTGCCAAAAAAATATATATTAATGCTTGCAAAACTGAAGTTTATTTTTGAATCTTTATCCTACGTAATTATGGCCTCATAATGAACCAGTAGCCAGAGGGCATTTATATACAAGCATCTTCTGTGGTGGTAAGAAAACCCATTAGCTCAAGTAGCACGGGCTTGTGCTTTCAATATTTAAAGCTGGGTCTCTATCCCCACTGGCAACTTCTGGCAGCTTTATAAGTATGTGTCAACAGACTTATTAAACATTGGCATTCCTAGTGAGACTTGAACTCCTGTCAGCCAGCTGGGATAAACTTTGCCTTAGGGAACATGTAATACTCTGGCAAAGTGCTGCGACCATGCCCCAATCTAGTCCTTGTCTGATGATGAGCCTGAGCCCGCAGCTTACAGCTAACAGAGTCATTCCTTGTGTTCAGGTGATTAAGGCTTGTGATCTTGGTTTAGAAGGTTCCAAGTTTCTAAACTTGTACCTTGCCTGTGCTGTCTGTATTTACATAGTGAAGCATTTTTTTTCATATATGCATTCACATGGATTATTCCTCATTCATCTATGGACTGACCATTCTGCCTATATGCTGGGCAGCAGAGGTATCTGAGCCCAGGATGGTGTAAAAGAACAATAATTTTTACATCATACCTTTGTGACTCAGCTTTTAATATTTACCAATATAAGGACTGGAGAGTAAAATAAATCCTTTTCCAGCTCACAAAACAAAAGGATTCCAAAGAAATTCCAGTTGTTTTGTCTACACTGTTTTTGATTGCATAGAAGTAAAGGAAGAAAGTCATAGAAGTAAAGGAAGAAAGATTTGGATACTGGAATTCTGGCTGACCTTTTAGGGCTGCCAGGGTTTGGCTGGAGTTTTTTTGGTGGTGGTTATGGGTAAAGTCTTTACAGTTACAAGTTTATCAGCTTTGATATGGAAGTTGTAGAGATAAAAATGTTACAAGACCAATTAAATATATTTTCAAATGTTCCTGTAGACACACCTTGGGATACAGCCCTTGAAATAGAAAGTGGCTCTCTGCTAGTAGCTGAAGGCTGTTAGGAAGTTCATTGCTGTTTTCCTATCATTATTTTTTCAATTCAGGGCAAATTCCACAGAAAGGAAGATGAAAAATCTCTAAAATAAATGTTCTTTAGAGCAGATTCTCTTCTGAACCATGCTTAGAAGTTAGAACTGGGATCTGTAACTGGTGGAAATCAGCACAAGCACAGTGGCTACAACAGAGCAATGATAACTAGCACAGCTTGAGAATCTGGCTCCACGCTTTCGAAGTGACTTGTGTGCTGGGGCACCTCATGTCCTAAGGGCCTAAGTTCTGCCTGTTTAATAGATTTTCAGAAAATGCACAGGATTTGCCCTGTAAGTGATGAAACTCTCTAAAGGTATCTCAGTTGAGACAGCTCAAATCATGTACCTATTTTGTTTTGAAAATTTAAAGCTAAATGTATGCAGCTGTATATCGTCAAATGAGATCAACAACACTACTGTGTGAAGTAAATGAATGGTTTTCAGTCCTTGATATATATATTCAGGTAATAAGCTCTTGAACACCAATTCCTGCTTTTTATAATGATGCACAGTACACCTAAGAATCTCCCCAAACTGAGACAGTCAGTTATAAGGGAAAATTGAGAACTGTAATGATGATGGCAAATAAAATGCAAGTGCAGCATGCAACAGACGAACTAAAACTTTATTAAAATTGGGTGGGGGAAATGCTACTCTTAGTAGAGAAAAAGTAGCCAATGATGCCTGTAAGTTAGGGATCAAAGCTGTGCAGAAACAAAGATAAAAAGTTTGGCAATAAATGTGTTGACAGTTCCATGGTGGGAAAGTTGCATTTGAATTGTCAGAAGAAGGTCTCTGGGCTCTGTGATTTGCCGCTGCATGACCACAATGCCACTGTGGTTGTTCACTTTTTTTGTGGTGAAAAAACCCTCCTGGTTCCCGCTGATGATGGACAGCAGAATTTTATCCCCAGGGACAGCATTGGAAGGGCCCATGCGGAAAATGTCGGTGGGTACTTGAATGTTGGTAGGAAAAGAGAGGTGATAGTAGGTTATTCTCAGAGGCAGGCTCTGGCACTCCTTATTTTCATTACAAGGCAAGCGCTCACAGCGACTGCAAGAAAAGTGAGAACACAAGACAAGAGGAAGATTAGCGTACATTTAGCAAGCGTGATAGGAAAGCAAGGGCAGTGGGGGTGGGAAAAGATATGTTGACTTGCATACTGCATCCATTCTTCAGCCTGGCACCTCAGTCATATTGCAAACGGACATTTATTGAATAAGGATGAACTTGCCTGTAGTTGGTGCTTTTGGAGAAGCATTGCCATTTTCAGAAGCATTGCCCTTTCCTTGCACGCACACGTGGATTGAGTCTGGCATCTCAGCGTGTGTGAGAGTTTATTTGCATTTAGATCAGCTAAGCTCTCCCTAGGGAGAACACAGGCTTCCCCCCCACACCCCCCCAGTTTTATTCTTTTGTTGATTGGACATATATTGACTAAAGAAAGAGATCCTAAGTGGTTAGTGAGTTGACTGTGTGGATGTCTGGCTGGATTTTAAGACTGAGCAAAGTATTCTGAAAAACACAAATGTACAAGGAGTTGGTCTTTCTGACAGAGAAGAGGCACTCTAGATACTGCACTATGTACGTCCATCCTCTGACAGCATACAGAGGAATGCTAAACTTATTTCCAATGCTGCCTGCATGTTAAGGTTTATTTGCTTTGAAGACAAACCTCCTTCCTCCTGATGTGGCAGAGTATTTCTCTGTGCTACCAGGAGAACCAGCCTAAGTCAGTCTAACACCCATGTAAGCAAGCACTGAAAACAAGATCCAACGGCCTGATGTCTCCAGCATGTGCTCTACGCATTCAGTCCACTCTTACACCGTCCCGAGTCACAGGAATGATGCTGGTGAGCCAGAACATTGCCCTCTGCTGTTTCCTACCCTTATCACTAGGTACTGTATTACAGTGAAAAATCCATAGAACTATGAAGAGATGACCCATACAAGCTGAAAGTGAATAATGAAATCAGCGCTAGAAACCATGATCTCCATGGACGGAGTAATCTCCTCCCTTTCTGTTACTGAGAACAGTGAAGTCTGTCCAGTAAAATATGGCACAGATGGGTATAGGCATTAAAGTCACAGCTATTAAAGAATATTGTAGTTTACCAGCACATTAATGAAGATCTGGCAAGTCATGATACCTGGTGGGTTTGAGAAGTGTTTAAAGAATTTCATACAAGGAAAGTTTATATGAATTTCAGATTAAAGCTATGCCCAAATCGCCACATTCAAGTTGGTATATTCTCTCACATCCTCTCAAGACAGGTGCATGGAAGTAGAGGTAGACATGACAATCTCAGTTGGATGTTGACTTTGAAAAATTTGGAGATGGTCAGCTTGTGTATTTACCTCCAAACTTGCCCCATGTGCAACTACAAATCAATTCAATTACATACAAGAGTCTCTCCACCCGAAAGCGATGTTCAGCCCCCAGGCTCAGGTTTTGGAACCTAAACTATTTGTTTCTTTACTAAGAAATGTTCCAACATGAAAGCGGTTTGCTTCTTACTACCTCAAGGAAATGTGAGTGGCCATTTCATTTATTTTATTTTGACATGTAAAATTGAGCTCCTATCAGGAGTATCAACAGAACTGTGGCTCATAAGCAAGCCCCACTTTGTTGCCCATGCATGGTGGCCTGAATTCCAGGAACTTCTCATTATATGCAAAATAAGCATTTTCAAAAAGAGTAGTTAAAAGCACCTTCAGTTCAATTAATGTGTTCTATGTTTTCTTTTAATACCACTTGCAAACAAAAGTACAAAGCAATTCTTTGAAGACTTAAATGCATTCTGAATTTTATTCATGTGTGTAAAGAGCACGCACAAGTCTTCACAGGATGGCCGGATAATTAGGTGTGGATACTCTTGGAATACGTTCAGGTGTAGTGAGTTCTGCATTCTTTTCTGAAATGTCATCAATAACTCCACTAAAGAGAATTACTTGGTTTTGTTGAAATCACGAGGCTACTTGGTTTTGCTGAAATCATGAAGCAAGTCAAGACAGTTAATTTCTTAGTTGGAAATGCCTGCTTCATGTAAATCTCTTTGGAAGCATGTACATGCTCATGAGCACTTACATGCTCATAAAGATGCCCTGATTTACTTTTTTATAAGAGCCAAATACCTTTTATAATAATAGCCAGAAATTTCTAGGAGAACAAAATCCCAAAGCTCCCAGCTTCCTAAGATTTGAAAAAGGACATTCTGCTGATTCAGAAAATTATTTGTGGAGACAGATGTGCCTGCAGCTAGGAGCTAGAATTATTCAAAATTCATCATCTTTTATCTTATTCTTTGGTGTTGCACACTACGCACTGCACACTTCACTATAGGTTTTGTTAATGTGCACTAATTGTTCCATCAAATAACCACAAAGGAGAGATAGCAAATATTATTGCTTTCAAGAACCAGAGTTCATTCTGGGGTCACGCACCACAAAGGCAATAAGCAATGAGCATTTAAATCCCAATGTACTCACTAGACCTTATTTAAACGCTTCCCTTCAGTGGGCAGAAGAAAATCATACAACGGGGGAATACTATAACCTACTGCTAGTGAGGGAGCAGCTCGAGAGCCCAGCTGCTGCTCCAGCTCCGCGGCATCTCAGGAGGGACGAGCTGGCCGCAGAGCCACCACGGCCGGGCCACCATACCATGTCACTGTGGGAGAGAGCATGGGGGACCCGGCAGCAGAAGGGAGCAAGATGCTACCAGAGGAACCCAACCCAGAGGCCAAGTAAAACATGCACCGCTTTGCAGTGAGGCAGTTGTATATACATCTTTGCAAACCTCTGCGATTGGGCACATGGGCTAGAAAGATAGACATATACTGCTGCTAAATGCTTATTCCTGAATTTGCTTCTGATTATTTTAGCTCACTTACTACTCTGTTCTCTTACGTTTATTTATGCAGCTGAAATACTGATTTCAAATTACTCATACTTTGAATTTCATGTACCAAACACTGGTTATTCATAAAGGAAAACTACCAAAACTAGAGAGATTCCATTTTTAGATGATGAATACAACATTTCCTAATGGAGAAATGAGGAGAAAAGATTTTCTGCCTTTCCTCCTGTTGATTTCTGAGCCTGGTTTTCCCTCCATTGTGCCCAAAGGAGTTGAGTGGTATACAACCACTCCTCATGCACTGAAGGGAAAAGAATGTTTTATTAGCAGGATTTATGGCTTTTTAATTTACTTCATACAGGGAAACCACCTCAACATGCTGAAAAACTAACCAAGTCTTATTACCAAACTATACACTACACATCTCTGAAATTCAACCCTGTAGATTTCCAGAGCTGTAACAATCTCCTGGGCCTCCCAGAACATACACCCCTACATGGACACTCGCTCATGCTATCGTCGGTGTGTGCATCTCTTCAGGCGGCTGCACCACACCTTGAGGCCCAGATGAGCCATCAGCCAGGCTGTATCATCACACCGTGGATCTCCACATTTGTGTTAATAGAGCAGCTGTGTAGGGAAGATGATTTTGGTCTTAAACAGACCGGAACTTGAACGGAATGAAACCAACTGATGGTTGGTTTTCACAGATATTTCTTAACCAGAGGAAAATCTGGAGTCCCACTTCAGGCTCAGGCAGGAATACAGTACACAGCAGTACAGCAGACAGGGTGGACAAATACCCTGCATATTCCTCCTATCTGGAGCTGGAAAACGTCAAGGAGTTTTCAAGCTACAGATGAGACAGACCGATGTTCGTTTTGCCCTCAGCACTGAGCCTTTATGCCCTATCCTTGTCTCCATCTGTCTTTCCCAACCTGGCTCCTCCTCATCATCCTCTTTCCTTGCCTACTGCCCTTCCTGTTCACTCACACATCTGGCATCAGGGCTGTCTACTCAGGCAGTGCCAATCCTCCTCTCATTCCATCCTCTCCTGGCTGACACGGTTGCTATCTCACAGCCCTAGTCACAAAGCATGCACCACTACCTTCAGTATCTTTATGCAGCCATCCCAAATTATTCCTTGCTCTGACGGTCTTCATCCAAACCTGGCATCAATCACCCTTAACCACAAGCTCCTGACTCCCCCTTGTCTCTAAATTGTTTTACCCAATTTTACCTTCCACCCCTCAAGCATCTCCCAGATTCATTCTCCTCACCCGGTCATACCTTCAGACCCTTCCCTCCCTACATCCAGCCTCCTTATCCCTATGTATGCCTTTCTTTCTTACAGAGTTGGCTCTTCTCTCACCCGTGCTAGCAACAGCTTTCTTATCTGTGGAGTCTGGGTGGTCTTTGAAAGCACAGAAGAAACAGGCTCTGGGGTTGTCAGGGCTGGCAGCACCTGGCCCAAGACAGGTAGGAGCTGACATTATGGGGAAGATCGGGCTTCTTTTCTGTGGCTATCTGTGGGAGCAGGCTCAAGACAGTCTGTGGAGTTGGTACCTTCACATTTTAGACTGCTTTAAAGACCTGCAAGAAGCTCAGGTCTGCTAAATCAAAAGAGAATTGTTTGTTGCCAAAAAAGAAAGACCTCTCTACTGATATGAAGAAGTAAAACTGCACTGAGGAAGATGGTCAAACACAAAGACAGATAGCCACTGAGGCTATGAAATCCTTACTGTTCAAGGGCCTGAAGGACAACTTAAGCAACTCTCAGAAATTAGTCCAGGTAGTCCTGACTGTTTTGGCAAACAGGGATGAATTAAGATTACCCATCAAGGTCCTAATTTCCTAAGGTTTATGAAAAAAGGCTAAATGCAATTTTATAGATTGTAGTTTCAGAGATTTTTGGTAAGGATGACAAGAAGTGCAAAAGTAATCTCCTAACAAATCTCAGATTTCTGCTCCAAAACATGACAGCAAACTGTTAAAATAAAATAAAAAAAAAATCACCAAAATTTCTTCAACATGCAAAACAATGTGTTCTCACTACCCTTGTTCTTGGAAATGAGTGAACTGCTTTGGATGAAATTTGCCAAAACTTGAGCCTGAGTCAGACACCTGGCATGTAAATTTTCAGGTGTTGGTTACGTTTTGGCAAAATTCTAAGCAGTTAAGAAGAGGTCCAAATAATGAGAAGTGACAGGCAACCTTAATAATACGCAGACATCTAGAATATAACAATATTTGCCTATCTGGCTCAATGCAGCACACCTTTCTGACATGCCGCCGTAACCGCTTCTTTATCTTTTCTACTATTTTTCTTGGCTTAAATATTACAAATGTTAGATTTCAGTGTCACATAAAAAGAATTTAATCGTTATGCAACTTGAAAGCAAGAAGTGTTTGGCAAGGCAGTACAGCAAGTTAAGTCCTATTGTGAATAGCAGTAGATCTTAACTATGCTTGGAAAAATACCAAGCCTATAGGCTGATCAAGGGGCGGGGGGAAAGCAGAATTTAAGCAAAAGAGGTAAGACCTTCAATAAAATTGTTACCATTAAGGTAAGTGCCAGGAACTTTGCTGATCTTTTGGGAAGGTTACACCACTTGTTTCCTCCTGAAACTCAGGGTATACAGCATCCCAAGCTTTCAGCCTGTAGCACAGAATGATCCTGCAATTGCTTCACCTGATGACAATCACCACTGCAACAGCCACCATGCAAAAATCTCTGCTTTGAAAGTATTGGGTAAGGAAGGTTCTGGATCACTGAGGGCTGCTGCCTGTACATACAGATTTTAAGGAAAAAATAAGAATGAACAAACTTGGATTTGCAGGACTGAGGCCTATTAAATTATAGCTGTTCCAAAGAAAATATTGGAGAATAGGCTAAAAAATCCCATGAGGTGCCAACTTGATGGGAGTGGAAAACGTGTTGTCTTTCTTACGATGTGCCAAGTGGGTGAAACTGGAATGTATTTTGAATAAAAAGGAGAGGAAAATGGTATTGTGATAGATACGATGTTATGAGAAGCCAACTGTTTTGATTTTAGAGTCCTGGCACAAGGTTGGGTGAAAAAGTGATTTAATGTCATTATCATGCAAAAGCTAATGAAGATATGCTAGCTATCAGCTATGTTGGGTTAGACATGCCAAAAATAAATGACTCAATAATATGTAAATTAGTTTGGATGTAAAATGGGTGCTAAAAGAGCTGTCTAATGAAACTGTTCTCCAATGGGCACAAGGTAACCCAGTACATAAACCCTGATTCTGGCATGTTGGTGTAATACTTGTATACTGGCTACGTATGAGAGTAGCTATGTCCCCACTGAACTAACCTGGACTTTTTGCAATAAAGATAATGAACTCATATTCTCTTTGGTTTATGCAAACACATTTTTGACAATACATTTATTAACTGTGTCTGTAGCTGTTGAGAGGGAAAAATCTAATAAATGCAACAAGATAATAACTCAAGGAATTAAAATAATTAGAACTTCACTGAGCAGGTACACGATTTGTGTCTGACTCATAGCATAATTATAGCCCTAGCACATCAGAAGAAACTCTCCCTATGACTGAGTTAGGCAGAGTAAGCCATTGCAGGGCCCCAACAACCCAGACACAAAAAAAACCAATTCAGACATTCTACTACTTCCCAAAAACATGCCTTACATCTCAAATAGCCACTAATTTCAAAGCATGCATGAAAATATAAATAAGAAAGGATGAAATGGAATGTGTGTGTACAATGTGTATTTCATAAACTGAACTTTGCAGCTCAGGGATGTCCATAAGAATAGAAATCTGCTAATTCTGCTTAGTGGCCCACTGCAAATGACTTTTTTTGAATTAGGATACGAATGAACTCACAATATTACAAACAAAGAGAGTATCTGCATCACGAGGCACTGCTTGTTTCTCGATGTGACAAACACAATTTAAAATTTAATTACTATTGACACCTCTCAGAATACAAGCATATTTTATAAATATCTGGGTTTGTACCATGAACTCTGTCTACTGCATTCTGATCAAATACATCTGCTGTGCCACTTTTATGGCATTTCACAGATTATGGTTTAAATGGAAACTAACCTCCATGAAGTCCCTCTGACAAAGATCAGCAGTAGCTTCATTCTACCGAGGAGGCACAGAGTACTCAATTTTATCTAAAAGACGGTGGGCATATGAGCACTGACTGTGAAAAGCAATAGCAGGCTGATGACAAATGTCATTTATCAGTTTTCCTCCCTAGCTGGTGGAGCATACACTTACCTGGGTATGGGGCACATGGGGGAGACCGTGGAGCAGCCTTTGGAAGAATCACTGGAGTACAGGTGGTCATAAAGCCACAGGGCGGGACGAAAAGCAGTCACCCACGTCAGCCATAAACTCTAGCTACTCAACTGAAATCTTGCAACAGCTTCACCACTTTGCTAGCACCACTCGATGGCTATAAATGAGCTGCCAGCTGCCCCTCCTCCCAAAGCTGTCTCATATTTTCAATACCAGAATGCACAGGCTTTCTCTGAGCTAGGTTAAGAGACAGAAATATGAGCAGCAGCAGCTAACATACCACCCTTGCTCGGATATTCCCAGCTTTTTTAACAGAGGTGAAATAGTACTAAAAATAAGACATTCTTGCAATGCTTTGCAACAGAACTGGGAAGAATTCAGAGAGGGAGCTAAAAAGAACTCTTTCACTGGAGTGTAATTGTAATGAAAGACGATGTGTGAAAGGAAGTAAAAGTGAGAATTTTGAAGCTGAATGTAACCTTCCTAACAAGCTGCCTGCAAGGCAGACAGAGACAATGTCTGCTTATGGCTCTAGAGATCATTACGATGCAAACCACTGCCACATGGCATTTTTTAAGTGAATACCTTTTTCTCAGACTGAAAGAGGAACATGAGAAAGGGACCAGACCTGTGTGCGCAAACCATAGGGAAGGCCTACCAACAACATACAGATTTGCCAGAATCCATTATGTATTCAGTCAGCAGTGGCACGACATAAAGGAGATCACTCACCAAAAAACTGTTCAACCTTGAAAAAGAAATTACTTACGTATCTCCTGACTTGCGGTAGTTTTCTGGACATTCCAAAGACAGACAGCGAAAGCCCCCCTGGATGTTAAAGCAGGTCTCATTGAAAGAGCAGTTATGGCTTTCTGCAACACACTCATCAATATCTGCCAAATGGAAAAAGGTGGATGTATTAAACACATGCCTCTCCTCTACCTGCAGGTGCCTAATGATTGAAGTATCATATAGGTACTACAGAACATGGGGTGCAACTAAACATTATTACAGGACTGGAAGGGAAGGGCAGGAGAACAAAAAAGAAGAAAACTAACCCAAACAACAGGCAAGAACAGGAAAAGGAAGAGCAGCAGTGCCACTAAGTGGACAAGACCTAAATATTTGCTGTAACGTTTACAGCATGGTATTTCCTTTTAATGGCTAAACTCACTCATCATACCATTTCACAGTGGGACTCTTCATCTTCAGACTTACAAAAAGTATTCTCTACTACATTCTACAGTTTATAAGAGAAATTTTCTGTATATTTATTATAAAATACTGGTTTCTTCAGATTTCAAGCTGATGTTTACTGCTTTACCTATAATGTTGCAGGAAAGGCATTTTTTTAAACATAAAAACTTGCTAGAACTTTTTAGAAGTCCACAATCCAGTTAGGTCTCCCTGCAGTTATTGAACTCACCTTGGCAGTTCCGTGCATTGGGTGCCAACCTGTAACCAGTGGAGGGGCAAGTACATTGAAAGCTCCCAGGAATATTAATACATCGAAAGGAACAGATATGCCCTCCAGTAGGTAAAGCACATTCGTCAATATCTGCAAGAAGAAAACCACAACTAATTTACTACGTGTTCGTGACATTCAACCAAGTGCACACATACAGTGTTCCCACTGCAAGCTTCAAACACAATTTCATGATTCTGGTTGCTGAGCAAGGAAAAGGATCATCAGATATGCGTGGCTCTAGTCAATATAGGCAGTCAGGAACAAATGGAAGTGTGAAGACAATTAAAAGAAATAGAAGGGCCCAAGAGACAAAGTAATGGCTAAGAGCAAGCAATTTACCGTGACATTATCATAGTAGTTTACAAAAAGGAGGGAGGAGAATAGTTTTATCTTCCTTCTTACAAAAAAGGAAATTGAGATGAGGTGTTCTGCTCAAGGTCTTTCTGTCTAGTAAGTCCTGGAGACCTAAGTCCAAATTCAGAATCTTGTCCACAAGGTCACACCTACGTCCTTGTATTTGAGGACAACCTACTCTCACATTAGTTCGGAACCAGCCACAAAAAGAGGATATATAAAATACTGCCTAAGTAATATTGTATATTACATCTGTAACATACAAATGCCTTTGTATCTTCACTTGTTGAAGACTAGAAATTCTCTTAGTTCCTCAGAAAAAACCCAAACATTTCTGGCAAGTTACAGAAGTATGCCAAGATACAATTCAGTGTAATCAGCAAAACTGACACCACACAAGCAGAGATATTTCTAGACTAGGACAAGGGTGGGACACCTTCATCAAATACAGTTTCATAGTTCCACAGGAAAATACCAAAGAGAATCAAATGTTAAAATGTAACTATTACAGGTACATGGAATTGTTCATGTATGTTACGGTGAGAATAAGAAATTCTCACTCATCCATCTGCGAAACAACAATGCTTACCTTCACATGAAATCCCATCTATGTCACTAAGTTGAAAGCCACGGCGGCAGTAACACTGATAGGAACCATACACGTTAGCACACTCTTGACTACAGGGGCTGCTCTCACACTCGTTTAAATCTGAAATGCAAAATTATATACCTGAACCCCAAATTTCTTGTTATATTCATCACTCCTACTACAGGCCTAATACAAAAGTTTGGAAGACAATTTTTTTAATTAAAAGAGGATGGTATGTATGTCATTGAGTAAGCTGGAAATACAGGGCTTTGGGTGTATTGCTCTCAACAGGGTCTGGCAGTATAGGCTAACCTGCACTGTGCTATCATTTCCCACTGTCCCTCAAGGTGTGTGACTTGGAGGGAGTCTTTAGGACCACACTTGCGTTTTTATATCTGGATATCAGCAAGGCTGGTTTTGAAGGTCTTGAATCTGATCTAGTTGAATCACCCTTCAAAATGCAGTAAATGCAGACCTATACAGCTCTGCATGATCCAGACTAAGGGCAATATATTTGAACTGTGGGCTGCACTGGCTTTCATTAATCATAACAGCATTCATGTAATCAAAGACACCACATGGGTTGATTTCTCATGCCATTCCAGTGCAGTCTTACAAGCTAAAATCAAACAGAAATAGTGAAACAGCAATGAGCTGTATCTCACACTATATAGCCAAAGCATATGACAGTCATACCTTCACATGACCTGCCATCAGTCGAAAGTTTGAATCCCATAGTACAAGTGCAGTAATAGGAACCAGGAGTATTTTCACACTTGTGAGCACAAAGGCGGCCTGGATAGCGTCTGCATTCATTGATATCTGCAATGATAAATATATAGAGAGGTCTATGTATTGGCTAGCTTCGCTGCAGTAGTAGTCTGGACAAGAATGTGGTCATAAAAGTTTGATTTTTATTTTCCAGATCTAAATTTCATACTAGAGAGGGAAGGACTTGCTCAAAAGACTCATTTAGAATAACCCAGTGCATAATTGAATTAGATCTATAAAGAAGAAAGTTGCTTTGATCTTCCAAAGGAATGTTTTGCTGTAGGTGCATATAAAAATATCACAGAAAACAATTGCACACTCTCAACATCTTACCTTTTAAAAGGGTAACAGATAACATGTTGACAATACTAATACAGCTTCCTTTGAAGTATCAGCAGCTCTTTAACATGGTATTAGATATATACAAATAATACAGTAGTCAATTTTACATTCAGATGAAAGAGGTTAGGCAGAGAGCAACAACATTCTTTACACGGGATCTTTTTTTAAAATGCGATGACTGCATGTAGTTAAGTCGATAGGTGCAACTTACCAATACAAGTTCTACTGATGACATCAAAAGAATAGCCAGATTTGCACTCACAACGGTAATTGCCTGGAGCATTTATACAAACGTGTCCTTCTCCACAAGGCTGATTAGAGGATGAGCACTCATCCACATCTAGAAGAAGGAGAGAAGTGATTGAAAAGTACACTTCTGAGCATGCAAGTTGAGAGAAGAGCAACATGTTTCTGTGTCCCCTAGTAGTTATAAAGTGTTTTGAAACAGAAAGCAAGATTTTGATCTAGCTCTCAGCTCCTACAAGAAGATCAGTCACAAATCCAAACTCCTCTTACTGAAGCAAGTTATCGCTCAGGTGTCCTGTTGATGTTGATGGACTTAGGAGGGAAAAGAAATCAGGAAATCAGACCACCTTTGGAGGAAATCAGGTGCAACACTGTTTTATTATGCGCACTCAATATTCATGGATCAGATCTTCAGCTGATGTAAGATGCCAGAGACCTACAGTTAGTAGTGCTTTGATAAGCCATTTACAAAAATTGAAGACACATGCAAAAATGCCTCTCTTTGCGAAAGCCACCTTATTTAAAAGCCAGCCAAAGGCATATATGCCTTTCAACATTACTTGAATGGCTTCTAAGGGCACGGGCCTTGTGTTACACCTCCTTACTGAGGAGATTTGAGACTACACAGCATTGTTCCAATACACTAATATAGTCACAGACAATGTCATTTTTTGGAGGGTCATTATCATTTCTCCTCAGAATACAGGGTTTCATGAGTTATATGAAGGACAGAGAGTGGATCCTTATCATTTTTCACTTGTTGGGACTGCCATGAGGGAAAGAACAGAATCAAGAATTCACTGTGGGAATGAGAAAAACTTGGGCAAAGCACAAGAAACTGGTAAACAAATCATAGATGTGATTTATTTTCTTCAAACTGTTTTTTCTTCCAAACTGTTACTTACCTACACATCTTGTTCCATCTTCATTGAGATGATAACCTCGGCCACAGCTGGGTGAGATTCGCTGGCAGGTATATGAACCATCAGTGTTAATACATATCTGC
The DNA here is from genome assembly GCA_035590275.1 of Ibycter americanus. Classification (NCBI taxonomy): domain Eukaryota; kingdom Metazoa; phylum Chordata; class Aves; order Falconiformes; family Falconidae; genus Ibycter; species Ibycter americanus. The sequence continues at coordinate 14,211,604 of JAVJGI010000060.1, forward strand.
CCAGCTGGGCATGGCGCGTTGGTGCTCAGGCATTCATTGATATCTACAAGAGCACAACAAGTCAGTGTAACTATCTGCTGTCTGAAGATGTTTAAGGCAAGATGCTTTCCTGATGTAATGCTTCGGAGTCTGAAAAGTTCTGCCCATGGGAGAATACAACTATTCCTGCCATTTAGCTTCACCAACATAACGCTTCCAGGGTGAAGATCGGAAGAGATTTCTGCCTGTTGTCCAGATGTCCAGTTTGAGAGGCTCAGATCCCACTGAAAAGCAGTGGCAATTGGGCACAGAACTTGTACCTGTTTAAAAGCCTTTGAAAGTCTCCCCCAAACACACAAGATGATGATCAACAATTCAGTTCACCAGCTCAACCAGTTATGCTGGGCTCTGTGGGTTGCGGCTCACAGTGAATGAGCTGTTTGGTAGTACATGCTCACATAGGTAGTAGCTGACTCCATTTTTACAGAGAGATAAACTACTGCTCACAGGTATTCACCACAAGTACCTTACCTTGTCTTATGGTAAGTTGTCCATTTAAATACCTAAGAATGCAAATAGCTTATTTATCTCTTCCCTAGACTATGCAACCCTCCACCATCCATCAAATGTATGTCTGTTTTTTTACAAACTGGACATCATACCACTTTGTGACAAAGATAACCTTTGCCTGGAAGCTTACAAAATTTAATGAGACTAAGCTGTATTAGAGTGTGATCTGGTATGGTGTATTCAGCCAAGAAGGTAAGGAACGTCAGCAAAGTCCAGCTTCATCCAAATACTTCTCTGCCTTAAATTTTCCCAACTGTTTCACTGGGATATCACCATCATTTTACACAGTGGTACTGTTAAGTGTCGAAGAGGTACTGCTTTCCAGTTGGTATGGTATGGTTCTAAGTACAGCATCCAGCTTGCAAAATGTTGGCTGCCTGAAGATGAGGAAGGGGATGTAGTATAATATGAAATATTTTGGCCAGGCCTACCCCAGCTCACCAGAGTGTACAATTTTCAACTTAAAAAGACACTGGAAAGACAGGAAAGTTACACACTTTTTCCCCTCAGCAGCACATAGGGCAGCATTTGGTTCAGAGTGTGTAAAATCAACCTGTGAAATTGTTTTGGTAAATATTTTGAGCAAATGCATTTTAGGGGATATAACTATCCCTGCTGCAAAACTGATACGGCTTTACTGATGCCAGTGAAGGCAAGCTAACTAGTAAATGTCGTAGACCTGGCGCTATCTATGGCAGATACACGTCTTCAAAGGGTTTGCTGTGCACAGGCATGGCCCCCCTTCATTTTTAAAGGCTGCAATTTTGTTTTCAGTCTCAGGGCTTCCAGTGTCAGATTTCGGCACTACAGGGTACGATATGGTCAGGAGAATGACGGTTTGACAATGAGCTAGACTTGGCAGCTGCTGCTGCTCAGCCAGTTCCACAAGTCCAAGACACGCTATGCCGATGGGGGAATTCAAAGTTAAGTTGAGACTTGAAAATACTACTCAAGGGAATAACTGATAGATTTGTAGGTCACATTAGACAATTCCATTTAAAGTCTGCTGGAAACCAGTAATTCTAGCATATTTATATAAAGATTATAATTCTGTTTTGTAGAAGTCTTGGAAACAAGGCATTAGCCCAACAGATTGTAATCAGTCCTTAAAATAAAACTCCTCTCCACAGTGTGTTGTCATACATAGTAAGATTCTTGATAGGCTATAACTAATGGGGGACAGGTCTGGAAAGACCTACATACCTGTAAAACCACACACGCTGATATCAACAAAGTGTGTTACAGAGGATGTCATAAATTACAGCTTTCTATACTAAACTTTAGCTAAAGCATTTTGGATAGAGGGAGATAGAACATATCACAAATTTTTTACAGATTTTGTTTCAGATAAAATACCCAAAGACTTAAGGAAAATGTTCAAATGCAGCGAAGTACCTTAGGTAACCAAATCTCATTAAAAATAGAGATCTAGTTACTTAAGTCTTTAGTTAAATGGTTTTCATCTGTAAATCTTACCTGTGGGACCAAGCCTGCCTTTAAAGGAGCAGAAAAAACACATAGCAGAGCAATGCATAAATGCATAAAGAATGACTTGAGAAGCTCAGAACTCACTCAGTGAAACTACAACTTATCTCATAGGCAACACTTCAGTATTCACTGAGATAAGAATATGTCTTACCAATACAGTTGCCTAGTGCATCTTGTATAAACCCATTCATGCACTGTAGCTTGGGTCGGCAACGGAAAGATCCTGGAGTATTCTGACAGATAAAATCGGGGGGGCAGTTATGAGTACCAGTCTCACATTCGTCAATATCTAGTACATCACAAAAAAAAATTGTTAGCAGGAGTTTGACAGAAGCTTTTCCTTCACATGTAAAACAAACACATAATTAAAATATCAGACAAATAATCCTCAGCATACCTTCATGCAATTCAATGCAGTGACCCAGGACCAATCTGATCAACTACCTCAAACAGAATCTCAGTAAAAACAGGTATGATAAGTCAAGGGGGTTTTATTGTTTCATTATTAACATTATATGTAGGGGGGTATATGTGTTTATTATGCTTTACAAGTTTAGCTCTCACAACTAAATGATTCAAAACGATTATAGATCACCTGAAGCATCATGTTTAGCCATGTTCAGCCTTGATTCAGCAGTGTGCTTATAAACAGGCTCAGCTTTGAAGTCAGAAAGATTTAATTGTACGTCCATGTGCAATTTTAATTTTAACCTTAGATCCAATGCAGACATTGTTCATTTCTTTCATAAGTGAATTAATTGGCCTTGATTCTTATCCATGTTAAGGCTTGCAATATTCTTGCATTATTGTGCTTTAAAATGCACATAAACATGATTTCTCCTTACTTTAATATTCTATTCTGGTTCAGAATAGAGAATTAATATTTGTGAATAAATGATGGTTCAGATAAAGCAGACAAAGGCTAATGAGGCTTGGTTCACAAATGTAACCCTGTCCACGTAAAAGCAACTGAAATTAAATGTCTGCCACCTTGCAACAGGATGAGATCTCCTAAAGCTATTGAAATACAGAAACATTCTAGCAACAGGATGCCTCAAGCTTTCCCATTTATGCAGTTGACAGAACAGTAGATGCAACTGCTTATCCCTAGAGCTTTGTGAGACATAAATAATGTCTGTGGAGTGCGTTTTTAAGTTTAGGATGGGTTAATACTGAATTGGGTTCAGCAGGGTTCTACATGTTGCACAACTCTGTCGTTTTAATTGGCATTTTAAAATCATAATAAAGATTATTCATTTTCTGTTTTAATAACTATTAACCTAACATTAATAATTAACATTATTAACATATCTTATCCAGATAAGAAATTTCTAGCACTGATGACACGCATAATTTACTGTATGTACTCCTTTTTTTCCACCAGAGAAAGACTGTTTATACTTGCTGGTAAGCTATCCATTGGCCTAAATCTGATGTCATTCAAATCAGCAGAAATTTTACTTCAAAGAGATCAAAGCTAGACCACAATACTTTGGAAAACATTGTATGTTCTGCAGGTTTTGCATTGGAATTTGTTCATCAGCTTTTTTTATTCAATCTATTATTCATCACTGATCAGTTCCTACAATTAAACCTTACCTAGAATTTTGGTTGAGTTAATTTACCTAGTGGAACAAAATTAATACATTTATAAACAATTCTAAGCTCTGGGGGAACAGACTTTCTCATAGTGGAAACCAATTCTACATCAAGAGGAGTTTGCTGCTAATTCTTATCTCTGCGAAGGTAGCGTGTCAGGTGAAGTTATGGATGCACACAACAGCACACTCTGAGGTAGACGCAACTTGAAATCGGTCTTTTCTTTAGCAAAAAACCCCATTACCCTTGTTTTCAAACACAGCTAGTCAAGAACAGTGCTTTTAACCCTTTCTCATTTTTAAATCCTTAAGGATGTTGTGATTAAGAAATTAATCCCTTTGTAACAAATTTAAACCTCCTGAGGATAAAGACTTAAATTTTTTTACCTCCTGAGGATAAAGACTTAAATTTTTTTAAAGATGCATCTACCTTAGAGTTTTCAAATTTAATCACCTGGTCACTCCACTTGACACACTTCATTTCACACTCTGAAGTGTGCAAAATCGATTCTTTCAGGCGAAACCAAACCATTAGATATGCTCCAGGGGCAGGACTCAGGCACTCCACTCACTAATGAGCAACCAAGTCACAGAACCAGACTAGAACTAGGCAGAACTAAACACTAAAAAAACATGCATAGTGTGAGTGCTGGGCCTTCATAACTGTTTCAACCCCCAGACCAGCTCCTACTGTGCAACACAACTGCCAGTGTGAAATAGATGTAGTTGTCTCTTCTGGAAGTCTTTGTAATAGCCCACAGCGAGCCTGATTGGGCATCTACAAGGTGACAGGTGGAAAACTATTGTCCTGGAAGAACTAGCACTGTCTGTGTGTCCCTGCATAACTACAACTTATAAGTTTATTTACCAAAAGTAGAAGAGCATGACATGATGACATACTTATTTTTTTTTAACTTGAGCCTGGAAGATTGCAGTTTCTCTGCACAGGACTTACCTTTGCAACGACTGTCATCCGTTAGTTCGTAACCAGTTCCACAGCTCGTGTCCCGCTGACAGCGGAAGGATCCTAATGTATTGACACAGGTTTGTCCAATCCCACAGCTGTGTGTCCCAGTGATACACTCATTAATATCTAGAATATGCAAAATGATTACAAAAAAAAAAGGAGAATAAATAGGAAACGTGAAATCTCTGGGAAGAGATGAAGTCAAAGGCTGCGGGCATACCTCCAACCAGTTGTTACTTTGAGCATCAGGATACAAAGACTGGTGTGGATTTGGCCTCACACTGTCACACCCACAACACAGCTACTTATCTCTGTGGTCAGAGCGTGAGCCAGTAAAGGTATTTTGACCCTGCTGGTAACAGGACTTATGATTGCTGATTCACTGTACTTAGGAGAGAGGAGGGAGTTGTACTGAGCAAGAACAAAGGGCCAACATCATCTGAGTCCAGATGATCATAGTGACTATATGAATAAGGCAAACTTTCAGAAATCCCTCCCTTGCTCTGCTTCCCACCAACATATGGCTTAGGGACTGCCCGAGCCATAGGTTATAACTTTCTACTTTAGAGCTACTGATAGACATTTCTTCTGTGAATTTTTTCATTTTCTCTTTCAGTGCATAAGAAAATTTGGCATCCATGTGTATCAAATGTAAAAGTTCTTCCTTTTTGTATTTCACACTAGGTTAGCGTTAATCTGACGAATCATCAATTTCTATTTTAAATTTTGAAGTTTGAGAGCTTCAATCTGAGCTACTTACCTAGACTCCCTTTTCAGTCAAGGACAGAAAAAGGCACTCCTGATGAGTAAAGCTTTTCATCCTGCAACAGCTACATGGAACAGGCAAGATGAACTGTGCCCTGGAAATGCTTGTTGCTCTGTTAGCAACAACAGCTAGGCTGACTAGCTCAGAAGCAAATGTCCACATTGCACGTGTCTGAAGTCAAGTGTGATGAGCTCTATCCCAGCCCATTTCATTTGATGTCCCTTTAGCTCTTCTTCTGGGAGAAACTTAACAATTCTTCTCCCTTGACTATTCCCATGCCACTCACAATATCGAAAATTCCATCCTGTCAGTTGTGTCCTTAACAAGCTGAAGAATCCTACTCTCTTTCATCTGCCTTATCCATTACTATCTACTAATAAAAGAAAACAGGTATTTTAATTTGGTTTTATTCACAACAATAAATTCAAGATCTTCTGCCTCTTCTCCACTCTAAATCCTCCATCTCTTCTACTGATTCCTTCCTAACTCCATCTTCCCATAACTCTCACTCCAACACTCCATTTAAATCAACTTTTTGTGATCTCACCTCTTTCTCCAGCTGGCATAAGCATATTCTGATCTCTCTGTCTGCATCTTTTTTTATCTATTCTTGCTCTTTTAAAACAAGTATGTTGATAATTGAGGCAAGGGTTTTATTTCTTTTACCTTCACAGTTGACACCATCTGGCTGAAGCTGATACCCAACAAAGCACGAGCAGACATAACTGGATCCTGTGTCTCTGCACTGCTGAGAACAGGGACCACCACCTAATTGGATATTTTAAGAAGTCTTATATAATTAAGAGGTTCTTTACCAGCAATGAAACAAACTGTTAATTTACAGGACGCTTGCTGATTTATTTAGAAAAGCAGATAATTAAACACACATACACAAAAGAAGGAAAGGGCTAAACACTGAACTAAGTGTTTGTAATCAGTGAATTCTTTTAGTTCTAAAAATGAATACAACAAGGAAGTAAATCAAGGAGTTGCTCGTAGCCCATCATTGTTAGAAGTTGAAGGGAAAATGCTGATGAGCTCAAACACCTCCTCAGGTTTTGGCTGGGAAATTAAAACTTTGTATGGTGATTACTGTAAAATAAGAAAGACAAGGTGCATCACCATAAGTTAATGCAACATTTTCACTATTAGCTGCATTAGGCATTATTTTTAGCCCATCACTATTAGGACCATACTCCTGAATTATCTATACCATATGACATTTTCCTACTCAGCAGGCAGGAAACATGAAAGGGAAAAGAGGGTATTGTGGGTGACAAAGGCTTCAGAGAACTTGAAGGAACCAAGACTCACTACTGGGGTATTAAGGACCTAGGGAGCTGTGTGCAGGAGTCACAAAGGATGGGAAAGAGAGCTAGGGTTATTCTGGCAGACAAAAAGAGAGAATACTATGGGAAATTTACACAAAATTTGGCTCATCATTAAGAAAACTTACTTTTTCTGATCTTATTAAAAGATAAATTTATATTAAAAAATGTAATATTCTCACAATAGAGAAAAGGTTATATACTTCCAAATGCTTTTTCTAAGAGTATTGATATTCTTAGCACAAACAGAACCTGTCTTCTTCCATTTTTCAGAATGGCTAGATAGGCATTGAACAAAAGGTCTGAGATAAGCACAATCAATGTGGGCAAATACAGCTATAATACTTTAAATTTTTGAGTGAATTAAAATATTTTTTAATAATGCAACAAACTAATGAGGACAGGACCATTAAACCACCACAGAAAATTAGGTCTCTACACAGTACTGGTAAAGACATTAAAAGGAACCATAGTCTTGAGGTTGAGATGGACAGCTACCGCCTTCTGAACCTCTGCTAATACTGTGAGCTCCTGTCAGCCACAATAAAACCTATCGTGGTGGTGCTGGAAGAACAGAATTAATTTCCTCATATACCATGAAGGTGCTCCAAAGCAAACTGCTGGAAGTTCCACTGCCTAGGAAACTGAAGTTTCCCCTGGTGAAGTTCAGAAAATCACAAGTAATTTTGGCATGCCAAGTTCATCAGAAAATACACTGTAGACAGAAACTCTAATTTGTAATTAGTCAAACCAATCCATCTCTTGCAGGCAGCTGATTAACTGACAAATCCAACAACCGATTACATAAAGAAATAATGCTAGGAAAATATATAACACATTTTTCTATGTCATCTCTCATAATTAGCAGCTGGAGACAAGGAGGAGAGCCAGTGCTGGCTTTGACTGGCTAATGACCTAGCAGACATTTCTATCCTCTCTAGAGTGTAATAGCTATACAACGTGCAGCACAGTAAATCATCTCTCAACTGGAATATAAGTCTATTAAATTGATTTTATCCTAAATACATTACTTAGTTCTGAAATGCTTGTAGAAAATACTAAATCACAGCTGTTTTAAGTTTATAGACATGTAAATCACATGTGACAAGCAATAAATCAGAATACTTAGCAGAACAATATCCCAATAACACATTCTTCCCAGGAGGCAGATCAGCCTGACTAATGAGGACAATAGCTGCTTTTCTTCCTCTTTTTCAGGTGATGCATCTCAGAAGGAAACAATTTTCATTTCACATTCAGTCATCCTGATCATCCCAAGAGGAGAACAAAAGAATGCACATATTTAATATAGGATCCCCATGTTCTGAAGAATCCAAAGTACTCCATGGGTTCAATGGGTAACAGCTCTGAGGTACTGCCCACTAGAAGTTAAATGAAAGTTAAATGTAGAGTCTAAGCTTCAGCTGGGTAAGACAAACTGCACTATGGGAGACAATGCCTCCCTTGTATTTGAGAACTATTAAGGCATCACACGATGGCCTACTATTTCTTAGAAGGGATCTTAATTTTGTTATTTTTACCCATAACTAGCCTAGGCAAAAGGTTTTGGCTAATCTCTAGATCTAACTTTGCTTCACTTATTGCAGGCAATCACAAAGAGCTGGCTAACAGGACAAGTCACCTGGCTTACCTCTGCAGCCATCATGCAGATAAGGATCTTCTTGGTCTAGTTCCTCCTTTGAAATTTCAACTAAAAAGAGGAGATATAGGCATTAGAGGAGAAAGCACTTTTCTTCTCACAGTAAAAAGCTGCCTGCTTGAGATGGGACTCAGACCGGGGTTTTGGATAAACCAGGACAAAATTAAAAAGTGTTATTTACATATTTTACAGCTATTTCATACTTAAATTTGACATTGAAATGCATGTGGCCGTGGGGCATTTTCCATCAGACTGATTCAATACGAAAGTCATGCTGTGATCATAGATTACATACGGACCGCCATTTTCAAATGCAGGTTCTTAACACTGGGCTTTTAACCAGAGCTTAACCTCATTTTCATAAGACATGTTGTTGAGGCATGCTTGGCTTCCACTGACTTTATAGTAGCTTGGGGTACTCACCGTTTTAATGAAAATCAGATTAACCTCAGTTATTTATTTAGACTTCATTCCAAAAAGAACTCCACACCCAACTTCTCGGTACCTACTCATGGCATTCTTTCAAATGCACTTCATATACCTTAGCTCAGAGAGTTTTGATCAGCAGTACTTCTGCTTATGTGCATGTGTCCTGAGAGTTCTTTCTCTCCACACAGAGAACATAAAAGGGCTGAACACGTCCACTGCCTGACCCCACTGCTTGCCCAAAGGGCTAGCTAACGGACTTCCTCCAATCCTGCCACTCTGAATGCAGGGGAAATGGTAGGTTGATAGTGAGATGTGTAAAAACACAGTCTCAGAATACTCTGGTTATTGAACAGGAAGCTTAGTTGCATTTCAGTGATTGTCCATAAGCCTATTCAACCAGGAGTCACTTCCAAGCAAATAATACATCACAGATGTGAAAGCAAGTTTTTGTGCAGTGGCACAAGGCTGGGTTGGTACACTGAGTCCTCAAGCCACAGGGGTACATTTTGGTCACACAGAAGCTAATGACATCAGTTTGCGCAAGTCTAGTCTGATTTTGTAGAGGTCTCTGGGGACACTGTACCAGAGATTACGTGACTAAGAAAGCGTCCTAGAGGGAATCAGCTTGTCTCACCCTCTGCAGCAGAATGCATTGCGTATGTCTTGCTTGCATAACACAAACACAAGGTGCTAGTCCAAGAAGCTTCCTTATAAAATGGAGACTGATCTCCCCTTCATGACTAACAAAGGTCTATTCATGTTGCTTGCTCTGCCTTGCAACAGGCAACTTTCATTGTTGATAGGGATACCTGACATATGTTCAACCACCTGCTTGTCTCTTAGTTTAATGATGAGAAGGTTGTTCTGCCCTGCTTGACACAGACCCATCTTTGAAATGCATAATGGTTATTATGTATGCCATAATAACCATACTAACCATATACATTACGGTTATTTGTGTGCCGCTTGACCACAAGGGCAGATGGGGAAATACCGTGCACTGTGCTCACAGTTCTGGATTTTCAGGTGTTGATATATTTCTCATGTCATGCAGGTACACCGAGTCTGCAAATTTTCTGTCATTAGCAGAGTGTCTAAGTAAAAGGTATGTGCCAGTCCAGTCAGTCCAACCAGTGCTAATGGACAGGGAAATTCCCCTGCTAAGACACAAAGAAATTGGCAGGGCATTTCTAAATGTTACCTGATAAGGGTGTACACTGACATAAACCAGGTTTGAAAGACCTGAAGCAAGTCTGATAACACACTGGCTCAAGCAGACCAATGCAAGCTGTTATGGTTCGGGTTGAGTTGAAGTGATTGATTAGGATGATGTCTCCCCAAATCTGTCACTGGTGATCTGCAAGCCAGACTGTGTGTTTTCAGCGCTCAACTGCCCATGAAGGAGGCAACACTACACAGCATGGCTCCTCTGCAGTTTCAGGTCTGCCTGCTAAGTGAAAAAGGCAAAAAAAAACCCCCACCCAGGTCTGTAAGGGTCAGTATGCCCACACTCATTCTCTTCAGCTCTGTGGACTAGGTATGGAGAAGGGTATCAGGAGCTGCTGCCATCTAGATGCCCCTCTCTTTTGATAATATTGAAAGAAATAAGGATACCATGCTTCCTAGATATGTTCAGTTCTCCCAGACACTCAAGGCATTTCAAACGCCCTCAGTTTGTGGGCATTTGCCTCACACAAAATGCAACATTTGAATTCTGCCGAGCTGGAAAAGGCCATCTGGCTTTTAAATCCAATTAAAAGAATTGGTTGTTGATTTTCTGTTTAATTAAGAATGTGGGCAAAATGCTATTAAAATAATTACATTTTAATTATTATGTTTATTTGTAGATATTTCGATATTAAAATAAGCTATTAAAATTAATAGCTTATACTCAGTTTCTAAGATAAGATCATTAGTGTCCAAAATAATCTGTCTTATAGTTAAGTTCTGACACCAGGAACCGAGTGACCACTTTCCAGCTCTTTTAGCCTCCTGTGGTATGCAGTGTTTCAGCTATCACTAGCCAAAAAACATGAGCTCCAAAACATACATTATTGAATTACTCAGAGGAGATCTCAAGTTAGAAGAATTCCAACAGCAATAACCTAAAGTACAAGCACTCCTTGTACCCCATATCGTTTTGTTTATCACTTTTGTAACTTGCAACATAAAATACCTTGCTCCTTTTTAGGAGCATCATCGCTGATGGACACATCAATGCCTTCTTGACCCTTCACACAGCAAGCTCTGAAGACAATTCCACACTGGTATCCTATCTTCAGGTTGGGTTCACAACTCTGTCCTTGAATTTGGGCAGACTTTCCCAGCAAGCAACAGTAACAACACGTCTGTTAAAGAAAAGAAAAAAAAAGTCAAATCCTAGCCCTGAACAAATCAATGCAAATTTTGTCAGTAGTCAAAAGTGTTATCTCACCTTGGCAAACTGATGGAAAACTTTCTGCAAACTCTTTAAGAACTCCTGGTATACTTAAACTCAGACGTTTTAATCTGTGGTTGAGTTCAGTGAGCTCTGCACCTGGTCTACCTAGAGCCAAGCACAGAACCTGGATCCAGTTCTCACAGATATTGTGTATGTGTGAATGTGTGTGCAAAATGAAGTGGAGGACCAGAATGGTCCACACGTATATGAAATTTCATTGCTCCCTGCTTGCATAGCCCAATTTCAAACACCAGCAAACAGTAGGAACTCTTAACACCTCTGCTGCCCCTATGTGTCCAGGTCAATTAAAATGGGACACGATCAATGAAGTGCGTAACTCAGTTTATAATTAAACTGCCTACTCAACTTCCCAGCAAAAAAATACCCCTGTCTGAACTAACAGAAAAACAAGCCAACAAATGTGATTCATCCAAGGGTAGTGTTAACAGGTCATAAAGAGAAGCTATTCTGCTCTGAAAAACAGACTACATAATCAAACATTATTTAAAAGCATCACAGTCCTGACATGGCTTCCAGCAATGAAACGTGAGCTGCCTCTTCCAGACCTGCTGAACTACGGCCTGGGAATACACCACAGAAGTGAACACAGGTCAAGTTAATCCCGTGGATGTTTCCTTCTGTTTTAAATAGAGGGGACACTGCTGATTTATTCAGTTTTCCTCCTTGCTGTTAGGAAGCAGAGAAGACGTTTGGTTCTCTGGAACTGGTGTCTGCCAACTGCTACTGTCATGTAAAAGCAGATTTAAGCTTTTATTGTTAACGTTATTATTCTCTCAGACTCTTTTTTGCTTGAAGAAGATAGCCTGCACCATTAAACAGAGCAGATGGAATATAAAATAACTAAACACTGAACTAAATTCCTGTAATTTGGTGTTTTAAGCACCACACCTATTGAAAAGAAAGCAACTATTAAATTTCTTTCATTACTCTGAGATGTATAACCTTGCCTATATTCTGTTTCCCCTTACAAGCTGTTATATACATTTCTCTCTCTGTGCTGCTGTTTTAAAACATAGAGCAGTGTGAAAGTAAAATAATAAAATCCTTCTTCCTGTTTCTTCAATATTTTTTTTTTTCTTACTTTACATCATTTTGAAGTATGTAAGCATGCTGTTTTGTACCTTGTCTTTAAATACACAACTGAATCCTTTCCCTGCTGCAGAAAGCTGTATGGCAGGAACTCTCCCCTCCTGGCCACTGCTGGGGTGTTGTTTTCATGCCCACCATAACATTTAGATACATGTTTTCCCTTATCAACTACTGTTTGGTGGGATGGTTCCTCACTACTTTTCTTACTTGGTGCTCAAAAATACTTCCATCCAGTGCTGGATGCTCTGGTTTCATCACTAATACATCTGGGATATTTCCATCTTTTCTGGCTTTTCTGGAACACTTTAGAAACAAATACTTGATCGTTTCCAAGAACTGCAAAATTTCTGAATATTTATTCTGTCTAACATATCTAATATTTTCCTGAGGCATCCTTCTCAAAGTTTTTAACATCTGTCTATAGTTTCGTTAGATTTCCAATTTTCACAATCATAAATTAGAAGACAGAAATGAAAACCGAGCTGAATATTCATTGTTGGACTTACGTTTGCATATTTTTGATATCCAAATATTATTCAAGTTACTGAATACAGCAGATACCTTGCCAAATTTTGACATTATATACTTCTGGATATCCTCACTGGATTCTACTGGTAGGCATATGAATTGAATCAATGTATTTCTTCATCTTGCCACACAATGCTCAAATTCAGAGTTACAGAGTTTCTCTGAATTTTTTTGTAAAGACTGATCATTAACCTTGCCATTCTTGACATGCCAAATAACGTTATGTTCTTTGATTCTTCCGGACTGAGCCACCACTTGAAAGATCTCTGTCTCCAGCTAATATGAATATGCAAGTAGAGAGCTTGCTAAGTCTTGCAATGTCTGTAAGAAACTGTATTTTCATTTAATATAATTGTATGCACTGAACCATTTGTTCCAACCTGTATTTATCCTAACCATGCATGATGCATCTTGATTTAACATCTTGATAATGATAATAACTTATGTTGCTATACCGCAGCCAAAATGGTCCAGAGATGGAAAGTGTCAAGTGTTTTCTTAACTGATGTTTATTGTAACTGGGTTTTAATATTGACCCTAGAAGATTCTGCACTGGCAGTCCTGAAGGCTAACATTTCCTATTCAACTAAAGAAAAAAGATGGAGAAGCTGATGAATAGCTTTGTGCCCAGAGCACACCCAGGACTCTGTAGACCTGCATATGTCTCCAAACATTTCACCTGTGAACTTGGAAAGTCACCTTTTCTTTCAGTTCTCCCACTGTGGAATGGTACTCATATAGCAGTGATAAAGCTAGCTTAACTCTTGTTCATGGAGCACTCTGGTATTCTGAGACACAAAGCACTACGTCATCGTAACGAGCACTGTCCTGGTAGGACTAATCTCAACGTTTCCTTTTTCACTCTCATTGTTTCAGCGTTGTTAGCCTATTCTGAAAGTTTTGATCCTTTAGTCTGGGTGCAGTCTAGACTCTCTATTAGTTCAGTTCTTGATGTGTTTGCAGCCCTTTTCGCAAGGTTGCCAGCTGCCCCGAGGCATGCTGCGATGACCATTCACCCATCTGCTAGAACCATCGCTGCCTTCATGGATAGCACAACGTAACGATCAAGTTGTTATTACATACTTTCCTGTAAGTGTGCATTACACACTTACTGCCTGTAAGCCTTTGCTCTTTAAGTGATTCCAATAATAATCTCAAACACTTTTTATTTTGCCTCTCCCCTGTTATTAGGAAAAGCCCACGCAGCTTCAAAGCCATGCCTTTATCTTCATGTTTGGATAGGAAGCTGCGTCCTACTTGAAGTCCTCTGATCCCTTGACTGCTCTTACACCTTGCCTTTTCACAGAAAGGAATAAAGATGGAAGGCATAAAGGAATGAAATAGTTACATGTGAGAAATTTGAAGATTTATTTTTGGTGTGATTAGGAAGCACCTGAAATTGCTTTCATCAATAAGCTCTCTTAATCAGTTAAATTTTAGAATTGTTCTTTATTATTTATATCGTCATTTAAGTTACCAGATCTGGAAGGGTGAACCATGTATTAACACTGCTTTTGCCTATCTGTCCACAAGAGGTCTCTCACTTGCTGAAATCCAGACTAGCTAGTAGCTGCTATGAAAAACACACTGAAAAAAATACAAATAACTCAGTGCAATTTTTCAGAACTTTTGAAGATCTGAACACACACACAAAAAAAAAAAAAAAAAAAAAAAAGCTCAACAACCCAACATCCAAACCAAAAAAACTTTTGGGCTTGCCAAAGATGCACAACAAACTATTCTTGACAAAACTGGGGAGATAAGGCTGTATCTCTATCTTTGGAAAAAGAAAGTACCTATGACAAATTTTTGGGAAAATGTCCAAGCACCTTAAAGAAGGTCAAATTTCTACAAGCTTCTCTCTTTCTGCAGGGCTGTTGTGGCAGAAACTTTCATAAAACCATTTCTACATCTCCTATATCAGCAACAAATCTGGAAATGGATCGCTGTCTTTTGATGAAGATTTTAAAGATTAAGAATTAATTTTGCATCTTTTTTTTCAGGGCAAGAAAAGCTACGCTTCCAAAAAAATGGAGTAAAATTATGCCCATCATTACCTATGTCTACCGCCTTTAAGTATAAAAGCCAAGGCAAGTGTTTTCAAAATATGGTCTTTTTATCTTCTTTCCAATCACAAGTTTTGGATTCAAAAGAAAGATTAGCTGCCTCATTTGCTGCAAAGTGCTGCGATTAATCCTACTAATTGAATTACTAAATTACTAAATCACTCTTTCTGCTTCCTTGAAGGAGACAAAGAAAATCCAAAAGATTTCCTATGCTACACTAAACAAAAATGGATCAACTCAGGCAAAATGAGATTCAAGTCCATGTGAAACAGGTTTACTGTGAGTGTAAAAGTTTGTTTACCCGAGCAGGGCACAATTGCCAGATACATTGTATGTCTTGAGGTCATCAGATTCAAAATGTACTCAACAAAAGAAAGTATGAATTGTTCACTGATACTTGATCATGAAGCACCTGTGTTCATCATGGATCAAAGAGATTACTTGCCAAAATACTCCTACAGCTACCTCAGTACAGTTAAGTGTAAGATATACCTATATTCCTATTGGGGGGGGCAGAACATAGCTCACAAAGATTAAGTAACACTGACTGTGTTTGTACCAGTAAACAGGGACGGAATATGGGCTCAGGCATCGTCCCACAAACGCCCACGATGTTTAAATATTAGCAAGCTCTAATGGCAATTAACATCCTCCCAGGCAATGCTGGAGCATATTTTGGGGTTAGCACAGGCCAGGGAGCAGTCCCAACAGCCCCCACGCACTGTGTTTTACAGGGGAAACACATCAGTTACGTGACATTAGCTGTGCTGAGACATTAATTCTCAGGGCCAGAGATCAAGGCCTAATCCATTCTGTTTAGTAATACAGCTGTCACCATGAAAACTTGCCATCTTTAAAGAAGTCTGGCCATTTAAAAAAAAAAAACCCACCATCATTAACTGTTCTTCCTCATGCTGACAAGCCCACATAGGGAAACATCAGCCAATTGATGGGAAAAGGGGTTTCCTTAAACAGTTGCATTCTGTTTTAGAGTTGTCCCATGGCAGGTGTTTTAAAATAGCGCTGCTGTTATAAACCTGTCTCTGGTAGCAAGCACCTGAATCTGCACAGCATTCACCATCACCGTCCTTGTTCATCTGTTCACAGCCCTTCAAAGCACTGACACAGAGGGCTAAATATTTTTTCATGCCACATTCAGATTGAGGTGGACAGGCTTCCTAATGGGAAAGGCTGCACAGAGGTATCTCCATGCCAGGAGCAAGGCATACCCTGGACGTGGCCAATAGGTGACGTAAGTCCCCTTTGAGGGACACACTCCACTGTGGGACAAAATCACGCTGCACATGCAGACAAGTTTATGACAACCCAACAAACCCTCATCAGCACGTGTTACCTTTCTTCTGCTCACAGGGAGAACATGGATTACTTCACAGCCCTGGCACCAGCAGCATCCTACTGCCAGGAACATGATCAAGCCAGCGTTTTTAAGAGATGGAACTTGTGAGTCAGACATTGTCTGTCATCTTCTATATAATAGGCTTTTTTAACTGTATGAACCAAAACATTCAGCTTTGAGCAGTGGGAAGAATTAAAATCACTCTCATCTATTTTCATCACCACTGGAAGAAATCTGTTAACAGGATCAGACCTGTTCACGACTGGGTCGTTGTCAAGGTCATGATCTTACTGGTGGAACTTTCTTCCAAAAGCACTCTGCACAGTGGTATGGATATGCTCCCTTTCAGGAAATGAGAGACAAAGACAGTAATAAGGGTGGAGGGCAGGGCACAGATTAACTAAAGATGCCAACAATAGGCATTTTTATTCTAATATGAAATGCTATTATCACAAGCTTACAGATGTCTTCATTCAGCTGTAAACAGAAGTCATGTTAACAATGGACACATACACAAGCAGGAATTGTAAGTACATCCAGAGGATTAACTTCAGTCCTACCCCTTTGGACCACCAGTACTGAAAACCACTGAGTTTGACCTTAGGCCATGAAGTTCTAATGAAAGCTAAAGTCTGAAACAAGTCTCACCCATCCCTTCCTACCGTGTTGATGTCTTCTCTTCATGCAAAAGTAGTTTCCTAGTCAATTACCCATTCAGGACTTCCCACCCTTTTGCATTCTACCCTCCGCCTCTGCTAAAATGCGATGAGACAGTCTGCTTCACTCAGCCAGGAACTGTTTCTCCCAAAGAAGCACAAAGTGGACAGCCTCAACGGAGACACGTGGTATAGGTAGGAAAAAAACTGTTTATGCACATCAAACTGAGTACAGTGACCTTCAGGGTCAACCCTTAATACCAATCTAGACAGTCAATACAATTTCTTGAAGATGAACAGGAGCAGCTTTGATGTCTTACCTTAAAGTATTCAGCTTCACAGGTGGAATTTTCACCAATATGTGAATCACACTCCTCACGTACATTGGCAAATTCAATCCCATCCGAACAGTACTGCTTCTCCAGCTGGTTGCGGCAGCACTGCACCTGAGTCATGCTGACAAAAGGATGGAAACCATGTGAGAAGAATGTCATATATAGGTCAAGAACAGGTAATGCAAGTTTTAACAACTAGCACTTTCACTAGTCTCACGGAAAGAAGCTCCTGTGGGCACACATTTTAGTTACAAAGTAGAAGTATTCTCTAGGAGCAGGCAGAATGTTTAGAAGATATGTTTAATACAATTTAACTGCCTGTCTACCTTGCAGTCTGTCCTAACAAGGTTTTTAATCAAATGGGTAACCAACCACATTTGCCACAGGGCTCAAGGTCTCCAGGACTTGCATTCTTGCATGTTTTGTGACAGCTGGTAGCTAAACAGACGACGGTGAGAACCAAACCAGTGCTCTGACTGACGGAACGGAAAAGTCAGGCCCTGGATGTTGTAAGAGTCTGCAACCCCATGGCCAGCCGACCGCTGCAGCTGCTGCCCCTTGCTCAAACAAACAGGTATGGCATGCTGAAGGAAGCTCAGAGTGTTGCTCTGTTGGACGACGGGAGATACGGCAAGAAGTGAAGATACCAAGGGAAGTCATACTGAGAAACAGAGTGTATTGCAAGCAAAAGGTGAAGACAGACAAGGGAGAGAAGAGTATTACAGGGCAGGAAGATGTGGAGAGGAGACAGGATAAAAGTCTGCAGGAAACTCAGCTTTGTCATTCCACTGCTCATAAAATCATCCTATTTTATCTCAGTTTCAGTGAATAAATTGAAAACTCCTTCCTGTGGAAAAAAAATCTGCGTGAGGAGGCTTTAAACTCCTCCACTCCTGTTGTTACTGCCACTTGAATGCAAAGTCCATTGAAGGAGGTACCTCCTCTCTTTACATTCTGTTTTCATGCATAACACTGCTTAGTTCACTAGCGTTGTAAGTGGAGCTTGCAGTTTAAAGCTCTTCCACCACCACCTCCTGTAACAGACACTGGGAAACAAAAAAATTGAAGAGGAGTAACAAATCAGATTACACCCACAAGGATATAAACATATCCACATGTTTTGATAATCCAGTTTCACTAAGAATAACATTACCTGGGTTGCTACAGGGAAAAGAAACTATCCCAAAGGCAATTCAAGCTGATAAATTCTATTTATAGTACAACAGGGACATCTAAAAGGCATGCCCTGGTATGTTAGAGCTCTATAAGAAATGCACAGAAAAACTCTATAAATTCACTTTTATACTCATGGGAAATCTTATACATCTTACAGACCAGCAATACAGAATGCATTGTCTTTGCTGTTAAGAGTATTCACCTTTTTTCTACCCCCCCAACTTTAGGTATTTGAACTGATGAGTAAAATCTTTTCAAGGGTTACCTGGGAAAACATACAATTATGTAAAGATATTCAGCAAACCAATACCCTTTACTCTTAAAAATCCTTTATCTATACCATTGGAAATTTTGGAAGTATAAGGAAGAGAGGTGGGTTAGTTGCACCACTAAGCTACAGGGTTCTCCTACTGTCATCTGAGATAAGTGGATTCCCATGCATCACCTCTGGAGGAGCTTCCCTGCTCTCGATGACCATCGCATGAGCTTTCAGCTCCCAGGCAGCATGAGGGACTCCCTCATTCTAAGACCAGGCCATCCAGTCCAGCCCGCTAAAAGCAGGGGACACGTGGGTACTGGGTTCAGCTTCTGTATTCTCTGCATATTGGTGAGGTGAGATTGTTGAGCTACATTCCTGAAGATTCCTGATTCTTATTTATTGGATTTTGCAATGGTCTGACTGTGCAGTTCTCACTTGGACAAAAAACAGCTATGAGATTTCAATGCATAGGAACAAAAAACAGGATAAGTTCATGAACAAATTATTCAAAAATAGACTCTAAAGTCATAGCAAGAAGTTAAGCCCAGGACAGTAACTTTATTTGGCAGAATATCTGAAGTTTTTGACATTTGATTGAGTTCCATTTGGAAGAATATGTAGCTTTTTTGTTGCTGAAATTCCCTCTGAAACAGAATTTCCATTCCCGGCCCAGCTCTGGGGTGGTCTGACCGTCAGGACTTTGGAAGCCTGTAAAACCTGAATTTCAAGCCCAAGAGTGTGGGAGCTGTGACTTTCCAGCTCCTTTAGCCTTCCAAGTCCTGTTGAGAAGCTAGATATATTAGCCACAGACCAACAAACAAACAAACAGCAGCAGTCTTTCAGTAGATGTTTGATTTCCAGTGTGGCTTTTTTTTTTTTTTTCTTCTCCAAATACCAGTCATCTCTTTGAAATCTTTGACAAACTGGCAATTTCAACCAAAACAAAAAAGTTTCTTAAAATGTTTCCCACAGCTGTATTCATAAGTCATGTGGCCCACCCCAACTGTAATAAGGAATTAAACATCAATTGAATATTAGATTAAAATACCATTTGTTCATTCTCAGAACAACAACAATAAAATCACACTTCATTGCCCAAATCCTACAGTGAAGTTGCACTGGTAGCAAATATTGCTTGAGACTGTAAATGCTTGTGTGGCTGTAATAGAGGTAGAAATCCTTGAAAGATGGCAGAGAAAAATGCTAGAAAAATCTGCACAGTGTTGGTCTTCCAGCTGCAACTCAGCCTGCCCAGCTGACCATCCCTTCCCGTTTGCACACCAGCCCACGTGCTGATGGTCGCTGGAGCGTACCACCACAAACTCTTCAGACTCCAATACTTCTAAGATGAAGAATCCCTCTCCCTGTCTTTGCTAAGTTATGTGTGTCTCCCAGGCTTAGACCCTCATATAATACATAACACCATTTTCTACTTCACAGTGCAGTAAAGGAGTCATCCCTACTGGCTAATAGGACATCTAGATTTGTCTCTGTGTAAAACCTTTCAAGTCTTCCTGTGTAGCACTCCTATTAGCTTCATGTCCACAGACAGGTGACAATATTGGTCTCTAAAAAAGGAGAAGGTAGAAGAGTACTTTCCTGTGAGGTTTGGTTGTTTTTTTTTTTTAACTACTCCTAATTAAAAAAGTCAAAGGCTACTTCTTCCTTATCTGCCATATTCTGATGTTCAGTTAATACAGTCCAACAGAAATTTACTGAAATAGATAAGTATTTACAATACAGCTGAAATCTTAAAACACTAAATATGGAATCTCTAGGAGCATGAGGCCTCATAACTGACATTCACTCAGGATACTTCAGGTAAAATCATACATCTCTGAAAGATGAGTTTTATTCATGGCTTACTAGTGAACAGATATCACACAGACATTTACAAAAATCATTATTCTTTGTTGCAGATGCTGATCTAAAATTCAAGTTATTTCATTACTAGGTAATTTGATTACAAATCAAGTTAAGAAATCATGGTTTATGTTCTCACTTTTACTTTCTGTTAAAATTTAACCAATGCTACTGATCTTCATGAAATAAATTTCCAGCTGAAGATCTACATGCCCATCTACCACCACAATCCATTCACATTTCTTATTCTTTTTCCCCAGAGGATGCACTCCTAAACCAGCACAGATTTCGTAATCACCTCTTTTTCCTTTCATTTCTTTCCATAAAGGCATTAAATTTCACTTGGCTCTGAAAACAATGTCTTTGTTGTCAATCTAATTTCATTAACCTTTGCCTCTCTCCTGCTTATTAGCCCGTCTTCAAACTATGTCAGTGCTATTCATGTGCACAGTGGAAGGTCTTGGACAAAAAATGTTTTAAAAAAAAAAGGGGAATGATTCCACTCCAGAATTATTTTGCAAAAACAAGCTGGGTCTTCCACCCTTAGACCTTTCAGTTTGCAGTTTAACATGCTACAGAAATGAACTTAGGAAAATTAAAAGCAAGAGATCTGGTATTACGAGTGACACTGTATGACAAACGAAAATAATAAAGAGCGCCTCAACAATGAAAATATATACATTTGATCATGAAATTAGCCAAGGACTCAAGTAAAAATAATTGATTCAACAAACCTCAAAATTAACCAGCTGCAATCCATAAACAACTTTGTAGGTTACATAACAAGAGTTCTCTTGAAGGAGAAGGGTAGAATTACATTGATATCATATATTATGTAGCGAAACAATACTGATAACATTGTGGCAGAGGAGGACTGAGTTTGACACTATTCACAAAGTGAAGTAAGCAACTTATCCTAAATGATTGGCAATAAAACCCTGGCAACATGGCAGGCTGTTCTATCCCTCCAACTGTGAAGCCAAAAATCTTGGTGACGGCATGGCACACTTAGCAGGCTACAGAGAATAGATAATAATTAATAAAAACAAGTTCTCAAAAAACGACTTTACACAGCTTTTTCCAACATAAAACTATCACAACTTCAATGTCGAAAATCTCAGGCTCTTCCAGACTTACAATGGCATAAATCAATAAACATCTATCAGCAGTTGAGCATCTGGCGCCTATCACTCCAAACACTCTTGTCTTATTACTTCCTTGTGTTCCCATCTGAGTCTGTATCCAAGCGCTGCCACTTGTCTCTGCTTGGGAACACAGACCACCTTTTTGTTCTGATTTTGCACAGTGCCTAGCAGAGTGTTCTGTAGCTTCTTTCATGCATTCTTGCAACACTAATAATAAATTATGTTATTTCCAGTGTAACTCCAAAAAGACTTTACACAGTGCTGAAGGCATGCAATTCTCATATGGAGACATGCTGTTTCTGGTCCAGGAACTAAGTTCACTTGCTAAGAGCTCTGGGAAGGAGAAACTCTTCATTGTGAAAGAAAGATTTACTGGACAAGTTGAGTTCCAAAAATAAATGGCAGCTCTTTCCAGCTGCTGTGAGTTTAACCATATCACAAGAAAATGGATGAATGGGCAAAAAGCTGCTGTTATGACAGCCAAAGATATTATTAAAACTCAACACTCATATTTACTGAGTCATGAAGACACAGCATGAGGCATACTCATTTCTGGGACAAGTAACCACAATAACAGATTGCAGACATGACCGGATGTTGAGCCCAGAGCCTTGTTTCAACTTCAGTGCACCTGAGTAACATCAGCCAAATTGATCAGATGAATTCTTGTGAACTTCAGACAGGGGGCTGCCTCACCTGTGGTGTAGGACAAGAAAGCGAACACAACTGCAGTTTGAACGGTACCATACTCAGCAAGTGACACTCACACCGATGGCAAGTCCCTCAAAAACCACAAGAGACTTTGGGGGAAGGATCCTAAAAAGATGCTAAACCCCAGAACTGTCAGCTTGTTTCTAGGATGCACAGCAGGTATGAGAATGTCAGTGCTTGCATGGAAACCCTTCTTGATTACTATGGATGTGCTTTAAAAATGGTTGGGAAAAAGTCAAGGGGTGCAATTCTAATTCAGTAAGGCAGCTTGCTCCTCACACAAACAAAAGAAAACCAAAAGAAACTCTAGCAGTGTGCTTCCTTTAAGGGAAGGACTGAATCTGACATGCCATTAGGTTATTATTATTCTAAGCAGAGGATTCAAAGCCAGCATGTAAGTTCTTGTGAAGTGTGTTGGGGTACGTACTCACATCCAATCTGTTCTGTGTTGCATGGTCTTTGCAAAGTAACTGCACAACATCATTTTCATTTCAGTGAACTTCATCCAATCTGCTCACTTCACAATGTATTTTTCCCTTGCGTTCAACTGCTAACCTTGCAAACCCAGTCTCAAATATGCAGGGCAAACAGCTCCATCTGGCATGAAGTAATATGTGTTTGTACACCCAAGGGGCCGTGTTTTTTTTGCAGCACTCAAAGTCAGAT
This sequence comes from Ibycter americanus, assembly GCA_035590275.1. Classification (NCBI taxonomy): domain Eukaryota; kingdom Metazoa; phylum Chordata; class Aves; order Falconiformes; family Falconidae; genus Ibycter; species Ibycter americanus. The sequence goes on from JAVJGI010000060.1 coordinate 14,234,701, forward strand.
GATCTACACTGTCCAACATTGTGCAGCACTAGACAGTTAAAAGACCCCAGCTGGGGTTTAAACAACCACATAAACAATAGATTATCGCTCCCACTGCATGTAGGTGTCTAAATAGGAAGCAAGTTTTTGTGAGAATCTGTGATCAATGAAGCATCCTGTGCCATATTCTCATCTGCCCAGACCTCACTGAACCTGGTTTTGCTCGCAACTCTGTGCAGTAGGAATACACGTACAAAATCAGTGTCATTACCCTCACGTGCTTGCAAAGGGAATTATGCTCCCTCACTGTTCATTCTGGCTCCAGTTTCACCAACCATTAGAAGCAGAATTTGGCCCTTACTTTTGTGTCTGAAATGGCACCATAAAGTGATTTTTCTGTACCTCTCACATATATGCCAGTTTGCAATCATAACTGGAGTCAAATAATATTGCCATTAAAGAAAGCAGTCAAAGGTGTCAATTTTACTTAGTCATTTTTAGAGTGAGGCCAAGCTTCAGGGGGAGATATATTTATTAATCACACAGTCATGAACAAATGCAACTGAACTGTATTTATCCACTTCTTTTGCCAGTAAGCCCTCAACGCCTCTCACAGACTATGTACCTTTACCCATTTCTGATTTACCATTACATCACTACAATTTTCTTAATTACATATCAGTTATGCACGCAGCTAGATGAAGCATTAGCAAGCTTTTTTCAGTTCCTACAAAGTCCTAAAGACTCTCCAAAATGGCAACCTTTAAAAGAATAAATTACATTTACAGAATTGCAACTCACATTAATCAAATGATCATTAGATCATCAAGATTCTCACTGATAGATTGTTCAATAAACTCGGTTTCCTGTTTTTCCTGCCTCTGTTTTGTCTATAACTCTTCTGACTCTTCAAGTATTTCCTAAACTGGGATTTAAGTCCGATCTGTCAATTCTTCCACGTAAGAGACTGCCTTCAATGCCAATATAAATGCAAAAGTCAGAAAACATGGACAGACTTGCCTGCAAGACACATTCTTTCCGTAATAAAGATCAATCCAACACTTCTACAATTACCAAGGTTAAATCACTTTGCAATTCATTTGAGAGGGAAGCAATGTAATATGTTTTAAATACAAAGTCCTCTGTGAAACTGCCCCTCAAACTACCAATCACAAGTTATTAGCTCCACAAATTAAATGTAACTGGTGCATTTAACAGTAAAAATAATGCAAACTATCATTGACATAAAAAATACAAATGCCCCAACCATATCAAAGATTCAGTATAACCAAAATATTACTGTGCAAATAACTTTAACCTTTAACTTCATTATTTCACTTGCTAGATTATCTAATAGAAATTAGTATCCTATTAAATGTCAGTAGAATTAAGAAATCTATTTATTAACTAAATACTAAACACTGTTTTCTACAGTCAAATATATTTGACAGAATTTGGGACACACTACAATCTCCTTGACTTAAGGTTTAAGCTCCCACACACAGCAATTCAATGAAGAACTGCAGGACAATTACTTGTGTGGCACCACACAGGAGAAGCAGTTTTAAAAGGCTATCTTATATACATACATATGTATGTATACAATCCATAGATTATTCATGTACAGGATCTATTGTGTTTCTTTATAAACTTTTGCCGGAGAATTTGGACCATCACTGAGAAAATATTCACAATCAGTCTAAAATGCAGAAGCTTTGCTGACATAAGTGGAGCCACACTGAGATGTATTGACTGTAGGCAGAGTCCAAGCCCTGTGAGCAGAGCACAGTGGAAGAACTTTTAAGGGACAGTACATTGCAAACAGATTAGAGCTGGGTGACTCTACACTAGACCAACTGCAAAAATTTAAAGGACTTAATGGAAGAAAAGCAGGTACTCCCCAAGGCTAGTCATGGATTCAAAAAACTTATTTAAGACCTGGGTGCTTCATCTTCTAAACCAGCTTTTGTACCTGCCATTCCAATGGTTTTACATGGAAACACAAACCATAGTTTTATATGTAATACGTAACTATGTACCTGCATTCTCTGGACTCAGATATTAATGGTAGAGAAGTACATATTCTGTTTTTATTTGCCCATTCGATACCCTTGTCACAGCATTCTTCCATTGAAAGATCTGCAGAAATGAAGGAAGAAAGAAAAACACAACAATATATTTAATACAATCTTAGTAAATAGTATTGCATCTGCCAGCTAAAAAACAAAACAAAACAAAAGAGAGTCAGCTCATTTTCCTCTCCCTAATCTACACACAGAATAGTGCACTCATTGCCAAATGAAGCATCTGTTAGCACCTTGCAATAAGCCCAAGTGCTGGAGGTATGCTGTCCTCGGTGAAGCAAAATGCAGTTTCCCTTAACCTTCCACATAAAGACACTGCCTAGGGACTGATACTCCAGCACAGAACAGTTCAGATAACAGTCCTGCACAATAAAAGGATCTGTCGGACTGCACTCCTTTATTATCAAAAGTGGCAGTAGCAATAAACAACTTTTTAAAATCCTGAAGAATAAAGGATAAATCAAGCTTCCGATGTGAAAGACAGAAGAATCTCCTTAAAAGTTATATTTGCGGAACTATTTCTTCCTGGGGTTATTGTTCAATTAATCTGTTTTGCTCAAAAGTATGTCTGTAAATGCAAAAGCATTGCAGAGAGAGACAGAAAGGTATATGGTATTTTGATCACTTAACATATGAAAGAAAAAATAATATAGATAACAACTTACACCAACCCTGAAACTAAGGGGAAAAGCATACTGAGGATAATTATTTGTGCAGAGCATATTTTTGCAAAAGTCTCTAATTTAATAAAACTAAATACTGTTAATGAACTGACAAGCGCTACAGGTTTGCTTCATATTTCAAGTGCAAAAGTTCACTGCACAGCAGGTGTATCAGAACTTGGAATAAAACATGAGTCACATTTTCCTATTATCTTGTAGTCTGGACACCGAACAGCTCCTTGTATAACAAATACCCAGTCTGTGTAATAAAACATCCGATGATCAAAAGGGACAGCTTTCTAATGTTTTCTCTTTGTTTTGTAAGTTTTTTGACTGATGGCCCTGACGGGTGGCACCCGTGAGTGCTGAGGGAGCTGGCTGATGTCATTGCCAGGCTACTCACAATTATCTCTGGGAGGTCACAGTGAATGAAGTTCCTGAAGAATGGAAGAGAACAAACGCCTCCTCGTCTTCAAGGAGGACAAGAGAGATGAACTGGGAAACTACAGGCTGGTCAACCTCTTCTCACTGTCCTCCTCCTGGAAACAATGTCCAAACACATGAAGGACAAGAAGGTGGTCGGGAGAGGTCAGCTTGGATTTATGAAGGGGCTATCATGCTTAACTAACCTCACAGCCTTCCACAATGAGGTGGCTAGCTTGGTGGATGAGGGGAGAGCAGTGGCTGTCGTTTACCTTGACATCAGGAAGGCTTTTAATACTGTCTCCCATAACTTCATCATAGACAAGCTGACAACTTACAGGTTAGGTAAGTGGACGGTGAGGTGGATGCTGGGAAGGACTGCACCCTCAACAAGTTCACAGATGATACAAATCTGGGAGGAGTAGCTGATGTACCAGAGGGTTGTGCTGCCATTCAGAGGGACCTCAACAGGCTAGAGAAATGGGCTGATAGGAACCTCGCGAAGTTCTGCAAAGGGAAATGTGAAGTCCCGCATCTGGGGAGGAATAAGCCCTATGCACCAGTACACAATGAGGATCTATATTCCCAACTAGTGATTATAATCCAACAATTCAAAGCACAAAGGAAAGAGCTAAACGAGATTTTAGGATGCATCAGTCATCTGAACATAGTTACTCTTAAGGTAGTTATCAATTCTACAGGGCAAAGCTCTGGAGTACTGAGTGTAATTTTGGCTATCCCTCTTTAGGAAAGATTACATCAAAATGGAAAATGTGTAAAGAAGTGCTAGGAGGACAGTCAGGGGAATATCGAAGACCTATTATATGCAGAGAAACTGGAAGAAACAGCCCATATTAAGCTGAAATAAGCTTGTGAAAGGATGTGGTTCCTGTCAACAAGTATTACAGCAGTAAACAATAATCAGAATTATGGGATCAAGTAAACCAAATATTCTTAAATAAGAAAATCATGATACTTAGAATTACATTAAACGTTAGTTTGTAACAGAGCTCTGTACTCTGTGACCCAGGTCACCCTTCTGGTCTTACTCAGATACTCCAAATAATGGTCAAAATTCTGTCATGAAGTCAAGGCAATATTTCTCTTGAATTCCTCCGAGTGTCCAGAATTCATGCCAGCGTCTGAAAACTAATTGTAGTTTATAATGCCACAGAGAACATCAGTCTTGTAAATAAATATCTGCCTGTGGTAAAAGACATGAATTTATGTCTGACCTCTTCTTTGGGAATAGGGACCCTGTCTGGTACTCTCTGTCTGCCAGTGTATTGCTAACAAACATTGTATGCACCAAATCGCATACAATGTGTTACAAGTAACTGTATTTTTAGTGCTGTTGTCTGCAATCAGTCTGTGTTGAAAAATGATACACATTGAACTGAACTGCAGAGCTGGCTGCAGGTTTTTGCAGGGCTTTGTACAAATGGGTCTTTGGCCAAGTTCCTCCCCACAAGGACAATCCCTGGCTCTGGATACCAGTTCTTCCCTCCCAGCTCTGGCAACACACCTCTACTCCAACCAAATAACTTAAGAATTCAAAGCAGGCCAAGCTAAGCAAGCTCGTCTGCAGAAGAGCATCCAGACAAGGAAGGATTTTGGATAGTTTGTTGAGAACTGTGGTCCAGACTCATTGTTTTGGTGACATCACAATTCATAACCTCCAAAGATCCTGCCAAAAATCTCTTGAGAATAGAGGGAAGTGAAAAACAAGCAGTAGAAAAAGGACTCCACCCTCAAGGCCATTCTTCTAAAACATAACAATAAAACAGTGAAAAACATTTTCTCTAGCTTAGCTTTGCAGTTTCCTTTGAAAAATGGACATTCGTGGACCAATCTCCACTCCTTCACAATCTCAAAATGCATGTCTCACACCCTGGGTGTCAGCTCCTGATTGCACTGGAATTGAGTCTGACTATTTTGGCATTAAGAATTGTTAATGAGTGTTTAGAAACAGGGCAGACTTCTCGGTCTCACAACTGTATTTTTCCAGCGTTGTAGATTCAACCGTACACGTGCATATTCATGTGGCTCCCAGCTGGAAACCTTTGGGCAAGCAGTTCATACCGAGGACATTTGTGCCTCCTTCCACCCTGTTCAGGGGACCAGCGACATGGGGGAGGCATGGCCTCTCTTCAGTTTATCATAACTAGACGTTTGCAATGCAGGGCATCTGAAAGGAAGCAGTAGTGGGAAGCAGATGGTAGAAACTACTCTGATTATGACATCTCGAAGAATCTCACTTACTGTGCAGAAAGTGATGATTCTTTTTTCTCTGAATGTGACCATGTGTCTTTTACTGCAGTGGATGGGCTCGCAGCACCCCTCAGAGCTGGCACGCCAAAGATGATCGAATGGAAATCACAGTACCGTTCTTCTGAACCTGGCGCCCCCTCAGCTGTTTTGCCAAGTGCATAATGTTTCATGCAAATCAGCCAGAGACATCTCAGACATCTGAGAGACAACACACTTCCAGGAAAAGCCAATGACATTGTCTGCATTCAGCTGAAATGTGCCGGTTTATTTAGAGGGATAAACCCTACAGGAAAGTTGTAACATGCAGGCTTACACTGTCTGGTCCATTTTTTAAGTCTGTGAAGCAATTATTCAGCTTTTTGGTAGCATGAGACAGAAAAACAAAGATAAACCAGCGATCTGTTAAGATGGTAGCACGTTTACTTCCTTTTCACTCAGTAATTCTGCATGCTGAGAAAATCCAAGTCTATTTTAGATAAAATCAAATGCAGCTTTATCACTAATTTGTCCCTGTAAAAAAGTATGGGCAGCAGAGCATCCAAAAGGACATGCATCATGTTAGTATGATAGCAGTGAGGATGCCTGTCCTGATGTTAAGGTAGTATGAATACTACATACATACATAAGGTACAGAGAGATTTCAGGAGTCTCAGAAAGAGGATAGTAGAAACACAGCTGGAACTCAGATCTCTAATTTTACAAAAGCTGTCATGAAGACCTATCAGATAAGTGATTATAGGTCACACAAATTCAAACATTTTCTGCACATGATTCACATGCTAGCTAGGAATTATGCTTACATAGACAAAATGTGTACAAGCATATGGTTGTTTTAAAAAAAGGTAGTTTGCTAATCTTAACAGGATTGCCATACTGTGTGGGAGTTCAAAGAAAGAAATGTGGTTAAAATCTGTATAACCTTAGACTTCTATGATGTAATAATTGCTTATTCAGCTGCTACAGTGAATATTTTCTGCAAAAGAAAGATAAGCTTAAGAATGTTACCCAAAAGCATGATTCCTGGAATGAGAAACCTTGAATTGTTTCTGGGAATTGTGCAAAAAATAATCAGAAGTAAAAAGGACTGGGTAATTTTCATGGCAGTAGCATTCCAGCTAGATCAAAAAGGGACAGATTTTTTAAAAGTAACAATCTACAATAGCAGCTATTCCGTACAGCTCATGACGATGGAAAAGTCTATGTACAACCCAGGATTAGATAGCTGTTCATTACTCAGTGCTGATCTGTGGAACAGTTATAAAGCTGATGATATCAAACCAAAGCTACACCTCAGCCTAGATGGTCTTATCAAGCTAGTGCTAGCAAAGCTTTCCAGTTCTTCAGTGCGATAAGTGATGTGGCTATCAAATTCATTGACCGCCCAGCCTACACGACCAGCTACAGTTGGGTTTGGATTTGGAAGTAACTCCAGGTCAAGGGGTCAAAGTCACATCTCCTTATTAAGATATTTTCAATCTTTTAAGCACGTTAATTGATTAAGTTTGTAAAATGCAGTGCAGGTCTTGCCCTTCACTCAATTTACTCTGTAAGAGACTCAGCACTGTGGAATGTGAGAAAACAGAACATGATTATCACTTTTCAGCATATGCAGATACAGGCAGCAGATGGTCTCTGTGAAAGCTCAGCACTAGTCCAACATGTTTCAGTAACAGTATGTCATCCAGAATCTTTGGAACTCAAGATTACGACAGACATGCATTGGTTTAGGTTTCCAGTAAGAAAAATACTTTCAACTTTCACAGTGTACCTTCCTGATGAAACTTTCTTGTGCTGTCAAGAAAACACTTTTACTATTGATGCTCATCCATCTAACTGTCAGTTGAAAAAAACACCAAGTCTACATAAATAATTTGATCCTCAAAAAGACAGACTGGCCATCCCTATTATTCAGAGTCACATTCTTTGTCTTCCAACCTCCCTCTGTATCTGTACTCTCCTGACACAAAACCAGAATAACTGCATATCCCTTTTGCCAAGGCTTCACTGTGCTATAGGTTCAGGGCAGACGAAGTGTGCTTGGCCTGATTTGCTACACCAAACAATTTTTCTTGAAACAATGATACCTGGCTAATATTAGGTGGACAAGTCAGCTGCCTTTGTAGCAGGGATGGCAGTCAAGTGCTGGCAGTACGATTTGTAGTCTTGATCTTTTGGCTGTCCTTACAACAAACGATGGAAATGCTGTTTCTAGCAATGCAAATACACTCTGGTCGGCCACTCAAGGCATCAAATAGACTCAGAGACATGTTCAGACAAGAGGAAAGCCAGCTGACTTCAAAGGTTCAACTGGTAATAAGTTAACATGGTAAGTACAGCCTTGTCGCAGTTCAATCTTCTGTGTAAGCCTAGGGATTAGGCAGAAGAAGACCTGAAACTATGAAAGGGAAAGACATACAACAGAAAATTTGGCCTCACGATTCCCTGAAACAAATGGTTTGAATTGGGAGTAATGGAGCAATGCCATTCTCCATCTGAGATGATGTGAGTATTTGCTCTGTCTCTTCAGACTGGAATCAGAATGAACATGTTCCTCCTCCATTTCATATGCAGAGAAAGAAGTGAAAAGGAGCTCTTTCTTTTCTGCAGAGACATTCTTGTTTACCAGAAGACTGTACATCAACTATGCCAATATACTGATGGGGTAAGATGAATAGACACAGCTGAGCTGTGGCATTAGGCACCTTCGGACAGTAAGCTATTCTCAGTCCTTCCACTAGGTTGTTCTTAGAGGTTCCCTTACAGAACATACCAGCTTGAACTTCGCAACAAATGCATGAAACGTGAAGCCAGGATGCCCTCTTGTAATACCCACAACAGCACAAGCCAGGAGGCAGTCTCCAACGTCTCTGCTGCAGCCTGCAAAGCTGCGTTCATCACCAGCTGTCCCTCTCCAGAACTGCTTTAGACTACTGTTTGCCCTCAAACAGTATGACAACAGTGCTCCTCTCTTCCAAGTGTGGACATCACATTGGATCTTTATGGACTGACAGACAATTACAGTTCGTGTGCTGCTAAGAAATACAATACTCTCTCTAAACAGGCTTGGAGGGTTTGAACCTTTACCTTCTGATGAATTCTCAGCTGAGTGTGATTATTTCAGGACAGCTGAAATCACTGAAGAAACCCAGTTAGCACACCAAGTACAGCAGCAGCACCCTAAAGGAAATGCCTGGTACATTAGTGTGTTTTGTGGTTGGTTTTAAAACAGCCAACATTTTACTGGAAATTTTCTTAGGTCTGGAGAACACTCATTTATGGGGAATGTGGCTCTGTTAGCACCAGCAGTGGCCATCACACAATTAGGGGGATTTTTCAGATATGGCTAAACCTCATTTTACGAGGTGTCTGTTTGCAGTTTATGAAAGAGGCTCTTAAAATTGTTCATGGCAATAGCTGATGATGAGGTAGCTGTTATGTTTGGTGATAAGGACAGGCCTAAGGGAGGCAATGCTATGTTGCAACATGCCTTATTTTCTGTGGTGAGGAAAGTTAAGTGCTTTCCTGTGGGTTTTTTTATTTTGTCTCAGGTCTAACAAAAAAAACCCCAAACAAACAAAAAAAATCTTTCAAAAAAGTAGGCAACCAGCTACTAAAAAATTGGAACAAGATGACTCTATTGCAGGAAGACTATATCATATCAAAATGCCACAAAAGATAGGGATGTAAGACCACTCAAGAGGTTGGCTTGTCCTACCCATTACTCTCAGGCACAGCCGATAAAATTTGGTCAGTTCTAGGCAGATTTCTAATTAGTTGTTCAACATGGTATCAAGTGAGGCTGATTCCACAACCTCTCTCTGCAATGTGCTCTTGTGCTTCAATGTACCAAATAACAGAGAATTTTTAATTATGTATTACCTCACTGTCCACTCCAAAAGCCCATTTAAATCCATTCTTTTGCTACTACCTCTTATACACAGGCTCTTACACACTGCAGCCTTCAACGTGTGTGAAGACTGCTACTTCATGTGGCTGTCTTTTCTGTGCACAAATTCACTTGAATTTTTTCATCTTTCTGGATAGGTTATTTTTTGGACTTCTGTGAGGAGGCTGGAGTTCAAAAGTTACTAAGACTAGAAGACTGAAGGCTGTTCTGAAGATTTCTAGAAGACCTGAAGATATGGAGAGAGACGATACTCAGTCCACTGAGTCAACATCACATAAACAGTAACGTGTAAGTAACGGCTGTCCTAGAGTTCACATACTCAAAAGAACATGAAATAAGGGGTGAGTTCACAGCTCTGATGGACACAGGTGGCCTGAAGAACCCAGTCTCACCAAGACGACATGAGTGGACCTGCAGAAAAGGACTCACAACTGGAAGAAGAACTACAACTGCTCTTTCTGACAAGTGCATGCTAAATTCTGTCCTTCACTTCTCCCTGTATGAAAAAATCATGCAAATAATGAAATTACTTCACAGGGTGTTGACAGCCTGAAGTGGCACTTTTTCTTTCTCATTTAAGAACATATTTTTATCTTCTCTTGATTTCTCATTTCAAATATTTTTTTTAAAGTGTGATTAGCAAGTTCTATACAAGGTGTTAGAATTAATCTATTGTTAGTCCTGTTCATTTGTACAAAGGGCATGATCCAAAATACACCGCAGTAAATGACCGTCTTTATATAGATCTCAAAGAGCTTTGTATCGAGTCCAAGTATATGTATATATTCAAATTAAAGCAACTAAAATAGAAGGATATGAGTATATGACAGAGCAGGATGTCTCAGAGTATCAAACAGATATATAGATATATATATGCTCAAGCATCCCTATATTTCCTCATGTAAAATGAGGAAAAACATTTGCACAGTAGGATTTCTCTATTTTCATCTAACCAGAAAATTAGCAAGAGTAACTATGCTTTTATATACTGCTTGAGTGAAACATATCTTCTCTGTAGGCATGTTTATTGCTGAATAGTAAAAAAAAAAAGATGGACGATGATCAAAGATTCTGATATTCTACTACTGCCATATTTAAAGAATAGTCTGGAAACAGTAAGTAGATGGGATAAAATTTATAGCATAAAATTTATAGCACAATGGGACATGGTTCAAATACGTAAGGAACCACAGACTACAGAGAGCAGGGGGAAAATAAAGACCCATTTTTTTTGCATATAATTATTTAGCAATGCTTTAGGGAAGATTTCCTTTTGGAGAAAACATTGCTAAAACTCTCTCTTATGTGAGATTTTCCTCATTTTTTAAATTATCTATACTGAGCTGCAAATTGCTACCTACCTCTTCCAGATTTTCTGCCAAAGTATTGATATTAGAAGTACTCAGTACTTGAAATTTAGTCAGTGATGACAGCTTCAAAGCTGGAAGATTGCAATATTTCAAATGGACATACTGCTGGTAGCATTTGTACCATATATCCTTCCAGCGCTTAGTAAATCCTTAGAAACACCCTAAAAAACTGGAATATACTAGATAAAGTATTTCTATATCTGTACACTTATTTCGGCATTGCTACAAAATATTTTTTTAGGTATTGCTTTTTTTATTACTAAACTTAAGGTCTCAATCCAGATTTTGACTAGACTTAAAAGTGAACCCTTTAACAGGGAATATCTTACATCCTTGTGCAGCATGGGTCGTTTGTAGGTGCTACCATAACCAGAAAATAACGTATTTCCTATACTTGTGTAGTAAGTACCCAAAACTTCATCAGATATGTCATCCAGGTTTTTTCAATGACAATTTTCAATTCATTTGATAAACTGAAATCAAATCAAAAGAAGAAACGAATTTGAATGAGAATTCCTGAAAATCTAGAAATTCAGTTTCTTCTTAATACCCAACTACACGTACTTGAAATCCAAAGGGCAATTTCTCAAAACTTTTAAGTCTAAAGTAGGTTATACTAAGTACAAAGCAGAGACAAAGCACTCATGAGTACTGGGGGAAAACAATGTTACTTGTTTAGAAAAGTGGAAGCAAGAAGCTTCATTAGCTGCATTAACCAAAAATATGCCAGTGTGTTCAGGAGAGCATTAGCACTGGAGATCCTTCTTTAGAACTGCTGCATCCTGTTGATCACAGAAGGCTTTCCACACAACTTCTACTGGACTGTCCCAGTGTCTTGCCAGAGGTCATTTCAGCAGGACAAGAATCCTCACCAAATCTGATAACCAGGCAGGTCGCTGTCACAATTTCTCCCTTACTGTACATACTCTCCTTGTCACTGTAAATTACCCAGTACACCATCTCTGTAGGTTCTGCTTTGACTATTCCTTTTTCACTTACTTGACATCATTCTGAGCATTTTTAAACTAATTTTCACTCACACAGTGTTGCGGACGGTAATTCTTTACGTTCTTCCAGGGCTCTTGACTGATCTGTACTTGACCCTTTCTCCCCTTTCTATTCTGTCTTTTTGCTTCTTGTGACCTCTTCCTCTGTTTTCTCTCTTGATCCTGATGACTCCTTCATGGACTTCAAGGACAATTTTTCTATTTTTTCTCATGCTGCAGTCTTCTCAATCTTCTGCCTCCATTTCCACATCTTGGTGTAATGTTATCTGGGAGAGTCAGTTTAATTACATATGATAACTTAACTCCTGAAATCTCAGCACCAGGCCTACTTCTTCCATTGAAACCTACACGTAAATACATGTGCCTCACATTTCCTAAGTGCTTTACAAAAACTTTTGCCTATTCTGACTAAAATGACCTGCTTATTTTGTTCTTTCTTAACTTTACTCATTTTCTTTACTCCCTGTCACTCTCAACCATTGCTTTTTGTTACCTTTTTCATGAAAGCTTTTATTCATTTACCTCTTCCATACTAAACTACTCTATGCTACCATTAAAATTCTTGCCTGTGCCCTGATGGTTTGGGTTTTTTTGGATTTCAGCTCTCTCTTTCTCATCCCCTTTTATTGTCTACAGATATTTTACTACATCTAGTAAACTCATTCTCTATTTACTGAATTGATTTTGCGCCTACTACATTAGATCTATCCGTAACTGACAAAACCAAACTTAAAATCTTTCATCGTCCCAGGTAACTCTATTTCTGTCAAGCACCAGAGTCCTAAGATCCATCTTTCATTTCAGAAAATATTAAGAAAAGTATTGTAGAACAAGTCGGTCTTAACACAACTATTTATTAAAAACACATGTAAAGTTGATATGAAACTTGCAGAATGGGCTGAAGTGCAACAATAAATAAATAACTTTTGAAAATGCATTGACCTGCTATCAGATAATGCCTGAAATCTGACAGAGCAGTATAAATATACTGCAGTAACTTGATAAGCTAGTTTATGGATTTTCATCTTGGATTTCACTAACACGTCTGCTTTCAATTACACAGATGAAAACCAAGAGTTTAACATCCTGCTCTTCCCCTGATTGCAATAAAATGCCATGTCTCAAAATGGACTATTAAAACAAAACTCAACTGAAAACTAATTTAGAGATAGCACTCATATTTTAGAACTGTATTTTTGGCTAATATGTGATTTTGGGGAGGAGATTTTATCTATGGTAGCAGGCAAGAAAGCATACATTTAGCCTTTTGTAAGTCCTACCTCCACCCATATACTTCTTATAAATTTACTGCCACAAAAGCACATGTAAAAATCATAATCTTAAAATAAAACTCATTCCACAAAGCCAGTGGAACATTTTTTTTTATTACAAACTGTAAGCTCACGCTGAATAGACATGTTTCCAGATGTTTAGTGATTTAAACTGTCTGTGCCTGTAGTACCAAGACATGCCAAAGACACAGCTAGAGGATGACCTATTCATACACTGACTGGACAAAATGATGTGAGTAATCAATCTTCTTCAGCAGATAGCAGTTTTCATCATAAGGAAAAAATGTTTTAAAGAATGCAATGTTTACAATAAAACAAAGTTGCATTATAGAATTAAGAAGGTTTTTAAGACACTTACTCTTGCAGAGAATGATGTGCACATCTATATTTACATACACTGGGCACTTCCACTGAAGGCAGTCCCTTCTGTTTTTTTCAGAATGAGGACTTTAATTAATACATACTGATGATTTGATGATTCATTAGTAAGAAAAAGCAATTAAGAAAACTGATGGTAACAACCTTGGGAGGAAGCTGTATTTCAGAAATATGTTGTCCTAGTAACTTGGCAATCGTTACCACTAAAGCACTCAGGAGCTCGCCTTTGCCCCAAGCCCCCTTGTTCTAGTTACGCAGAAAAACTCAGGCTCTGCCCCAAAGAACCTGCACTTAACACGATCTTACAAGGTAATTACTTCATCTGCCTGCAAAACACAGACAGCCACATGAAATAATGCAGAAAAAGAATTTTCTGACAACAAATACAATTACTAGTAATTATTAAATTATTAATTACAATTGCTAGTATTTCACCTGAGCAAAGTCTACGATCCTCATCTGCTTTTAGACGTTTACATCTAATTTTATCCAGTGTACTGTTTTCAGAGTTCTAAGGATGTAGAAATTCTCAGTGAAATTAGAGTATGGATTTTCTTCTGAGAATAAAAATCTGATATACCTTTTATTGCCAAATTTGGTTGTACTTTGTGTTAAAAAGATTTCAAAAACCTGAACTTACACATCTAAATACTTACCATTTTTTCTAAAAAAGTAGTCCAGTAATTAAGGTCAGATGTACAGAGGTCACAAAATGAAATTCTTCAGTGTTTTACAATAATGTTGAATGCTTAAAATTACTATGCTCATTCACTGTGATACACCAAAGCCACAGTTCTGCTGATGTGCTCTACTGTCTGAGAGAAAACTGGAGCTATCGTGGGATTCTGGCATTAAATGTTGTTTTCCTAACCTTCTTTCTCCTGTCCCTCCTTTTTTAAAGGCTGTGACTAACATCTATCGAAAGCAAGTATTTTAAAGGATATCTGTGACAAGTGCTCTGCTACGTGAAAATCCAAGAGCCAAACTACTGCAACAGTAACAAATAATTTATTTCACTGGCTTTTGTCTGCCATCCTTAGGCCTAGGCCACAGACCATATGTTTCTAAATGTTTGCCAGGAGTGCAGCATAATCAAGCCTCCGCTCGGAAGGGCCCCCTTGGGGCTGCTCTAATAGAAAAAGTCACTAACCTGTTAGCTACAATAAATTATCGCCATATGAAAAGTAGTTTCTTTGTTATAGCTTACCAGTTATATTCATGTTGCGTTGCTACACTGAATTAAGTCAAGTGAAGATCCCCTTTTTATATACTATTAAGAGAACAGGAAAAATGTGCCCAGCATGGGAAGGGAGCCACGGCCCAGACCCAGATCCCCAATTTCAAAAGCAGCCACATCACACACCATTCTTAAACGTCTCACACGTTGTTTTCGAAAAGCCTGCACCCCTTACTTTGCCATTCCTCCCGCTCCACCGAGATTTCAGGTAACAGCTGACCCCCTTTCCCATGTTCGGGGGGTGTAATCCGGCCCCCAGCATGGCAGACCTGACACCTCTCCCCGCCGCTGGTTTCGGGGCACGGTGCCTTCGCGGCGTGCGGCTGCGCCCGCTGCCCACCACCGGCCGCATTTCGTTGTGCGGGGGCACCGTGAGCCACGCCGCCGCTGCCGGGACGCTGGGCGGCAAAAGCCCCGGGGGG
>JAVJGI010000060.1:14250306-14291734 GCA_035590275.1 Ibycter americanus
CTCGGCTCGGCCGCTCCCCGCACTTACCTTGGCCCCGGAGCGAAGGCACCAGCGCCAGGAGCAAGAGCAGCCGCAGCGGCCGGGCCCCGCGGAGGTTGTCCATCAGCCGGCCGCAGCTCCCCGCCGGCGGGAGCACTCGCACCGAGCGGGGGCTTGGCTCTCCTGCAGCAGCGTCCAGTGGGCTCCCCCCTTTTTGCTCGCTGCCGCTGTTTCTGATGTTATCCCAGCCGCCTGAGACCGGTTAGAAAGGAGCTCGCAGGAACCCCCCCACTCAGTCAGTGGGCTTTACAAAGATTTAATTCACTGCCTATCCGGTTAATTATACAGCCTGCAAGTGCTTAGCAGAACAGAGCCGCCACCGGAGCTGGGAGGCAAAGACCCCGTTGCTTCTGATACCCCTACCTCTCTCCCCGCCACCCCCCACACGCTGTGAAAGTGACTCCTTTTAGCTCGGAAACTTTACAGATACTCAGCGTGAACCTAGGGCCGGCGTGACTGATTCCGCGAAGGAGAAATGCAGCGACTTCTCTCGGTGCCAAGAAGGAGAAAGCCACAAACAAAGGCAAAGCAAAACAAAACAAAAGAAACCACCTAGCAGAGAAGGAAAGGTTTAACCTCTGGAGGGGAGATTTTCTACCCCCGTTCTCTGTCTTCCCGTGGATTTTACTGCAACACAACTTTTGTCAATAAAAAGGATTTTAAAAAGGAATGATATTCTAGAATCTTTCAATGAAATTCACCGGGGCGGGCGGGGGGAATCCTTTCTTTCCTCCCCCTCTTAAAAAGTCAGGATGAGAATTTCAACCCAAATGAGGCAGCCAGCTCTGCTCTTTCTCTCCCCTCCCTGCTTTTTTCCTTTTTTTTTAAAAAAAAAAAAACCCACAACCCTCCTTATCTTATTTAAACAGGAACACAAACACTGATAGTGGTCAAAGGAAGAGCTGGAGTTGAAAGCACCCAGTTGGTTATGCTGTTGCCAAGATCTTTAAGATAACGTGGGGGATAGTATTTGCAAGCAATGCACATGGAAACAAATGGAGAGTTCATCACCCCTCTGTACTTTGCCCTCGGTTTTATTCGGACAAACAGTTGGAAGTTAGTGTTTACTTGGTAGTTGTGCCACATGGACCCTGATTGATTATTCCTCTTGTAACTACTCATAATGCAACTTTTGAATCTCTCTCCTCAAAATGTCCAACTGGAAAAAGTATTTAAGACAGTAAGAGCTGAAAGTGTACGTGGTGGTTTCTGCACCAGGTTACTTGCTCTATCCTTTTCTTACACAAGAACATAAAAATGGCCATATGGCCAAGGGTCCAAATATGCCAATAGCTGATCTTCAGCAGTGATTGTAAGTGCTCACCAAAGGAAGAGTATGAATGAGGAAAACACACATGATAATTCTCCCAACTACTCTCCCAGCCTTCAGCTGCTTTGAGTTTGGAGCATTTCCTCAGTGGGATGTGGTTTCTGTGCACTGAGTAGCCCCCAGGGAACTTCTGTTCCAGGTATTTATTCTGTCTCCCCATGAGTTCTTGTAAACCTTTATCATCCAAAATATCCTTTGGCAACAGGTTTCATGGATCTACCAGTGACTGTGTGAAAAGCCGTTTCCTTCTGTGCCTTTTGAACCTGATTCCACCAACTTTCTCATGGTGCCTCCTCACTATTGCAAGAAGAGGTAGCAGGGAACTGACCCCTATCCACACTCTTAATGCCCAGGTCTTCTTTTTTCAATTGCTGTTCCTTTTTTGTTTGGGTTTTGGTTTTTTTCCCCCACCACTATTGTATTGGGAAGGGGCAGCTGGAAAAGGGGAAGGATGGATGGCTTTATTTGGGGGTAGGTTTTGCTTCCTTTTTCTACACATGTATGTCTGTTTCTGTCTCTTCTTTACGTGACCTAACTCATTTTACAAGGATCTTATATCAGTTATAGTGGGACCTTGGCAGTGTTTTATCACAACCTCTAAGCTACTGTTTTCAAGTATCAGACAGCTGCAGGAGGCAACTAACAAAGATCCCACCTTGTCTAAAGTTTGTACCAGCTTAACTGAACCAGTGGAGTCTCCTCTACAGAAACTCTGGATTCAGTTCAGTATTGGCTTATTTCACTTTACTTTAAAAGCTCTCCTAATTGATTAAAGGTGGCTACAAAGAAGTTCACCAGTTTGACTAAAACAGTGTAAAGTCACACATAATAGCCTGTCCACACATGGAGTTACCCTGATTAACAACATGTGTAAAAATTCTTACTCCAGAGTAAGAATTCCTTGTTCCTGTTTAGTTTGCCACCTCAAGCTGTTTACCAGAACTGAAGCAAATTCAAGTAACAGTTTTAAGAAATATTTCTAGAAACCATCATGGCTATGGTCACCTGTAGATCTGATAAATAGGTCTTTCCTTGGTTTGGGGTGGGTTTTTTTTGCACAATATTAATACACATTTCCAGTATAAACTGGCACTCTAACTTACAATCAGATCCAGTGGCCTCAAGTGCATGTGATTCTAATTAATGACCCCAAGCTTTGTAGTGAGCTAAGCCGTGCATTTCAGGCTCAATGCAAAGGTCCTGGAAGTCAATGGAAAGTAAGGGCTTATGAGAGGGAACATTTTGCATAACCACATTTTTTCTTCCATCTGTTTGCAAAGGCCCTGAAATCCTTTGTGAAGCTTTTAAAACAAACAAATTCTTTAATGAGGATTTTATTTTTACTTCAGAAGAATAAAAATCATTTGCAGAAGCTCAGATTAATGAGTAATGACAGCGTAACAAATCATTGCACAAGTAATTTCCAAGGGTCTTGTTGAGAGTAGATACACGCAAGTAGACTGACAAAGAATTTACAATGACTAACAAATGAAACCATCTATGGCAGCAGGTTCGCAGTTGTCATTTGGCTACTTAGTTTCATGGGAATAGGAATTCTTAAGATGGCCTGAATAAGCCTATATAAGGACATCAACCTCTGTCTAATAAACAAAGCTGCCTCATAGTCCCAGCTGTTGTGCCTCCCAGCTGTTTTACTGCAGCTCCCAAATCCTGATTTTTTTTCCTCTACCTATCTGTCCCAGAAGTTGAGCAAAAGAGAGGGAAAGAAAATTGTTGTATTTCCCTGTTTTCAGGAAGAATGTTGCAAGGAAGAAAACAGATTCACCTAGAAATGAAATCTAACTAGTTACTAAAGGGAAACTCCTTGGGCCCTATAGCAAAAAATGAAGCTATGTATTGGCTGTTGTTATGGAAATGTGCCACACTAAAGATGCATTAAAAGGCCTCTCTTCTTAATAGGAAGAATACATCACTGACTGCTACAGATGTACAAGGATTAAGAAAAGCCCATATAGATCTTACCATCTCCCATATAAAAATAAGATCCCAAACTCTACAATAGGCAAATTCATGGCTGTTGGAATACAATGATGCACTAAACTCGGCTCCAAACACTAGTACGTGTGAAGTACAATTGGCAATCAGCTTCTTTCCTAGAGAAAACACTACCTGACTCTTTTGCGAATTAGAATAATAAGGAAGACCTGTGTCCAAAAGACATGTGGCAACAACCATGTCACATAATCATTTTAATATTGGAAGTTTGGGAATTTTTTTTGTTTGTTTGTTTTAGCATCTTAGTACTGGAAATTGATGTTTAAGGTTTATGGGCACCATTCTGTCTTGTCTGTCCTTCTGAACAGCATCGGCAGGTTTTCCAATTGAACTAGAACACACCTTTTACAAAAAAAACTTCTCAGGGTTTTCAGAGATGGATGCACCATAATCCTTGGTTATTTTCTGAAACTTGATGGCATTACAGATAACAATTTGTTGCTTATTTTGAGTCTTAATCAATCTAGTTTAGTTTTTAACAGATCTCTGGGCTTGTATTCATGTTGAAGTTACTGTTACTATGTACTCAGTGCTTTGTGCATCATCAGTGACCATCAGCATCTTAAGGTAGTGTAGCTTGTGGACACTTCATATGCTCCTGCTATATCTTTGTTGGGGATTAGCTTGGAATAAAACCTCCCCTTGTATAAGTCAGTTTGTTCCCCACGCTGCAGGCTCATCTTCATTCTCAAATCCCAAACTAATGACTATCCACACCAAACGGATACCAGCCTGAGTCATGCCAGGCCCTAGATAAGCAAAGGAAGGTGGGAGGACTGGGAGCCTCCTCTGTTCCCTAGAGTGTACAAAACTGTGCCTCCAGGTCTGGTCAGGAAGGCTGACCTAGCCAGCGCCCTTATGCCATCTGACTTATGATGGCATCTTGTAGCTAAAGTCAGACAAAGAAGCTGTCTCAGGACTCCTTCCAGAATAATTACAATGTCAGATGGTATTTATAACCCTCCTAAATCTGGACTTCTCTTTATATAAATAATATTACATATATATAAGTATATATATAAGTAATATTACATATATGCCTATATTAATTATGCCAATAACCCAAGCCACTGATACCATATGGGTAGCATTACAGATGCTTGTATCCAGACCAGGGTATCTACCTGGGCCCTACATTTCAAATACCTGAAGACTGTTGAAGAGGCATGGCTTACTTTATAGAGCTTTCCTTGTACAGGCAAACCCTTTCACTGCTAAACTAATCTCTGAACATTTTTTTCCTCTTTGCATGGATCAGTTAAATATTGCGGACTGGGACTCATAAACCTGAACCCTTTTCAACAACATTGCTTCTAAGCATTTTGAGTTTTTACCCATTTTGGAGTTTGCATCCATTTTGTAAGCGTTGCCTACATTTTCTTCTCTTTCCTGTCTGATTAAGAAAAATGTATGTAGCAATCTCAGACAATCAAAACACACTGGTTTTCTATTAATATGTATAGGTTCTGCTTCTAAGACAAAGAGGAGTTTATTGGGGCATAAAGGAATGCTTTGATGATCCATGTCATTTCCCTTGTGGCATTACTTGTAGAATTCAGGAATAACTCAATCTGACATCCATGGGGCATTTCCTGCCTCTCCTTCTAGAGGTGCATCCTCCCAGTCTCTCAGATCTCCCCCTTCCCATAAATTTCCTTTCCCCTTCTAGACTCTCTCATGTCATTGCAGGCAGATCTAGTCTTATGTGTGAAAAGGCAAAGTGTTTTCCAGGACCTGAGCCTTAGGAAGGCTGGGCTCCGTTTGGATAAGGTGGAGAGCAATGTGAGTCATGCACACATGGGTTGGAGGGGACAATGGCATCTACCTTAGACTTTGCCTGGGGCCTCCACAAATCTAACAACAGCAAGGATCGGTCATTATTTTAGCTGGAATCTCTCAGAGGGTGACTTAAATGTCAGTCAGCATCTGTACCAATGGTTCTTTTCACTGTTCAAACAAAAATAAAATCTCACTATGAAGGGTAGGGAAAAGCCATCAATAAAGTAAATGGCTGTTCTGGCAAAAGGCCATTTGCCTTTCTGACATCCCTGATAAATCTGATCACCATATCTGTCAAACAAAAATAATATCCAAGTATGTGACCAAATGATCTCTGGGAACCAGAAAATATACGAGTGAATATAAGACATTTCAGGTTTGCATAAATAAAATTCCAGAGTCTGCTGTATCTACTTGGTTAAAATCAGGAGCACACAGTTTTCTATGTTTCCTCCTGACCACTTGAAATCGGCTTCATTCAGTGCTATTTAATTATTGTTTTATGAATTTGCTGTATTATTTACAAATGTTTTTCCATGTCTAATAAAGAAAGAAGCCATCCTATCCATCTCCAAACAGTCCCAGCCTGCCATAAAACTTTTACCTTACCAGTAGAAACTGCAATTTAAACTCAGTGTAATATAAGCGGACAGGCAGCAGAAAAAGTATGAACACTGATAAAGCTCTACAACAAATTCATGTAGGCTGGATTTCCTTCTTTTCCCTCAGCCTCATAGACAGCCTCTGTTTCTTTTCCTCAGTCTCCATTTCTTTAACAGAGGTTCCCAAACTTTATTTACTCATGTACCACATTTTCTAGACTTTATAGCCTTGGGCTGTAATATCTTTGTCCCAGGAACCCAAAATCATCCTTGGTGGCCTGATCTACAAACACATGTTCATAATATTATACACAGGCAGT
This sequence comes from Ibycter americanus, assembly GCA_035590275.1. Classification (NCBI taxonomy): domain Eukaryota; kingdom Metazoa; phylum Chordata; class Aves; order Falconiformes; family Falconidae; genus Ibycter; species Ibycter americanus. The sequence continues at coordinate 14,256,393 of JAVJGI010000060.1, forward strand.
GGGGCTTGCATTTACACAATGCTTACACAATTCTAAGTACTGGCTATGGGAGGGTACCTTAACACAAATTAATTTAAAAGTTATTGTAGTGTAGCAAACTGTTCAGAAGAAAAATATTATAAACTTACTGTATTTTCTGCCACAATTCTAGAGAAACTGGCTGACATCTGGCATATGCAAAATTGGTGGACGCTGACTCTTAACTGGAAGGGTGAATGGATCAGAATATCTTTGGACAGCTGCAAAAGGAAAAATAAACAGATTAGCACTATTAAATGAACCTAATGGGTTAAGCTGTTCCATGCTGCATGTACCCTGTGGCTCCCAGGTCTCAGGGCAGACATTTTGATTTGTATATACTACATGATTAGCTACAGCCTATCTAGATGAGGAGACTGGCTCAGAGTCTTTGGAGGACAGCTGTAGTAATCTTTAAGTTTTGCATTGTAATTGAGTTTTCTGTCTGTCAGGGATTCTACTCCGCCACTCCTTTCTTAGCTCCTGGCCGAGCTCTGGAAGCAAAGCTAGCAACAGAATTTAGGTTCCATCTAAAAAACCTTGAACCAAGCAGCCCTGTATGACATTTTTATTCCAGAAAACCCTTTCCTCCCACTCTTGACTGTGATCTCACAACTGTTCTTAGATCCAGTCACAGAGTGTGGGACTGGGTCAATGATATGCTCCTACGAGAGGGAATAACAGTCCCCAGAGCAACGTATAAAATAAGGATGTGACAGACAGAGAGACAGCAGCAACTGACACCAAAGGCAGGTAGATAAAACCTCCCATCTGCCCTCAAAAATTACCCCCCACCCCCTGCAAGTTCTAACTATTTAGAAATTAATTCTCTGGGAGAAACGTGGCCTGCTAAACAGCAACTTTGAGCAGACACTAGCAGAAGTTCTGTTTCCAGCTCTCTCTCTGGCTTATGAGATGTCTTTTGGCAAGATACTTTACCTCTCTGTGCCTAATTTTATCTGTGAGAATAACCTGAATTGTAAAAAGCTTTGGGCTCCATAAAATTAAACAAGCTGTGTAAGAGTTGTCTGTTATAAACCAGCAACCTTGAGCCCTTAACTTCCCATGAATGCGGTATGAAGTAATTTAGGTCAATTTTAGCTTAACTTCTATTTTCTCTGTGTAAAAGCAACATCCTATACAGTCATCTATATTAAAATTAGTGTTCAGAATAGCTCGCATATTCTTTTCTCTAAACTTAGAAATGTACAGACCGGCAAATTTCCAGCTGAATAACAGAAATATACATTTGCTTGGATAGTTATTCCATAATTTGTACTTTACTTCTGAAATGTCTCACAAACGTACAGGCCAGTCATTATGAGGATCTAACTTGAGCATGTAAGTAATAGCTTCACTGCAAGTCAGAAAAGGGGATTCTTTCAAAATCTTAGATTTCCTGTTAAATGGGTATAGTCTCTGTGTATTCAGGAGTAATATATATTGTGTCTTAAATCTCATGAAGCAGATAACTAGTAAGAAAGGCATTTGCAGAACCATTAACATGAATCCAGAAAAAGAAGTTTATTTGTAGCTTTCACTTTTTCCCCTCAGTTTATGCAATATACTGTATTTAATAGCCCTGCTAAAGACGAGTGAAATCTTGGCTCTACGGAAATCATTGGCAAAATTCCCACTGACTTCAGTGGGGCCAATACTGCTGTTAACTCTTCCCTACAAGGAAAATCCAGATTGCCTAAGAAACTGGCCTGCCTCTGTTAAGACCACAATCCAGACTGCTTACAAGTTGAACTGACCTTGTACAATTACTAAGGCTGTTATTCTTGAGAATTTGCCAATTCCTTAAGACAAAACTAGCATCATAAATTATCCCCAAACTTTTACCCTGGAGTAAAACAAACTTCACTTCATAAATGAAAGCACATATGCAGACTTAACATCTTCCAATGGTTTCACTGACAGTGTTGCTTTTATAGAAATTAAAAAAATTCTCAGTTTCAGAAAGAAACTCATGTTTCTTAAATGAATGCTGATGCAATGTTTTGCCTTCATGTCTCACACTTCCCTATAAATACACTAAAATAGACAAAATTTTGTGCAATATTGGTATATTTTTTTGTATCTCCTGAAACTATCAAAATTAAGGATGACTTAAATATTTGTTTACACCAGACCATTTGTTACACCAGACTATTCAGCTTGCTTGGTTCCATCAAAATATAAAGATGACTTTGTGAATAGACAACAAACGCATTTAAACTTAAGGAACATACATGCACAAAGTACGGAGACACACAGATAACACTTCCACACCTTCCATCAAACACTTAGCAATCTACTTCAGTGATCTACTGAAGTTTCTACATTCATTTAGTTATAATGTGCCTTGCTCCTCAGATCTGTTCTGCCTAGCACCAGCAAGACCAAAAGCCAACACTGTTCTGTTGGTTTCATTTACTGAAGCCAGGGCATTAGTATAAATCATAACTTGACCTTATACTACATATTCTACTGCTTAGGTAAACATTACAGTCATGACTGGTTTGGTCCTATCATGTTTTATATGATGCATTGTGTGTAACTTAATTCTGCCCATTACCTGACCACTACAAAAGGACTGAAAACCAGATCCTGAATTGTCACCAGGTAACAAAAAACCTTTGCATTCAACATGTAACAGAAAATTCAGCAACATTGTCATAGTGCAATGAAACCCCTAAAAATCCAACCATGGAGATATATATATGTATTTTATATATATACATATAAAATTATACACTGAGGATCTTCCATATTTAAAATGCTTTGCTAAACATACTGAATGCAGATACATGTTAGTGGTCATTGAATAAATCTCTGTGTCCCCTTCGTATGTCTTTCTAGCCTTTTAGATGCATTTATCTTTTGAACTCTGGGAAGTTTTGCAATAGATGCTACAGTACCACTCTTCTGTTCCTAAGTGAAAGAAATTTCACTGTTCACTCTGAACCAGCAATGCTAAGAATAGCTTTAACTTTGCAAGTAACTGCCACTGAAGTAAATGGTAATATTTCTGTTGGAGTGCCGTAAGACTTGTTCCCATGAGATGGTATGTAGTCTGATTTCAATATAGCAAAACACCTCATAATTTTTTAATAGTCTTATTAACTTCAGTGGGATTACTCACACACTTTAATTTATATATGCCCTTAAATTCTTCACTGAACTGGGTTATATAAAGTGTCCTAAACAGAAAAGCTCACTCATGCTTTTCATTTTCCAAAGTATACGTTGGGAACTGTAGTCTTTCACTATTTCTTAAATGCTATTTAAAAGCTAGCATTTGCCAGACTCCATCACGGGTCAAAAGAATCTTTTTCACATACATGCTACTTATGCCTCCTTCTGTATTTTCTGACAGCTCACACAATTTCAGGCCCTTTTGACTTCATTTGTTGTTACAGTGATCTGTTTCCTTTTTTAGAAAAGCCAGCCTTACTGGAAACATCCATATATTCTCTCCTGTTTTGCTATTCTGTTTCTAATAACAAAATTAATGCTGGAGGTTCCTAAAGTTTTCACTGCTAGATTTCTATCCAACTCAGTATTGGGGAAGAGGACATGAATAATAATGTTAGTATTGCTTTTATATGTCTAAAACTAACCTTAGATTTTGAAAAGTTGGAACAGTCCGTTTCTCTTATATTCTTAGATGAAGAAGAGTTTATTTCTTCTGTGAAGGAGACAATGACTGTTCTCCTTTTTAGAGAGCTAGCTAGCTTGTCATTGAATTTTTCTTCAGAAATTGCTTTCTTGGAGAACAGAGAAGAGTGTGTTTTTGTCTCAGGAAAGTGTATCCCATACTTAGTTTAATCAGGACTAGAGACACAGTAGTAGGGACTTTCAGTAGACTACAGGCAAATATACTGTCACATCACCATGACTGTTGTTCATTGTGTTAGTTAAATGTAATCTGTTCCAGGCATAGTTATACATGGTAGAATCACTCCTTTATTTGATTACACAGACATTAGCTGTATACTGCTAGAGTATCTGGCACTGTGGCATCCCATTGCCTTGATATAAACAGTAACTAATAATAGTAATAATGGTATATGTACTTTCAGTAAAAATCAAGGGGAAACCCTTTTCGATGATAGCCTAAAGAATTCCTTTCATCTCTTCTCTCTTTCTACATTCCATGGCTCCTCTTTATACAATAGACTTAATATTTGCCTTAGACACTAGTTAAAATACTTGAGCTTTAAGCCGTTAAAGTTGTTAACAGCTTCTCATCAGATTGAGGGCTTTTGAGATGGAAGATTAGCTTTCTTGTTGGAAGGAAACAATCTTTCTTGTTGGAAGGAAAAGTCTGCTCTTAAGAGCACTGCCAGGATGGACGTGAGACTTAATTGTGTATGTGACTCTATACAGTCCTGACTATTATGCTAGCTGGACAGCAAGGTCAAAAAAGTACTTATCAGAAAGATTTTATCAGTTTTTATACTGCTTTCAGCATAGGCTCTTTCAAGCTTATTGTGAGTGTTTACAGCATTTTCTAAATGTTTTCCTACAGTCTTATGTTCTATATGGCCATCCAGATATATTATGATGGGGGAACCTCAAAACACTTTTTCCTAAAATTTATTTCTTTAAAAACTAATATAGGTCCTACAGAAAGCTATTGTCATATCTATGAACAAGCATCTATAAAGCTTTCATTTCAGAATACAGTCAAAGTAAGTAACGTGTGCTTTTCTTGTTGTTTTAATTAGTTCATACTTGCTATTCTTTGTTTTTTTGCTATTTTCTTTTCTTTACAGTCATTCTGATGACTGCTTTGGCTCTCATGGTGCCACTGTATTTCACGGTTACTCTCTGCTTTTGTGACACACTGATTAATAAAGTCACTTAAAAGTTCCTTTGTTCTGTTTAGAGTAATGCAAAAGGGTTTTGTTTACAGTCTCTTTCTTATTAACAGACACAGTTTAGCAACATATACAGCAGCCTGCAGCAATTTTAAGTTATACATTATGACTGCAAAGGTCATACACCACGTGAGAACCAGAATGCACACATAATGATTTCTGTCTATCTCTGTCTGTCCCATGTGACACTGTTCAAAATTTATACTGCTTTTTTAGAATATGAGAAAATGCCAATGTGAGTTTGTCTGGCCCACATTCTACTCAGTTTGTACTACTTTTGGCTTTGGCATTCCCATTTACCACCCAGGTTGTATTTTATTTGGAGGCATTTTCATGGTGCTCCTCTCTCCTTCAGAGGACTCTTCCTAACAAAAATAAAAGTAATAGCTGTTTTCCATTGTACATAGGACAGGGGACTGACATTACTCTGCAATGTGGGATTGGAGTTGTCACTATAGCATGCATAATTACATTTATACAATGAATTGTTTAACCATGCTTAGTTATCATGAGAACAGGATATGTATTTTCTGGGGCACACATACAAAAAAATAGTTAAATTTACTTATATTACCCCCTTTACTTTTGACCCTAATAGATATGAAAAACACAAATAATTATTTGTGCTAAGTTTGAGCATGTATTTCTTTGCTTGTTTGTGTATTTATGTATATATGCATGCATTTTTATGCTTGCCTGGTTTTTGGATCCACACATCCCCAGTTCCAACTGAAATGCACGGGAGGTTAATGTTCAGTGTCTCTCAAAATGAAGAATTCTTGTTTAAAAGACCATTTGTACATTTCAGCAAGTTAGATGTTTTTGCCTCAGGACTCCTGCGCTCCAGCCATAATTTCAGGGAAAGACTGAACAGATACATAGTCTAAAAAGTCATCCATGGCATGAAGAAAACCAGAAGACATATCATAACCAAAAATGCACAGGAAGTATAAATATATATGTGTCAAGATTCTCCACTGTGTAAATCCTCATGGCTCCACTCATTTCAACAAAACTGTGCCAATTTACAATAAAAGAGGATTTCCAACTCTTGGAAAAAAAGGAGATGTAGTATCCTACATATTTCTGTATTTCTGTATGTAGGATAGGAAGTTTACTAGTGTTGCTTCAAATATATCCTAGTTCATCTGTTTATTAAAAAAAAAAAAAGAAAAAAAAAAAGAAAAAAGAAAAGAAAAGCCTTTTAAGAAATCCTAACCCAAGTTTTGAAACCCAGACTTGGAAAAATACCAATCACTGTAAAATCAGACCTTTAACACATCATGGTATAAAGCACTACACTTAGGTGTAATACTTAAAAATATTCTGACACTGCTTGTAAAATCATAAATAGGACTGGATTTAAAGTTCTTTCTGTTATTACATTTCCTGTCTCCTTTTCTTATGTCTTTCTTTTTTTTTTCCCCAGTCAAAACTTCTTAAAGCCTCTGCTTCAAATGAAAGAAAATCTGGTCCCAGATGTCACTAATTGGGAACAGGTTAGCAGAGAGATTTAAACAGAGATGCCTGAAGTTACAATTCATCATGTGGGATCTGACAACAGCCTATTTCACTAGGCTCTTTCATTTAGTTTGTATGATAATAAGCTCTAACTAGTACCATGCAAAACACAGAGCATACATTTAAGCAGGAAAATTGCATTAATACAGGTCTTTCTAAATGCTATTAGTGTTTGCAATAACCAATATACCATGTAAACATCTCCTTTCTATCCATAGGTTTGGCATATGCACAGATCAAAAAAGAAATCCATTAATCAAAGTATTTTGTTTCTCATATCAAGCAACCTTCTTGTGATGTTTAAAAAGTAAATTTAAATTGAAAGAGTTAAATATCTTTCACCAGATCATTAGTTAAAGAACATTTTAAAATTAATTTTCTTAATAAGATATTCGGTGAGGGAAGGAGGTGTAGAGGGAATTGTGGTTAGTTGTGATGTAGACTTGGTTTTGCTGCTGGAATCAGTGGGAATTTTGCCATTAATTTCAACAGTAGAAGGATCAAGCTAACTATATTACAGTTGCACTAAACAAATCAATGGAAATACTTACTGCCCACAGGGTTAAAATAGGCCATACTTAATTTGAAATCTAAAAGTAAATCTAAATTTAAAAAAAATTAAAAAATCCTATTACAAATAATCAAGACAGTTTTGTAAATTTTATGTGCCAGCTTGGTCGAAAGTCCACTGAAGTCAACTAGCAATTCCTAACACATTTCAACCAGTTGAAATTGCCTGATGTGGCTTACTATCTGCTGATTATTTGAGTAAGATACTAGCACTTGCGCTCAATTAAAAATGTTCAATTAGTATTTATAAGGCTTTTTGCCTACAATACAATGTAACAATGTAAGCAAACATATAAATTCTGGCATGCGCCAAATTACAGTATTTTGTAAGCCTTATTATCCATTGTCCTGTGTCTCCTGTTAGTCATTAACACAAATGCTAACTGCGAATAGGACAGAATAACACTGGAATTTTTCTTTAATTTTCTTTGCTTTGTCTCAAATGACTACATAAGCATCTGGGAAAGAGTTAGGTCCCTTGAAATCTATGGCAAAATTCTTCTTACTTCATAGGCAATAGGATCTGATTCAAATTATGTGAAACATTTTATGTTGTGGAGATTACTTTAGACATACTCTGTACTGAAAATGAAAACTAGCAAGCAGTTGGTATGTACACATATGCTAATTAACCATAAATTTATTATTCTAGGATGTCATTTATTAATTAGTAAATTCCTTTTACTCTTGATTTCATCACCTTGTGAAGATTAAGATCTGCATTTGAATTCTGCACTTGAGATATATTAGTTCTGAAAAGAAAGGTTGTAAATGGTGAGATTCCATTTTCTTTTTCAAGATCACTTTTTATTGCTGGATCCATAGCTTGTTATAATTATTCTGATACGCAATAATACTAGAGACTGACTCCCCTTCCTGTTAGTCTCTAACATACTGTGATGTATTGTGGGAGCCAGACAACCACTAGACATTGAGGAAGGTGTATTCCCTTTGGAAGCCTCAGCTCAACAGAAGAGGAGATGGAACTTAAAATTGAATTTCAACAAAAATTGAGTTTTTCCACTTAAAAGAAAATTAATGTAAAATTTTCACTTGGTGCAACTGGCAGCTGTACCTGAATCCTAACATGGAGTCATCTTCCTGTTGGTTTAAAAAGATGCTGTAGTTTTTCTGTTCATTTAATCCTTGATTTATTTAATGGGTTCATATAAAGCCTCTGAACATAAGAGCTCAGAGGGCTTAACAATGTAGTTGAAATGGAGAAAGCAAACTGCCATCTTCTTAGAACTGTGCAAACCAGGCAAGTAAAGCCACAAATAAGTTTTCACCAATTTGTCTTAGGGGATATTTCAAGATCTCGAAGGAAGTGTCCAAAGTAATCTTTCAAGCTCAGAATGTCTTACCTTCAACATTTAGTGAGGAAACAAAATTGTATCCACTCTGAACAACGGTAGGAGTGGCAACTTTGGTTTGTGGAGGGAAGAGAAAGAAGCTGGTAGGAATCATGGTGTCTGCCTTATGTTATGTAGCCATATACCTCCACACCAGACTGGGACAGAAGCAGGCACAGCCATAGACATTTTCAATGCATGCAACATGCTTGCATAAAGACTTAAAGCATATCCTCATGACACAAAAGGCTAAAGTGGCAACGTCACTACAGAGTGCAGTAATATTTTTTTCCCCCATGAACTGGAGCAGGCAAACACCGACATAGGCTACTCAGCTCCCATCAAATTGTAAATATATACATGCAGTGTGAGCGGACACTGGAAATACATGAAGTACAGCTGTTTGAAGGGTTAGCCAGACATATCCAGCATAACCAGAGGCTGATGTCTTATAACTAGTAATGCAGATATACAAAGGGATGCGAGCAACTCATTGAAGTACTTGCTGCTGCTGCACTGGAATTTGGAGCCTTCCCTTCCAGCACTATGACTATATCAAGTTTGTGAGGATCTAACAGGTCCTCACTTGAGTCACTAGCAGAAGTGGAAGGTGATTTTATCATGGACCTTGAAGTGGTCAGAATGAAAATTGCTGGAGGCAAAAGGTACAAATCCTATTTCTGGTTTTGTGACACCCATAGTGTGCTCAAAGCATTACTGGCAGTTACTGTTATGAATTGTACATTAAATTCATTATGGAAACACTGAGATTACTATGAAAAGGAAAATCAACATTATAGCATTTTTACAATTCTCTCAGTCTTCTAGAAGTACTAAGAGAAGAAAGAGACTGTAACATCCTGAAGTAATTTCAAAGCAAATCTTTTTGTTTGCACCTGCTGTGTCTCCTTTCAAACAGCCAGTTTGGCTTCCCAGTATGGAAGAGGAAAAATAAATCTACTGTGCTGATCAGAAGTATAATTTTCAGACTACATTCAGTTCATATTAAAAGATATCCGAACAGCCACAGGTCTCAAATCTGTCTACAGGGCTAAAGAAAAAAGGCAATGCAACTTCTGCTGTAGACTAAAATTTTCATTGCTTCTAAACTAGCCATTTGCAACCCCTTTAGAATCTGAATTTCAAACAGATCTGCCTATACAATTGCCCTCTGATGTACTACGGGCAATTTTTTAACAATATGAGAAAGATAATATAGTGGAGCCTTTTTGGCAATTTGCCTGAATCCAAACACATATCATCTGTTGGCAAGACAGAAAATGGTTGGTTATGTCAAAAGTTGCATACATTAAAGGAACAAATCTCCTATGCAGCAATGAATTTAAACACATGTGTAACTTTAAAGTACCTGAATAATGCTCTTAATCAAACAAGTCGACTTCTGTTTAAAGTGACAAACTATGTTACACATCTTCCCGAATGAAGCCCAATACCCAGGAACTGATGCACTGTCTTATGATTTAAGTAATATGCCGAAATATTAAAAATTCTAAATGCCATCAAGCAAACTGGCTAATAGTATTATTTATTAGAGCTAGAGGATGAGAGAAAAAATAACAAAATTATGATCTAAACTGCTTGTATTTTTAGACTTGAGTATTGGATGCACTGATGCTGGTAGAAAAATTCTTGGTGAGTTTTCCCTCCTTCATTCAAAACTTCAAAACTACTCTTATTCCAACTCAAAATTTTTGAATTTTTGCAGTTTATTATTTACTAGATGTGCAGATCAAGAAACAGGCTGTTGTCTTCTACATGATATTGTTTTATTGTACATTAATCTGACATTAAGAGCTCAAGTGATGTGCTCACCTTACAGAAGATTATTATATTGAGGGTTAATGTACACTGCAAGCAACAAATAATATAAGCAAAAGCCTTAATGTAGTAAGAAAATTTCTAATTTTACCAGAAATCTTATACTAGGTTGCTAGATATACTACATACATATATCTCTATATAAATATATTAATTTTCTAATCAGTCAGCAGGAGTCTTTAGGTGAAATTCAGAGTCCTAGTGTGCTAACTAGAAGACTCAACTGTGAACTCAGTAGGCATGTTAATGATGGACAGCATGATAGCATCTAGATAGTTACTTTTCACTGGATAGACAGTGAATAAGTAGTGATTTCATTATTTATCGCCTCATTAGTAGCTTTATGCTAATATAACAATATTATTTTCAAAATCCTAAACTTGCATAAATCTCATGAAGTTGAACAAAAAAGAGGATTAATTGCTGTTAATAGCATTAAGCTGAATTTAATAATGTAAAATATACTCTTCTTAAATCCCTGGAATTCATTAAAGAAAATGTTAAGCATTGAAGCTGTAGTGGACTGAATGTTAATCTAATGCATATGCTTTGGGAATGTCCATTCATACATAAATTCTCAGATTAAATATTTGCAAGCATTAATCTAACCTTGGACAGCAATATTCTTGTAGATCTTAAACTGTTTAGTTTGAGGTTTTAAGAAGTTAAGCATTAATTAATTAAGAAATGCATTAAGGAACCACATAATTTTTTGTTGAGTCTTTGCTGAAAAAAACCACTCAGTTGATTATTCAGAAAAAGACATTCTAAGGGGTTACACATTCTGGAGTGTTAAAGGAGCCTCAGTGAATCAGCAAATGCAGAGAGCACTATTCTGCTTGAATGAGCAACAATACATTTATGGAAAAGTGATGTTTCCTGGAAAACCATAATTAACATCAGCTTGGTTTGGAACCCTCTGGTTTTTTCTCTTTTTAGGTTTTGGGGATGAAAATTTAAAACAGAAACACCAGTTTCTACTCATCCTGTATTGAAAGCATGTATGGCAGCTTAATAATCTTGAAGAATAAGAGAAAAGATGAATCCCTAATTAAAGTGCAAAAGTCAACATAATTTTAACTGGAATCATTACTCTCTAATATTGTCTGTATGTTATTTTATGCCCCAGTTTTCAAGGATAACAAATACAATGAAATATCTAATCCTGACTGCAATTCAGTCAGATTTGGAAGCCAAGCTCCTTAATGTTTTATGAATATATCAGTTCTAAATTCTTACTTAGGTAACTAAATAGCCTAATAACAGAAACACCACATGCCCAACAATCTCTAACTGGGTGACTTCAGTGTTTATTGTTTTCAAAAAAGAAACATATTACTTGCACTTCTTATATTCTTGGCATGAGTGCTCAGCATCTGCAGCTAAGCAAAAGAAATAAGGCTCATATAAGATCAGAAACGCATCTATGGATTCAAACCAGGGGTCCATTTAGCCTAGTACCTTTTTTCTAACAGTAGCCATAAGTGGGTGCTCAGTGAAGAGCAACAGAGAAAAAAACAGACTTGACTTCCCCTTCAATAGTCCTCCAGTCTCCAATTATATTCAGGTCATGCAATTTCCTGAGCTTAATGTTTTTTCTGTTTAGTAATCTTCAGTGGATTTCTTTTGTAAGTTCTTATCCACTCTCCCCTAAAAGACACATAAATATGAGCATCTACAATGCCTTTTGGAGAGCAGTTCCATGGGTCTACTACTCTTTGCATAAGGAACTACCATATTATATTTTGAAATTGGCTTAGCCAGCTTCATTTGATGGTCCTTAGTTTTTGTATGAGAAGAGACAGTGAACAGCTGATCTGCATCAAATGTCCCCATGAAAGCCAGGATTCTGTGGATCTGTCATCAGCCCTCTAAATCACCCTTTTCCAAGTTAAAAATGCCTAGCCTGCTAATCCATCCCTTCTATGGAAAATCCATCACCTTTTTTGCCTTCTCTGAACATCTTCCAGTTTTAATATACTCCTTTCTGAGATCAAGGGATCAGAACTTGCACAGCATTCATAATGGTTAAGCATAAATGTACAGTTTTCAGACCTGAAAATGCCTGAGAGTTGATTTGGTTTTTTTGACTGTCATTGAGCAATGAATCTATGTTTTATGAAACTAAAGGTCATAACCTCAGAATTTTGCTCTTGAGTGGTAACAGCTGGTTCAGTTTTACATACAACTCTAGAGTTGTTTTCACCATGTGTATCACTTCACATCTATCTACACTGAGTTTCAACTGCCATTTTATTGCCCAGTCACTCAGTTCTAGAAGTTCTTCTTCACAGTCCTCTCTTCTCTTTTCTACCCTGAATAACCTAGTGTCTTCCACAAACTTTTAATCTCAACGTTCACCTCTGCTTCCAGGTTATTTATGATTATGTTGAATAGAGTAGATCCTAACACAGACCACTGCTAAACTTTGCAAACGACCAGTCCACTGTAAAACTGACTTTTTACACTTACCCTCCTTAGTTGGTATTTTAGTCAACTGTTTAGTTATGCAAGGACTTTCCTTTTTGTTCTACAGCTGATAAATTTTCTTAAAAGCTTTCAGTGTGGGACTTCATCAAATGCATTACATATCTACACACATTATATTGTCTAGAACAACATAATCCACAAATGTGTTGATCCTCTTGAAAGATCACCCAGAGGTCTGTAAGGCAGAACTTTCCTTTGCAGAAGCCATATTGAGTCTCTTAGGTTTCCACTCATTTTAATCTTTGTTATGAATTTATAACAGAATTCTGCATGAAACAGATGACTGCACATTATAAACACTAACAAATTAGTATTTCCAAACCCAAACAGGTAATGTTTTTACAAATACGGGGACAATAAGGCAAAGAAGGTAGTGACTTAAGGAAAGTCAGATGATGCATACTTGCCATAGTTCCAATGGCCCAAGGGATAAAGGATGGGGTAACACCTTACTGTCTTGCTAGATTGCTGGGGAAATAATTATGGTTCAGAAAATCAGAAGTTCCTTGTTGCTGTCTTGCCACATCTGAGGAATACAAACTAACTTATGGGCTGCGCTAGCTATACATTTGCACTGTCATTGCTAATAGTAGCTGAGCTCAGTGCGTAGCTCACCAAAGCTGCATTTAATTCTCCTCATTTATGTCAGCCTGCCTGGTCTGGAAGGGGAGCAAATGAGTGTGTTGCGTCTTTTACTTTTCCATGTCAGATCCCAAGGTTGAGAAAGACATAGAATGATCTCACTGTTCTTAACCTCTTTGCACAGATGTGCAGCTGCATTGTCATCTTATAAACATCCTTTCAGGTCTGAGAACACATGAAAGAGACGCTGTTACTTAGTAAGCAAGGTTCACAAAGCAGAATCTGCCATTCTGTGCTTCTGAAACCTGCAGTCAGCTCAAACAGAAGACACTGACATCTTTCAGGGTGGAGAAATGGCTCTGCTATTTTCAGTCTATACTACTGTAGCCTTAACAGTGGACATAGCCATGCTACTTCTGGTCTTTAAGCTGCTAAAATATTGGATTTATTAGTGTGCAAAAGCAGCAGGTGATGAAGCTGTATTGATGTACATCAATGGTAAACGGGATTGCCTGGCTTTTACTTTCACTGGAATGTACCGTTTTGTAAACCAAAATCACAGGTTTTATCAAAAATGTAAAGAGAGATGATTCATTCTTTATTTCATGAGCAGGAAAAGAACTAATTAATTGTAATACACAATTAATTGTGAAAACCTAGAAACCTGGAAAGCTGAAGTTGTCTGGGAGGCAAACTCATACAGTTATTACCTGAACCCTTTCTAGTCAGACAAAAGGTTACTCAAAGTAACTAGGAAAACCTTCAAAGAAAGCATCTAACTGTGAATATTCTCCTTCCCTATGATAGAATTTTATTTAAAAATAACTGCATTAACTAAAGTTACTTTTTTTTAAGTGATACTCACAGCCTGTGTTCCACAGCCAGCTGCACTACCCTCTGTCCTCTATATGCCACATTAGTTTATAATCCCTAGAAAGCTCAATCTGAACAGAAATACTTTTTTGACTGCCTGGAGGACAACTAGTCTCCTAGGCCCATCCATGAAAACTCCCTACTCATCAAAGATGAGTGAAAAAATATTAAGGGTGGCTACATTTGTAAAGATATTTGTAAGGCATTTAATTCTCTCTGAAATCAATGTGAATTAGCACCTAAATATATTTAAAACTCCACCACACAGGAAAAAATGGAAACCAGAATTCTTTTGAGAGGCCATACAAAAGCACAATGTGTGCCAAAATATTCCTTATTAAAATTTATGACAGAAAAATACAGCGGGAGGTGAACACACAAATGGAGGACAGGCTAATAGATAGCAGTGTTCACACAAATTAGTTGTCTTGTTTGTCATGATAGTTGAACTGCTTAGCAACCTCTTAGTGAGGATTTTCAGTTTTGCTTTTAGCAATAATAAGTCACTCGTTAAAGTAACTATAAAGTGAATTCAAGAGGTGTACAAAGACAAACAGTGCTACTAGAGCAGCCACAGATTAATGTCCTGGGTGTAGGCAGCAGCTTTACATACATAGAACAATTGATTTTCTCCTCTTTTAATGAAGACTAGTTTACTACAGATCTTTTTCAAAAATGAACTGATGCAAGACGCAAGAAGTAAAGAACGTGAGTGAACGTGAGTTTCTGAAGATGTGTTGTTCATGTCTGTTGGTAATAGCCAGAATCTGGTCAGCACTGAAGTGTGGAAACCATATGGTAAGCTTCACAAACACTCTGAAAATACTGCTGTGAAAACTACTTGAGACAGCAAGGAGCATGTTACAATTACAGCATTCTTACCGTAAGCTTTGTCAGCATGGATGAAAGAGGCAGCTATAGCAACAAGATGAAAATCAGAATATTTTAGGGGCAATTGCTGAGTCTTTGGCAATAGAAGCTGTGCTCATGAGTGGAGAACTTTTTGGGCTTTACTGGTTATAATAATAGTTACAATTAAACCTTATTGCATAGAAAAAAAGTGTGCACTTTTTTTTTTAAAGTTAGAATGTACTGTAATAATTTGAGAATGTAATGAGTTGTAGGCTTGATTTGTTTGCAGGGCATCTCAAACTAAAAACAACTTTAGCATAAATACATTTTTTGTCTAAAATAGTAGCAAAACTCAACATCCATTCAACTTCATTCAAAAATTCAAATAGCCAGCACAACGTCTGTTCTCTAGCCAATCTACTGTGAAGCAAGTAGACATTTGGTACCCCATTTAAGAACTGGGTGTGGAAATGAAACCCTTTGCTTTTAACACCCCTGTGAGCACAGACCCTAAGCTACAATTCTGCACCTACAGTTACCCTTCTAGCTAAACTGATCTGTTAGGAATGCTTAGCTGTCCCTGATAAGGGAGGCTTATCTCCAATGCATGTTTGAAATTCAGTTTTCCTGCCTCTTCAGTGCACCATATAATGCAAGATTCAGGAATTTTCCAAAAGAGAAGGATCTTCTTAAGAAGAAACTTCTTAAAAGTGAAGAATCCCATTAGAAATCCAAATCCCTCCTTTCTCTATCCAAACACTGGAAGAACAAATACTGCACCTCAGCATCAGATAAAGACTACTCTCTACACAATAGAAAACCCATAGGTAAACAATCATGACTTGCCTTACCAATGAACGGCAAACACTCCCCACTGTGAACTGCTGCTTTCCTGGGTACACTTAGGTCATGTTACATCTTAGGGAGCTAATGTAAGGGGACAATGTATCAGGCTGGTCTTTTCAGCACACTGGCAGATTCCCAAACTGTGATTTTTACCCCAGCACGTTAAAATTTCCTGCCTACAGCTGACTCTTGCTCTGTGTTACTCTAACTGCATTACTGCAATTTCCTTTTATATTTAACTCACCTGCGTGATTTCTGGTTGAGCTGGTATAATCTTTGTATATTAAATGTCTTCTATGGCAAACATTAAAGAAAGAGGCAAAAAGGAGGTTAGATTGTCTAAAATATTTTTTAACAACTAAATTAAATTGCTCTTCTGTTTTCCTAGTGTGCTCACACTTCCGTCTCTTGTACGTTACATTCACAGCCTGGACCAAATTCAATAGACACATAAATGTGCGAAAGATTACTAACTTCCATTAAGGCTTGTGACAATAGGTACTTGGATAAAGAGTGACCTTATCTGATCTCAGGTCACTACTTGATTAGATGCCAGAGAGTTATTACATGAGAGGTAGCAGGTGAGAGAAAGAAAGTACAAATTTCTGAACCTTGGGCAAAGCTAAATTAGCAGCTAGAACTTCTTAGACTCCGAATTTGAGACACATATATGTATGAAGCCAGCATTATTAGTTGTTATTTTGGACATAATTTTACAACAAATATTAGTGATAAATTAGTAACTGGCATAGCAAACTGCAAAATTATCATACATAGTTGCCTCAGAGATTCTCAGAAACAGAAGATATAATGCACAGATTGCTTAATTGCAGTTTTATATGAGGAAGATTGCATTACAGATGATAAAGAGATTTTGTGTCACACTATAGGAAAGCTTATTAATTCCTCATCACTGGGAGTGAGCCTGTGAACTGGAATGTGACATTGGCAAATATATAACTAAAAATAAGCAACTAGATCTTGGATTCTGTCAGTAAGTAAGAAAAAACATGTCATTTGAAAAGATGGAAGAAAGATGGATTATTTTTTTCCCCCCACAATTTTAAACAGCAAATTGTGTGGCATCTACACAACTCTGTGGCTGCCTCAAATTGTAAGTGATAGAGTTTCCATACTCTTGAGGAGGCAGGAATCCACCGAGTCATCGGTTTGCTCTTCATATTCCACAATAACCTGGAATATTCTGCCTCCACTGGGAGACAGCAATGTCTCACAGCAGCAGAGGACAAAGAACTACCTTCCCTGTCTATGAAACAACAGTACCTTTCCTCCTCTGTCCCAAAGGACTGCTTCAATTGCAGTTTATTGGTACTATTTATGCAGCTCGGAGTGCTTTTTCCTATTTAAATGATAGAAAAATAGTTATTCTGCTTCCCTGGAGCTACCAAGAATGTGCAAGTTCTGAGTCTTTGGAAAACCTACACTTCATATGTGTATATGGGTGGATTCATTATGAAGGTAGAATGATTAACTCTGTCCACAAAAACACTACTGAATAAATTTTGAACACACTACTGAGTAAGTTTTGGAACACTAAACTCTTCCCAGAAGGGATTAAAACTTCCTAGTTTTGCACAGAATTGTAGTTCATTGGAGTTTTTTGTTCTCAGTGGATAGCTGTTACTTTTATTACAGTATTCATCTACCCTTTTTTTTTTCTCCTGCTGCTTTTTTCTTTCATTTTACTTCATTCTTTTTTCTTCCTCCTTTTCTGTTATTTTATGTTTTTCCTTTCTCTTTCCTCTGTCCAAGACCTTCTGAGACTAATTTAATAACATGGAAGAACAAATGAAAGCAATGAGAAACCAATCTATGGAAACCAACAATCTATTTTTCTTGCATATTACTTCATAAATAGCTTATAATATCTTGCCTTGATAATTATACAGTTATCCAAATGGTCTGCAGGTTGTGCTTTACAATGGAATGGTATGTAGTTGACATACATATGTTCCTTCTTTGTTTCACTGAATGTCACAGTGATATTGAGACGAAAAGATGCTTAGATACATAGATGAACATTGTAATGAAAAAAAAAAAATCTATTTCATATAGCTGCTATTTCTTTTCTTTTTTTCTCCAATCTTCCAATTCCTTTCTTGTTTTCTTCTCATCATTTTTCCTGGACACTAGGTAAATACTAAGACAAATCACACTAAAATATCAATACTAACACTTGGTTCCTGATGTGTGTTTTTTCCTGTCATTTAAATATTTCAAGATGTTTAAAAAGATACAAACTCCAGTGGAAGTGTTTCCTGTGACTGAAGAAATTACCATATTTTTTCTCCCATGTAGCTTTTTTGGCGACGAATAGAGCTGCAGGCTTTTCTTCAACTAGACCTTTAATGAATTAATCCTTCTCCATTACTTACATTCAGACTTATGAGAACTTCTCACTGAGACCTTTCCCATTCATTTAAATGTGATTGAAATTTGCTAAGGAGTGCAACTTACTAGGGGAGCCATTCAAGCAAAATGACACACAGAACAGTCGTATATACTTTTCCCCAAAAGGCTAGAATATCATACTGTCTTATTTGGTTGCACCCACCAATTAGAAGGACTAAGACTGTCCCCCTGTTCTTTTTCTCAGTCCTTATCAGGTCCCAGCTGGAGACACATTGAGTACAGCAAAGTTATTTGCCTCCTCTCCCCCTGACAACTAATAGGTAGAGAAAAACTGAAGGACAATGAAGAAAATTGAGAACCATATTAACTTCTCTGCATTGGAAATGTTGAAAGTTTTTCACCATAACATGTTGAGTATCTTCACAAAGATAGCTTTGAATGCTACTATAAACAGAACTCTTTATCTAAACACCAACACATATATTCCCTTCTTTTTTTAGAGGCAAGAAATGAAATATTGCACAATGGTTATGGTTGGAAGGGACCTCTGAAGAACATCTGGAGGCTCTCTCATCAAAGCAGGGCCACCTAAAGCTGGTTGCCCAGGACCATGTCGAGACAGCTTTTGAATTATCTCCAAGGATGGAGACTCAACAACTGCTCTGGGCAACCTGTTCCTGTCATCCTTGTGGAAATGACTTCCAAGTACAAAAGGACAGCCCCATGCAAAAACAGTACTATACAGTTTCATAATGAAATATAAATGTTTAGGTAAATCCAGAAAATCTAAACCTGAAAATTCATGTTGGCAGTCAAGTAAATCATCACAAGAATATGCTGCTAATCCTACTTCACATCTATTTGCATATTTTTATCTACTACTACAGATACTATTCTCAACTAAAAAGTTTCAGTCTTTGTTTATTCTCTGTAAAATGAAGATAACTCTACATATTCACACTCAATACCATCATATCCTTTGATAAAATTATAAGCACTCATCAGAAAGTAGAGGACACAAAAAGCACGGAGATCTCACTATTGACTTCACTGATTTTGGATGTGGCCATTAACCACTTTGAACCAAAACTCATGATGTCTCTTCAATGTACATCTCCTTCATGATTCCAGAAAAGACAGACATCAGTTTGATCAGATCAGTAAACAGCATAACAACTATTATAAATATTATAAATCTATTTTCTCAACATTTAAGAAACTACAGCTAAAACTTAGAAACACAACTTTACTTTCCATGGAAAGTAAGAACAAAAAAGGACTTCTGTGGTATCTAATTTATGCACAACTTAGGGCCTGAGGCTTCAGCATTTGAATCTTCTGTTTCTCTTGCACATAGTCCTAATTCAGATCACAGTATGACAGTGCTATTTAGTCAGATTATCAGGATTTGATTATTCTATGTATGTAAGACCTCACATTTTAGCATACTAAAACTATTAACATGGCTCCATTCTAAAGATAAACAATAGTTTCTAGACACAACAGCAGCTTTTGCTTGCATAAATGCTTTTTACTGAATCTGAGCAGCATTTGAAAACCATACATTCTTTGTTTAATGTTACTTGCCAAGAATGAGAACACCATTTGGGCTACAAGCTTAGTGACATCATTGCTGAAGAATGAAATGATTTTCCCATCTACTTAAAAAAACCTGGATGCTATATAACGTTTAAAGAAGGTAACCTCCATTGTCTGTTTCTCGTATGTACGTTTCTCATCATTTAGATTTCCTAGTGGATACACCTCTTCTATTTTTAGAGGTCAAACAGATCATGTAGAAGATAGGGCTCATAATTCTTTCTCCTATGCATCACACAAAAAAGAAAAACAAATCTAGCATTGAAAAATTGCTAGTTACAGGAAAATATAAGAACATGAACTACCTATTGGATCAAATCAGTTGTCCATCTATTGTAACACCCTGCCTTTGAAAGTAACTTACAGTTTGTTTTAGGGAGAAAGTAAAAGACATAATAGACACCTTCCAAAGATCCTACCCATAGTTGTATTATCTTTCCACCACTGAACTGTTAGGTCCTGAGCCAGTAAAGCACCTAAGTACATACCATCTTTAAGCATGAATAGTTCCATTGCTTTAAATGAAACCACGCATGTTCTTAACATGCTTTAGTGATGTATCAGATGGTGGTCTTAATAATTGCCTTAAGCCCTGAAACATGACTGTTTACATAATAGTTTTCACACCATGAGCAAAGTAGTGCAACAAATTCTCATTACCCATGTAAAGAAATTATTTTAGATTTTATTAAACCATCTCAATGATTCTGTTTCCTTATATTATGTGTTGCTTTCAAACATTTCCTTATACAATTTTAAGTGTATTGCCTTTCATTTTCACTGTCCTCTATCATACGTTATCAGAGAAGAAGATGGCCCATTCATTTTGACAACGTTCTCACCTATACTATTTGTAGAAAGCTCGAGTGGCTGGAGACACCTGAGCTAGCCAAACCAGCCCTAATTTAGACTGCAATTCTATATGAATGCAACTGCTCTACTTTCGCAGTTGGCTGCATTTCAGAAGCAGTTGGAGTTATCCCACGGCACAGAAGGCAGTTACATCAGTCTCTACAAACCTGAGAGGATGCCCACAAGAACTACAGAACTAGTAAGTCCAAATAATGAGAGAACTGTAATGGCTCAATTTATGTGCATATTAGCGGAGATACTTGGGCCTACCAGTTGCTCAATAAAACTTGAAGCCCGTTGTACCTATCAATTTATCTTATGTATTTTTGTGTCTTTCAATGGTGAAATAAAATCTTTAGTATGTTTTCTTGTTCTAGTCAGTTCTTCCACTTCAGCGGTCTTTATAATTTGATACAATTATTTAATCTTATGATTTGACAGTAGTACTGTAAAATAGACTCTTCAAATTTCAAGTGAGCATAGAAAGTAGATCTAATCTAAGTATTTGTTTATATTATTTGCTACAGAATTACTCTCATTTTGCAGACTGGAAATTAAAGTGGAGAAAGCTTAAAGAATGCTCTTGTGGTCAGACACGAAATGTGTGGCAGACCAAGGATATGCAATCATGGTCTCCACTATTCTAAAGTATTGCACAAACTATTTTTCTGAGATTCAGACTTTATTTTCGTTCTCATCTCCAAAATGCCCCTCTCTCTACTTTAGAATTTTTTTGACAGAGGACAATCAAAGCCAATCATAAGGTATTGGATCATATGCTATCGAGTTATGTAATTTCTTAATCTGTTTGATTTTTGGTGCAGTGTCAAACTGGCTATAAGCTCTCCCCCATCTGTCTGTACTTGTCTCAGTGCTTTTTCTTCAGTGGCTACAATTTCTACTTGATAGGTGTCATTATTATTTATAGCATGCATTGTCTTTCACTGTTTAATGTATTACCATGCTGCTTACTGACTGACTTTGTCAGCAAAGTGTTCTATGTAGTTACTACTATACAAAAGTGCTTCCTAATGCATCATATGTTTTCAGAGACCTGGGCTAAAGAAGATATGATATTTATGCTATGTCCATAGATCACTGTGACTTGCTTGCTTTCTATGGAAATAAGACTTGCACAGTCACAGTGCCCATATCATCTATCTTGCATTCCTGCCTTCTCTTCACAGTAACACACTGAATCTTTTACCAGTTTCTACCAAAATCAAAGAAGGTAAAATTTTCAAATGTAAATTCCCTTGAATTTCATAAATTGAGCTTGGAGAAGGTAGCAAGTACAAAGCTTGTCATCCCATTTAGGGAAAGGGTGCAGCAGCAGCTCAACACTTCAGTTCAATGTGGTTTTGTAGCTAGTCGGTCAGCACACTTGCAGGTTTGTACAAACCACACAGCTTGTGGTTGGGTGACATAGGAGGGAGACTGAGAATTTCATTGCAAAATCGCATCATTGTAGGCTAAATTTCAATATCATTATTTCATTTATCAATGAGATCTTTTCTATAACTGTATCATACTATCAGAATACAGTAAGTCTCATATGCTACAGACCCATTGTACAAACTGATTTTAAGTCAAGATGCTAGCATTACTCAAATACTTTCTCTTATATTTACCTTCAATAGAACATCAGCAATCCAATATTTAATCCTAGACTATCTAGTCAAAAACTGCAAAAATTTCCAGTAAACTGAAACATATGAATGAATACACACAATGCAACTGATCAAACACTTAAATGCCCAGCAAGGCAGGTCAATAAACCCTGGGACAATAATACAAAAATTGCTATACAGGCATCTCTAACAGTCCATCTTACTAACAAATACTACCAGAATAACTACAGAGCAGTTATTTGCCGTGCTGGCCAATCTTGGTATGCATTTATTGTTCATTAGCTTTTTCTAATAAGCTGATCTTTTGTATTGCAATATGACAACAAAACAGTCTTCTAAGGATTTACTAAGGCACTGAAGAAGAGGTTGAGGCCTCTCTTTTTCCCCAAGCCTTTGGTATGCTGAGCTATAGATTAGTAACTAACTTCAGGGCATATGGGTTTTATCTGACAGAAATGCAAAATATATTTTCTTTAGAAGAAATCACATTTCTCGGAAGAGAAAAATATGTACTATTTCTTTAAAATAGTTTCAGCCTTACTTATGTCTAACAGAGGCTTCTTTCTACTCTACTTCCGCGGCATTTGCTCATAAACTGAATTATTTGACAGTTCTCTAGCTTATTTATAGACAGGCTAAATTTAAAATTGATGCTGTATTCCAGACTTAATACGACAAGGGCTTTTGTCTTCAGTGAGGATGCAAAATCCTTTGCTTCCTCAAGGTATACAATTGAAAACCTGAGTTTTATCAGGAAGAGAGAAAGGAAAATTGCAAGTCAGGAGAACATTGCTGTGAGATCCTCTCTTTTTTCTACACTATTCGCTTTTTGTGCTGAATTTATTTCAACATGGAATATAACTTGAAATACATCCCCATTTGGTAGCCTATGACTCTTCCATGGCTACACAACCTGTTTCTTGAATATAATCATGCAGAAAGAAACTTGAAGATTTCTGTTCAATGCTTAAAAAAAGTATCCAGATTGTAAGAAGAGTAAGTCTCTCAAGTGTCCTGTGTTAATTAAGCCTGTGTAGAAAGCGTAATTTCTTGTCAAACTGACAGAATAAGCAAGGAAAATATTGTAACAAGTGTGTGGCAAACCATGACATCTTTGCAGAATACTAACGAATCAATGCACCTTGTAAACTACAGAATAAGAGGGGCAGACTTATTTCAGAGTGAAAGAGAAGTTACAGAAACTGTCACCTTCCATTGCCTTGAGCTTGGTACAGGCTGCTTCTCATGTTTTGGGAGTGGTAACATAGCTGGTACACATCCTCACTTTCGCATCACGGCTGCGGTCAACAGTGTCCGTAATCATGACCAGAACCTAAGTGACCTCTGCTCTATTTTGTTCATAAACTACCTCTCAAGAGGCTCAAAGGTGCAAAAATTAGAAGTATCAATTATTACTTTTATAATTTACTCAGATTTTCACAGAACGATACTTTGCAGTTTCTGATATTTCATCAATTATTATTTATTTAATTCTTTTTCTATTTTTTCCATTCTGTTTCTTGGTTAGGTAAGTGAAAACATAGTGATTTAATTAACTAGTGTGAAATCTGTTTTCTCTTGTGTAAGACAAACCTTGCCACTAACCCTAATATCAGTGAAATTCTACCCCATCATCTTACAGAAAACTATAGTTGTATTCTACATGAGATGTTAACGGTGGCTTATCATCCTAATACTGGGTGGCAAGTAGGAATGAAAAAAATCCCTGCTGTTTAGTTAACTCCACATTGTGTGTTCATATTTTCCAGGAAACACAAGTCCTTTATCTATATTTTTCCAGTGTACACATAATTTTGCTAACTAAAAATGTGCAGTAAGCAAACAGTCTTTAAATAAGAATGAAGTGTTCTTCAGCTTTTAAAATTAAAGTCTACGTCATGTAACAGAAACTTTTTCCTCCTAACAATATTAGCACTTATGTTAATTTGGTGGCTTTTTGAAAGCTTTAGAGATTTTTCATTTACTTTTAATTTCAAATCTGTAATAAAAGATTCTTGCATTTTTGTTTTACTGCCATATCTTGATTGTTTAGATACATTTCCTACAATTTCCAGATCTTAGAATGTAACATAGGTCTGGAAAGGAAAGAGTTTACAACCTTTTCCCTCTGTTTGTGTCTTTAACCCTTCATGTTTTCTTCCATCATTTCATATGGACAATGTAACAAGTGGGGTTCCAGTAATGTAACCTCTTTTTTGTTTATATAAAATATACCTACATTGGGGAGGGGGTCAGAACAAAACAAAAAACAAAAGGGAGAGATACTGGATAAAATTTTGGTTCCACTCAGGGGTTAGGTTTTCACAAATTATATACCTTTCAAAACTACACAGGTATACACTGCCAGAGTGCACCTGTTTGAACCATACATGAGTAATCCTCTTAGTTTTTAAGAACTGTTATACATCCTACTAAGTTCTCAATAATAGAAAAGCTAAGAGCCTTTAGACCGTGCTTTAATGCAGTTCATCAAAGACATAAGCCATTTCCCAGCTCCACACCAGCTGTGTAACATTTGGCTAGCATTGGCAGAATTTCTTTCTTCAGTCATTTAAGCTTTCAATGAAAAGCATTTTCTTTGTAGAAAAAAGCTTAAGATCTCTGTCGGAATGAACTCTGTTGCTGGCCATCCTTCCGGAAGCCCAGTATTTATTTTTTTTTTTTTTAAGTCAGCAGGATCTAAACAGATGGCTTTGAAAATTGCACTTTCATTTATGTGCATGTATATGCATCTACACTTACACATTACATGATTATATATATAGTGGTAGGCCAAAAAAATCAAACCACTGCAATTTTGGTTATCCTGAACCTAGATTTAGCACTCAATGAATATAGAGATGAAAAATAATTTTCATCTCTATATGCTGTGTCATAAACAGATAGCTAGTACTTACAGTACTCTTTTCTTTTTTAACATATTTCAAACACCACCACTGTAACAGTAAATATTCTGTTAAGAAAGCCAGAGCACATACTTGAGTGCTGTTTTGTTTCAAGTTGGTGTGATGATGATGTATCTGGATCCTCAATATTTCCACTCTATTACTGCAAAAAAGCATAATTACACCACATCATTACAACATAATTACTTACCCTTATCCATCCTTTCTAAGGATTTAAAGAAGGGGGCTATTACTTTTTGGAGCTTAACATGAGTATTTTTTGCTGTGTTAACTGCAATTGTGCAATGTCTACTATGACGTCTAGTGGCTGCCGTTTATTTTCTGTGGTTTCTTCTACATACAGGATTTTTGTGGTTTCTTCTGTGAAGAATTAGGGTTGCTAATAACAAGCCACAGGAATTATATTTCTCAAGGTCAGAGTTCACTATAATTTTGCTAAGCAGCACTACATTTCTAAGTTAGAGCATCAATAGCAAGAAATATTCTATCAGTAATGTCCTCCTCTCCTGACTGGCAAATACTTGTGCAAGTAAGTCACTGATGCAAAGAGAGTAAAGTAACTAATGCGTATTCCTCTGGACCTGGGACAAATACATATTCATATGGCACTCACTTTTCATGACTAGTCTCTTCTATCTATTTTGATCAATTCTCCTGGCTGGTAGTTAGTCAAGAGCTATGGCTTTAAAGTGCAGTAAGGAATATTTTTCTGAAGCCGACTGCATAAAATACAGTTAGTACATACAATCAGTAAGGTATCTGGCTGTGCAATGCAGTCCCATTTAATAACTCTTGTAATACATTTAGAAAAGGACAGTATATTTGAAGAAGTACTTCAACCAACAAAAACTATGCTAAAGTCCTAAAGAAGTATTGAAAGATTCATGCAAAAATAGGCACAGACCTGTATCTGTAACAACAGAAACTTACAGAAGAATAGCTATAATTATTTTAATAAAGTTAACTAAAAAATAAGCTAAACCAACCTTTAAATAAATTCATATTTAGATAAAACTCTGTTTCCAAAAATAGTATCTATCCTATTTGAATCATCACCTGAAGTACTCCTCATACTCCCAGTATATCATCAGCCTTTAATGGAGTAGAACGTCTGCTATATATTCAATTTCTCCTGGTTCCATATGCTGTCATCTGAAAAGCATTTCACTCCATTAATAATCGCAACGTGGTATGACAGAAATCACATATAGAATTTGCTGGAATAGACTTAACATTAAATTTCTCCCTAATTCATACAGAATAGTTCGTTGCTTCAGGAATCTGAAATACAGTTTTATTGCATTACAGGGCTGGGAACAAGCACAGTATTCTCAGACAATAAATGTGGAGGTATATGAGAAGCAAATAAAAGAACACTACATTTTCAGCAGGAAAACCAGAACTGACCTGGCTTCCTTCATTAAGTGCTTTTATTTGTTTATTAGCATTACTACAGCAACATTAGATAAGAAGAAAATACCAGTAACATTTCACTAATAGCTGCAAATAAAACTTAACTTTGCCCTTGCGGCAGGAAAACCAGGAAATCTTAGTAAAATGTAGTTTATCCATTCAGGAACTTATTTCTTTCCCATTACTAGAAATATCTACAAATATCACAAAGAAAAGATTACCTCAGTAATGGAAACTAACAAACATCTTCAAACAGCACCTAAAATCAGTTAATGCTCTTTTAATATATCTTGTATACGTATTTCAATATTCAGCAGTAAAAGTTAAAAGTGACATTTCAAAAGCTGAAGATACCAGTCCACATTTTATTATAGAGCCATACAGGTTTGAGGACTTCCTGCACCTCAACCCCTTATTATTACAAACTCAGTTGAGATATGCCTACTGAAAACATGGCTTGTTTCAGTGCAAAATAAAAAAGTTGGTATAAAATACCAACAATTAACCTAAGACAAGTATCTGTGCTCCTGGGATTGTCAATTTAATACAGCATTTGGTAATACTACAAAGACATCCAGCCATGTGTGAATCCCAGTCTGAGAAATAAACAGATCTCCAAATGCTATTGTGTTAGAATCTCTTGAATACCATTCCTTCTTACTTCTTTGTAGTCTGGCTTGTCATTACTGGTCCAAGTGTGATCCCCTCTCAGCTTTATCTTCCAGGTTTTCTGAATAGCACATTCTTCAGTTCCTGTATTCCAGCCACACTGCTTTTCTACCTAGTTTCTATCTATATTACAATTAGTCCCAGTTGGAACATATCTTCTTGCTATGGGTTATCCTGCCCTAGGACACTTCTTTACCCATTTTTATATTCTCCTTACTTGACTTTCTTCCTCTTCTCCATCTAGAGGGATTACCATGATGGTCTCTTCCAAACTCCTGTTGTTATTACCTGGTTCAAAATGGTAGTTAGTCATATCAGCTTGATTCCACAGGGCCCCTATTTTACCTGAGCAGACAGATGTGTTTGAAAAGAGTCCCCTTTCAAGGAATGCTTCCTTCAAAAATCCCAAAACGCTCCTAATATCTATCTTGAGAACCATGCATTCTTCATTATTTTCACAAAGATGAGAATAACTCATTAGAGTTTACCTCAGCCTTGGTTTCTTTGAGCACCTTGCCTACTTAGCTTGGCATAGTCATCTTCACCCTGTTTCGCCAGAATTCAAAGTTATCAGTTACCCTGATACAAAGAAAAATCCGCAGAGTCCATGCTAATATCATCAGGATATTTTTTATGCCAAGTTTACATCCCAGATTCTGGCAAGATACACACACTTATTTCAAGATCTATTCTCATAAACAGCCTCTCTATTTTTGTTAAGGGTTCACAATCTCAGAGGTCTTGGAGCTGAACCTCTCATCTCTCATTCTTTCTTCTTGTTTTAAATCATTAAGCCTTCTAACCCTTTTGCCAGTCCTCTGTATGTCAACTTTTTCCCTTCTGGATTTCATTTTCTAATTATCTCCATCATCCATTTGTCTGGTGCAGTCAGTTTCTTACATTGTTTCTCGTATTTTCTTCCCATGTCTTTCACTTGCCCATTTGCCAAATATCATTGACTAGCTCTTCCATTGCTAAGTCAATTCTGTAACCATAAAAGAGAGGAAGCAAACTGTTTCCCTGAATTACCCTGCACATGCTGAGATTTTTCTCCTTGATTTTGTTTGGTGCATGCTTATTTCCATCCCCTCCACTTCCATCAGATTTGTAAACTCTCCCCACATTCTCCTTTAGAGGCACACTGCCCTTAAATTTTCTGTTATTTCTAATGGTGACTGTGAATGTAGGAATACTTTCCCCCGTACTTTTTCCCACTTGTTATAACACACATTCCATTTCTGTGTCATGCCTTAATACTATAATCACCTCAGTAACTACTGAAAACCACTCTTCTTATTCCTACTATTCAGGAAATAAAAGCAGTATTTCTGATCAATTTGTCCATTTCTTCCTCTTTGCTTGCTTTTGTGTCTGGCTGTTCTTTTTTACCTTTAAAAACCAAACCAACACCAACATCCCCCCAAAAAAACCACAACCAAAACCGCCAAACAAAAACAAACTACAAACAAACAAAACAAAAAATTTCTGCCTGGGTCACCTTTCTTCTCTCCCACAGAATCTGCTAAGTGTGCACCACTTGTGATTTACATCAGGCAGCATTCCCCTCTGATCAAGTTGCATAAAGAAAGCAGCACTGTATTTTAAATTGTGATTCCCTTCCAGAAACTGATTTCTAAAGGCATGGATAATGTAAATATTACAGTTAAGTCTGAGACACAATAATCAAACAACCTACTACCCAATCTGCTAGTACTTTTTACAAAAACAATCAAGTTTAAGAATTATTACAGTGCTTTCCTCTCCTTTGAACAGGTGTGGCCTAGACCATCCTTTAGTTTGAGTGCACTGTTTGAACAGGGTAGGGAACAGATAAAAATGATAAAATACAGGATTGCTCAATTAAAAATTTTAATATGCCTACATACTTCTGTATACTTCAAGTTAATTTATCCAGAATGTCATCGGCTGGTTGTATTAAACTGTGCATAATACTGTCCTGTTGGAAAATTTGAATATGCTTCTTCTTTAAGATAAATGTTCCTAGCAATAAATAAAAAAAAGAATGCAGTTAGTAAATGTTCTCTCATTATAATATAGAACTAACCTGAGAAACCTAAAGAAGATGTAATGCATAAACACTCATAACTGTTTATAAAATTCAGAATTATTAGAAATGGAATTTAATAGAACCAAATCTTTTTCTCCAAAACTGCCACATCTCAACATAGCAAATGTTTTTTTTTCATCCAAAAATAACCTTCCAAAAATCTCACAGTAAAAACCTAAATTAATTCAACTCTAAATTTTTGCTTTCATAATAGGAAACCATCAGGTACTGGAAATTCTTTTGCAAAATGTATGTATGCATGCATGATGAGGAAAAAAAAAGGAGAAAAAAACAACTGGAAGAACAGAACACTAAATCACTTGGTTTGATTTCTTTTTTTCCTTCACATATTATCTTTCTCCTTTCCCAGAGCAGACACAAGACCTGTCCACCAAGACATGTCCAGGGGTTAGCTAAAGAATCATCTAGTTTTGTCATACATAATGGAAAAGCGCCATTTGTGCCATTAGCTTAACCCTGAGCTATCAGATTAATTATCAGTTCTACTGATAATCATCCTTTTCTGTTCCAGAAAACTAAGGTAAATTAAAGAAACATGTACTGTTTTACACTTGATAGTATCATTTTCTGCATAGTTAACTGTATTTATTCTCTGCTATCTATATAAAACATCTGTTGCCAGTGGAACACTTTGAAGAATCCCAGCTACTAATTCATACATGGAAGTCAGTAACAATCATAACCTACTCTTTGAAGACTGTTTAAATAGTACTGAGGAACACACTTAAGCTGAATTGTTGATTTTTTTAGAAGTATAAACTTGTATTAAAAAAGTAACAATACAAGTAAAAAAAAGCTCTTTGAAAGCCAAGCTATTGTGTTAATGTTAAAGAGTTTGATTTGAAAAGAAGAAAACTCTTTTGGTGCTTACTTTGATTTCTGCTCCTGAGACAGCTTTGCATTTATGTTATCTAAAGCTTGGCGGCGTTCCCGATTCTGTCGTTGTTGATGCCGCTCTAAAACTAACTGAGCTCTTGCAGCCTGTGTACTTTGCCTGTCCCATTCAGCATCTCTTCGGCGTTCTTCCTCTTTGACCCTCTACAGGAGTGAAAAAAATGCTTCATTTTCTCTTTATTCAAAGATGAAACAGTATATATAAAGTCTGATTGGTAAATCAATCCAAACAAACTTGCTTGCCCTTATTGAACACCAGGGGTAGTAGCATCTGAAATAGGGAGAAAAAGTAAGCACTTCCAAACTAGGTAGGAGCCCATGCATTAGGCAGCAGGAAGATACCACAGCTGAGAAAGCTATCCTTTTCCAAAGAGCAAGACAGACTCCCACCTTTGCACAAGGTAAGAAAATTAGGATCTGCTGCATGGCAGAAGTAAGTTATTCAGTAGATTACTATTTCTCTCTGATATACTAGCTCTTTCTAAAAACCCGGAGCAGCGAGACAAAACATTGGGGTTTTGGTGGTCTTTTTTCAAAGTTCTTATTAGTAAGAGTTGTAACTTCTTGAGGTCAGAAGTTAGTAGACATCAGTATGGCTTATAATACGGCTAACTCAGTGTAATAACTGAGCCACCAACACCAGATGAGTAGACCCAAACTGTTTTTGACTCTACCCCTGTAATACTGTCACTTCCTTACTTCTTGCCTGACATCACACTGAACTGATTCAAGAAACCAGGCCTGCAAACCCCCTCACTTTTCTTGGTCGGGTTCATTTTCTGTCAGCTTAACTACTTGAATGGGTTCACTTTAGGGTCATAGGAGAGCCAGTAAAATGACAACTCTATCTTCAGCTTTAATAACAGCACTAGATAAGACATAGTGTAGCATACAGTATTGGATGGATTAAAAAAATAAAATTGAACAGCTATTCATTAGCCATTATGAATCCAGCCTCTGCACTGAATGAGGAAAGTAGCTTCCTACTTCACGATACCTAGGCCTGTACACTCATGACTGCACAGGAAGGGTAAATTTCTTCATTTTGACTGCCTGCTTCCATAGACCTTTAGAGCAGCAATTATTAGCACTATTTTGTTTTTCTATTGTAATCCTACCCCAGAGCATGGCTCGTGTGGGATGGTAGAAAGGAAATTCTGTTATGTTCATGAACTTTTAAGACTATGAAATATGCATGAGCAGGATCACTGGACCTGCTCTATTTGTCTTGCTCAAGTACCCTTGAGCATGAGAACACTGCTCCAGCCGGCCCTGCTTTCACCCTCAGTTCCTGGCCCTTCTTCCCCTATGGAGCAGTCCACTCCTGCTCATCCCTCGCAGGCAGCTTGTGCAATCAATCTCAGGTCCTAAACTGCACCATGAAGTCTGGGTCTTGGGCTGTGCAGGACCTTGTTCCCCGGCTAGGCCACCATGGACCATGCCCCAAGATCTCCCAGGTGCCTTGGCCCTGGGCTCCACAGCAACCTTCCTCCCAGCCCAGTTCCAGGGCTCCAGCCCACTCCTACTGCTCCATGACATTTCCCAGCTGCTTCAGAGACACTGTGTTCAGTTTGATTGATTAAATTTTTGATAAAATTCAGACCAATGGAAAACACAGTTTTATAATGGGATGTGCAGGGCAAACAATATTTTCTTCTACAAATACTGTCTACAATATTATTACAACCAGGAATACAGAATACACGTGTCAGCTTAAGTACCAGTTTCTCCAGAACTTGTTGCTGTTGAGAGTAACGGATTGCCATCAGCTGATCCTGATTCATTCCCTTCCATCGATCTGTGATCACACGATGTCTACCAAAGGAACTGACTGCTTGTTCAGGGTTTTCAGAAAGTAAGTCTCCTTGAAGGAGGCTGGAAATTTCATCCATGTCATCTTTCATTTTTTGATGCTTTTCCAACTTCTTTTTCTCAGCTAGTTCAGCAGCCTAAATTCAGTGAAAGAACAGAACTGATAGTTTTTCCATGAGAAAGTATTAACTAAGGGATGCAACAAAGTTAACACATCGTAACAGGTTTCTTTCCACCTTGCATACAGTTGTCAACAGCATCACATACAAATACTACGATCATGGTCCTATTGGCTATGATCAAAAATCTAATAGTATATATATCTCTTTAATGTTGTCATACCACATACAGCAAGTAATTTGGGGAAAAAATAATTTTGTTTCATAAGAAAAGCCAGAATTAAATAAAAAACAATGTCACATTTATCCAAAAGCAAATACCAGTTGGTATTTGGAAGCCAAACACAATATGGAAGAAATTTATGATAAAAATTTACAGTCTTGAATCACTAGCCTTGATATAGATTACATAATAGATCTACATGGAGAGCATGGTTAAGCACTCAAAACAGACAGGAGATACCTGTGTTAAGCCTGAAGACGCAGCCTTGAATCTGTT
Organism: Ibycter americanus; assembly: GCA_035590275.1. Lineage (NCBI taxonomy): Eukaryota > Metazoa > Chordata > Aves > Falconiformes > Falconidae > Ibycter > Ibycter americanus. The sequence goes on from JAVJGI010000060.1 coordinate 14,289,081, forward strand.
CCCTTTGCTGATACAAAATGCTAACTTGAATCATATGATGTGAACATATTTGTAGTATTAGAAATCATAATATGCATTCTTTATGGAAATCACTGTTCCTAGTCCACTATAAGGTCATAGTCTCCTATTCAGAGGAAGTTTTCCCCTTACAAAACTCGAGAAAGCAAATATGATTTTACTTCAATTGCCTTCCAAAGAAAAATTAGACTAATTAGAAATAGAATGGTAATGCTATGCATCATCCATTTCTAAGCCTGTCTTGTTCTTTTGTAATATGTAAACTAAACCATCTGGAACAATGCACAGTGCTGGCTTCCACAGGGAGAAGGGACAGGTTAACTTCTTGCCAGCACATGAAGAGCACAGGTTGGTGGACCTGTCTCTCATGTATGTAGCTTTACGCATCTATCTTGACTGCAACAGATCAGTGGATATCTGTTTCTCCAGCCTGTTCAATATTGTCTCACACTTTGTTCAAAAACCACTGGCTTGAGAATATTCACTTTACAAGTTAAGTAAAACAGGTCTGTACTTTTCTTACTGATTAGTAGTTCACTGGTTGGCACACACACCATTTAGAAAGTGGATGAGGAAAAATGAAAAATGGAGGGTTATGCATCAAGAAAGTCATAGCAGGTCAAATAGTCTTCTGTGGCATATAAGGTGAAGTTGAAAAATAGTAGGCAGAGTAACTAGAACATATGAACAACTGAGAATGACAGAACTACCTAGACAGACGTGTGGAAACCTGTTCCTTTGTAAATGTTATGGAGAACAATTTTAACTCAGCAAGCACTGTGATCTATGCCACCAAAGGGGACTGCTAACCTGAGTTTGGCTCTACATTAATAGTTATGGACTTTGAGCCTGCATGACAGCAGTTCTCCCAAGCATCAGGCCTAGAGACTGTCAAAGAGTGACTTTTATTTGTTCTAAGCAAACATGAACAACAACCTGTCAGGGTCTGGACAGAAGAAGAAATAACAAATAATACTATCCTAGATTAATAAATTCTATGGCTGGAAACAGCCTTGTGGTTTCCATTAAAGTAACAAAAGTATTTGCTGTGCAAACAAACGAATAAAAGATAAATTCTCTTTTTTTAGAATTGTAAATTAGGTAAGCTGCAATTCAAATTAGATGATGCAGAAAACCTCGTATTTAAAAATATCAGCTATCTTATAGGAATGTACACTCTAGAGCAAGAAAAGAAACGTCTACTTTTAGACAAATGGAAAAACTCAAGCAAATCAAATTTCAAGTGGCAAAATTTCAACTTCAGATCTAGTCATTACTGGCTCTGCCATCATAACTTGCAATAATAACTAAATAAAGAACTAAAGGCCATTTTTTCATCTCACTGAAATCAGTGAGTACAATTTTTACCAGAAGTTTAAAGCAATTTTTTTTAATCCAAAATGTGTTTCCCTCAAGTTTGTGGGTTTTTTTTTTCCCTCCAGAAAAGTCAAAAACAACTTGATAGGAACTACAACATTACAATTTCCAAGAAAAAAAAAAAAAAAAGAAAAGAAAACAAAAACCTCAAAGACTTTCAATCATCCAATATTTTGGGGACACTGAACAAGAATATCTGCATATGCAGTTTAGCTTATTAATACTATGAATAAAGCAATTATTTTTAGTTCTGAAAGTGCTCCAGAGTAAATCACATTTAACAAAGTCATTTTGGATGGACCTCACATAACTACTAGCCTTGAAGCTTAAAATGTGTAATTTTTATTTAGATCACTTTATTAATGTCAATCCACTGTCATCTAGAAATAGATCCAAAAAAAAGGTACTCAGACATTGTAACCCTAACCTTCTGTTAGGAGGGAGAGCCTAAAATTTCTGAGCTGCCTGAAAATCTTACTGGAGGAAACTCCCAGCGTTATGCACAGCCATGCATGTACCACTACTATGCAATGATTAATGACACTGCAAAAGAAAGATTTTAAACTCAGAAAATGCATCAGATTTAACCTATCAAATCAAATCCCTAATAGAATGTAATTCATCAATGTAGCACGGAAGAAAAAACAGATACACAAATACATGCTCTTTCATTTATTTTGATTTGTGATCCAACGTTATTTCTTGCTTACTGCTAAATGCTTCCTTTCACTGTTAATTCAAGTCATAAAGCAAAAGAAGAAATGTACATAGAAGCATTAAAAGGCCAGGACTTCACATGCTTAGAAGTCTCAAGTGTGTGAGGAACTGCCTGCCACCAACACAGGACTATAGAAATGCACAACTTCTGGAGTCCTTATCACTAAGTCACAAAGCTCACAAATGTTTAGAGTGACCTATCCAGGGTCTTTGGAACTTGTGAAAGAGTATTATTAATCTGTGTAGTAAACACAGTTCCTTTGTCTGTATTATACAGATACTTATCTCATAGTAGAGAACTGCACATCCAGCACATTCAAGCTAGGAACTTCTGCTAAGCAAGGTCTGTTAAAAATCGGTATGAGCACTGTTTCCTCATGCCTGAAAGTGTGGTAAGTGCTAAAATATTGACAATTCTAGACATTGAATATCAAGAATAGGATGTAAGTAATAAAAAATGTTTGCACAACTGTCGTGGTTTCAGCTGGGATGGAGTTAATTTTCTTCTTAGTAGTTGGTGCTGTGCTGTGTTTTGGCTGTGA
>JAVJGI010000060.1:14301631-14330076 GCA_035590275.1 Ibycter americanus
GTGGCTGCAGGCGCGAGGCGGGCGGGCGGCTGTTGAGGGGGGAGGGGCCGGGGGCGCGCACCTCCCTCCTCTGGGCGGCAAACTAGTGACATACGCCCTTCGGGTATTTCAGCCGGGTGGGGGACGCGCGCGTTTTAGCCATCTCTCCCCCAGGGATGGGTTACCTGAAGTTGCTGGTGATGCAGAATTTCAAGTCATGGCGGGGGCAACAGGTTATCGGCCCCTTCATGAGGTTCAGCTGTATCATCGGCCCCAACGGATCAGGTAGCAGGCTGGGGAGGGGGAGGGGGGTCAGTGGGCAGCTGGTGGCTCTGCTCCACGGTAGTTACCAGTATTGAGGTTTCAGTTTGGGAGTCTTTGCTAAGCCGTTTCTGTGAAGGCTGCAGGCCTGGTAGGGAAGAAACGGTAGCAGTGCAGCTGCAGGCCCGGGAAATAGGGTCAATATGGCTGTGCCGGACAGGTGAGGGTGTTGTACTTTCTGGTGTTATACAAGCAGCAAGGAAAACCAAGCCAGCAATTGCGCTGAAACCAGAGGTTCTCAAGAGCTCATCCATTCCAGAAGTTAAACCTCTGTCTGTGGAGGTTTGCCTATGGAGGAGTAGCATTGCAGTGCTTGGTGATTCTCACTTTGCCCTGGTAGCCATGTGAAGGACACCACAAAAGTCCTGCTACCTGCTTTCTGGAGTGACTCACAGGGCCTGCTTAAAATATGCACCTCTTCATATGTACCTGAGGGTGTGGCAGCACAAGCAAAGTTTTGGAGACCTGCTCTGCTCTTGCTCTTCTCTTGCTCTTTTAACTGACAGTACAGATTTTTCCAGCGTCAGAGGACAGAGGTAGGGTGGTGGAAGGAATTTCCATTTCTAATTGTCTTCTTTTTCCAGCCCTTGTAGAATGAGTGGTTTGCAAACAGCACACCTTGCCTTTGCCGCTCCGGTTTGTAATTCAGCTTACAAAAGTCACATAAAGATGGTTTTACTTTAATACTCTGGCTTGAAAACTGCTTCTTGATTTGAGTCTGTGGTCTCTGCCACATGAGTAAATGCTTCTGGGAAAAAGTAGCTCTGCAGGATGGTAGCTGCTTTGTAGTTTAGCCCACAAGAGCCTTGGTTTGTAGATGTGACTCCACATTGTTATCCTGTGGGTGCTGGAACTTCTTAAAATCTGATTCACTTCTTCTGAAAGCTCCATTCAATGAATGGGATTTTACCTTCTATTTGCCAGAGTGATAGATGATATCTATATGCCAGATCCAATGTGATAGGAGGTGAATGTTGGCCTAACAAAAAGTCACGAAGATGGGCTTAGCATTTGGTCTTAGTTTCCCCAGTCTGTTAACGATTTAGTTTATGATTTAGACTTTTAGATCCTGTTGCTTCTTGACTTACCTAATTGAAGTGAGATCTATGAATGTAAGTAACTATTATTTAGCATTATTACTGTATTCTTTATCATCTTATCCCCAATCCCCACTGTTCCGTATTGGAAAGCCTCAAAATTATGGATACTTTTTCCAAGTAATTTTCCAGTTAAATCTGAATACATTTTATAGATGATTCTGGGGAGAAAAACTGTGACTACTGTGTAATCTCTAAATTTAATTTTTCATTTATCTATTTCCCCCCTAATATTCTTCCTTCTATGATATGTTGGAGAATAAGTCAAAATACAGCAGAAGTAGCAAGGTTGAAGGCAGAAAATAAAAAAAACCTGACAAATGCTCAAGACTAAAGGGGAAAAACGAAAAGAGGATTCAATTAAGAGAATTTTTGTCTGAGGGAGTATAATCTGAGAACTTTGTTGCTGTGGTGAATGGATCTGGGGAGAGTACTTGTGTTCTTTAGAACACTGGAGTTCTACTGGAAAAGTTCTAGTTAAGCAATAGAGTGCTTATGCAGCAAGCCTCCTTGACTGCATTACATGAAGAAAACTACCAAATAAGGAGGATGATGTTGCTTGCTCAGTTTAAGTAACAGCCTCTCGAGATGCCTGTGTAAGAAAAATTTGTTCCAGCAAGGCCGAACAAATCAGTTTTGTGATGGTATTTATTACAGGCCTATTATCTGCTGCCAGTGTGTTACATCTTTGACATTTACTTCTTTATTATGTGCAATATTTTTTCTTCAATGAAATACAGAATTAGAAACAGAATTAATAAAGACTTTTGCATTTATGTATATGGTTTTTAGTTAATTGTTAATCAAATGCCTCCTTTCTGCCATGTCAAAGCATTTTTTAAAAAACTTTTTTTAAAGGAAAATCTAATATAATGGATGCTGTTAGTTTTGTGACATGTGAAAAGACATCTAATTTGCGAGTTAAAAGCGTTCGAGATCTTATTCATGGAGCACATGTCGGAAAACCAGTTTCTTCTACAGCTAGTGTGAAGATGGTATATTGTGAAGAAGATGGGGAGGAAAAAACATTTTCAAGAGTTATCCGTGGTAGGTAGTGGATTCTGTTGCGTGTACTTTCTGTTTTCTGATGTATAAAAAATGGAGACTGAGAATATTCAACTTTGTTTTTCAGATACCTAATATTCTTTCATATTTGGGTGGATTAAGCTCATTATATTGCAATACTACTTACAGTCCTTCAGCAGTATTTTGATAACCAAGTGTTATAATTGAAAAAACATACTGGGACAAAGTTAAAAAATTAAGCAAGTGGTTAATATATGTTCTTTGTTCCATACTTTGATCTGTAGATATTCACTTGGAATACACAGATGGTGTAGGCTCTAGGAAATGAGGTCTGACACCTTGCTGCAGGCACAAGTGCTTAAGCATTTATCTACACCTTTTCGGAAGTAGGCAATTTGAATTTTCGTACAGAAAAATGAGATTATTGAAGTGACTAAGGGAGTAATTGAAATACGCTTTCCTCTTTGAGGAAATTGTTCAGTTAAATTCTTCCGTGGGTTTAGTCCTTTTCCTATGAATTTTGTGCATAGCCATTTTATAGTAATTTTTTTGTTCTTTCCTCCTTTAGGTAGTTGTTCTGAATTTTTTTTCAATGATAACTCTGTCAGCCGATCTACTTACATAGCTGAGCTTGAAAAAGTAGGCATACTTGTCAAAGCTAGGAATTTTCTTATTTTTCAGGTAAGCATATAAGGTTCTTTGTAAAGAAGATAAAAGCTTCTGAGATTATTTCATAGGGCTACACAGTTATCTGTTCAACAGAGAAGAGGGCATTCTTAGCTAATTTCAAGGCAATACATTTTTTTCCAGACCTCGACCAAGGATTAGAAGGCTACAAAATGGAAATAATGGGGTTTGTGCGTACACGAGTGCACTACTAAGAAAGAAGCTAAAATGGAAGAAATTAAGTACTTGTATATACAGAGTGTATGAGAAAATGTGGGTCTCTGCTTAGAAGTGTTTAGTGTATTAAATTCTACAAGTGCTATAAATAGGAACAGATAATTTAATCTTAAAACACTTCTATTAGTCAAGACGTATGAAATTTTTAACAGGATTTTATGTTAAGCTTGAGGGAATGAAAATCCTAGTGGGTTATTAGTTCACAACTATTTAACGATACAGGTCAGAAATGCCATATACTTATGATGAATATATTTCACAGGATTATCTTCCTTGCAGTTGCTGAGGAAAATTCCCAAGGAGGAACTGATTCTTCCCTGTTTTAGAAACCTTATAGATGGGTTTTTATTGTGATAATAGTGTCTATGATGTGGGCATTTGTCTGCTGTACGGATAAAATAAAACCCACAAAGCTTATTTCCTACACTCTACTGAAAACAGCAACTCCTTTAGATCAGTGAAAATCTGAGCAGCTAATGCATGGACAAAAACTGTACCATTAACTTCAGGAGTTATGTAATCTTCCATTACAGTGATTTCAGCTGGTTTGCTTTTGAAATACTAGGGTGGGGGTGTTAGTTTATTTTTCATTGAAAATCAGTTTCAGTTCCTCTAAAGAGGCTAAATAGATTTAATTTTGTCATTCTGATACTGTTCACTGATTTGTGCACATTGATTAAGTTTGGAGGTGTTTTTCATAGACCATATCTGATATTCTAAAACTTAGTGATATAATTTAATTAGGTGAAGTGGCTAGGTGATACTCCTTTTGGTACTAAACTTTTCCTTGGGTTTGAATCTAAAAGTATTTCCATCCAGTTCTCTTAATCATAAATATATCTGGAGAGAAATCTGTACTATATACTCTTAAAAGAAATCTATTGGGCAACATAATGATCTACAGTGCTGCTTTATTTTTATTTTGCTTTTTTTTTTTTTTCAATTTTGTTTTAGGGAACAGTAGAATCAATTGCGCTGAAGAAGCCGAAGGAGAGAACTCAACTTTTTGAACAAATCAGTAATTCATGGGAATATGCTGAAGACTATGAAAGAAAGAAGAAAAAAATGCAGCAAGCAGAAGAAGATGCACAGTTTAATTATAACAAGAAAAAAAGTGTTGCAGCACAACGCAAACAAGCAAAGATAGAGAAAGAGGAGGTAACTCAGGGCTATTCCTTTTTTGCATGTTAAGACCTCAGATTTTGCATCTTTCATGAACTTAAATACAGATTTTCTTAAAAAACAACCAACTTCTGTTGGTTTTCATCTAATATTTTTTTTCAGTATGATGTACTATATAAAACCAGTATAATTTAAAAGGGTAGAGGAATACCTATAATAAAATCTAAATAAATGAAAGTGTAAATTTGCCAGTGTAATTAATTAAAAGTGTTGACTTACATGTTGGAGTTTTATGGTTAGTGCACATTACTGGAATTACAGCTACTGGTACATCATCTTAGATCACTTTGGGTGTGAAATTAGACTGCTAATGATTAAAAATCCTTTTTGTAAACCATAAATAAAATTTTTAATGTTGGTAGGCAGAGCATTACCAGATGCTTATCAAGGAACTGGATGAAGAAAGGATACAGCTGCAGCTTTTCCGGCTTTATCACAATGAAAAAAACATTGCCTTTCTGAAAAAAAAATTGGATGAAAAGAATAAGGAGACTAGTACAAAGAAAGAGCATCTTTCTACAGCAGAGGATGCATTTAGAGCCAAAAAAAGTGTGCTTGGTGCACTAAACAGAGACCAACAGCACATGGAAAGAGAAATTAAGTAGGTTTTCCAATCAGATTCTCTCATAGTTGTATTAAGGCGGTGTAGTTGTATTAAGGCAGTGTCTGCACTGGGAATTCCTTGTCAGGCATGTGTTTCCTGTTAAAGCAGTTGGGTGATATCCCAGTGCTATGGAAGTCAGTTTGTAGCAGTTTACTAAAGTAATATTTAGACATTGATTTCACTTCTACCACCATGCCCATGTTGTCAGTAACTTCATTATATAAATATTTGTTTGCTATTAATTTTTTAGAAGGTTATGCTTCACTTTTTGAATTTCTATTTTCAGTAGATTAAAAAAAAAAAAATCGCCTGTGTGTATGTAACCTTGCAGTTGACAATTGATTATTTGCATGTGTGGTTGGGAGGGGGTTCTTTCTTCTTTTTTTGGTTGGGTTTTGTTGTTTGGGGTTCAGTGGTTGTGTGGGGTTTTTTGGTTTGTTTTTTTTTTTTTTTTTTTTTAGGACTCTGGAAGCATCACTGATTCAGCAGAGACCCCTCTATGTAAAAGCAAAGGAAAACACTTCCTACCAAATCAAGAAAGTAGAAATGTCTAAAAAATCCCTAAGGGACAAGGAGAAATCCTGTGATAAGGAAAAGCAGAACATAAAAGAACTAGAGATAGAATTGAATGTTATTGAGAAAGCATGGAGAGCATTTGAGAAGAAAGCTGAAGAGGAGATGCTGCAGCGAGCAGCAGCTGTTGAGCTGGAAGAAAGTCAGGTGACTTGGGAGGTCAAAAAGTACTGTTCATTAGTGAAGTCCAAAAATCCCCAGTGGTGACAGAAACCATTGTTTTACCAATAACATGTAATTTCTAATGATCTTTTTGCTGTTGAGCTCAAACAAAAACAAAATTGTAGCTTTTATTTAGAGTCTGTTTCATTGGATGAAGAGAAATGCTGAGGAGGGACTCCCTCATGACTCCTCCCACTCTTGAGGGGGTGGGGTTTGGAGGGAGTCAGATCTCAGAGAAGTTCCAATCTTTAGGAAGTAAATCTAAATCATGTAGAGATCTAGGAATTCACCATTGTGAAATTGGAAATGCTAAGCATTTCTGCTAAGTGTGAAGTACATCCTTGAAGCAATGTGAGAAGATACCTTACTAGAGAAAGCAACAAATTTTCAGTGAACAAGAAGTTGAGAAGAGTTTGATGGAAACTTTAGAAGGGGTTGTACGCAGGGATTGTCATCTGGATTAGCATTATAGCTACACGTAATTATACGTGGTTAGGTGGTTCTCTGGTCTGTGGGGTTTTTTTCCCTTCATGGAAGTCCACATGCTACGTTATGGGAGAGTAGGATAGAAAACACCCAGTAGGGTCTTGGGGTGAGAGGATAATTTCTGAGAAATGGCTTGGTAGCTGAGGTACAGAAATACGTCTTCAATTAGAAAAAAAACCCAAGATGACAATAAAAATGCAAACAAGACTTGGTAGTATACACACCATCTACTGTGGGTCAGAATCTAAAACTGAGATAGCTCACTTGTAAGCTATTTTAAGTTATCTTAGAAGGAAAGGACTGCATCACTGTACAGTAAATTCACATCTGAAGAAGCTACATTTGCAACCATATGGCCAGAAATGCTTTTAAAACTAAATGCTATCTTTTCTCCACTGTCTCTTCCTTAAAATAGCTTCTGAACAATTAATGGAGAACCTGCAGGGTTGTTCTCCTAGTTTGTGGATCTTTGCACTTTAGAGGCATTTGGTCAGTTAGTTATACCTTTGGAGGATTGTTTGAAATATTTGTTTACCTTTAAAAAAAATATATATACATATTTGATAAAATAAGAATGCTAAATTCTAAATAGCAAAACTAAAACTTGCACTAATTTTGGGCTGTGCAAAATCTTAAGTGTTAACCTTAAGACTGACTGTGAAGTACTTAAACTTTATAAACTTCCTTGAAAAGTAAGTCATTCGAAGTCTAAAACAAGACCGTAGGCAAGAAGTATTAAGTGTAAGCTTTGGGTTGAATCTTTCTCTAATGAAATACAACTTCTTACAATGCAACTAGTAGCTAGAAAGGTTTTCTGGAGAATTGAGTGGTTTTCATAATTTTAATTGTGATAAAGTAGGCAATTAGTAATTGAGCCAGTACAACAGGATCTACCCACTTTGTGGAGTTAATTTTTTTTGGTTACTTGTTCAGTTGGAGCGCTATAAAGAGCTAAAGGAAGTAGCAAGAAAGAAAGTAGCTACACTAACTCAGCAGCAAGAAAAACTTCGCTGGGAGGAGAAAGGAGATCAAGAAAAGCTGAAACTTAATCGGAGGAAGAAAAAAGAAGTTGAGGTATTTGTATCAATCTAGAATAACGTTTTAAGGAGGAACTTTTTTTCTCTACCCCTCCCTCTGGTATAAATGTCTATATGTGTTAAATGCTTTGACATAAACAAATCCTCAGCAAAGGAGATACATTGCAAGTGTTAGTTCAGTTTTCATGTTGCAACAGGTTTAGCAAAATGACTTCTACATTTGATTAGAGAATGGTTGTGTGGGCCCACACTGATGATTTGATTTTGAAAGCTTTGGCTCTGATATTTTACATTTACTCAGAGCATATACTTAACTGTAGTCAGTTCCTGTCTTTGTAAGTGTAGTTTTTCTTTCTGAGATGTTCTACTGCTGTTGTATATCTGTATGATACTCACACCCTTTGGAGGTTTATTTTGATTATAGCTACCTTTTTGTTGTGATGTTTTTAAGGTCAGTTGTGTGTGTGAGTGTGGTGTCATTGGAAAAATCTTGGTGTCCACTCCTCTGTTAAATTTCAGAGGCAGTGTGTTTGGTATGAATACAGATCATTGCTGCTGTCATTTTGTTTCTGATTTCTTTTATCACTGCAGATCTAAACACGTAAAACAATACCTACATTTTTTGCTATGACATGTTCACCATGCCTGCTGTTCTCATTCAGAAAAATTGTTTCCCAGGTCATTGTTCAACTTTGCACAATGCTTCTGATAGAAGTAGAAAGGACAGAAGCTCAGTTGACGATCTGTCTTTTGCTGGAAACCTTGCCCTGTTAGACGTTTTGGGTTTTTTACTTCATTTTTTCAAACTATGATAACCTTGCAATTTTGTTACCTACTAAGAAGTTAGCGAGGCAATGTGCATTTCTTCACTGTTTAGTTATAGACTGGAGGTTTGGAGGAGACCCTATGTTCAGAAAAATTAAAAATCCATCAGATGAGATGTTACCAGTTCTAGAGTTCCTTACACTTTATTCTTGTACATATAAACTTGCTTGTGTGGAAAAGTCTATATGGTATTGTATAAGGATGTAAAGTCATCCTTGCCATGGTACCTAAGTTAATAGTTGTACATCAGTTTGGTCTTGAGACAATGCTACTTTTTCTTTCTGTAGTACTAGTTACCAGGAAAACCTACTTAGTGTCTAGAAGTGAAATAAATCTATTGCTTGTGCTTCTAAAACTCTGCAAGTCCCATTGTACTGTTAGGAAGGAAATAAGGAATACTCAAGAGTTTGTAAAAATGCATGTCTGAGCGTTTAGAATTGAGATTACTTACCTGTGCTGGTGATGTCTGCTGATCACTCCTCACAATGCAGCATGTATGTGACCACATCTAGCATACTCTGTCCGGTTCTGGGCTCCCCCATACAAGTTATCTTTCTTGGCATCCTGGAGTGAGTTCAGCAGAGAGCTGCCAGGCTGGGTGAGCTGGAGCTCCTGGCTTACGAGGAGAGAGAACCAGGAGAACTGGATCTGTTCAGCCTGGAGGAGGAGAGGTGATGGAGAGACCTTACTGCTATCTGCAGTTACCTAATGGGGAAGGGTATGAGTAAGGTAGAGCCACTCTCTTTTTAGAGGTGCGCAGTGATAAGATAGGAGACAAAGGGCCCAACTCAGAATACAGGAAATTCTGAAAAGGTATTAAGTGTTTCATCTCAAGGATAGTCAAACATTGAAACGTGTGCACAAAGAGGTTGTGGACTTGCCATCCCTAGAGCTATTCAAAAGGTCACTAGGATTTCAGAAGTTTGATTAAGGCTTAATAAAATCTGTAGGTAACTGGTTTTTTTTCTTCATTTGCTTTAGTTAATGTATATTTATTCAGTTTGAGTAATCAAAAATGCTTGTTTCACTGTTGGCTTGGTTTTTAGCACGATGCTTTTGTGTCAGGTTGGAACCTCTTATGTCAATATCTTCATGTGTCCTTCTTAGGAAAAAACTTCCATTAATCTCAGGCCAAGAAAAGCACCTTTTTTGTTTTAACACCTATAATTTACTAACACAATATTTAAAGTTGTTTTATTTGCTGGTGTTGTGATTCTTTGTGCTGAAGAGGCTTTCTCTGAACTGTAGCCAAATATGAAAAATCTGGTAATGGCCTTGATAAAATAATTTTCCTTTTATATTCATGGTGCAATTTGGCATCTGCTATTGAAAAAGAGATGCTATTGCTTCAGCATGAAATACCAACAAGGAAAAAAAGATCTGTCTCAGTACTTGTTCTGAGCTCTATACCTTGCTATAAAAGGTATTTTCCTCTGTTATTTTCCTCTGGTCTGTTTTTAACACATTCTATTTGTGATTGCATAGGAATACATAAAACAGACTGTGGAACAGATAGAAGAGCATAAAAAACGAATAGAGAAGTTAGAAGAATATGCCAAGATATGCACGTATGTTTAAAAGAATTAAAAGCTGACTGGATTTCTTGCATATTCCCTATTTTCAAATTAACATAGCAGGTTTCTAATTCTTTCTAATTCTTTTCTATTCTTTAAAATTTTAATAAGAATTAGAATTTAGTTGTCAAAATAAAGCGGGAAGTATGATGACTCATCCATATTTTGTTTGAAATCAGTTTTATAATTGCTTCTAATTTCTTGCAGGTGTGCAAATTATGTCACTACAGGTAGGGTATCGGGCTGTTAGTATACAAATTCTGAGCAAGAAAACAGAGCAGTTCTGTAGTTGTGCTACTCTAGAAAGCATTAATTACACTGTCTATTAGGAGCACAGCTCAGTTCTTGCTGCCTAGGTCTTGTCTTCTACCCGATTTTTACTCTTTGTGAAATAAGGTGTATAAGCCCTTCATTGAGTAAACTGAACTAACTTTGACATTAGCCTGTGCCTTGTGCAGGAGGTCAGAGCAGGTGATCTCCAGAGATTTCCTGTGCCCCCCTCCCCCCTGCCCGGCCCTATCTTTTCCTATGCATCTACAATGTGTGCTTTGGCTTAATACAGTCTGTGTAGTGAACAAAGTTTGGCCGTGAACAGGGAGCAGTAGACTCATTGTGATTGGTGTGATGCAAAATTGTTTCCATTAAGTAGTTGTACTAGAGTGTGGTAGAGCCTTAGTGCTATTGCTAAGTATGTAACGTGAGTAATATCTTTGCATGAGAACTCTCAGGCCTTCTTAGTTTTACAATATCAGACCTTTTATTGATGGAGTATAAAACAATGCAGTTGTGTGTTTTGCAGGCAAAAACCCTCACTTGAACTCAGTTTTGAAACCTTAAAAATAGCTTATACTATAGAATGCCACTTCTATAAGAAGCTTCTTATAGATACTTAAAATCTTTAATGATTTTCATAGTCTGTGATCGTAGAATGACTGATTTTGTAAGCTATAAGCTTGTATAAATGAAAAAGTAAATCACTTTCCTATTTTTGCTTCTGTTCAAAGTGAATTGTTAAGAGATAAAAAACAGCAAGAGGAAGTGCTAACTAAGGAAATTGAAAGTTCAACAATACGAATGGCCGAAGTGAATGAAGAATTGAACAAAATAGTTGGTGAACTGCAGAATGCCAAAATTGATCGCCATGAAGGAAGGCGTCAGCAAATGAGAGCAGAAATCCTGGAAAGTCTCAAAAGACTGTATCCAGATTCTGTGGTAATTGAGTGGCCTCATTTAAATACCTTATTTTAGAATTAAGAGTTCTGCCTTAGAATGAGTAAGCAGCTAAAGTACATTGGAGTGTCTTGCATATTCTTTTAAACTTAATACTTTCTTGAGTGTACGTGGTGAAACAGTATTCCTGGAAAAAGTAGCAGCATATACTGTCATTATTTTTTCACAGTTTCCAGAAATAGACAAATTACTGTTTGTATCAAAGAATAATTTTCATTGTTTATGTGATTTTGTGGTATTTGATTTTTACTGTTTTGTTTTCTTTTCTCAAACTTATTTTTGACTTCCTAATTTTGAAAAATTAATGGGAAGGTTAGCTGTGAGACCATTTATTCCAAAACCAGTACTTCTTCCAAAGGACAATTTTGCTTAGGTGCATGAGATTTTTATGTTACCAAATGGTCTGTCTTTGCTTATCAGTTACCATATTTTACTTAAATTGCTCTCCAGTAATGCCATTAAGTGTTTTGTGTATTGATTCTGAATTATCAGCAGATGTTGATTGTTTCATGAGGCATATTGACACTTAAAATATTTACTGCAACATTGGAAGCCGTTCCAAATAAAAACTTTTTAATAAATCTAATCAACTGAATAGTTGGTCTTGCGTATGTCTCAGTATAGTCACTCCTTTTTGACATACATAGTCAGTTGAGAAGTGCAAGTCAGTAATCTAATTTTTGTTTTTTAATGTTTAGAAGGTGACATACCTCTGGTTCTTGGTTCTGCAATAAGAACATAGAAAATAGTGTTTTCAGTTTTTCTTTTGCTTCTTGGTCTTTTGCAAAACCTCCTCAGAATCTGGCAAGTGTCTGATCCTGTTGTTTTCTCAAAAGATAAAGAAATTTGCTTGTCAGCTGTTCTTCAGAATTTTTTCATCCATGTTAATAAGATATTCCAAAAAATCAAGACAATTAGTATATCTCCTTTGCTCACTCTTTGCGTTGTATCCCTGTTTTACAAGAACTGGATCAAACTGGTGATACATTGCTGGCTTAGGGGACAGCTGGTGTTCGGGATGTTCTGTCGTTTTCCTCCAGGAGCTACAAATCTAAGAGTACTTACAGATGGGACAGCTTCTAACAAATGAAAACTAGATAAGTCAAATTGGTTACATAAAACTATCCTGTTACAGAAAGTTTCAGTGATACCTGCTTCAGTTACTGTTGTTCCTGCAATAGTTTTCCCAACACTACTATATGAGGCAACAGAGTTGCCTATGAGTTGCTGCTTACGCTCTGGTGTATTAATTCCAGATGACTGAACACAATCTAAATTAAAGTCTGGGGATGGAAGGGTCATGACACATTTCATCTTCTGGTCCATTAAGTACTCAGGCAGAACTGAAGGAAATCTTAGTGTTGGTCTTCTGGATTTCATAGGCAAAAAATGGCACGCTGCTTCTAAATGTTTAGTTCTTACGTCCATTTCAAAGCTTCTGTTAAAATATTCTTGTAATGGTTGGTGGACATTGCAGGTACTGAAATAGCTGTGCAGTAATGCAATTCTGCTGTATTGAGTGATGTGTGCATTTTCATGGATTTGTCTGATTAGCAAAGTGAATTCTGCAGCCGATGACACTTTTCATAATTTAATTTTCAGATCACCATTCCTACATTGGTAGTTTTAATTGGCAAGGTTGCTATTGTTACAGATTCAGTTTTTCAGAAAAGGGAGAACATTTGTTAAGGGTAGGAAAGTAGATCATAGTAGGCTGTGATTTGGTCTACTGGAAATTCTCAACTGTATCATTCATGAGGTAATAATGTGGATGACTTACCACATACAGCTCTTATCAGTTGTCTTCATCTTTTCATTTGTTTAAATTTGATAAAGATAAAAGTGTAAATACACAAGAGGAGACCAGTAGCTATATGTCAACAAGCTGAAAAATCATTCTTGCCTGAATTCACAGGCTATAATACTCAGAATGTGCATTAGTAGCTTTAATCATTCAGGGAAAGCTAAGCTGTACCTATAATTACAAAAATGGAACAAAAGATCTTTAGGGAGTGTGCACAGCAAAGAGCTAATTAGTTTTATCCATGGAGGTGTTATTTCAATATATGGCAAAACAGGATTAATTATTTGGACTATGCAGTACAAGAAAAGGAGTATTTGTTCTTTTCATGCTGAAGTAAGCAGATATTTCTTTTTTTGGGTTGAAACTGGAATAGTGCCTCTTGCTACTATTTTCCAAGTTAACAGTTCTATCTATCTATGACCTTACTGTCATTCAAAGATCTTACTGTACGTTAGATGCTTTATCTCCAAAAAAGATGCTTAGCTAACTTTGCTATTGTTACTCTGTTTCTAGAAGTGTATGCTAGAGATTATGAGTAAAACACTGAGAATGTAATAGTAACCTCAGGGGAAAAAGTTAAATCACTCCAGATTTTGAAGATAACACTTTGCAATTTGAATTGATGACTACTACAATTTCTGTTTTTTTCTGATGTACAGCCATTGTAAGTGAGAGCAGCTGGTGGATACGCAACACATTTTTCTCTTACTGTCACTATTTTTCATGCAGAAATATTATTTGATCTCTAAAGTAACATATTACTATTTCTCTATATTTTTATCTTCAGTTTGGAAGACTGCTTGACCTATGTCATCCTATTCATAAAAAATACCAGCTTGCTGTTACCAAGGTATTCAGCAAATATGTGACTGCTATTGTTGTTGCCACCGAAAAAACAGCAAGAGATTGCATTCACTTCTTAAAACAAGAACGAGCTGAACCTGAAACTTTTCTTGCTTTGGATTACATTGATGTAAGTACTGTTTTCTTTTTCCTGTCATCAGCAAGCTAATACACTTGTAAATCTTTATATTGGCTCATTTAAACTTAAATAAATTTACGTGTTAAGCCTTTTGCCTTACACCTATGTGATGAACTTCGTGAGGTTGCTGTCGGCCCATTTCTCCAGCCTGCTGAGGTCCCTCTGGATGCCAACATCACCACCTGGCATACCAGCTACTCTTCCCAGTTTTGTGTCATCAGGTTTTGCTTGAGGGTATATTCTCCCCCGTCATCCTGATAATTAATGAAGATGTTAAATTGATCCCAGTATTGACATGTCTAGTTACTGGCCTCCCACTGGACTTTGTGCCATCAGTCACCAGCCTGTGGGCCTGTCTGTTCACACAGTTCTCAGTCCATCTCACTGTCTGTTCAGCCTGCCCATATTTCATCATCTTCTTTCTGAGGATCTTACGGGAGGCAGTGTTGAAAGACTTAACTAAAGCCTAGGTAGACAATATCCACTGCTCTCCCCTTACCTACTAGGCCAGTCATTTCATTGTAGAAGGTTGTCAAGTTGGTCATGCGTGACCAACACGGTGAATCAATGCTGACTGCTCCTCCGAGACTTTCTTGTTGTTAACGTGCCTAGAAATTGTTTCTAGGATTAGTTGCTCCGTCACTTTCCCAGGGATCAAGCTGAAGCTGACTGTCCTGTAGTTCTTTGGGTTCTCTTCCCCCTTTTTGAACACAGGAGTGACAGTTGGTTTTTCTCCAGTACTTAGGTACCTTTTTCTGTTGCCACGATCATTCAAAGATTACTGAGAGTGGCCTTGCAATGATATCAGCTAGTTCCTTCAGCACTGGTGGTTGCATCACATCAGGGTTTACGCATGCTTAAGCATTCCCTGATCTGGTCCCCTTCCATCAAGGGTACATCTTCCTTGTTCCACACTTTCCCCCTAGTCTCTGGAACCCAGGATTCGTGGAGGCTAGTCTTGGTAGTAAAGACCAAGCTGAACAAGGAATTCAGTGCCTCAGTCTTTTCCATATCCTGTGTCATGAGGTCCCCTGCCTCGTTCAGCAGCAGGCTCACATTTTCCCTCGTCTTCCTTTTGTCACTTTAGTACTTACAGAAGCCATTTCTTTGACATTCCTGGTCAGGTTCAGTTCTGCTTGGGCTTTGGCTTTCCTAATGCCATATCTGCGTGCTCGAACAGTGCCTCTATATTTCTCTCAGGTTACCTGTCCATGCCTCCACCTTCTGTGTGCTTCCTTTTCGTGTTGGGAGTTTTTCCAGGAGCTCCTTCTGTATCCATACAGGCCTCCTGGCATTTTTGCCTGGCTTCCTGCTCATTGGGATGTTTGCTCTTAAGGCTGGAGGAGGTGATCCTTGAATATTAACCAGTGTTCTTGGGCCCCTTTTCACTCCGGGGCCTTATCCCTTGGGTGGGACTCTAATGAACACGTTTGAAGAGGCCAAAGTCTGTTTCCCTGAAGTTCAGGGTTGTGAGCTTGCCTTTTGTCCTGCTCCATTCTCTCAGGATCCTGAACTCTCCTATATCATGCTTACTGCAGTCAGGGCTGCTTTTGACCTTCCCATCCCCAGCAAGCCTCTCCCTGTTAGCGAGTATGAGGTCTAGTAGAGCACCTCTCCTCATGGGCTGCTCTGTCGCTTGGTGAGGAAGTTGTCATCAGTGCCTTAAGGAACTACCTGAATTTCTTATGCCCTGCTGTGTTGTCCCTGTAGCAGATATCGGGGTGGTTCATGCGCCCCATGAGGACCAGGGCATGTGAATGTGACAGGCCTCATCCACTTGTTCTTCCGGGTCAGCAAGATACCCACTACAATGCTGCCTTCGGCAGTTCTCTCTTCAGTCCTTACCCATGACCTCTCAGTTGGCTCATCATCCTTCCCCAGGCAGAGCTCTGCATTCCAGCTGTTCCTTGCATACAGGGCAGCTCCACCTCCTCATCTTCCCAGCCTGTCCTTCCTAAAGAACCTGTATGCCTCCATTGCAACACTCCAGTTGTGGGAGCCATCCCACCATGTCTCCCTGATCCTGAGAAGATTGTAGCCCTGCAGCTGTATACAGATGTTTAACTCATCTTGTTTATTCCCCATGCTACATGCATTAGTATTTCATGCACAGTAGAATTTAGATTTTACAGATTTAAGGGCTGTAGTATACATAGAACATGAAAACCAGATCTGTTTCTAGTCTTACAGTGACTGAGACCCCAGTTCTGTTGATCTATGTCATGTCCCCAGATCACTCAGACTTGGACATGCTTTGCTATTATAACATGGATTCTAAACACTGCCTTACTTGCTTTGCAGGTTAAACCAATCAATGAAAAGTTACGAGAGATAAAAGGAGCTAAAATGATGGTGGATGTTGTACAAACTCCATTTCCTCCACTGAAAAAAGTGATTCAGTTTGTGAGTGGGAATGGCTTGGTCTGTGAAACAGTTAAAGAAGCAAAACAAATAGCATTTGATGGACCAGAGAGGTTGAAAGTAAGAGGCTGAATTTTGTTGCATGTTTTTCGTTGTAGTTATGTATTTGATGCCATTTAAATAATTCTTCTGTTAACATCCCATGAAGTATTGCAGATAAACACAGAATGCTACTACACTGTGTAGTATATTCCCACATAAATGAACACCCAGATATTTTCCATGGTTATGTTTTCCTCTGTATGGTAATATGTTAAGTGATCTCGTGGGAAAAAGGAGGCAAATCAGAAGATAGTGTCCAAATATGTTTCTTGGTATGGTCCTTGTGATGAAGAGGAGGAGGAGGAGGAAGGAGGGATAATCCTGTTCTTAAAACTGTCTGATTTAAAAATACAGACTTAATCTTGCTAGCTTTTCTATGAAGAAATGCTTTCAAAAATTCTTTAAAATATCTGACTATCTCTTAGTTGTAGATGTCAACTGTGTTGAGGACTGGAAGCTTCTCTGTCTCTTCCTGCAGTTTGTTCTTCTGATCCATATGTCTCTTGCTGTAGACAGTCTGTAGAGCCCTTCTATGCACTTAGTAAACCTTTTAAAATCTTGATTAAAACAGCTTTAAGTTGAAGGTGAGCATGAAATCACACTTACTTGGAATCAAGTCACAAAACCACCGATGTTCTTTATTAAAATTTACACTTTGTTTACAAACAAGCTGTTTTCCTTCATTATCACATTGCTTCATTTGCTCTACTGAGCCAGACATAACCTTCTAAGTTGCCAGTGTGTACACAAATGTCTCATGTTATATCCTAAATACAGGGAAATTAGACAATTCCATTTGCTTTTCTGATCAGTTGTAATAATACCAAAATGTGACTAGTGCTGAGAAACAGCAGGTTTTTTGTGGCTTCATGTATCTCATATTAGCAGGTTTGGAACAGGAGTAAAATTGGAGTTCAGCTAAAATGTGGTTGTTGCTTGTTTAGCTGCCATATCTTGGTGCACTAGTTCATGGAATATTTTGGCTGCTTTTGTCTTCAGATTTATTTGGTTTTAATTTATTTATTTTTTTTTTTTTGTCTGCCAGACAGTGGCTCTTGATGGAACGTTATTTTTGAAATCTGGAGTGATTTCTGGAGGATCAAGTGATTTAAGAGCTAAAGCTAGATGTTGGGATGATAAAGAAATAAATAAAATGAAAGAACGAAGAGATAGCTTGATTAAGGAGTTAAAGGTAGGTCTCTTTAAAAGCTCTTAACTGCAGAAGGCATAAAGGAATAAAAGTTGTGTCTCATTCGGCTATGGGAAGATGATTTTCTAAAAGGGTGATGTTTCAAAACTAGAAGATGCGGACAGGACATAACAGCTGGGTTTTGTCTTCTATTTAATAATAATCAACTGTGGGTCTCTGTCCTTCTTAGCTGTTAGGTTGGTTCACATATTACAGAGGTAGAGAACCAGGATAACACTGTTGATAAAAATTCGTTCAAGGAAAAAGAGCTGTTCAAAGTACCTGAAGACTTGTAGTGAAAGGGATTATACTTTCTGTCAATGTAAAAATATTTGCACAGATCAAAATCTGTAAGTGTCAGATGATTTGTCATACCTCTAGTTATTTTGGAAGAGGGATAGAGTAGGAGTTTGGGAATTTACAAGCATATGCTTTGTTTTGAGAAATAAATCTGTTACAAAATTACTGTTGAATATGACCGGTGCTATCAGCATTTACCTTGAATGCAGCCTACATCAGTGAGGCTAGCTTTATGTAGTGTGTCAATCTGAAAAATGAGTAATTTCCAAATAAGTCACTTTTTGTTTAAAATGCTTTTTCTCCCATCGTAATATTTTTCTAGGACTTAATGAAGATCAAACGTAAGGAGACTGACTTGAAGCAGTTGCATGCTCAGTGCCATGGAACTCAGACACGACTTAAATATTCACAGAGTGAATTAGAGCTTATTAAAAAGAAACATCTTGCTAATCTCTACACGGTATAGTACTAAACCTTTATAATTTTCATGTTTAATAATTGTATTTTTTTTACCTAAGCTGTAATTACTGGTGAAGTAAATGCTTTCTTATGTAGTTTTTTTTTAATTGTTTGTTTTATATACAGCAGTTATGACTGAGGAGTTAATAAAATATAAAAAACAAGACTACAAAGTAATCTGCATAAGGCTTTTTCTATTTTAGATTTTAAATTTGTATTTCTGGTAAGCTTGATTTATCATTTAGTAACCTTCAGAAGTCTGTGAGTCAGAATGTACTTTAAACGATACTTAAGTAATTTGCTTTTCTGTTCATTAAAACGGGAATCATTGCATGCAGATCAGCAATAATAGTGGGTAAGTGGCATTTGAGAAGAAAATATGTAATGTTTTTAATCAGAAAAATACAGTCAATCTTGAACAGAACTGTCTGAATTTCTGGAAAGTTGACCATCCTGTTATGAAAAAACACCACCTTTGTCGTTTCTATCTAGGAAAAATCAAAATTGGAAAGTGAACTGGTAAATATCGAGTCTCAGCATGATACGCTGAATGAAGGAATAGCACAAAGAAAAGAAAAAATAGAAGAATTTCAGAAAAAAATTAATGAGGTAATGCCTTCTGTCATAGTCCTGACAGCTTATGCTGTTCCACTACAGAAACTTCTTTCTGTTCCTGCTGACTTTTAGAACTTGGACAACTTCTAACTTTGTAAGCTACTTTGTTCACAAGGGTTATAAGTTTCTCCAGCAATCTTCCCAGTCTCTACCTTTCTTACCAATGTAACTGTGAACAGAAGTGCACTTGGATGTTACTGTATGTGTACCATGGCTTTGCAAATCAGTTTCCTTAAAATTATCTTGCTTTTACGTGACATACAGAAACCCAACCAACGAAATCCATCTACTTCTTGACTATTAGGTGAAGCAATATATATACTATAATCTCATTTGACATAGGAGAAAATTTTTGGCTTTGAAGATGGGTTGGTTTTCCCCCACCTTTTCCTCCTCTGCTAATAAATATGATTTACTCGTTGTAGTATTGAGCAGGGACAGTCCATAGAAGTTCACAGCTTCAGAGCTCTCAGTGCAAACTTTCACAATAGATGAAATCCCAGAAAAATACCCCCTAGGTCATGGGGTAAAATTTTGTAAGTATCAGCTTATTCTTTCTCTGACTTTAACGTCCAAGTTTTTACAAAAAACTTGGTTTCAGATCTTTCAGTAAGAAAGATTTTCAGCTCTTTCTTTTTTGTGGAGAGATTATGCAGTGTGACTGCATGACTAGACTGTAACTTTCTTGGGTTGTGAAGTCTTCCTGGCCAGTGTGGATCTGTGACAGCATGTATGTACACTAAACTCTATACGCACCCACAAGATTTGCAGATCTCTCAGTAATCAGTGCACCCAGTAGGCTGACAGTCTTTGCATGGAAAACTTTCCTTCTGAAAATCATTCTCGTGCATGGGTGACTATCATTCTGAAAATCATTGTCACTGCAGTCATAGCAGGACCCATTCACTGTCTGTGTGGAAATGCTCTATCAATATCTTTTAATCTGGAGAAGAGAAGATTCCCACTTCTGCAACCCACAGGCAGAACAGATCAGGCATGCTTATGCCATCCATTAGGAGCAGAGCTCTTAATCGGTTTCCTAGAGCTGAGAACAGTTCTCGGCACTGCTGGAGTGCTTTTTTCTGAACTCTACAGGTGTCATGTCTGGGTGAGGACCTGTTCTACCACTATATACTAGAAAAGTAGATGAAGAGCAGCATAGTGTGAAGATTTATTTCTCTTCTTGGGAGGTAGCCAACATCTGTACTTTATTTTCTGTGCGCTGTGATTACCCTGGGAGAATGATTGAGGTGTGCATGATGATTTTTAGCAAATTCCTCATTCCATTTTTGTTTTGGGGTTGTTTGTTTGATTGCTTGGGTGGGTTGGTGGGTTGTGTTTTTGTTGGTTTTTTTGGTTTTTTTTTGGGGGGGGAGGGCGGGGAGAAGGGAAGGGGGTGCTTTGGGGTTTGTTTGGGGGTTTGTTTTGTTAGTTTGGTTATTTAACGCTGTTGTATGCCTATGTTCATTTGGAGTGCAATTCATGGAAGATGGAGCTAGTTGGTGATACCACTGAGACTTCTTTGCTCTCCCTCTGTTTTGAGGGATAGCTGATGCAGAGCTTAGGGACCTTGTGCTATCCCGACCTGTCCAAATTCATTATCTGTTATGGTACTAAACAGCTTTTGTCACTAGAACCTGCTCCTTTCTGCTTTTTATCTGCAACAGGAAAAGTTCTTTATGATATGTGATCCAGCAGTTAGGTTTCCCAGCTGTTTTTTCTGTAGGCTGTTCTGCCATCTCATACCTCAGTTTCTTTATCATTCTGTAATCTTCAGATGGTCCCAGAACAGTTTGTACGGACAGCTGACAAATTCAAAGGCATGGCTGTGGTGAAGACACTGTAGGCATTCGGTGAAGTGAATAATAAAAGCCTAATCTGATTCGAAAAGGGGTTTCATACTGTATTCTACTAGAGCAGACAGTAACTCTGGCCTCTCTGAGAAATAAGCACCTCATCTCTACTTCTCTCTGGAAACTGCCTTTGTTTCTACTCTTGCCAAGCAAATCTGATAAAACTACAGTACCACTTTTCCATAGTCTGTATCTGGAAAATTCACAGCCCTGCACCTAGATGCTTGTGTAAATATAGACTCTTAGAGAAAGAGAGATTCCTCACTTGAGGAATCTCACTTGAGTTACTTGAGGTATATAGTACATGCACAATTTCGTTCCTGGTGTTTGACCCATTCTCATCAGTCTGTCTTGGATTAATCTATGACTGGAATTCTGCACATAAAAAGAAGCCAGAATTGCTGCATGTCCTCTTGTCTTGCTTGTGGTGCAGGCATGAGGGACTGCAGATGTCTGTCATTGCAAACACTGAGAAAGTCATTGACGTTTATGCTCTTAAGAATTCCAG
Organism: Ibycter americanus; assembly: GCA_035590275.1. NCBI lineage: Eukaryota > Metazoa > Chordata > Aves > Falconiformes > Falconidae > Ibycter > Ibycter americanus. Next base: position 14,322,804 of record JAVJGI010000060.1, read on the forward strand.
ATCCAAGGAACTCTTCTTTTGCTTGTTCTGCCAAAAAAACAAATGGAAGCTGGTCATCAGTTTCCAAAGAATAGTGTTACTTGAATAGTATAACTTGATTTGATGTAGTATTTGATACCTGATTAAACAAGCCTGCGTACTAAAACAATATAAACAACACTGGGTTTTGACCTGTAAAGTTCTCTTAAAATTTTGTTCAGTCCATTGGGTTTCCTTTAAAATGCTGTAGGCTGTTGCTATTTCTTTGTTTAGTCTTGCCATATACACTATGCCTACAATTTGCCTGCTTAAATTTTTCATTAAACTTTTCGGACTGGTTTTAGCTGAACCTTTTATTAGTATATACTGTATAATTAGGAAATGAGAGATTCTGTAGTGTTGGGTTTTTTTTCTTGAGGCTTTGCTATAAATGGAGCATAGTAATTAATATTTATAGATTGCTTGAAAGGATTAAAATGAAGAACTGAACTACACAAAGAAACCACGTGTATCTGATTAGCGTCATGTATACCGTTCAGCTTTCTCCTCTTCATTTGACTGGGAACAACAGACAAGAAGCGTTTAGATCAGAGTTACCTTTTGCAGATCATATGCCTTGTATCTGGCATTTGTACTGGAAAGTGTTATTTGAAAATTAAAGTACAGATTATTTCTCAATAGTTCAGTTTGTTGTTTCTTAAAGTACTATGAAAATCCAGCCTGTAGCATGAAATGGTTGTCTAAATGTTTTACTTCTGTGAGTTGCAAAATAGCATAAACATTATTTGCTCCACTTCTCTTTATTCAAAGGCTGAAGATGCTGTGTTCCGGGAATTCTGTGAAGAAATCGGTATAGAAAATATTCGTGTGTATGAACAAGAACATGTGAGACAACAAGAGGAGATTGATAAGAAAAGGTGATACTTGTAACTGAAATGTAAAAAAGTGGTTTGTATTAGATTTGGCACACTGGTAAATGAGTAACTCTGTCATAGGAAATACCACAAAAACCTAGAAGACTGTAGAAGGTTATATTACCACTGTAAGGATTATTTAGCAGTTGCACTGCTATGATTTGGGTTTATTAGACAATTATAGTCAGTGACATTTTGCAACAAACATGAAAGATAAAATTTACTGGTTTAGTAGCACTGTTGTAGAAGAATAAAGCAAAGAATAGTTTTCTAAACTCCATGTTGAAAAATGGCTCACAGACTGAGGATGGCATGAAGGCTCACTCATGTATGAAAAATCTTAAAGGAGAACTGGGTGTAAGGTGCAGTGATTAGGTATAGGAACATGCTGTTAAGGAAAACAGGGTCTTAATTTTCTCACAGGCAATCTTAGCTGGTATTCCCCTCAAACAGGCACATGTCACAGGACCACAAACACATATCTTAACGAGAATGTTAAAGTGAACTATCTCCTTGTACTGCAGGAATTTTCAGGCAGATGATAGTTTGTGCATTTCCTGACTTTATAGAAAATACACCTTTTCTATATGAACTAGTATAATAGCTAGCACTGAGCTCCATTTTCTTTTCAGTCATCTCTTCAGCTGCTAAGACACTCTGGTTTTCAGAAACTAGTCCAAATGTATGTGTTTGGACTAGGGCTGCAATGAGGTAATAGCGTGGTGTGTTCCGTTGCAGTTAAAGCACCTGCTGGCTGAAGTGATTCAATCGTTTATGTTTGCGAGAACTGAAGTCTGGTGAAGTGTAAGAAGTCAGAACAACGAAAAGAGGAGCTTTTCGCATGGCCTTATGCTGCACTGCACATACAGCCTTGGCCTTGCTTGTGCTCTGACTTGCCATCCTGTAAGCCTGTGCTGTGGTGCCTTCTGGCCCAGGTCTAAAGAGCATGGAGCTGGTATTGTGCCAATGGTTTGCCAGAACAGGTGCAGTCTTAGTAAGTCATTTGGGAAGCTCAAAATTCAGAGGCAGACAGTAACAGCTGAGAGGGTACCTTTCTTTAAACAGTCATTTAATTTTACTTCAGTCCTTTGTCACAGCAGCATATGAAGAAGTTTCTGCCATTGTACCCCTGTAAACAAATACAGGTCTCAGCTGAGAGATGATAAGCAAGCCTGAATATGGCTTAAAAAGCTCTGGTCTCATGCTTCTGAATTGTCATCTCCCAACTGAGATGGGTTCCTTATAATACTCAGATAAACATACATGCCAATTGACTAGGAGGCTTGTGGAGGCTGAGCAGAGGGTGCAGGCACTGAATGAATCCATGGCAGCAGTGTAGCTTTTCCCCAGCTCATATCTGCGTCATTTACAGGTATATCATTCATACTGAGATACTAGAATTTTTAATGTCACTTTCTATATTGAGAGTGGCCATGCTGTGTCTTTATATTGTATTTATCACTGTGGTTTCGTAACTTCCAGTATATCCACAGGATGTGGTGTAGTGGAATCAATGATCCAAATGTATGCAAATTTTTGTGTTCACATAGAATATAGCATTTTTACGTTTTCACTTTGACTATTTAGATACATATTGTAATAACTTCACAGTTACTAGCCTGCTTTGTAAGTGTTGGTTTGAAATACTGTACCTTGACTAGACTGGAGTTTGAAAACCAGAAGACACGACTAAACTTTCAGCTAGAATATAATCGTGATCATCTACAAAAGTTAACAAACACAGTCAACAAGTTGAGGGAGACCATTCGTAAAGATGAAGCTGAGATTATCGGGCTACAGAAGGTAACTGTGAAATATACATATATATATATGGGACTGAGAGGAAAGAATGCATTGAATTACAATTTTGAATAAACTTAGTTGATGCTGTTGAGTAATTCTTCTAGGGCTTAATTCAGTGCTGACTTTGTAAATGTTAGAAAAATGGAGTTGCACATTGTCATATTAACTTTAGAATAACCTGTCAATTAGGGTGCTTACTAAAAATTAAAATTGGAATTACTGTATGTGCAGTATGACAAGGCAGCGTATGGCTACAGATAAAACTAGTAGCATGCGGCTGAGATTCATTAGAAGGTTTTCTGAGTAATAGTAAACAACTCTTGGTGCTTTGCATCTTTAAGTGCTTCACAGCCACTAATAGACTTTAAATAATTCTATGAAAACTAATTCAGATTTTTAGTTGAAATAATATGGATGGATTCCTCCTTCATAGTGTTATTTATTCATAACTAGCTTTTTTGTTGTGTTAATGTTGCCTGTTAAATAAACTATGCTTGTGGTGGAAAGTGAAGGAGAAAAGATGTATAATGGTGCTATAAATAAAAAACAAAAGTGAAATTTAAAACTGCCCCAGAGTGGGCAGAAAAACCCGCTTGCATCATTTGAACTCTGTATTTTAACGTTAGAAGACATGCATTTCTGATACTGAGGAAAAACAGTAGACCTTTACTCAGTCATGCACAAAAACATGTCTGACTTCATGCCTGTGTGGATAATTCTTCCGAAATGCAACTTCGAGCAAAATCAGATATTTTTGTCCTGATTGTATTAAATTCTGAAGATACTTTGGATACTGCAACAGCAGTAAGTCTTGATTACGTTGCCATACTACTAGGCTCTTAAGGACCGTGTCTTCATGCATGTAGTGTTAGGTTTACTATATTCTAGCACCTAATTTCTAGCAATTTAGCAGTGGTATGGGTTATGTAAGGGAAGACTCTTCAAGAGTACCTCCACAGATTCTTTGTTCTCTGCAGAGTACCTCAGGATTTAACTTTAATGAACATTACTTTCTAAAGGATTTCAAGTTACCTTAGGTGTTGCTAAACATATTGTAGATGTACAGCAGATGGGATCCTTCTTGCAGGGCTAGGGGACTAACTGAGGGAAAGGGAGTAGCCTACAGATCTTAGGTGTCCTAGGATCCCTGCCTTGTTTGATGGCTTTATAGTTTAGTCCGGGACAGTCACAAATCCAGAGCTGGCTGTACGTATGTGTACAAAACATCTGGATCTTCCTATGTGTAAGACAGGCTGTTTTCCCATTGCCTTTCAGATTTTGTGCTGTAACACATTTGAATGTATTAAAACAGGTTTAAACTTTAACTCTTTCTTTCTGTGTAATAAAGGTTCCATATCAAGGTTTTCCATGAAAAATTACAAATGTGAATATTTCTATACAGGATGAGGAAAAGCTGCTAGAAAAAGTGAATGAAATTGTGGAGGAGCAGCAACGTCTTAAGGATAGATTAAGTGCTCATAAATCTAAGGTTATAAAAACCCAAAATGAAGTTGAAGACTTCAGAAAGACATTGTTAACTCTTAATAGGTAATTACTAATTGTACTGCTGCGAAGACAATGTGATAATATTTAGAAGTGTTTTAGTGATCAGATGTTTGAATTTCTTTTGTTCTGCTTTCCTGTGAAAGATTCATTAGAGACACGGTAATTTGCACTTACAGTATGCATTAGTCAAAAAGTGTTTCTAATTCAGTAAGTGGTTCCCAAAAGTAACACGAACAAGATTATTTCATGAGAGCCATCCCATAAACCATACAGAATAACATCATCTTATTATCTGCCTAGGTTTGGGTTGTCTTGTGATTTCTGGTAAGTATGGATTAGCTTACAACTTGATTGGGGGGGCATATTAAGTTTGCTGGTAGTTTCATATTTTTGTTTGAGTTGCACAGTTGATTCCATTAATGAGAATTTTTACTCTTTTTTTTCCTGGTTTCAATGTTCTCATTTTCTCCAGGCCTTTTGAGTGGTGGATACCTTAAATTAATATTAGGACACTACTTTGTCCTTCCTGGTCTTTTAAATCACTTTTGGAGACAGTTTATGCTTCAGTTTTCTTATGCTTGCTTATTATTGATATGTTTAGTGTCTCTTAATCAGGAGTCTTCTTTTATGTTTAAAAAAACCAACGTGTTGGCACAGTGTGGTTAGGGGAACTTGTGAAATTTTATATAAATTCATTTTATATAAACTAATTTATGTAAACACACTTTATAATGTGTCATTTTAACAGTATAAGACTGTTATGTCTCTGCCTTATTTAGCAACTTGATGCTATCAAAGGAGTTTGTTGCAAAGAATGAAGGTGTATTTCAAGAAGAATAATGATAAAAGATAGTTGGTTAAAATTTAAAAGGATCAAATCTCCGTACATGCTCAGCAGAACTGAACAGAGTGTAGTAACGGTTAGGAAAGGTGGATGTACATACTGTAGTGTGAACTTGGCAATATTCTGAAACTATATCCGCACTACTAGCATTTACCTTGCGATAGAATTAAGAGGAAATACAGAATAGCAGAGTGTTAGCTTGCATGCTAAAATGGTGTGTGGTTCTCAGCTCCCTCTTGAGTAATTTGGGAGAATTAAGGGGATGAAAGAAGTTAAGTACCACCTTCCTTATGTTTGATGGGGATTGTCGGGGAAAAAGCCCTCTTTGTGCTTGGTAACTTTTTCATGCTGTATGGCTGTGGATGTTATTGGCAGCGATGCTTCTGCTCTTCAGGTTTTTTTGTGCCTTTTGTGTATGTAGGGAAACTACAAAATTACAAAAGGAAGCTACAGCTATAGAAACCTCCCTGGAAGAGAAAAGATTAAGACGACATAATATGCTTCTTGAATGCAAGGTGCAGGACTTGAAAATAAAGCTCCTGTCTGGATCACTGGATGACATCAGTGAAGTAGAGGTACTTTAAGTGTTTACAGAAGATAGATATCACGGAGGAGCAATTGTTCAGAAATTCTTGAATTTAAAAATACTTGTTTTTCCTTACAGAACTGTTTGTCTTGCCTAGTAATGTTAAAATAAATAAAACATTTTAATGTGATTAGGCCTCGTCCATTTAAGAGAAGGATTTTTGTTTATTTTCATAGACAGAAATATTGTTTACAAGTATTTTTGCTTGTGATTGAAATGTATTCCTGTGAAATAAATGTAAAATTCTTGTGGTATAAGAAAACTGGTATGAAGTAATATTCTACATGTAGATATGTTGGAGTACACGCAGGGATCGATGCGGAAATGTAAATAAATATGGTATGTACATGGATTGAGATAATATTTGGTTAATCATCGATAATACAAATGCTGTCCAAAATCTAAAACCGGGGAGAGGCTAAAATAGATATACACCTGCTGTCAGAGGATTGACCCTCATTAGTTTTCTGTCTTCCCTCTTTGCAGTGTATCTTTTGTGAGGAGAAATTAAACTTTCTCCACTGTTACAAAAGAAAAGAGCTATGGTTTTGAAGGACTTGTAATGTAAATCTTTCCAATCAGTAGATACACAGTATGCACATTGTTCTAAATATATTACAAATAAATCACTGCTGTTTTCCTCTTCGCTTCAAACTGAAATTAGCAGATGTTTTCATCTTCATTTCAGCAGTGCATTTTTTAATTAGATTTAACTTTAAGTAGATCTTCACTAACTGTTAACTCCATTTTGGTTAGGGGAGGAGCTATGGAGTAAGTTTACCTCATGCCATGTTACCACTGTCTCCTCATTTTATATCCTTTTACTGTATTGTTTTAACAGTTTAAAAGTTAACTGTCATTTCTGAACTGGAATGTGCTTCATATTTATAGCTAGGAACTGAAACAGAAGGCACTCGGACTATATCAGGTATCTATGAAAGGGAAGAGGCAATTCAGATAGACTACAGCAGCCTAGCAGAAGAGCTGAAGGTATTTTTTTTGTTTTGTTTGAAATTATTAGAGATTGAGATTTTTATTTAAAATCTTATTTGTTGAAAATATTTATTCTTCACCCTAGTCTTGAAGTGAAACTTATTAAAAATACTGTTAAGCTTAAGTGTGTGTGTGTGTGGTTTGGTTTTGCAATCATATATAGCACTAACAGGTTCTGGATAGGTCAGTTTCCCATATAACTAAGTTTAGTTTAAAGCTTACCTAAACCATAAAAATAGAATGACGAAATAATAAATACAACTCTGATTTTTATTTTTTTTTTTCCTTCCTCCTTTGCCTTCTGCCTTTAAGTTCCAACACAATATGTTATGATTCAGAACTCTTGAAACCAGTTATTGGCTGCCAGGGAGATTGTACCACTTTCTCTCTAGTATTTTCAGAGTCTGAGACTTACCATACTTCCCTCTTGTCCTGGTTTCAGCTGGGATGGAGTTAATTTTCTTCTTAGTAGTTGGTGCTGTGCTGTCTTTTGGCTGTGATGTGAGAGCAATATTGATAACGTGCTGATGTTTTTAGTTGTTGCTGGTTGATGTTTATACTAAATCAAGGGCTTTTCAGTTCCTTGGGCCCTGCCAGCCAGAGGGCTGAGGGGGGCACAGGAAATTGGGAAGGGACACAGCCAGGACA
>JAVJGI010000060.1:14330176-14344255 GCA_035590275.1 Ibycter americanus
AATTTCTTCCTTTGCTTTGCTTGCGCGAGCAGCTTTTGCTTTACCTATTAAATTGTTCTTATCTCAACCCTTGACTTTTACATTCTTTTCCGGTCCTCCTCCCCATCCCTCTGGGTCAGGGGGAGTGAGCGGGTGGCTGTGTGGTGCTTGGTTGCTGGCTGGGGTTAAACCAGCACACCTCTGTAACAGGCTGTTAGGTCGTGTTTTCTCAGCATTTTTTTGTAATTTTTTTTTTCCCTTTTTAATCATAAGGAAAAGAATTGAATGTCAGAGGCTAGGTACAGAGCAAGGGATGAACCTGTTACCAGAACATGTCTTGAAGAATTCATCAAGAACCTGTCTTCAAAGGTTTTCCTTACAAATCAAGTAGTGAAGCCAGCCAGTCCCCCTCCTGTGTTGCATTTTAACCCAGACTTCTAGACTGAAGGCAATTTGTCTGTTTTCTAGGGGTCCTGTGGAAGAATACTTAGGACCTAGTAAATTTTTATTCTGAGAGCTAAGACTGCGTGGAGTTTTGTGTTTTGCTGTGTTTCCAGTTAAAGCTATTAGATGAGTGGGGTACTTCTTCTAGAAACCATGAGGGTTTGTCATACATGTTGAAATGTCTTGGCCTAAAAGCAAGTTTTATTGCTTTAGTATTTTTATTTTTTTTTCTTTAGGACCTAGATTCTGAAGAAGAGATAGAGGATCATCTGATCCAGATGCAGCAGGAAATAAAATCTAAAGAGAATACTTTAATGAAGACAGCTGCTCCAAACCTGAGAGCAGTAGAGAAATTACAGATAGCTCGGGAAAAGTTCCAAGAATCAGTAGATGGTAACACTGAGTCTTTCATATTAATCTCTGTTGTGATTTTGACGCTTTTCACCTTAATTGAAATTCCTTTTTCTGGGGTTGGTCCTGCTGGCTTTGCTTCTTTCAGATATTAAGGTATTTTTTTGTGCTCATGTATTTATCTTCAGTTGTCTTTAATTGTATGTAAGCACTTATATTAACATACACTTTACTGTGCTGTAGGTTATTGAAATACAGTTTATGATTGGAAGGATACTTTGTGGCCAAATGACATCATAAAGTATTTTTACTTATTTTCTAAAAATTACTGACTCTAATCATAACATTATTTACTTTTTTCTTAAATAATTGAAGGAACATACATATGTTGTCCAGAACTCAGTCACAAGCATTACTGCAAAATTATTGGTATCCTCAACTAACAATATATTAAGAAAACCAAGGAGTTCTGAAGCTGTAACACGTAAATGCTGGTGCTGCTTAAGGCTGCCCAGCTTACAGAAGGAATTAGGAGAGGAAATTTGTTCATTGCTCCAGATGAATGTGGCATAGGGCAGATCTGAATACATCTCAGTTTTTCAGGTTTTGGGGTCTCCATTTGAAATCTGGAAGGAAATTCATAATACTGGTATGCTCCTTGTATGTACATTAGAACCTTTTTATGCAATAAATATTTTCCTTTGTTTGTTATGGTATACAATATATATTTGTTCTGTGTATTTGCTTAGAGGCTTATTAAGAAGTAATTTTAAGTAATTTTTAATAGCTTTTGAGACCAGCAAAAAGGAGGCCAGAACGTACAAGCAAGAATTTGAAGAGGTGAAGAAAAAGAGATATGAGCTTTTCAGCCGGTGCTTTGAGCATGCCTCCATAGCTATTGATCAGATCTACAAGAAACTTTGCAGAAACAGTAGTGCCCAGGTGCGTCGTGTTCTTAGGTGCTCAGTTTAAAAGGTCTACTGGATGCTTTGTTATCTAGAATAAGAGAATTTAGTAATAGTTCTATGTTTCCAAAGACAGTTTCAGTCCTGAAGAAGAAAATTACACAAATAACAAGACTTTGGAATCTTACAGTTAGAGGAGGAATAGGTAATATGCCAAAGCATGCTTGACATTAGACAGAGAAGTGCGGTCTACAGTGTTAACAAAATTGGGAACTACTCAGTTTCGGTTAGTTTTATTCTTTGTATTTAGCAGACTTGTAAATTATCATGACACAAATGTGAGATACATTCAAGTACTTCAATTTAAAAATAACGTTGGTTTACAGATCTGGTGATACAATAATAAGTAATTAAAAACACTTAATCATTAGTATAGATAAAACTAAAAGTCATAAATCACTATTTCAGTGCTAGTGTTCATATGAGGTTTTGAAGCTTCTTATACCCCACTTAAACACTTTAAAAGGACAGACTTAATATGTTTGCAACTTTTAAGAAACCTGTAGGAAAAACTCTCACAATTGTATTAATCTTTGCTAGTGTTCCAGTATTAACGCCAAAAGTAAAGAGGAAACTTCCAAATGCTTTGTTTACATCAAATTCTGTAGATGGTTGATGTTTAAAAGTCTCAGGCTTGAACTCTTGTCTGTCTTAAACTTCAGATTTTGTGTTTTCCCTCAGAGTCAGATATCCAGTGAACACCTTAAATATCTTCAAATAATAAAGTAGAAATAATTTAAAATATATAAATAATAAAGCATTTCTTTCTTCGTGATTACTGGGCATATACCTTCTTCCCTAGACTAAATATCAGGAAGGTCTTGACTTTGAATCACTCTGTAACAACCAGTATTTTCCAGGCGCGTTGCTAGAAATAATTAGTTGGGTGCTGTCTTCCTGTGGCATGTGATGCTCTGCCTTGATTTGTAACCTACGGTCAAGAGATTATCCTGCGATTAGCTGGGAAGCTAAAACTGCCTACTAGATACTAACATAGCAGCTAAAGGAAGCCAGTCTGATTGCACTGAAGGGAAGTGATTGCTCTGTGTGATGATTGCTCTGGTTAGCTGAGGGGAAAGGGTTAGCTCTGAGGTTTGCCATCAGAGGAAGTGGCCTAGGTTGCAGCTTGAACAGCTGCCTTTTAAGCAACCTTAACAAAAAACAAACATGAAAATTTCTTAATACTTATTAATATATTAATAATACTTTACTATCTAGTCAAAAAAGAGAAGCTTTGATAGATTGAGTTAGTTTAACTTCCAGACATAGACTCAGAACATGCACTGAATGTATGGCTCAGTAAAATTTATTTCATCAGCACATCATGTGCTAAAGTACTTTAAAAGAAACGACTGCTTAAGAAATTGCACATACACAGATTCATTACTGGGGTCACCACCAGTTCTCTTTCATTCATGTACCCTAGTAAGCTACAATTTTTGTAGCTAACAGTGTCCGTACATATTCCTTTTGCATAGATACATGCAGTGGCATGGAACTGGGAGTTGCATTGCAAGATACTTGACATGTTTACAGCCTGAAGAACATTGTTACAACAATGACAGGCATTCTCAGCAGAGAAAAGGAGGAAAATATGCATCCCTCCAACAAAACAAAGATACTGCAGGTGCTATTACTTCCTTCCAGGACTATCTACCACAGAAATTATTTTAAATCAAATTATGTGTAATGTTTTGTTTTCTTTTTCTTCCACTGTGTCTGTGATCTGAGAGGAGTCATTTGAAATGAGTGTCAACTAAGGAAGTTTTTCTTTTATATGTATCCGCTTGTGTAGAGGGGAAGAGACTGCATTGTTTTATTGTCTCTTTAATGGAGAAAAATAAACTATGTACCAATTAGCTTATCAATCATACTTTTTAATGATTTGGTAAAATGGCCATTCCTTTAAAATAATACTTTGTAGTTTTTGGACTTGGGAAGCAGGATGTAAAGTATAGAGAAAGGCTACCTATATTAAAATCTTTCTCCATCTCAAAGCTAGGTTTTGTAAAACTAACCTTTCACAAAAAAGTGTCATTTTGAAGTATATTTACTTTGGAACAAAAAAGAAAACTGCTTTTGAAGTCTAAAATTCTAATAATAAAAATTAGAGCAATTACATAAAAGGTGATAAAATCAAGTTTATTTAGTAATTGAAAGTTTGTATATAACAAATATGTGAAGCCATTTCCAAAATGGTTTTGCTAATTAGCCTCCTGGCTCATGGTTCGTTAAGAAAGGCATATTCACTGGGAAGTTTTATAGTACTACTCTTTGGTATAGATGAACAGGTGTTTCCTACAAATGAAGCTAACTTACCAGCTTCAACACTAGCTCAGTCAGTATTTAAGCCTAAAAATTATCCATCTTAATAATTTTATAAACGTCACTATTAATAATGAAATTTATGCATTTCCAGGCATTCCTTAGTCCTGAAAATCCTGAGGAGCCTTATCTGGAAGGCATTGGCTTTAACTGTGTGGCCCCAGGAAAGCGCTTTATGCCAATGGACAGTTTGTCAGGAGGTGAAAAATCTGTGGCAGCTCTGGCTCTTGTGTTTGCTATACACAGGTAAAAGAAATATTATGGTATTACCCGAGTATGTGGCTGAGTAAGTGGCAGGAAGATTGATAGTGTTAGACTTACAAATGTGTTAAAACTGATTTGCTAATAGAGTATTCAAGCATTACTGATGTCCTTATTCTTTACCTGTCATTACTATTTATCAAAATTTTATGATAGAGTAAGTGAATCTCTAAAATAATCAGAATGTTTATTAACATTTTTGCATCTAAATGAGAAATTACTGTCTTGTCTTCTACAGTTTTCGGCCAGCACCTTTTTTTGTTTTAGATGAGATAGATGCTGCCCTGGATAACACAAACATTGATAAAGTAAGTTGGTCCCTTTCACCTTATCCTTTTATCAAGAATATAATATCTTTTGTAGAAGGACCGCTACTTTTCATTACAGGCTCTTTGGATAAAGAGGTTGATTACACTGCCTTAACCTGTTCTAAAATATATATTGCGTTTAGGACTGAAATAATGGTTGTATGAGATGTTAAGACTAGGGCTAGGTTTAAATTGATAGAAATCTAAGTGGGTTTTAATCAGTCTCCAAACTGTGGAGTTGAGAAAAATAGGTCAGGAGTGTGAAAGCATGCTGCATGACCACATGTGGTAGAGTCTGACACGAAGGTCACTTGTGAATTGCTAGTTGGGTTTGTTTGGTTGGACTTTTTAAGTCCTTTTGAGTTCCCTTAGTTCTAAGTAGAAAGGAGTGTATCTGCATGTTGAAGTCGAGTCATTCTATCACTGGAGTATTTATTTTTAGTTCGCCTACTAAATATTTTTAAGTTAATACCAGTTAAGGGCTATCACTCCCATCATTCTAGTCACATGAATTCTTCATTAAAGCAGCTTCCTGTTCTCCTCTCAGTTTCTCTTTGCTGTTTTGGTAATAACCTTTCACTGTAACAAAAACTTACGATAGAATACAAACAGTAAAGATTGCCAACTGTAGATTTCAGCCTCTGGGAGGAGACAAGGAGATTGTATGTAGGAGAGGAATCAAAAGGATCTCTGCAGGTTCCTGGGTTTTCTTCTGTGGAAACGTTCCTTTCCACATAAAGATCAAGCTGTAATTCTCATTGCATTAATAGTGTTGTGAGTCTTGGTAGATCCTAACAAACAAAAGCAGTTTTATAAACACCAAACTTCCCTCCCACCCCCCTTTCCTAAAGGAGTTAACTGTGATGTGCCAAGTGCAGCAGAGTTTGCTTGGAGGGTACCTCTATAGTAGACAGCTGGGGAAGCTCCACTACTTGTACCTGCCAGATAGAATTCAGTCTCGGAGGTTACTGACTCAGTGTAGCATTGTGAGAAGTGTTTTCCTGAACCCGAGTTCCTTAAACGTTCCTTGGGCTACAAGTCCATGAGGGATACTCATCATCCACTACTTCCGAACAGATGATAATGCCCCAAGTTTGCTTTAACTCAGTCCAGTGTGTTTCAGCAACACCAGATGAGATGTAATGGGACTGTAATGAAAATAACTAAGCAAGTTTTAGGGTTTGGCTCTCAATGACATGATTAGAAACAAGATTATACATCAAGAGATCACAAAACACCTCTGTGATCTAAGTTTTTTAGGAGGGTACACTTCTAGTTACTAGTCTTTCACTCAGGACCCCTGTGAGTTGACATATAACAGTTGAAGATCACGTATTCTGGTTAAATACCAGTATTGTGTTTTCTGGATGTTAGTAAATCTGGAGTCAAATGTATCATGGCTGATGACTTAAGAGTTAGGCAGGCTGCCTCCACATTTTCCTTTACTGTCTTTCCTGTCTGCTATTACACTATTTCATGCTGAATTTCACATTTTTGCCTTTTATCAAAGTTGCACTGTATCGAATGATTAGTACTTCCTATCTCTGCAGACTTCTGTGGTGGTCTTTTGGATACAAGGGTAGAATTCTCCGTGGTTCTGTCTGGAGCTGGGCAGGGATCCCAGATCATGCCTAAAAAAACTTGTAGGCTGTTACCTGGATGACTTTAGTTTATCCACTAAGTTCCTGTTTCAGTTACAGATGCAGCAGTTGCCAATTATGTACACATTCCATGAAGTTCATGATTTCTAGCATATTATCAACTTTCCATAGAGACTACAAATAATGCATTAACACAGCTAATGAGAGACACAGTAATGAGGCACTTGGCTGCAGTTTGCCTTTCTGAGTAGGCTTATTCTGACACAACTGGCAGAAGAGATGTCCACTTTATACCTAAGAGCGAGCTAAGCACCATTCTTCCAAATGCTACAAAGAATAGCTGATTTTTCTTTTATGCAACTGGATTTCTTAATTCAAATGTATTTGAAATCTGGTTTACTTTTCTTCAGATAAAAATCACGTTCATAGCCTACAAAAGACTGTCATTAATCTGACTGGGAAGTTATGCTGAGCTTCCTGCTTTGAAGTTGAACTGGGCTTCTACCCGTTTTGTAACCTCCATGGCTAAAGAAGCGCATCTCCAGTAAGGCGGGAGGATACCGGCTGCATAGCCCCTGTCCAGAACGTCCTGTTTGGCTTACTGCCCTTGTGCAGCCTTTTTCCTGCCTGCTGCTCCCCTAACAAGATGCAGTGTGGAGGAGTTGGAGCAGGATTACTGAAAGGGTGTGCTTTTTTCACATTAGCAATATGAAGCAGGCAACCTGTGACACAGGCTGTGATGTATAACATGCCTGGAGAGCAGCTGCCCGTGTAATGCAGGAAGAGGGTGACAAAACAGTGGTTTCCTAGAAAATTCCTTTCATTGGCTTCAACATCACTGGTATCCAGGTTTTATGCTTAGAACCAAGTCTTCTTCTTTGCATTCTTTCCATTTAAGGATTTACTAAAGCAGATCTCCAATAATTTACTTGTAATTATACTGTAAAATGAATGTGACTTTCTGTAACTCACTAAAGGTGGTTCTTCCATTAAAAAAAAATTACTTCCCTATCACATGGATATAACTGTGCAGAGAAAAGTCTAATTAAAAAGGTACTGGGTTTCCTTTATTCAGCAGTTAAGCAGTGTCCCACAATATAAATTTATTCAGGTGCCAATTTACATTTGTACCTTTATTTTATAGATCATTGAAAAAAACGCTGCTGTCCGCATATGAATTAGCGATCGTAGTATACAGCCAGTAACAATCTTTTCACGCTTTTTTTCCTTGTTAGGAATTTCCACCTTCCTTTGCAGTTATATTAAGTAAAATATTTTTCATTGGTACTGGCCTTTTTCTATAACTTTTTATTAATTGGAGTGAATGATTATTTTCATACACGTTTTCAAAAAGCAGCAAATTTGAGGGGTTGCCTTGAGAACATACAAAGTATCTATCTTAAGACCATTTTATTTCTGCTTGTATCCTGCTTATTTCAAACTGAATTACTGGATTCTGCAGCTACCCTAGTTCAGTTCTTTCCTTATCATTCCCTAACTATAGCATGATTTAAGTCTGCCAGAACTGACTGACTAAAATATTTGGCTTCTTTCCAAAGGTATCAAGTTTCATTAGAGAACAGGCACATCAACAGTTCCAAATGATAGTTATTTCTCTAAAGGAAGAGTTTTATTCCAAAGCAGATGCATTGATTGGAGTGTGTCCAGAGGTAACAATTATTACCAAATTTTATTAAATAATAGACGCTGGGTTTCACCGAAGTACTGTGTTATTGCAGTGAATTGTATATAGTTGTGTTGCTGGATTTGAACTTTGTGTTCAGAAATAAGTGCAGGTACTGGCTCACTGAAGAGATCATTTTTGTAACTCAAGCTCATTATTGTATCTCATAGTCATTTATGAAATGCTTATTTCAATTAACAGAAATATTTTAAATTGTGTGATCCTTCCTCTTCTCAGTATGATGACGTTATGTTCAGTCGAGTACTGACTTTGGATCTTACCGAGTACCCAGACGTTGATGACCAGGATGGAACAGAGAAGCACAGACGCAGTTCTGTTTCAGAATAAAGTGTAGATGATGCCAGGGCCAGGTGACAAAAGCAAGAACTGTGTTTACAGCTGACTGTTACAAATCTGAGTTTGAATGTGGCTACTAGAGGTTGATACTGAAATGTTTGTCTGTCAAATGAAGCAGTTTCTGAAGTATTGATGGAAGCAACTGTTATTCATTGATACAGTTTTGTTAACAAGAGATAGCCAGGGGTGGTCACTGAGGCATGTAAAAGCCTGCAAAGCTTTCTCTTCAAACGTTTTGGGGTTTGTTTGCCTTAAGATGAAGGATTACAGGTTCATTCACATAAGCACGCTATTACAAAGAATAAGCCTCTTGCTTTTCTTATGAAAAGTATTGCTGTATCTCCAGCACGCTGTTTAGATGCAACCTTTACAATCTCTCTTTTGTGTTGCAGCTGCATGTATTTGCCTTCAGATAAGATTATTTCCTGTTTTTAAAATAAGATACTGGAATCTGTCCATTATCTTATATGACACCCACTTATTTCAGTCTTCCACTGCAACCTTATGAAAATTCATCATGAGCTTTTGTAAAGTTAACTAGTATCTCTATAGGTGTGATGTAACCTAGAAAAATTTCACCTTTGAGGTATTCTACCCACACACAAGTGAAAAGCATAAAACAGGTGTGAGTCAGATGCCATGTGGGTAGCAGCCCTAGAAAAAAAGGATATTGGTTTGCAGTTGAGATTGTTGTTATGTAGCTGTCCCAGTAAAGTCAAGGCAGCCATGCTTCATCTAAGAAGCAAAGTTAATGAAGTTGGTTACAGAACACTGTTTGAGGAAGCTTGAATCACTTTCCTCTGGCTTATGTTTCACCTCTGAAAGCTCTTCAGCATAATTTGGTTTGTGGTTGTTCCTAATAAAATTACATCTTCTTATGTTCAATATACCAACTTCCTTTCATCTGCCATGCTGCTTATACATGTCTGCCTTGTAACATATTGCTGATACTGTGCTTGCTGCACACAGTGGATGATGTCTGCACATGTGGGGTTACTGCATGAGGAAGGAATGACATGCAAGCAGTAGATAATGTGTTCCTGTAGGAACACATTTCAGTAAAATAAATATGCCCACCTGCACTGTAGACATCTTTATGAAATACTTATGTTGTTGCCATGCTTTATTTAATAAAATTATTTACTCTGAGTGTCAGTCAGTTGTGAGTTAGCATCAGTCCCTTAATTCAGAATCCCCTGACAGATGTGGAAATCCTTACAGTCGTGTTAAGGATGAATAGAAGAGCAGCCTCTAGTGCCTTTCAGTGATCTTTGACCCACATCAGTCTGCATATTTCAAGTAGAGAAGGTTTGGTTTAAGGGTTTTTTTTAACCATTTGATAGGAACAGTTGGTTGAAATAAAAGAACAGTCTGAAGAATGGTGAAAGCTACATCTTTTAGCTACTACACAAGAATGGTCTGTTTGGCTTTAAATATTTTACTAAAAGAGTGTATGCCATCATCAGAGATGTCCTATCACCTTTATTACACAGCTTGAGCAAAACAATAATAAATCATCAGCAAGTTTGTTTTCAGTATTTATTATTATTAAAAAACAATATGAAGTAGAAAAAGAGCCATCTACAATAGAATCGGCAAATATCATTTAACATGCCAATTTGTATGGTTAGTTCTTTCATGGTACTTGGGTAATAATTTGAACAGGGCCTTAAAAAAGGCCCTGTTCCATTTCTCTGTTAAGTGAACGAGTGGCAGGTTCTGTCCCTTCTGACTGTATTTTAAACCCTGAGGTAACTGCAAGGCAGTCTCATCCCTAAGATGACTAAAATATATTCTTTGATGGGGGAGAAAAACAAAACTAGGCATTTCTACCTTCCCTTGCTGTGTATGTTAGGCATTAAAATAACCACTTCCTTACTCATCTGCTTTTCAGGATACAGATAAATGGCACTTGAGTCAGGGGAGGCTGTTGTACAAGTTGCAGTTCAGCAGTGTCTACAAAACTGAAGAATCGCCAATGCTAGATAAAACAGATAAGTTCATTGTTGCCAAAGGGGGGGGATACGATTTCTTAATGTGGATCTGACTTCAGGCACAGGATAAGGAGTTACATAACTTCAGGGCTGGGCTTGAATAATTGCAGTAATCAGGGTCATAAATAGCTCATCTCATCTGATTAATTTTGCTACAGCTTGAAGCAACAATTTAAAGTGTTCTAAGCTGATAGATCAGCATCCAAAATAGCATGACTGATCATTTTTGAAAACAGCCAAGTCATGCTGACTAGAGAAGCAAATTTTAGAGGTTAGTCTTATAGGTAATACTATGCATGATGCTAAACAGTTTAATTTTCAAAACTGATGTATCATAAATACAATCTCTCAAAGGAGAGGATGAGTATGGTCTATGTTCAGGCTGGTGTTGCTATTGATTTTTACCTTTTAAAAACACTGCTGAAACCTTGAGAACTTATACTTGAGGTCCATAGCAATTATATCATATACTAAACCCCAGGTTTCCAGACCGTCAATCACAAAAGACAACTGGATGTTTTCTTCTGGGGGTGAAGAGACAAAAGTCAGTGTGCATGCATTGTTTAAGATTACTTTTCTAGGCAAAACTTCTTCAGACCTTCACCTACTTCAGAACAGGGACAGACTTCCACATCACAAAAACTCTACCCATCTTGGTAGTTGCTAGTCTAGAAAGAAGCATGCACTTCACTTTTAAGCTTTTCATTTTACACGAATACATGCTAGAGAATAAGCAGAAATTGTTTTTGTGACATGGGCGTAAAGGGTTGACATATCACAATTCAGACAGAAAGGTCATCTGACAGACCCTTCGCTTCCACCCCCTGTAAAACCTAATTATAGTGTGATGTGATCTTAGAAGGTGTAACAGATCAAATCCACAAGGGAACATAAGTAGGGAAACCTGACTGAAGCAACCTTGTCCAGGACTGCTAGATAGGAATGTGCCGGTATCAGGACAAAGAATGGTCCTGAACACGCTCTCCTGCAGACACTGAGGTGAGAGGCAGCTGACTAGAAAATTTCAGAATACCAGTGTTAGCAATTATGTCAGTTTAGTGCTGAGATAATTCAGTGGTAGGTGAAGTAACAGCTCTTCAGAAAAAAACCAGTTAATGCAGTGCCTAACCTTAATCATTTGAGTAGTTCAACTGAAGTCAAACTTACACACTAGTAATTGTCTATAGATATATAATTAGGTATTAACTGGTTTTAATTCTGCTATGTTAAGACTATCCGTTATCTGCTTTCAGAGATAACTGACAGTATATTCTATGATTTAAACAATATTTAAAATACTTCCATAGAAATACACTGCAAATAAGTCAGTAAGCTCCCATGTACACATGGTGCATCCTTTTCTCCCCATGTGATCTCATTCCTTAACAGACTGACAAATGAAAACAAATACTATGCTAAAAGTGTAAAATCATCAGGTTACCACGATGTGGGTTCTGGAAATGTGAAACAACACTTCCTGTTCCTAACAGCTTAGGGATCTGAATCTGAAGTGTGCAAGCAGCCTTGTGCTGACAGACCCCTGAAAAGTTCAATCTCCAGCAGCCTAACTGCAGATCAGCTCATGAGAAAAGAATACAAAACCCCTTTGTATTAAAGGCAACTAACAGGTGGTCACAGGTATGCCCAAAGTCATTTTTGATAGATTCAAACATTACCTCTGTTGCAGCTTCACCTTGGTAAGAGCTTGGTCCAACTGGCTTGAAGCACAGGCAGAGAAAACTTGCACCTGCTTCTGTGTGACCCTGCACATACAGTTTTAGTAGTATGGAAATGCCTGCAGAGTGACTAGTACGACTCTTAAACTTTACATACATTATACATTTACAGCTCTAGAAAAGGCTAAGATGCACAATTTTTTTTCCACTTAAAACCATGGAAATAGCTCAAAACCTTCCATGCAGCAGATGTGAAACACCTACTGTTAAAAAGCTTCTGGGTTGGGTTTGGTGGTTTTTTTTTTCTCTGCCATTAAATAGTGGGTATACCATTATCTGACTGCTTGATTCTCTTAGGAGAGTCAGTGCCATTTTCTCCTAACTTCCTTTTAGCACAGTCCACACATGAAGTTCCTGTGGAGGGAGAAGCAGGGGGAAGAAATATTTTAATGTTGTTACATACATGTACTTTGTATACTTTTTATTACACGCACCAAATGTTAAGATAAACACAATACTGGTCCACTGAGGTTCTTGTATTTGGATTCTGAATTGTAACACTAACCCTACTGAAAGTCTGCAACCACTTCAGTTCATCTTGACCTCTTCCCCAGCACTTTCTGGTGCTAACATACAAAACAGGAAGTAGCTAATTAATTACACAGCCGCCTTTTGAAGAAAATAATTCTTCATTTTTGTGTGATAATGCCTGTGGAGTTCACAGGTGAGATGCTGCTTTAAGAAGTCTGGATCCCTTATTCAGTTCTTGGTGTCAGCTGCCAGTGAAAGTATAAACAGTATAACTGGGCAGTAAAAATGAAAGGAAGGAAAATTCCTTCAAAAATCAGGACATCCATCCTGATGATACATTTAGATCATTTTTTTGTGGGGTATTACGCAAATCTCTGTTAAGGAGCAATTTTTTTTTTTTACTTGCTATGTATTCCAAAATACAAATAAATGGGTACTAAAATTACTTCTAAGGAGGGCTCTAAGAAGTTAGTAAAGGAGTTTTATATGAAGTAGAACTGGAAAAAGTTGTGCTCAAGTTTTTGTTTTCTTCTCCACTGATGCCTAATTATACTTTGATGAAAAGGGGATTTACGAACTTGTCTGAAGGACAGATAAGCTTAAAATCTAGTTGGAATCACAAAAAGTAATCTCTGACTTTACCTGCCTACAAGTATCTTAGATCATGTGTGGTTTTTGATTGTGAAAAAGTGGGGGTTCTTAATCTCCTGCAATGCCAAAGACCCTTACATGCAATAATGAAATCATATTTCTATATGATTTTGATGTTATTTGCAGCAGCAGCACAAATACCTTAGAAGTGTAATCTTTTTCACTTCCAAGTGTTGTTTCAAAGGGAATTTTGCTATTTTATACCATAAATTAGAATGTACTATTCCTCTGCTTACTCACAGAAGTATCACAAAGATACCTGAACAATGCTTAGCCAAAGATTAACCTTCAGTACTACAAGTTTAAGCCTGAGATTCACTCTTCTATACCTTCTTAAGGAAGACATTCAAAATAGCCAGCCACACATTTGGAAATTTAGGCCAAAAACCTCATGGCCGTTAATATTATCTTTAAATACTCTGATCAGCATTAATAATTTTTTATATACATCTTCGGTAGCTTTTCCATTCTATCATTTGTCATTTTATTGACAGCTGAAAGCCAGCAATTACCTGCTAATATGTAGAAAGAAAATAAGAGGGTAAAAAGAGAATCTGTTTAGCAGACTTTCAGAGTTAAATCAGTGCTGCACAATAATAATTTAATTACTTTGTAAATAAAAGACTTATTTTCATATCTCTGATACATTATGGAACTTTCTGTGAAAATAAGAACATTACTTACCCAACAGTGTTGTGCTGTCCACTCGATCAGCATCTAGAGAAGTGTAAGAGACAGCAACCACACAAGTTAGCATTCAAAAAGTTTTTATACCTCCATGCAACATCCCAAAACAGCAAGGTTGTATTTAGAATCACAGAATGGTTTGGGTCAGAAGGGACCTTAAAGATCATCTAGTTCCAAGCCCCTGCCATGGGCAGGGACACCTCCCATTAGACGAGGCTGCTCAAAGCCCCATCCAGCCTGGCCTTGAACACTGCCAGGGATGGGG
>JAVJGI010000060.1:14355097-14375584 GCA_035590275.1 Ibycter americanus
CCCGGCACTCCCGCACCGCCCGCCCGCCGCACCGCAAAGCCGGTACCCGGAGCTCTCCTCCTCTGCGGGTTGTTCGGGGTTTTTGTTTTGGGGGGGGGGGGGGGGTGTTGGGTTTTCTGTTTTTGTTCACCCATCCCCACCCAGGTTTTAATCTCTTAAAGCCAAAGCCTAAAAACTGAAAGGCCCTTCGCCATGGGTTATTAAGGCATTTGATTACAAACAATACTTCGTTCAGTTCCGCCGTATTTTCTAACAGCAGTGCCCCCCTTTATTTGCAACGCTGGGGGTGTCAGGTGTGTAAAGGCTGCTCCTTGTGCCGAAGGATACTGTTGCAGAACTGTACCCCCAAATTCCAGTTGCAAAACTGTGTTGAAAATGCATCATTCTCCAATTCTAAGCTTTTAAAACTGCTCATGGTACCATTTTACAGACTTTTGAAGACTTGAAGTATTTACTGGCATAAGCTTCCCAAACAGGTCCAAAAAGATGTTGCTTCTCTGCTCAGTCACTTCTGTTGTTTTGGGGCACACTCAGGATTCACAGGTCTTGCATGCCTGTATGATAGATTTGACTGTTCTCTTCTGTTCGTTAAATGTCATTGTTGTACTGATATTCTGGCATAGTTTTAGGAAGAATTTTGGTAAGGATGGCTGGTTTTGCAGATGAAACATTAAGCCATTGTTTTTACTCCATATCTGATGTTACTTTTGGCAAGAATAGCAAGAACACCGACTTCACTAACTCAGTTTGCATAAGAACATTGTGTCCTTGTGAACTGTCTGTGTAATATTCCCTAGATATCACTTCTCACTTTGTCATTTTTTTTATATTACATTGCAGTGTCCCTAGCAAGGCTTAACAAATATTTGGAGAATCATATTCGTAGTGATAAGGAAGATGGAGGACAGGATCCAAGAGAACAGGAAGGGAGAAGGCAGAATATAACTATAGTCTCACCTGAAAACTGGAGTTTG
This sequence comes from Ibycter americanus, assembly GCA_035590275.1. Taxonomy (NCBI): domain Eukaryota; kingdom Metazoa; phylum Chordata; class Aves; order Falconiformes; family Falconidae; genus Ibycter; species Ibycter americanus. The sequence goes on from JAVJGI010000060.1 coordinate 14,356,072, forward strand.
ATGGAGTTAGAGAAACTCTGCAGTGCTTCTAGCTCTTTGCCTTTCACCCTTCGCTACTGCCAGTCAGTCAGCAAGGTATTTTAACATGCTGGTATTTAGGGTTCAGTAAGCCTGAAGGTCAAAGATCTTGTGTTTTAAAAGAATCAGGTGATATTCTTCTCCCTAATCCCCAGTAACTGTGTGTGAAATCCAGCTTGGAATGCCATTTGACACTGCGTTGTAATAGTGTTGGAATGCATTACTAAATAACTTGCTGAATATCTTAGAATATTTTGTCAGCTGTAGGTAGGAGTCACAAAGACTTACTAAATATTTTCCTGAGCTTGAGACTCAAGGTCAGACTATCCTGCAGATTTACAATAGCTAAACTTCTTCTTTGTGTCGCATTAAATTAAAAAGTAATGTCAGAGGAAATACTTGTTAAGAAAGGCTCTTGACAGCTCTTCCATTTCTCAGTCTGAATCAATTAATCTGAAAAAAGTTACTACCTTTTCCTGCAAGTCTTGCTCCTTTTATATCCTTTGACTACAATAACTATTATTTAAAAAAACCCAACAGTACTCACAGAGAGCTCTGCATTCTCTTGCAAGGGGTTAAGAAAGTCACTAAGGACAGAGAATATCAATAGTTTCCAATCAAATATGGTACAAAATTAACTATATACAATACTGACGAAAGCAGGTTTAGTATACCTTTCCAAATGTACAACAAGAGGTAACAATGTATTATTATCCAATATATTTCCTTGTTATTATTTGAAATGTATTTGACAGAGACAAGCAAACACTATTACAAGAAAATTGGCATAAAGTTCAGTAGCAAAAATCATAGTGAGAAGAGGATGCTGAAGTGTGTTGTAACCTGTAAGTTTAGAAACAGGAAGGAGTTTCTTTCAAGAAGCAACAAAGAAAGGCAAGTACTGTTGCTACAACTGAGAAACTCTGAGAGGTAAAACACATACTTTAAATGAAATAACTACAGAAGCTTACTGCTTGATTCAGCCTAAGATTTATCTCTCATATTATAATAAATTCATGTGTTTATCCAAGTGTACTAAACAATATGTTAATTCAGTTGCTTATTTTGGGCTTTCCCACAGACTTTGGAAATATTACTCAAAGTGATCTAATCAGGGTAAGAAATGCAGCTGGTTGGTTTTGGCTGGAAGAGGCAATCCGTCTGATTATTCAGCTGTGTTTTTATGCACTGAGATGTAATGTTGATTTACTTTTGACATCTTGCTGTTTAATAAGTTATGATAAAGCAAATCCTAGTTTATGTTATGCCAGAACCTGCCGGTTTGAAAGAAAACAAGTAAAACTTGTAATGAAAGTTTATTGAATTTGCTGAAGGGTATCTTTAGGATGCCAGCTCACTCATGTCTTAATTTTTTTCATAGCAGGAAGCCAATTTGCCCTTGTTGATAGAGATAAAATTCCTTCTACATGCACAATGGAACTGCTAGTTACTCCCTGATAGGTGATTACTTTTTTCTATCTTGGAGCTGACTGGATCTTACTAGTTTGTCATCTTCGTAAACAGAATCGTTTATGAAATGCTTTGAAGAAGAAAGATACTATCAGAAATTCGAAGTATGTTTTCAAATGCCAGTGTCAGTTCACTTAGAGTTTAACTATGACTGAATATAGAGATTAATTTTCAAAGACAGTCTTTGACTTCCAGCACTGTATGTGTATAAGCCCTGCAGAGTGACATGATCTGTAAAATAAATCTGGATGTAACTGCAGGTGTACACTGAAGCTTATTTTTAAAGCTGCCAAGTGACAAGCACGTCTTCAGTGACGGATACCAACAATGTCTCCCTATGGTCAACTTTTACTTAACCGAGTGTAAGTACATGCAAGTTCTGCATTACCTTGCTCCTGTGTCTGTCACACTGAATTGCAGTCAGGATTCTTCAATGTGTACAGTTTGTTGCTGCTGTCCTATGCTTTCAATGAGACAGGGAAAAGATGGTAAGTTACAGCTTCTTGGAAAAAATCCCCTCCCCCCCCTTAAAATATTTAAACAACTAACAGTTATTAAATTAATAGTTATTGAATTAATAACTAATAATAAATTCATATAACTGAAATAAATTTTCTAGAGTCCAGTAATATTAGCATCAGAGAGAGTGTAATCATTTCAGTATAGTCGTATGTGGAAAGAATACATATTAAAAAGGGTAAATTATGGGAGAAATTAGTTCTGTTAGCCTCAGTCTTTCTGACCTTGACTTTAATTTGAACTGTTTGTAACGAAGTCTGAATACATGAGTTTGCTTTGAAAAACTAAGGAGCATAACTGACTGCAATCTCCTTTGATTAAATAGGGTGTCTTCTGCACCTTTCTGACAAAAACAACAACAACAAAGAAGCTCTGTCAGCATGTCAGCCCATGTTCTGAACAGCAACAATGTGTGAAGCGATGTGAAAGGGAGAAAAGCCATTCTGAAGGAGAAGCAGAACTGCAATAGGAAAAGGAGCAAAAACAAAACCAAGGAGAAGACAGCAGCAAAAAAAAAAAAAAAGAGCGAGAGATTAAAAGGTAAAAGGAAATAAAACATTATAGAGACTGGAAGGAATGGATTTAAATCACGCATATTACTTTTTGAGACTGGGCAGAGAGAAAGCCAGACAGGAAGCTGCAAATACTCGGATTTTGTTTAAGTTGCTGTTGTTAAAAAACATAACTAGGTCAGAGAAATGAACCTTGGGAATATTCTTTTAAGAACTTGTTGGTGAAGTGGCATAAAGGTCTGTCTTGGTTGTCAAATATCAGATGTTGAAAATGTTTGCCAAAATATTTGCAGAAACAAAATATATATAATGTAGGGACAAAACCAGAAGTGTTACTCTGCTTTGTTAGAACGTATCAGATGCAGTACTAAGTAATAGAGTGGTTTTTTTCTGCTTGGCTGGTCTTTTGTGGTCCAATGGCTACTTCTGCCTACACATATATTTAACAAGCTTAAAAACACAATCAACAGATCAAGCCACAAGCAAGCAGAGAGCTATAAAGGTGACCAGCACATCGGTCTGGTATGCAGTGCAGAAGTGCAGCGGAGCAGCATATGTTAAGATCTTGGACTTCTCTTGAGAACTGCAGCAAAAAGGAGCCTTGAGGACAGGCACCTGTGACCCTGCACAGTGGTGACCAGTCAGACACTGGCTGTTTGGTCCAGCACACTGATGATTGCTGCAGAACTGTTTGTGTAATAACGCTATTGACTGCCCCCATGTCATGTATTTTCCAGTAAACAAACATTTCCTTTGAGGTGGTTGATAATATGACCTCTCCTGTGGCTTAGCTGTGCCTAACTCCTAATTTGGGGTGTAGTTGAGGTTATCTATGTTTCTAATTCCTATCAATGTCAGGATCAAGTCTACAAGGGAAGCTGTGACCATAGCGCTTAAGTCCAGGAATGCAAGCTAAATGAAATCTTACTTAAGAAGCAAAGTTCTTTGTATCCAGCCAGTTGCCATGCCTTATACCCTGTAGTATGCCTAAAGAGAAAGGAAGCATTATACCACGTTTACATTACGCTTGCTTGGATTAACACCAGCAACAGATGAAAGCCATGTTATGTGTTGTATGGGGTTTTCAGTGTGAGATCTCGGTTACAAATCTCATTTAATGCATGCTGTAACAAAGTGTTTTGCTATAATGTATGCTATCATTCCAATAAAGATTACAGATCCTGGCCCAGGGATATTTGGGCACTTAATCTTCTGTTTTTTCATTTGAGAATCTGGGCCTTCATGCAGAAACTCATAGATGCTATATCACAGAAAGCAGACATTCGGGCAGAGTTATCATAGACATGTCTTCAGGCCTCAGCTTTAATTACTTGAATACTATGTAACCCATAAATGCTTGAAAAGTTATGATACTAAGGTCCTGCATTCTACAGAACAAAAAAAGCTATAAGGTTACTTTCAAGTGTTAATATTTTACTAGAATATACTACAATAAGAAATTTCTATAAAAAATTTTCAGTCTGTTATTTTGTTAACTGGCTCCAAGTCTCTTTACCTAGATGAGGCATCAAAGGCTCCATAATCTCCAGTTTTAATTGATTTATTGTGCAAGTTATCAACTCCAATACTGACTATATTTCAATGTGGCTCTCTCCAAAATTCCTCATTCTTAATAAGAAACAATAAAAGTAGAATTAGGTTTATTCTACTAATGCAATCTTTATTATAGCAAATGCTATTTAATTTGTGGGTGACACTTTAAAAGTCAGTTTTCTAATAAATGGCTGCTTTCTCCTGCTACATCCCTTACAGTGACTCTTAGCAGTAGAAATGGAAAAAAAAATTTAAAATATCAAAACCAATTTACCTATGCAGTGTGTTCCAGGCTGAAAAATTTCCTTGTGAGAAAATTCAGATACCTCCAGGTAGTTTCACCTAGGTGTTAGTCTTGCTTTTTTGTGGACAGATAAAAGAGTTAAAAAGTTTGAGTTACGGGAATTTCCCAAAATTTCAGTCTCATTCAGGCTCATTGTTCATTTTCACTAGGTATCTCCTCAGCTGCCAGCTAGAACAAATACTTGTACTGCACACCATGAGATGCCAGAGCCGGAAGAAATCCTGTGCAACGGCATTCTATTACTTCTGCATAAAAGGCTAAGATTTGAATTGGTGTCTTGAAGTGAACCAGCACTGTGATTAAAGCTTTTCAAGGGTTTTTGTACAAAAAGCCATTGGCTTTTCTTCAACTTCTTAGCAAACTAAAAAAACAGTCTTTTGATTTTTTTTCTACAACAGAACATCTGTAGAAACGAAAAAGAAAACCTGTACTATCACTTGACTAGACAGCATAAGGGTATACACACCACCAACATCTGTCTGGTTAACATTTATAAAGAATATTTGCAAAGACATCCATCCCAGAAATATTTCCTGGAAAGGCATTAGAGTATGTTGTAGTAATGCAAGGCTGTTAATCACAGAAAGATCAAATTCAGTCTGCAGCCGTCCTGTTGTGGGCTGTGTTCCTGTTACACAGCAGAAGCTACAGAAATTGGTATTTGGGCAAGGGGATCCAAAAAAACAGGTAGTATAGGATTTGGTGCCCAGAGATAAGTAAGACGTTTCTTTTTCCCATACAAAAATAAAATTCAAGGAAGGCAACAACAAAAAACTGCTGTTCTTCTGGTGACACAGAAACTTAAGTGACGTAAGTATTAATACTTGTGACTTTGTCAAATCCCCGTTTGAATAATTCAGTTCTGTTTAACCTCTTCTAGTAGTTTTAATTGGATACCTCCTGTCCATGTGCTTAAACCATTCTATGATTTTATACAGGAACATAGTGAGTAGGTTTAGAAAGAGTCCCTTGTGTTTACAAGTCCAGTTCTATATTTTAGCTGTACTGTTAAACAGTAGGAAGCTGAGTTGCACTGGTGGGCATAGCAGTCACTATCTGACTTAAATGATTTGGAATTAAAGCATTATGTAAATATAGTAATGATTAATATAAAAAGGGTAATTTAAGTGATTGAAAGTGAGCAGAATAAATCATTTAACTAGAGGCTGAAGAGCATTACAGACTAACTTGGAGAAACCTGCTGCAAGGTATATGTGTTAACGTAAGCAAATTTAAATAAACCCCTTGCAAAAGGCTTGAAAGAACAATACAGTAAGGTTCACGCTCAAAAGCTAAGAAGCCAGGAAATATAAAAGCAAACATTGTCTATCCATCCCTGATTTGCTTCACCATGGATGTGCATTATGATGCTACTTTATAGAAATGCATACTTCTTTCCCTTGTCCTACCTCTCTGTCTTTTAGTACACAGGATGGATGGTGGTTGCTTCAAAACTTTTTTCATTATTATCAAATGTACAACCTTTGTGCTTAATATAGTGCACATATTCTCTAAGCCATCACTGAAGATGAAGCTATTTAGTTATTTGCAATGAATATTCTCTTTATATAATGTCTTGTCATTTATTTTTAAACTTTCTGTGAGATAAGAGGAAACTTCTATTTGACTGATGAGAGAAAAAATGATGCATGTAGAAATTAAAGTAAAAAATATTTATTGATTTGGTTGCCTATTTTTAGATTACTAGAATTGGTTTTGTTCTACTATTTTGCATTTAATATTGAATATTTAAAGCATGGTTTCCACTGACTACAGCAGTAGCTGGGAGTGTCAAGTATTTGTCCAAACCAGGTCTGGATCCTCAAACTTTGCACTCAGATAACAAAGAACGAAGTGCTACTGATCACACTAAAAAATTTTCTTGAGGCATTTTTGTCCAGATTAGTGCAAGAACTCTATGACAGCTGAAGAGACTAAATCTACCTCCTGAGTAGGAATGGACTACCTGAACTTTGAGGCTGTCATTTTCTTTTCATTCCTTGTTTGATACAAAGCAGTAGTGGTACCTGGCATACAGACCTGATTGACCCACAGAGACAGAAGCATGCGGAAGAAATAATCTGTGACTGCTTAATTCAAGGCAGTACCATAACACCTGTAAGTAAGATGCTAAATTAATATTGCAGAAATACTCATAATGCAAATTTCCGTTCTAAACTAACTTGATTTTGCGCCATAGCATTCTTTTAACACTGTTGCGAGTGTAAAGTTAGCAAAAGACAGACAAAATTCCATTGTGTGGTTTTAGGACTGGAGACCTTAGAAGCAATTCAAGGACCTTTGTCACCTAAGTGATGAAAGGAACTGATAATAGGAGAAAAGTTAACATATGCAGATACTTGTAATGGGTGGAGCTCTTTCCCTGTGGGTTTCATGGATACCAGGAACAGCAGAGGAATGCGGAGATTCAGGAACCCTGGGCTCCTGTTCAGGTTTGTCAGGGTAGCATTTTATATTCTGTATTTCCAATTTTATACGCACAGCATCACCTCCATTCTGTTCCTGCCAGTCTGTTAGAGTCCTGCCTCTGTCCCAAGTTGATCCTTTGTCCCTAGTTCCTTGTGTTTCTCATTCTTCCTATAACAATCTTGATTTCTTTACCCAGCCAGTCATAATCTCATTTTGAGAAAGTCATGGATTCTCAGTATATTCAATATAGTTTCTTTGCCAGGTCACATTTAGTTTCCTCTTTCCTTATTCCTCAGCACTTACCCTACTCTTGTCTTTCCTTTGCACAGTGAGGTGCAGTACTGCTTTGTCCCTTTTCTGGCTCTTTGTGCCAAACATCCCCCTTTTACTTGAGCATCCTGGCTCTCTGTAGGACCTGCTGTTTCTTCCCCAGGCTCATTGTCCCTCATGGGCGTCTGCTTCCATCACAGTCACAGAGTCCCTCCTGTTTTACGTACAGACAACTAGATTTGACTCTCCCCTCTTCTTCTTTTCCTCTGTCACCCTAGTTCATTGTTTCTTCCCATCTTAGTTACACTGCATAACACATTTCAACCTCCCTTTCTTCCCATTGTCTAATTGTTGGCTCCGTAAATCCCATTCACAATCACTCTACATCCTTCCCTTCAGCATGGTTTCACCAGTCTACCCCAGTTTCAGCAGGCTGCATTGACCTTACCTTCTCCTTCCTCTCCCATTACGCACTTCTCCCCTTGAGACATGTAAACCAAATGGTTTCCTCCCTCCTCTGCAGTGACATAGCTACCAAGACATGATCACCCCTAGGAAACTTTGCAGGTGTAACCTCAGCCCTTGAGCAACCCTTGGAGGGAGGGGCAGCCTCCCAGCTGTGCTCCTGAGGTGAGGCACCCTCAGTGGCTCACTCCCAGACCACTCGGGGAGGGGAACCGGACAAGGCCCACAGACATCTGCGGCAGGCAGGAGCCAGGCTTTCACAGCCGTGAGCCATCTCCCTGTCTAAAGGGGCAGCACACACTGCAACTGAGCCACCGAGGCCACCCCCACCCCTGCCACGGCCTCAGCTGGGGGATCAGGCTGGAAAACAGCTCATGGCCCATCCAACCCTTCCACGCAACCAGCTGCCCGCAAACCCTGGTCGGTGGCGCGGGGAGTGACAGCAAATGAAAGCAGCTACCACTGCATCTCACAGGGCGATGAAACAGCGGGGAGAGGCTTTTTGTTTCACCAAATGAAAATAAATTGCAAGAAACTACTTATTAATCAGCAGAACTAACAAACCCGCTCTCCTATATGTTACTGGCTTTCCAATGGCTAGTTACAGGAGTGTGGTTGCTGGTTTAACGCCAGATTCATGCTGCTTCTGCTGCTGAGGGAGCTGCAACAGTTTCTGCCTGTCTTCCCCGTAGCAAGGCACTTACCTCTGCCCAGCTGCTGCCACGGCTGCTAATTAACCGGAACCGTAATTATCTTGGAGACCACCACACTTCACTCACTAGGCTGGAAGTGCCCAGCAGGTTCAAGAGCTGCTGGAGGAGCTGACCTCTTTCCTCAAGCGGTCAAGCTGAAAAATAAAGGTGCAGTTAAACTTCTGGCCCAGGTACCGGCAGAGACCTCTTGCCCCAGTGGGGCTCAGCTGCTCTGTGGTGCCTTTTCAGCCATGGTGGCCCCTGGCTGCCAGCCGGAGGCCACAGGCAGGCATGGTGGCCCTGAGGTGCCCCCCGCAGCAGCCAGCCCCTCAGGGCTTCTCCTACCAGGATGGGCTCGGCTGCCTCAGCAAGATAGAGAGCGGTAAGTAGCTGGGGGTGTTTTTCTTATTAATGGAGAAAACTGCGGTTTTTGAGATTAGTGCCCTCACCATTTCTGTACTGGTCTGCCTGAGAACCAGCACCCACACCCCAGCCTGCCGCCAGGGTGGTGGCAGCCCTGAGCAGCCATCTTCCTTCCCCCCTCCCCGTGCAGCCACAGCAGGGCCATCTTGCCTCAGCTGTCCCTTCTTGCCTGGGAACCAGGGTCCCTGCCACCCTGCCAGCCACCCCTGCAGCCCCCGAGCTCTGCTTCACCCCCAGTTCTCCAAGACATATCTGTATATTCAGCCCTGTTTTATCCCAAACACCTGAAAAAGAAAGACACACACACTCCCCAATACTGTCAAGTGGAAGCTGGTTATGCAGCAGCCAGGTATGAGGCCCACAGAGGATCTGCCTTGCCTTCAGCCCCTGGGCTGCTGGGTTTGTCGGGCCCAGTGCTATAGGTGACAGCCATACTGCCCTTGCCACTGGCTGACATTGCTGTCCCTCTGGTGTCTCCAGCTGGCTCTTCTTTCCCCATTTTGGAGAGGGGGCGCTTGAAAGGTGAGAGCAGAGCTGCACAACAGGATGGGAGATTGCCAGGTCTTACTGGGGGCTTGCTTAGCCTTCTCCACATAGAAATATAGTTAAATGTGTTTTAGCTTGTTATGGTTTGCTTTTATGAAGAGAAGAAGGCAAGGTAATTGCTACTGTACACATACGCTGTGCCTTTTCTGCTCGCTTTCTTTCTCACATGAAATTTCAAGCTCCTGGCAGAAAACACCAGAGTGGTACAAGCACTCAAGGAAAAAAAGGACAGGGACAAAACTGATTTTCCTTAGACTTGATCTTGGAAAATGTGTTTAAGTCTATTTTCTGGAGTATTTTTTTTTTTTTGCCTATTGCAAAATATCAGCCAGAATGGTTAGATGTTGGGAAGTAGCTAAAGACTGGGTCCTTTAATGGAAAGTGGTGGGAAAACTTAACCGTATATGTTATTATCAGTGATATTATAAAAAAGATAGCCCACAGAAAAGAGACATTGTAGAAATTCCAGGTTACTTGTGAAGAAACTTCTGCCAGGAAGAAACAGTGAGATATTTTACCTGACTCCTATTTTCAGATCATCAGTAATAATACATAGTATGTACATACATATATATGAAAATACATGTGCTTCTGCTGTACATGAGCAAGCTTGGTATAAGTAATGCATGAAGATGATGTAGGGTATAATTCATCAAATCAAACTAGAACGCTACCAGTAAAAAAATTTAAATGTCTCCTGGAGTTTTACCTTATTCTCTAAATGTATTTTAAAACTTTCCTGGGTTGTCTGTTTTCCAACGGCTTGTGGTTTTAAAATTCTCCCAGAGCCCACTGCTTCTCTAGGTGCAAATCTGGGACATGTGGGATGAGTGCCCAGGGGGCATTGTAACTGGAACAATATACACTGGTTCAGCTATAGATGATTCAGTGCTTAGTGTAGGTAAGTCTTTGGAAATAATGATATTAATATTCCATCTTTTAGAAAATGGTGCATAACACTGGGAATGTGCCAGGCATTTGCCATACCCAAGGTTTCAAACAGAGTTGAGGAATAAAAAAAAAGGAATATATGGGCTTGAAGTACTAAAATGTATGATATAAATGTTTACATTCAAGCAAATATCTTTTCCACCCTGGGGTGAAGTGTCTTGAATAATATAAGGGGAATCCTATGTTCCATTTATGTTATTTAATTCCATACTAATAACCTGGTGTATAAAAGTACAGCAGTCTGCAAAGGTCAGTCTTTTCCATGTATAGGATCTGGAGCTTTTCTCTGTTGTGTGGAACAGGTTCTGTGGTACCAAACAAGGTAGCACAGGGTCATCCTACAGTCTCAGCCAGGTTTGCTCTCTGTTTGCAGGACAGATAGCACAATGAGCTCTTGTTTTTACAAGAGAGGATCTCTTAAATGTTGCACAATGCAAATAAGGGCAACAGTATATACACAAGTAGTTCAACTCTCAATGCCTTGTGTATCTTAATAGTTCCTAGGAACTATAACTGTGTACCCAAGCAGAAACAACTGCCTTTAGAGATTAACTCTCTGCAAAGTGCTTTGTGACTTCTAGGATGATTTAAGCACTGCTTGGCATAATGCCCTGCAGCTGAAGCATCTGTCAGATGGTCTTCAGAGAAAAGTAAAACCTATTGTGTTGTGATAATAATTGAGGGATACACTTTCTATTACAGTTTATATGTGTGGCAACTCTACTGTATAGCTTATATACTCTATGCACACCATATTTATTTTTAACTGTATAATTGTGCATAGTTTATTTCAGTGTTACAAAAACAATACACACTTGGTTCCTGGTGTGTATACATGAGCATATAAACAGTGTAATATCATAAAACTTAAGTTGGAAGAGGCCTCTGGAGATCATCTAGTCCATCATTCAAAGCAGCACTATGTCAGATTGCTTATGGTCTTGCCAGTCAAGTTTTGAATATGTCCAAGGATGGAGAATCCACAAACTCCCTGGGCACCTCTCCCAGTGTTTAACCCCCTTCATGGAAAAAAACTTTTCCTTATGTCATTGCATATACATTCCTTATCTACAATAATCTTGTTGGCTTACCTTAGGTTATTTTTCTTTTCCTGTGCCCTATTTGTGTTTGCCTTCTGTGGGAGAAAGCCTTCTTTTTTCATCAACTTTGCAGTTTTTCAGCAAAATCACATATTTTAACAGTGACAGTTTTTAAGTGACATCAAACAGTGGAGCTTGGGCCTAGGTTTTATAGAGAGTGAGAACTACTGCAACACTCCTGCCCTGCTATATTCAGCACCAGCACTGCAAAACCTCTGCTTTGTGGCAGCAGTCACACCACCCAGGGCAGGTGTCTAGGCTCCAGATGCACAAAGCTGCGCCCCAGCAGACAACATGCTGGCTCCAACTGTTGGCGTGGACACCATAGTCCTAGGGTCTGTCAGGTCCAAATCGCTGTACTAGGATCTCCCACACCTGAATGTTGGGTGAGTCTCAGAAATAGAGAATGCACCTTCCTCTCTGCAGACTCTAAAACGCACACTGATTCACCTGAGTAGACCATGTTTTTCATGTGACATGCAAGTAAACCTTTGCCATCCATATGCGCCACCACTCCTCTGATTCCAGATCAGCATAATAGGTGCCAGTTGTACCTTTGTCTTTGGATGTGTCTCCCTGCCCTCACCACCAAGCAAATAACTTATCTGCGTACTCCAAGATTAATCTTCAGGTTTTTTTCATCAGGTAGAAAGCAGTATTAAGACTTGTCATAGGTAGCTAAAACTGGCCCATAACCTGTGGTTCGGCTGCATTGTTGGAAAGTTCAGGTGATTGCTACACTGTATTTTAAAAATGTGCCTATATCTAATATTTGTAATAACAGCCAGCTTCTGCTTCACCCATGCCTTTGCCAAGCTTTCTGCTAGAGCAGATGCTATCAGCTAGGATACAGTGCTTGTCAAAGCTGCTTCTCAATCACTATTTTCCTAAATACTCTTAGACTCTCCCAAACACAACAAGTATGCTTCCTAGGGTACTGACTGGGGTCACCCGCAATGTGACTATGTGGTTACGTCCACACAAGGGCTTTTGCTTGTAAATATACTTTCACAGGATTTAATAAATAAATAAATAAAATCATGCAACCATGTTAAAGTGGGTGTAACTCTGAAGTATAGAGCAGGTCTAGCTGAATTTGGAAAGTACATAGAAAGTATTAAAAATTTCTTACTAAACATTTTACGTCGTCGTTTTGGCTTCTTTAATAATTCACCTTTACAGGCAAATAATTTGAATCTCTTTTTTTGAAAATTAAACAATAATCTTCCTTTCAATGAAGATTCAGTGTCATTGCAATTTGCATTAGAATATATTAGTTGTTATCTTTAGCTTAAGAATATCACTCATTTTTATCTGACATTCAAAGTAACGGCCAGAGTGGGAGGCGGGGGTAGAAGGAAGACTGGAGTGGGAGAGGTAGGAAGAGAATTTGCATTTGTTGAAAGGCCAAACACCATAATTTATCAAGACCGTAAAAAGTAGATTATTGTGCATTTTTCAACTAAAAATGTGAATGCCTAGTGAGAATCTGAGTAGTGAAATAGTAAATTGTAAATAATGGTATCAGTAAATACAAGACATAGAAGACAACTTTGCTAATAGATCATTGTTAATATATTTCAGGTGTGTAGTTTGCGGGTTGTTGTTTTGGTTTCCTTATTTCAGCAAAAGTGTAAGCTACTTTTGCATTATATTTATTGCTGTTAAATCAGTCAGCACATTCCATGGAGTGCTGCAAACCTTTTTCCCCAATATAGGTTGGTAGAGCACCTTTTTCCTCAGTATGGGTTCTGAGAACTGCAGCTACATTTCTATTATCATAATTCTTTTTTATTTGTTATTGTAGGTTGCCATGCACCTTGATTTACCATTGTCACTTTATGAAGGTAATCACCAATCACTTTTTAAAGCTAATTTTTAGGTATTAGAAAAGTTCATTTCCTGAGAGATAAAAATAGAAAAAGATTAATTTTAAGTTCACTGCATATATACAGAATGTTTTCTGTATTAATTCAGTAGACTTTGGATCAACTCCAAAGTAATAGTCTGTTTGTGCTTAAACATGTGAGGTCCCATTCAATTCAATGGGCCTTTCATGAGTTGGGTTGAGAATAGAATTCAATTGAGAATGGCCAGTTGAAGTTGAGAGCCATTTCTATAATTTCGGCTTAATTATAGGCAATACATTATATGGAAGTTATTACAGAATTTTGCAGAGGCTTGTTCTATTACTATTTTATGCACTCAGGCATCACCGTAACAATTTTCAACATTGCTTTCTTGTGCAAAAGTTATTTAGCATCTTTCCTCCTTCAGATCATAGCAGAAGCTTTTGAGATGCAAGTGCAACTGTTAAAAGATCAAAATAAATTCTAATCACTGAAATCAGATCTACAAGCAGTAAAAACTACTCTAGGTGAAAACTAATCAGTTATGTGAAAAGTTTAAGTAGCCTCAGCCAAAATATTTCAAGTTGTAATGGACACAGAATGTTTGAGAGATTAAACGGTACTGCAATTTGGCACAAGAAGCAGGCAGCTCCTCAGGTTATCTGCAGCATCGCTATAAGTCTGGATCCGAGGATGGGCTGAGGCCTGCAACTCTCATGTTAGTAAGAAGCCTGCAGAGCTGGGTCAGCAGAATAACTGATGTTCAGCTACTCTGAAGATCAGATATCTGAGACCACTACAGTATATTGTAAATGGTCCTACTGATACAAAGTATCAGACTTGAATCTATTAGGCTGAAGATGATGATGTCTGACTCAAGGCTATAAATAGAACGTCAAAGGATACGTGCCCGGGATTGTATGCTCTTAGTTGGCTATTACACATCATACATATACATGTTGAGATGCAAAGTCCAGTCTATTACTGTCAGAAATACTACTTCACAAAAAATCAGAAGCTGTGCCTTCTCCCATATCAATAACTCAACAATGAGCTTTATATTATGCTCTGGAGGACATTAGTTAAAGGTTCAAAGTAATCATCACTGTTCATCTTAGGCCTAGAGATTTGATTTGACTCATCTCTTCCATAAGGAATTGAGGTAAACGCTGTCACTGCACACACTTCATAAATAGCATACCTTTGCTACCCAGTTTGCATTATTTCTAACTCTTTGTGCTACCTCCATGATACACTATTCTTCACACTGTATCCAAAAATCAAGTTCTTTTATGTTTGCAGTTCCTACTATCTGTAAAGAAATAATAATTTGCTCCTTTATGCTTGGGGGTGTGTGTGTTATTGTTTTTTTTTTTTTTTTTTTTTCCTTACTTTCATGAAATGTTGCTACAATTAAACCAAACAACAATAAGCATCTAATAACAAAAAGCAGAACAGCAGTCACTGACCTTCTTGCCGCTTGCCCTTCAAATGACCCATCCCGTGTGAAACTTACGCCTAAAATCCAAAAAAACCCAACAACCCAAGACTACAAGACATTAAAGAAGGTGCAGTGGATTTCAAAGCTGTCTTTTTTGGTTTCCTATCTCACTGTAAGAGTATAAATGGTATTTAAAAATTTAAATATAATGTTTTACATGCATTTAAATACTCATGCATTCAGCCTCATTGCAGTTTAGCTGAAGGTATGTCTTTAGATTAACTACATGAGCTACAGAAATTAAGCTTAGTAAGATTAAACTCAGTCAATGCAGCAGGGAGTCAGTGTTATTTTACTAACATTAGATGTAAATTGATCTGACTACTTTCATCAAGATATTGCATTGGATTTACTAAGTTAGTTTTCATGTCTGTATAATCAAGCTAATGTAATATATTGCCTGCAGGAAAGCTCTTATATGTCTGGGGAAAAATGTTAGATCAATAAAGTATTCAACCAAAACAAATTTATGTTTTCTCTAAAACAATTAGAGTACAGACTTTAACTGAACTCTATCGCGATAGAAAGGTTTGCCACATACATACATATATGTGTGTGTACACAAGCTTTGCAAGTTCAGCCTCTCCATATCAACCCTTTGGAACAAGCTTGCCCAAGTGCAGAAGCCATCCAGAACTTCTGTGCTTTTTTGTCAGTGCTCACCCTCCAGTCCTGCTGTTCACTGTCCTGGGTCTGCAGCTTCCATGGGCGTGGGACACCTTGAGCTCATGAAGTCCTCCAGCTCTTGCCTTCTTTCTGCATTGTTCCACAGCTCTTCTCTTTCTGGCTACATTTACACCATGAGGCATGACATACACTCACAGTTTCTCACCCCACAGACCAGAGAACTGGCAAGGCACACTGCAGTCCTCTGATGTCGCAGCACTACAAAACCATTAAGCTGCAACAAGGCTTTTACTGTCCCATTCCAGCCCTCTCATGCCTCGGCACCACCATCAGTCCCACACACAAGGTTTCAAAGGTTCATCTACTGTCCATGCTGTTTCTTCATCCTCTTCAGGCCAGTCC
This sequence comes from Ibycter americanus, assembly GCA_035590275.1. Taxonomy (NCBI): domain Eukaryota; kingdom Metazoa; phylum Chordata; class Aves; order Falconiformes; family Falconidae; genus Ibycter; species Ibycter americanus. The sequence continues at coordinate 14,371,706 of JAVJGI010000060.1, forward strand.
AGCCTGCTTCTTCCTCTGCTGCATCCAGGTTCTTCCTCTCCAGGCTCCTCTTCCAGCCAGCCTCTCCTCATCCAGGCCCCCTTCTTCTCTCAACCTCTCCTCGTCTCTCCTACATTTCAGTGCTCCTCTTCATCCACTGCCTTGCTCTTCACCCAGTGATCCTTCACCCAGTGATCCTTCACCCAGTGACTCTCTCTTCTGGCCTCCTTAGTGCTATTTAGCTACTTAGCAGGAACAAGCCACAGCTGTACATTATCCACGTCAGCCAACCCACTGCCCCTGAAGCAAGCCCACAACTGTATATTACCAACGTTAATTAATCCACCTTCATTCCTCTACAGTTCCTCTACACTCTGATAATAAGGGTTTTTTTCCCCTGCAGAAATGAAAGATGGGAAGAGTGGATGGGTATTGGTATCACCTCAACATGAGCAGGCTGTAGCTGGGCTTCACAATTTACATATAGAGGTTATTGACTGTGAACAAAGGCAGCCAGAAAAGAGAAAGTTGACTACTAGAAGGCCTCTGTATTTGATCTAAGCTGAGTAGGAGCTGTGGTGCAGGCTGTAAGATGTTGACTTAGCTCATACTGACTTTATTAGTTAATAATAATTAGTTAATAAATCATTATTTATTAATTATTGTTAGTTACTAGTTAATAATCATTACTGAGCACGATCAAGTTATGGACCCGTGCTTTGCCCCATGGTTGCCCATGATGTTGGGCTGGTTGCTGTTCTAACTGTTGGGCTGTTTCCTGGCAGAGTTTTGGCTTGTGACAACTAGTATTCTCAAGATCAATGTCCAGGCAGAATCTGGGGGACACTACCAGCCAGGCATCATTCCCAACACCAGTACAGACAAGGCCCCTCTGTTTTGAGGAAAGTGTTTACCCACACAGAAGTGAGCTGTGCTGTGTCACTTGCCTTCAAGGCCTAGGAAAGGGCTGTCATCTGTTTTATTTGCCAGTATAAATGTAGCCAGGAATCTGACCCTTTTTGTAAAATAGATGTGCCATTTGGATATAGTACACATATAAACAGTTATGCAAAGTAGGGTGTGATAGAGTGGCATTGGAATTTGGGTTAGATTTGTCACTATTTTTTATCCTGTTGAGAAATGTTTATTTTTACTTTCAAGTGTACTCTAAATCTGTGCCTGTGCCTCTGAGTTTATCCTAGACATATTCACTCAATCCATTTGCAGGTGTCTATTTAAATGGAGCCCTTTCATCACTACCAGTAAGACACTTTAGGAGTCTGGTCTAAAACCATCTGTCTTAAGAAAGACTCCTATAGACTAGTGTGTTTGGCATTAGGCTGTAAATGTCACACACTTGAAGCTGGAAACTGTTTCTTGTGGTATTTGGCAAAAGGGAGAGGTTTATGAAGCTGATGCATTACATTCCAGATAGCATTTGGATTTGCTTGAAATGGTGCAACACAAAAAACAACGCATATCCTAGTCACATAGTAATACATGAGCACTGAATGTTCAGATATCAATTTGTGACTGTAGAGCAAGAAAACATCTCTCCGATTTTAAGAATGAACTGGCTCTGTTACTGTCAGTTCTGCTGTAGTTTTTTGAAGTTACTGCCTGCAGACTAGTTGTTCTTCTAGTTCTTTAGTACATCTCCTATTTCTACATAAGATTTGAATGCAATTAGGGAAGATGTTTTAGCTTTAGACAGATAGATAACCTCACTCCCCTGCAAAACCTTGTACCTTCCTATCATCAGGACTAGTGTAAGTGATATTTTTTTAGAAAGTAAAAGCTTCTAAACAAGTTAAATGGAACAACAACATTCTTTCATTTGGCTGATGCAGTACATTTAAAATTGACTTAAAGACTTGATTGTGGAAGACTCTCACCTGATAGTTTAGAACAGTCATCTCTCTATAGTTCACATCAATGTCCATTTGAAAAAAGATCCCTAGTTGCTATGACACAAGACACTGTAATTCTCTGCAAAAGTATATTTGTATAGTAAAGAGATTACGCACAGATGTGATCTGATTTATGTCCATCACAGCTTGCAAAGAATAGCAGGAGAAAGTGTTAACTACACAACTGAAAGAGCACAACAAAATATTTGTACTGTACTATACTCTGGAAGTGTTAGCTCAGAATGTAACAGAAGTTATAGTAAAGTGAAGCAGAAAAGGCAGCTATAGGAAGAGATCTTTTGTTATAAGCATGGAGAGCATCAAAGCATGAGGGGAAGCAGGATCCCTTGCGATACATTCCCCACCCGCAAGACACAAACAGCAGGCAGTTGAGCATTGGCACAAGGAGGGAAGCCAGCTGAAGGTAGCTGTCACGTTTTATATTCCACCCGACATAGGGAAAAGCATAATCTGAACGGTGACTCTGTTAGGATGGGGCTGATGCTGTTAGGCCCAAAAAGGGCTCCTGCACAGTGAGAATTAGCACCCCTCTGTCCTTGGGTGTTTGCTTGCTAGCAAGGGTAGGCACTGTGGCTCTCCTAACTGTGAAAGAAGGCTTGATGTGGGGCAACATCAGAACATGTTTGGTTTGTTGTCCTGCCCCAAGCTACAATGATCACAGTGCTGCCTGTGAGCTATGGACAGCCCCAATTACAGTATCTGCATATATTATTGATGGTTTTGTGTTTCTTAACCATCCCTTTCTCCAGCTCAGCCACCTAAGTAAAGAACCTCGCTTTTTCCTACTGGTCCCAGCTTTGCTACACACATACCCAAATGTGTAATTTCTGATATGATTTCCTAGGTTATCGTGGCCTTATGATGTTACTGAGGTGGCCAGGTGGGGGCAGTGGGCCTTGCAAGGTTCTGCTGCCCTAAAAGTCCCCAACACTGCCTTCCAATAGGCCACGAGGTCTGTCCATTTCTCATATAACTCCTCCTTTAACCACATGTGAATTCTAGCCACTCCTCACAGCACTACCTGTAACTTTTTTTCAGCTTCTCACATCATCGTCTGTCATATCCAGCAATATCTCATGTCATGTTCAGTAGTTTCTTACATCCCGTCCAGTAAGCTTAACCTTAGGCCAGGGCGTAATCAGTGATCTAGTCATCTGCTTGCAGCTCCAACAGGCTAAGACATACAGTCAGTCTTCCTCTGATCACAATCATCTGTTCCTTTTTCTGTTGTGTCAGGTTTTTTGGGGGTTTTGTTTGTTTTTTGCTTTGTATTTTTTAAAAAAAATCTGCAGGGTATTAACTGCATTTTAATGATAAAAATAAATAACAGACATACATAGATAGACCTGGTCTCCTCTCAGGATGCAAGATGAGGTGACTGGTGACTAATGCATTAAAAAGGACTGGGTTAAACATGAGGACAACTGGTGTTGCACCAGTAAGTGATTAGCATTGCCTTTGGCATGATCCCACAGCCTTCCTATACAGTGATAATTTCAGCAGTAGATATCTCGGAGTAGCCCACTGAAGGTGACTGTAGACTGTTACACCCATGTTCTTAGTTAAAGCTTGCCTGGGAATAGTACTGGGAAACAAGTGGAACACATTGATGTCTGAAATGATCTAAATGGTTTTCATTTAGTTCATGGTAGACTGCAAGCTGTATGCAAGAAAGCTGTCAAATTATAACTAGTTCTTATCTTCTTTGAAGCAGCAAGGTGTGATGGACACAGAAATTGAACTAACCTTTTCCATATAGAAGTGATCTGCTAGAAGTCATAGATGAGGAAGGCACTTTCATTGCTGCCCTGGTTTCGGCTGGGACAGAGTTAATTTTCTTCTCAGTACCTGGTGCAGTGCTGTGTTTTGGATTTGGTGTGAGAACAATGCTGGTAGCACACTGATGGTTTTGGTTGTTGCTATCGCGCCCTGCCAGCGAGAGGGCTGGAAGGGCATGGGAAATTGGGAG
>JAVJGI010000060.1:14375684-14445013 GCA_035590275.1 Ibycter americanus
GTGTCCTTCTTACGTTGGGGGCCCCAGAGCTGAATACAGTACAAGTGGGGTCTCATGAGAGCAGAGGGGGAGAATCGACTTCCTTGACTTGCTCAGAAATTAGTACACTTCTCTTCAATAATTCACAGTAAACGATACTCAGATAACAGATCCTTGTTGTAGCAGAAACCAGAATTCCATCTTTTTTTTAAAATGAAACAATTTCTGTCTGACAGAAAGCATTTGCTTTTAAGATGTCACATACAGCTTCAACAAGACAATCCAAAATTCTCAAGGCAAAGAAATCTCATGAGGAAATGCATTCATAGAAAAGACAAGACAAATAGAATTAAAAGAATCTGCTGTTCCCTGGTTACTACTTTTTGGCTGGAGGAAACTTGAGCTGTGTTTGTACACTTTGTAGGGAAGAACTATAATATTCCGTTAGAACTATGACATCCATTTTCTCTTTCCAAGTATTGTGCACTATTTATATAAAGAAGGGATTAGGAATCTTATCCTGGAAAGAACCCCTTGGCAAAGGGTTATTGCAAGACAACTAATATAATAAGGTCCTTATAAATTAAATATGAGAAGACAACATATCACCCTCTGATCAGAATTACATTCTTTCAGTTCTCTTTACCACATGTGGAAGATAGATAGCAGTCAGTGGATCAGCCAAAGATGTGGCAAAATCCATCTAACATTCAGAAAGTTTTATCTAACTATGATACATTGAAGTTTCTAGGGAAACTTTCTACATTGTTCTTTACATCCAGCTTTGGGCTATAGTAGTAATGTGTATAATATAGTCAACTTTGTTAGAGAAAATAAGTCGTATTTTTTGGCATCTTTGAATGTTGTTGTATGTTAGAAAGCTTGAGGAAGAAATGATAGCAAATAACTTCAGTCTTCAAATACTGACTGAGGCATGGGAAACAATAGCATAGATTGCTACAGTAGAGCTATATGCAAGGAAAACAGAAAATAAAAATCAGATATTCCAAACTTATTTATCAATGTTACTTAAACTTATCTAGGTCTAGAGCTGTGCAGACAAAGCATTAGATGAAAATGTAGGTGCTGGAGGTTGAGGAAGTAAATGATAGTAAGTGATGTGCTACTGTTTGCAGTCAAACAGAACATGATGTCACAGGATGGGAGCACAGCCATGTGTTAGCAGCAGACAGCCCTAGGACCGAACAAACCACACAAATCTTGTTTAACTCTCACTCTTTGTCCCACTTTCCTTCCACATCCAAGCTCAGGCATCTCCACAGACAAGTTGAGTCACATAGCTGCTAGTGGACAAACCCAGCTTTTAACTGTACCAAATCTTAGTGCAGTCAATCCATCTGCTAAAGAGGCCTAAAGCAGCGTTTCTGCTAGGACCTCAGTTGAGAGCATGCTGGAGTGAATGATGCAAAAGGAATTGAATGCAATTTGGTTTTCAGTCCTGGAGACCAGGCATTTGAATCTTAACCTAGACTACAAGTAAGAATATGTACAATAACTTCATCCTATCACTAGTTTTTCCACAGCACAGCTCGAATTATTTATTACTTTGTGCGCAGAGAAATACCAGGAACCAAGTAAAATATACCAGAAATGGAGTATACAACTATACTTTTGGCAACTTAATGCTATCAGGGTTACATTCATCTCAGTGCAGACCAGCAGGCATGGCTCAAAGTTGTCCTAAAGCTTGTCTTGAAAAGTTCAACTTGTTCACAACCATCATGTGTAATGTTGGCAAAAGCCTAAGCACAACCTTGAAGTCTTAAATGTAAGCAGGACTTCAGTAACTGTTCCTGGACTCTCCATAGATGTGATTTTTATCTTTATTTTCTACCACATAGCAGCACTTGCAATCAGCATTTTCAATCCATTTTACAGGGTCATTAAAGGAATGATAACTGTCATCAGTGCCCAAGACAACAATCAGGAATAGATGACCAATACCTAAAAAACACCCAGCAAATATCACTGTTCAGTTTTGTCATTTCTGTTGATGTTTTTAATGTAAATACATAAGGCTCGGGAACCTTTTGTTTTATCTATACATATTCCTTCCTTCAGTGTGGCAGGCTATGGAAGACATATCTAAACAAAACCAGACAGGGTTGGCAACAACTTCTGCAAAAGCCTAATGTGCTCTTTTTGCATCTCCATTCCTTCAAATATGAAGCAGTGGCCCCCAACCTCTCTGTTTCTTAAGTCTGTGTACTAAAGAAATGATGTTAATCATACCTCTGATAGGCTCCAAACAGGAATTTCCATATCCTTTCTTCAACTAGGAGTCAAAAGTAGAGCAGAAAGAAGTCAGCATTTAGATCAATGGAAATACCAAACTAAGAGGCAAAAGCAGTTATGACCCTCTTCTGGTATTTATCATGACTGTTGTTTTGACTGGGCACAGTTCTGAAATACAGTTCACAGCATAACAAATGGGTGCTGACATGCAAGATCTTAAGAAAAGTTAAAGCTGCTCCAAGCGTAGCTGTCCCTGTCTAAAAGCAGGGCTGTATAGAAAAAGGAGTTTGAGTTGACATTTTCAACCAAATATTTAAATAGGAAATTTTGATAAAAATCATAATATGTTAAAGTTTCTCTTCATTCGCATGTTCTTTGAGAAAGAATTCTCCTGAGATCTGAAGCTGGTGAAAGGCAATATTCTTCTTCACACAAACTTTATGAACACTGGGGATGTTTTTAAAAGCTAGTGAAAAACCCAAAGCTTGTATATAACAATATAACAGCAACTGAGACAGTTCTGCTTCATTTGTGTGGAGGGGGAAAAAAAACCAACCTGAAAACAATCAATTTTGATTTTTTCCATAAAGAAAATACAGTGAAGATCTTTTAAATGAAAGACTTCAGAGAAGCACAAGAAGAAATACAAGCTATTCAACTAGGTCCATTAGCAGGATTAAATTGACTAAAATAAGTTATCTGCTGAGTGAGAGACAAACAGCTTGATGTGAATGTCTTAATAGATACTGGCAGAAAACAGATTAGATTATTCTAGTGCTGCATTTTAAATGATAGCTATACGTGCTGACATAGTCTCAAGCAACTTCTTTAAACAAAACGAAGGAGAACTTATTCCAGTAATAGAATTAACTGATATGGCATCCAATATAATGTATTGACTGTCTGCAGTTGAAAGGATACTTTATTTGGCTTTATTAATTTTACTAATCCTGCTGTTAGATAGCCTGTCTTTCCACTGGGTCAGAGAAAGAAGTTAGAACCCTCTACAGCAATGAAGTACTACTTTGGCTTTATAAAGGAGACAAACACTCCAAGGATATCTTACATACTCTCATGTTCAGCATCGCACACCTACAATTCATACTCCCTTTTTCTTCAAATATCCATTGCTTCCAAGCTAGTTACCCAATACATGAATGAGAAGGCACCTCAGAATGGCATTTGGAGTCACCTGTATGGCAGAAAATTACAGGGGAGGCACCAATAGCGAAAACCCAGAAAAAAAAATTATTCCAGGTACTTCAGTGCCCATCTCTCCCTTGAAGTGCTTTCTCCCTTCCCCCATCAGCTCTTGCACAGCTGAAAGCAGGGCAGAGTAGTCAAGCTTTAACATGTTGTAGTTAGAATACCCAAACACCAGGGGTTTGTGTACAAATTTCTTGGGCCTAAGTCCTGAAGTTTAAAACAGCAAATTTTGCAATCACCAAGCGACAATCTCAACATTCCATCCTGACAATGTCTGACTTCACACAAAGCTTTTATCATAATCTGTATGGAATAAGTCCCACTTCCTGAAATAAGTATCAGTGTAAGATTATCCAGTCATGACAGTGATAGTGAACTACCTATGTCAAACCAGAATCTTTTATTATTTGAGACAGTTTAACACATCTACTGATAAACTAGGAAAACATCAGTAATAACCAGTGACAGCTCTGTGCTTAGCAGAAGTGCTTGCTACAATAGGACAGTTACTCCTACATATGCAATAGGAATAAGGTACAGCTTTGAAGTTGGATCTTCCTCAAGTCTTTCATAGAGACAAAACTGTATATGGAAGTTGGCATCAATGGAAAAAAAGCAGTACATAACTCAATCCTGGGGCAAAGATTTATTTCTAGTCACCAACCGAGATAATGAAACAAAGAAAGAGAATTAGCTCAAAAAACCCCACCAGTCTAGATGCTAAGATGTGAAGAGTGCTGGCTTGCAGCTGCCCAAGGTAAAGGTCAGAAACGAAGCTAAGCCTGACAACAGTGAAAATACTCATGTGTCCTGCTAAAGCAGTATCTTCCTTTCACTAGCCTACCAACAAATTGTATGGAGCTCTGAAAGAATGCCTTCTTTGAAACAATTTTATTAGTTTTCATTCCTGCAAAGCTGTTTGAGGGTATTTAAGTATGAGATCAGAATTACTTTGCTACATACAGGACAATTGGAACTTGCTTGCTTTCTTTTAGGGAAGGAGAGAAAAAAAGGGATGTCTTATAATACAAAGAATCACTAAAATCCTGAGGAAGCAGCAGTAGCTCACTGTTGTCTACCTTTCAATCCCTAGTTTTCCCTCAGAACATCTTTTCCTAAAGCAGCCTGTTTTTCTTTAGTCCTCATCAGTTACTATAGAAAAAGGTTGAGCCAGGAACAGCTACATCAGGTTCATCTGTTCACGAGAGGCAGATGAGAGGTCTGCAGTAGTGCTTCCTCCAGGTGAATATACTAGACAACCTCTGATCACACCACTGAAGTTGAAGGATTTTGTGAAGATTCTTTGAGCATTTGATATGTGCTATACAAGGCAATTAACTAAATCAGATCTCATTAGGACAAGACAAGATATCATGTACTACAAGACTTAAAAAAAGTTGTCCTTATTTCATCTATGCAGTTCTTCTTCAGTTGCCTGGTTGCATTCTGTAGCTTGTTTTAGACTAGTGTTGAGTAGAAGAGACAGTCCCACAGGTCTAGCACATGTAGCAATTCAGTTGCATCTCCACCCTTCGCTTGAATCAGGTTGTTCACTCAGAGCTTAACTGTGGCCTCTGTTCACTTTGTTGAATTGTCTGAGACACACACCTTGTCTCTGCAGAAGAATCTTCTGGTCTCCTGGTGGGCAAGTGAAAGGCTTTATTAAGTTCCAGTAGAGACTGAGTGGAGCCTACTGTCACAACATTTTGCAAAGGCTGATTGCTACTTAAATCATTTAGCATCACAGAAGCCCATGGATTATTTTTTTAAAATAATAATTTGCAATGCAGTTTTTGCTTTCCACACATTTAATCCAGGAGAGCCTGGCAGACCTGAGTGAATACACAGCACTCGCATCATTTTCAAGTGAATGAAAGAAGTGGGTGTTAGCAGCCCTGATACCCACCATTTCTAAAATTTAGTTCATTCCCTCCAGAAGTTCAGTTTAACAATTAATCAGGCCTCATTGATTTCCCAGGGCAGGGGGCCTAGAAGACTAGGAAATATGCATAGACTAGCTGAGTTACACAGCTCCAGCAAAGCCTCACTTATTAATTGAAAGGGGTAACTTACTTCTCCTGGGGAGGAGGCAAATAAATTAAAATCAAGGCATTAATTAGGACACTATGTAATCTTTACAAATGCCTGCACACCTTAAGACAGTTTCCAAACTCCTGAGTAGATGGAAAGCTGCAATATGTAAGAAAGGATATACAGGCTTTAAGTATGTGTGACAATACTGTTTTTTTTCCAGTAGTCCTTACTAAAGTCTAGCATCTAGTAATCTTAAAGCTGTGTAATAATTACAAGACCTGCTGATCTTAGGGAAGATTATGATAAAGTAGTCTTTTTCCCATTACCGACTTCAAAATTTGGAGGGCACCATCTGGTCTTTCTTCTCAAACAAGACCAGCAACAGTGGCTTGGAGCCACAGGGAAGAAGACTGATGACTGAGGGTTTAGGTACTCTTACTGGAAGTTGTAGGGTGTAGCAGTACTTACCTGAGAGAAGAGAATATAGAGGCAAGAAAGCCAGCAAGCAGAAGGAACACAAGAACACTTAGGATTGATGTAATGACAATCATGTCTCCACTCCTTCGACCAGGCCACGTATCAATTTTCAAGGGAAGTTTAACTAGAAAAACATGGAAAGAATGTTCCTATGATCTATTTTTGACCATGAACACCCCTACCAAATAGGAGAAAGCTGGTGATTTAGGAGAGGCCAAATGATTATGTCTGTACCTGAAGTCTTAGATGATTTATGGGAAACACAATTTATGGGAAACAGTTTTAAGACTCAGTGTCAGCATTTAGGGTCTGTAAGTTTTCCTCAGCAGGTTAGCCAGTATGACAAGTATCTGTACTACTGAGAAACGTCAGCAGAACCACATACCATGACACGCATCAAATCTGAAACTGCATGTACAAACTTTATCTTTACTAAAAGAACTGTTCTGAAATACACAAAAGTAGAGAATTATTCCATATCTAAGTCTGCTACTCCAATATTGAAAAGTTGACAAAATTGTTAAAACTTTAAGAAAGGACTAGGTGTTGCTCAGAGTGGTAGTGTCCTAAGGCAAGCACAGCTACTCAGAAGACCTGAGCAAAGGCACAGACTTACCTCTTCTGGTTTTGATTGGATCAGACCAAAGGGTCTGGTCTTTCACAATACCTTCAGTGCTGTCTAGCAACACATATTTAAACCTGTTGGAGAAAAGAGTTAAATTAAGTATTTCAAATTTGACCTTCCTTACTAGCATTTTTAAGCTGCTGAATTAGCTGGTCAGACTTCAGGTTTTGTCAAAGCATTAGATGGAGACAGTCAAAGGTAACTGACTATTTCCAGACACCTTATAAAGAACAAGTAGAAGTCAAAATGGAAAAACATTCTGTGCTATGTTGTGCACAGTTTGCACTTTGTTCTTGTGAGCCTTGGCAGATGATAGCTTTCCAACAGTTTTTCCACAGCTTGCTGTTCCCTGTTGTGAAGGGTCTCATTATTTAGGACAATGAGTGGTTTTGATTTCCATAGGGAAGTTGAAGATTTTGTCCAACAAAAGAGATCTTGGGACTTTCCTTCCTAGAGGAGAGTATTGAAGAGACAGGCCAACATCAGATTTGGCAAAGAAATTAAGTTTCCATTCCACAATAGTTTGAGTTATCAGAAATGTGCTGAAGAGACAGAAGAGGCAAGACAGTTTTTGCAAAACTAAGGGCCCATAGTATTTCATTTTGGAAGAACATTAGGTTTCCAGAGCAGATATGGCTCTATGTGACTGCCATTTTTACTACAGCTTTTAAATATCTGGCAACAGCAAAACAAGTGTATTGGGTAACAGCTGTCAGGGTACCCAAATTCCCCAGATGGCCAGCTTTCCCAGACAACGGGGGTCAAACAAGTCTGCAAGCCACCTGGCTCTTACTGTGAAGTCCGGTAACATTAGGGGCTTCATGGAGCTGGAGACCAAGGAGAACTTTAGTTTCGCAGAACGCCATCAAAACAAAGCCAGCAGAGCCAGATCCATGTCTGCAATTTGGCAGAATCATCTAATGCAAAGTACATGGTGAATACTCTCAACATCATTTTCCAGTCAAAATCCTTTTCTACCAGCAGTTTCTAATCAGATGCTGTCACTGGACTACCCACACCAACACATTTATAGATCCAGCAGTTCACATTTGAATTTTCCTACTGATCCGTGAGTTTAACCTGATGGAGCTCACTCACCACTGTTAGAGCACCATCTTCAAGGTGCTAGACCAAAGGCAAGCTGTCTTCCTAACTCCCCTTGCAATAAAGCATTTCAGTTAGGGACTGGTAATTTACATCATACCATTAAAAAGGAACATAACAGGCTCAGCATTGCTTCTTATTGTGTTTTAAGAGTAGCGATCACCTTGTAAGAAATAAGAATTATACCTGTATGTTGTGTCTGGTGCAAGAGGTGGGTTACAGACAGCTAGGAAGTTTGGGTCATACAAACAAGTCCCATCATCCCCGACTCTGAAGAGGTATTGCTTCAGGACATCAGAAACTTTGTTGACATCTCCTACATCAGCAAGTTTGGGAGGCGATGCACAACTGGGTACGTTGAACGAGGTAGCCTTGTAAGGTCCAAGCTGCCCCCCGCTTGTTTGTTGGAAGGTGTTGTCGAGTGGTTTGCTCCTGTTATCGGTCACCAGGGAGCTTATCACACTTGCTGCGGGAGAGATGCTTTTTAACAAGGTTGTTATAACTAGGTCAGCTCTTTCCATTCACCCTGTGTTTACTTGGCAACTACCCCAAAACACTCAAAAGGGAAACCAAAAATCTGCTACCATTTTGGCTGTGTAGTGATCCTACCCCTTCCTCCTTATTTGTTGATGAAGCTCTTTACACTTGTCCCTCAGAAACTATGAAGGATCCACAGCGTATCTCAGAGCAATACTTTCTGGAAGTCACCCTCCCAAAATTCCTCTTTTCCAAGAAGAATCTGATGGAGTAGGGTCCCAAAGGCTGCTCTTCCTCCATGCCATTCATGGTTCCAATAAACATCCAGTAAATCCTGCCATCTCAGATTTGGTCCTATAACCAAGGCTGAGTTCCTCTAGAGTCACAACTCTCCTGTCTCCTGGAGCAGAAACCCTTAGACCTCTGGTCACACAGCAGCTGGACCTCCCAGAACTACACAGTACACAGACCAGCGTGTAGGGTCTGTGTGAACAAATGCAGTATCTACATTTCTGGCCAGCCAGGCACATTACTGCTTCCAGACGGCAATGCCTCAGGAAGTCTAAAAGTCCTCACTGCTTCAAGCAAAGTGTAAATCTGTACCCAGCCCTACAGCATAGTTTGAAAGCTCAGTTGCAGCTCTCAAACCTTTCCTGCTGCAAAGCCAAAGCACAAGTCCCAAGAGATGCTCCCAAATTCTGCAACTGCAGGTTGAAGTTTTTTGGGGGGGAACTCCCCTCCAGCTGTTCAGTGCTGTCAGCAGTAAAGGAATGCTAGTTTTCCCAAAGCTGTGATACACTAGGAACTACTTCGGTTTGGAAGCATTCTGCTGTGCTCCTGAAGCAGAGTTCTTGCAACTGCTTGGTCACGACAAGTTTTTAGCTATTATCCAATGCAAAATTAAACCTGTTTTAAAAGGGAGAACTGTCTAGCACAGGTTAGAAATACAACTTAAGGGTCAGTGCTCAAGTTAGTTGAGCTCTGATACCCCTCTCTTCAATGGGAGCCTATAACATGAAAGAAAATACTAGCTAAGTCATGCACTATTCTTAGGCTTGCTTCCCCAAATTATAACACTTCTTACAGTTAGGTCTTCCTGCTCTCTCAGTCTTCAGTAACTCAGCCTGGCTCTGGTAAGCAAGTAAGAGCTGATGTCTAAACAAGTTGGTTTTGTAGGGTTTTTTTGTTGGGTTTTGTTTGTTTTTTTTAAACTTTACTAGGTAGATCAAACCTGATAGTGACATTAACAAGAACAGAGCTAAAAGTTACCTTATTTCTTCAGAAATTTGCTAGACTCTCAGCTTTGTAGCATGCTGACACATTTCCTTACCAGCAGAGCTGAAGATAAGGTGTTAAGAAAATTAAGTTCTCTTAAATTTTCCTTCTCCCTGCTCCAGAAGGCATCCAAGGGTGAGCCAATGTGTTTCTCTGCAGACCAGAGACAAATCCAAACAAAATTCCTCCCAGTCTGCCAAGTAACAAGGTTGTATCTGCTTGCCTTAAAAGCAGCAGAAGAGATTTCTCCGCATATAACCCCCTTTTGTAAAGATTCACCCATCTGTGTAGGAAGCTTTTGCCACAGAATCTGCAGATGGGGTGGCTGATGAAATTTCTAAAACAAAACATCATATTTGCAGGCATAACTAGGTATCAGTAGCCTTTTATATAAGTATAATGCACTTCTAGCCTGTTTTAGGCATACAAAGGTATGCACTTCAGTCATGGGATGTGTCTCAGAAGTCTGTGCATTCACTAGTGCCTATATTAGCTGTATGGGACGGTGTCTGTGGTTATGGCATCCACCCATCCAAGGCCTCCTCCTTCCACCTTGCCCAAAGTGGCAACAATTGGCAGTGAAAGTTTTAAGACTGTTTCGTTTGTTGGCCGATTTCTCTACTGCCCCCTCAAGATGTCTTCTCTGTGCCTCTCAGAAAAGGAGGCTGCATACAGCCTTCAGGAAAGAAGACATGATATAAGGAAGTAATTTATTTCTGTCAGCTTATGGAGTAGCTCTAGCTGGCATTCAAAACAGTCTGTCAGAACAGCAGGGAGCAGAGAAAGCAGCTCTTGGTCACTGCCAGCAACGTTCCATTGCCAAGCAGTTATGAAATTCATTTTATGAATGAACCTATGGGCCAGGCATCCTTGACCACAAGTCTAGCATGACTTGCCTTTGTCTACAAAAAAAAAAAGGTAGCCCTTGTAAGGGCTGGCTACCCTAACTATGAAGCAAACAGCAGCAATTACCCGGTTTCTCTCAGCAGGTTTACTTAGGGGAATTCAGTCTTTTATACAAGGCATTCACATTTAGACAAAGATAAGGTATTGGACTGTGGACCACTTGGTTTCATTAGCAAGATTTGGGCAAATATTTGCAGCTGATGGTGCTGCTTCACTCCTACTAGGAGTCAGCTAGCATAGTACTAACACTTGCTAACATTAATCAGCCCCATTGAAATACTACAGTTACTTATGTATTTTATAATAATACCCTAGAGAAAACCAAGACCAGAGGCTCAGCTTGCACATATCTTACACCGACAGATTTTTCTCTTTACTCCCATTCAGATCCACTCCCATCATGTGGTGAAGAATTGCTTGCAACGGCTGCATGATGTAGTTATCTTCCAGAAAGGCATAATGCTGGATACTCACCCGATTCCTTCATTGCATACAGGTTGATGACATAAGATTTATTTGGATACAGTGAGCTATCAAACATACAGAAAGGTTTTTCTAGAGCAACTGTAGTAAGAGTGGGATTGTTTGTAGCCAGCTGAGGGGCTGCGATCTGAGGCTTCAGGCTTTGATCTAGAAGAGAATGTTACCAAAAAAGTATGAAATATCTTTCTTCTCTCCCCCTGCAATCTCTGACTCAACAGGGAGGATCTGGCAGTGCTAACAACATTAAAACATAAAAGGGGGATGTGAACTGCAGCTGAGCAGGAAACTGCCTACCTGCGCGGTGAAACTTTGAGAGTTAGGGGTTTTGCTTTAATGCAAAATGAGGACCGCAAGGATTTAGGGAGGGAGGTAAGAGATGTTGCTCTTCAAACATATGGCTCACATCACCTCAGAAGGACAAAGGCCTCATTATAGGGGAGGCTTGAACCTCTGTCTTCAGGGTCCCACATACAGCCTGCCCCCTCCAGTGGCAGCACCAGAAGCAGTACTGTCAGTTCTTGAATGCTTTAGCAGTAAGGCTTTTAAGACCAGACTGAAAGCCTGAAGAAAATCTGAAGAGTGAGAGACTTAGCAAAGCCTTACAGAAGGGAAAACTGTCTGGGAGAGGCACTGGAAAGGGCAAGCAGTATTAGAATAAAGCTTATATCAGACACTTCCCTCCTCCCCACACAAGCTCATCCCATCTCATCTCCTGGGAATATTAACTACAAACAAAAAGAAAGATTCAGCAGTTCTTTCTCTTTCCCAGCCTAGCTGCAGTAGAGACACTACCAACCTTCCAGCAAAATGCATGTTTGAAGCCCTAAACTCCTCTGCCAACACAGGTCCTAGAGCAGAGAGTTGACACCCAAGACAAAACAAAATAACATAAAAGAAACAGAAAGGGAAGAGATACAAAGAGCAGAAAAAAAAGAAAAAGAAAAAAAAAAAGGAGAAGAGACTGTAGATAGATGCCTCTTACCTGCACACAGCTGTCCCAAGCAGCAAAAGGCTAATATAACCCAACAGCTGCACATGCTTGAGCCCTCCAGAAACTTGCCACAACAGGAAAAAAAAATGCTGGGAGGCAGCCCCCGCTGAAGAGCTCCCACATCCACTCTCCCCTTGAAGTCAACCAGACCTACTCCTTTCCACAAGGTCTCTGTGGTTAAGTTACCTACCCCCCTCAGCACCTCCCTATATGCTTATTGCCTCTCCTGCTCAAGTGTTGCCAATCCCCCAGCTATTATCTGCTCCGAGGTGAGGAAGGGTATTGCAGCTTTGATTTCCAGTTGATACTAGGCATCAGTGTAGTTCTCAGCAGTGCTATGGGTGTAAAGAAGGTTTTCTCCTTACCTGTGCCATTGATAAGTGGCTTTAGTCTTTACCTTCTTCTGTCTAAAAACTTTTTAAATCTCTCATGTAGGGAAAATTTTGAACCAAGTATCTGAACCCTGCACCCAGTTTGCATCATGGGTGGTTTTGATTTAGAGCTCTAAATTTGGGCAGCCTTAACAGAGGTTACAATTGCCTTCTGAATTGTGTTTCCTGGGTTACATCCTGAAAAACAAAAGCCTTCTGCTTCTGGTTAGCCCCAACGTGATTCAGGGCACCTACGTGAAGAGCAAACCACACAGAAATCTGAATCTGACCTGTTGTACTGAATTGTTCAGCTGAGAATATACTTGATGAGTAACTGCTATTACAAATGGTCTATTACATAAGAGATCAGATTACAAAATTATTAATCACCCATTACAAAATTATTAATTAAAACAGGCTGAGGAGAAAAAGAAAGTATCAGCAAGATTTTACCGAATTAAGGGGGCTAACAAGATGCTGCAGCAACTCCAGGTTTACACTAATATCACTACAGTTACATTACCAAATCCATCTCTTTTATGGATATGCCATGGGCCCCAGAAATCCGTTTGAAATATGTAATCAAATGATTATAATGCAATTTCCGCCCCATATGTGCCTTATTTTATTTCAAATTTGCATGTCATCTTCATCGTGTTTGGTTTGACTCTTTTCTCACATTACTTTTGAGGGAGAATACTGAATACAGGAGTTACCCTGCATTTGCACTGTTATAGAATAAGAAAGAGTTGCATTATTCCTTCTCACTCTAAAATGCAGACTAAGTCTGTGCTGGCATAAATACTCAGGTAAATCAGATTAAGCCAGAAAAGATCTTACCCTTCTGTGTTTTATTCCTAGGAATATGATTTTTAACATTTACACTAGCGGGGTTAGATGTATGAACTTGGTACTGATCTGCTCAAGAGTGTTTTTACCCCTTAAAGCAATATAATAATACACAAAAGTTGCAAGGGTTCTGACTCCACAATAAAAGCAGAGAGTAAGAACAACAGGATCTCTTTCTCCATCATAAAATCAATGCTTTCTCCAAACAGTGGTTCCTGTAAAATCAGACCCTGAATTCTTTAGACAGGTAATCCTTCGAGAGCAATCAGCAGTGGCTTTTTCCCCCCTTTAGACAGAAAATAGACACCAGGACATACTGGATGGCACAGAAAAATAAATATTCTACTTCATGGTGTGCAAGCCACCTGCATGTGCTACAAAATACTCTTCTGAGTTTTATAAAAAAACACTGCTCCTCCATTCACTTTCTAAAGCATCAAAACAGGCAACAGAAAAAAAATCAATCTAAAAAATAAACAGATTAAGGCCCAGAATCAGAACAATTTTTTTTATTTAAAGGTAACAATTTATCTTTTTTAGATTCACAGCCATCAAACAATAAATCCAGTACTTATCACTCAGGCAAACTCTGCATGACCTTCTTGGAGTCTTGCCTGGATGAAGACTGTGGCAAACTGCTCCTTGGGCTACAGTCATTCAAACTGTTGCTCAGGCAATTAATTTTATAACAGCCAGAAGTATGTCAATAGAGCTGTTCATCACAGAAAGTTAATCACCTTTCAAAGTGGTTACAGGATAACAATTTTAGCCATTATTTTTCATGAGGCTAGTTCTTCAAGCCATCAGGATTTACTTGTGAGTACAAGACCATCTTGTGCTCTGGTGGAATTCACCAGTCACAATAAGGTGGCGGTAACATCGCCTGTGTTGTGAGATTTTAGAATTGTTGGGTTTGTTCCATGCTCGGAAGAATCTCAAACACACGTAGAAAATTAACATGACAATAAACTCTCTCAGCTCCATCTGTGCTGGCAGATGTGTCCTAAATTAGGACCAGATCTCATCCTTGCTTACATTTGTGTAAATCCATATTAACTCCATTCAAGTCAGGGGAGCTGGACTGGATTTAAAGGGTGTTACTGTGAACAAACTTAACCTCAGTATAATTAGTGTTCCCTGAAGGAGGCACAAGAGAAGAAATCAATGTAAATTCCTATGTCTTCGTTTAACAATGCCAATTTTCTTGCTCTGTGTAGCCTAGTGGGCAATTCAGGGATAATTCATAGAAGCCTCTAGAGCCAGTTTGGATTGATGGCTCTCTGAGAACAAAACTTGCCTGTAGCTTTGGCTTTCCAGGGCTGTGAGAAGCCTGTAAGGGTTTGAGGAGGATGAAGCATGGAGTCCTGAAAGGCCATGCAATGTGTGGAACGCTCCAGGATCTGAAGTCCAAGCTTTCTTTACATTCTCTGCTGTGGGTGTAGTGGAGATAACCTTCCATACTCTGCTGTGCTCCATCTTTCCAGTCCATTGCATGGGCTAAAATGTATGGGCCACTTGCAGCCCAGCTCCATGTAGAGACATTACAGTGTTTAATAAAGAGATTAAAAACCGTGGTGGTGATCTACTAGTCAAGAGATAATCTAATCCAAAGGGTGAGAAAGATGAATGAAACGTAGAATCTGTTTTAAAGTATTTTGAAAAACCTCACTAGTCTTCTGCATAGCTATTATTAGCATGTAATTTCCTGCAGATATCCTGGTGGGTGTAGACCTTGAGGAATGTGCTGAAAGAGGAGAGGAGTAATGCCTTAGTGAATTAATTTTTTAAAAGCATTTTATCAATATGGGAGATCTGGAAGAGAATGCAGGGGTGGTTAAAAAAAGATGATAGAACAGTGATCAGGGTTTGGGAGAGTGGTGGAGAGCTGACAGTTAAAAACTGAGAAGTACAGAAATGCAGCACTATAAATATTGTGAAAGTAAAGACAAGTTGGAATGAGAAACGGAAAAAAATTTCCTTCTGTCCATCACTGTTCTTCAGACATGATCTGGCAGGAACTATAATCACCTCTACTGCTCAGTCTTATGCATCATCTGGTCTGCAGAGGTTAACCACAAGGGAAGCAGCTGTCATACTGCTGTTACGATAAGAACATCTGTCCATTTGAGACTGGCACTGAAACCAAAAAATCTGTTCAGAGAGGTTACTGGTCAGCTACTACAGACTTCAGAAGTGGTTATTCTGGGGATTGGTATTAGTAACAGAATGTCATGGACAGTGTCTGGAAATCCAGGCTATCCTGGCAATGTACATTTTCATCCAATGGTAAATATATTTCAGTCACTTCTGCACTGTATTTGTATCAGAAGGCTGCAGATAAAAGGGAGAAATTTCCCACTGGAAGAAAACTCCTCACTGGAGCAGGAGGTGAAATACCTCTTATGACATTTCTTTCTCTCAAAGTCTTCCCAGAATACTTCAAGGCAGTAGGAGATTCACATCTCACATGATCTGCTGCACAAAGGCCACACAGATGCCTTGTACCTTTGTGCAGTTCTTTGATATGTCTTTGGCTTCCTGTAGAAGTACTTCTGTCCTTTGTTGCTGCCACAAGGGACATTCATTTCTGATCTTGAAATCTACATACCTATTAACATGGCCTCGGGATTTATTTTCAGGGTCTGTCTTACTCCTTCCATAATAAAGTCCCTTTGCGTGTATGGATTATGAATCACCAGAAGAGCTCTGCAAACTGTTTTGTTAAAAAGGGACTGATGTGATGGAGACAAGCCCCATCCTACATCCACTAAGCACAGGAACAGACTTATGTGCTGAGTAGGGGTCCCATCTGTGCACAGATCAGTGCAGCATGACTCACTGAACCGCTGATCTCCTTAAATTAGAAATCTTTCATGTGTCCATAAGGAAATATGAAGGCTCAGTTAAAACGATGAGAACTTGGAACTTATTTTATCATCTGGTGACAATTAATTTTGTGCAAACCTGAAAGGTCAAGCAGTGAAACCATCAGAAAAGGAAAAATAACTTTCTGCTTAAGAAATCAGGGCTACACCATTGTCTACTATAAGTTGGCATGGCTTCATTGAGGTAAATTTCTTACAAAGAGAAGAACCAGTCCTTCTTGCATTCCCCTCAGAAATCACGTGTAAGATCGTATCACTGCAGTAAACCCCAAACAAACGCAGAACACTGAAACATCTGCAGCTTGGAGGAGCCAGGGGTTAAAACGAAAAGCCTCTTTGTAACACAGAAGTTATTGTTTTCTTTGCTGAGGAAATGTCTTACTATCTACAGTTATCTGCTGGAACTGTCATCTCATACTGGTAAGAACCACTGAGAAGCACTTCTTTTTATGAATGTCTTTGGGCTTACCTGATAGTGTAGGTGTCCCTAATAAAAGCAAGCACCGTTTGCTGCAGCCTTCTCAAAACTGCCCCTTGTGACAGATCATTTGTGCCAGGCAAGTCAATGTAGGTTTGTCCCGCATTTCTTCGCTTACAAAATGATGATATTTTCCTACTTCAGTGAATGCAGTGTTGGTTGAGGGGCTTGTCCTAAACATCAATTAAAATGTAGAGTCACACTGTTGTAGAAGGGAAGAAGAAAAAGTATCTTTAGTAATTCAGAGTGGTTAGGTAATCGTGTGCATATTTATGTCCAAAGCAATATGTTTTTCATGAAGAACTAAGGAAAGATACCAGAGGATGGAGTTAATCTTCCTGGTCTGTGAACTGGCTACATTCCCTAGGCTGCAGTTTCTGTTAACTGGCTTTGTGCAAAAGTAACTTAGCTGTGTTGGCATGATGTGGGTCCATGCAATGACCCTTTCCTTCGCTGATGAGAGGAAGCAGGCCTCCCCAAGTGGTGGGTGTAATCCCTCACTTGTGTCCTCAGGCTGCTCTTGATTATTCATATAATGGAGCCCTTTTAATTTAATTCTACCAGGAAAATAAAAGTCAGCTTTCTGGGTCTGCAAGAAAGAGTGAATTTTAATGACGTGAAACTTGATTAATATTTGAGGTTTGAGAATGATCTCTCTGTAATGGCTGAGGCTCAGGCTCTTTCCTCACAAAGATTTGAGGGGGTGTGTTGAAATACATCTCTAAATCTAGAGTCTTGAAATATCACTTCATGAAGTCAGTTTAATACCCTTGAGATTCAGCTGAACTTTGGTGCAATAGCTGTGGTTTTATATGAATGTGAAGTATAACACAACTGAGGCTCCTATACTGATCAGTGTGCCAAATTCCACTGCAGTCAGACCATGGTCAAAGTTTTCTAACAAAAAGATGAATTAGTCCAAAATGTTGTAATCAAAAATGGAAAAAGCTTTCTGTTAGGACTTCCTTTACCTACTGAATTGTAACCCACTAGCTAATTCATGGTTCCCAGAAGGACAAAAAATATATGCTGTTTTTGACTACAGTCTTTTATGTTATAGCTGAAATGCTGTATGGTAAGTTCTGATAGATGCTGCTTGAAGTTAACAACCAGATAAAAACCCCAAAACCAGAACTACGCCCTAAAAAGAGATATACGAATCAGATGTTGCTTAGTCTGGATCCTCTTTCTTTAAACAATGTTAAAGAAATGCCCTGTTCATTTGCCTTCCAAGAGGTGTAAAAGGACTTTGTGAAACAATTCTGTTACACAGGTCCATGGTATTCATATCCATGGCTCCAGCACAGACTGTGCAGGAAGATGGAATAATCTGTAAGCATAGGTACTGAATGCCCATCTGCTGCTAGTCAAAATTTATGTTCTAAATATCTATATTTCTGGTTACTTAAACTCATTTTGTTTGTTGTTTGACAATGTAGTCCTCTATAGAATTTGCATATAGCTTCCTATTGATAAAGTTTAAATGGCTCAGTTTCATCTCCGTTCCTCTTCAGTATTCAAAGTACTATAATATGCTTGAGTAGTGACTTCTTGTTTGACTCTTAATTGAATAGGAGCCATAAGATCCTGTCAAGCACGAATGCTGCCAGCCCTGTATTGAGTTATCGCTGTAAGTCAATGAGCAATATCAAAAGATTGCTTTTTTAAGGAGTTCATTTTCATGGTGTGATAACATGATATACAGCAACTTCTCATGCACAAATACATTTGGAATGTGACTAGAAGAGACTAGGGAAAAAAGGATCCTGATGTAGTAAACTACTGTGATTCACAGTTGCTCTAGGAAAGGGAGAGAAATGCTTGACCCAGCTGTGTTTGTATGGTTTGTAGTTTAACATGACATTTATAGAGTTTCAGTTTACATTAGGCAGAGGTGCTTCAGTGTTTTTCTACAGCTTCTTTGAGATCATGTGCATGGTGGATATGCTTGGCAGTAAATAGCTTTGGTCAGTGATTCAAAGAAAAAAAAAGTCAATGTGATGCTGTAGAAGGCATTTGCAAAAATGCATCCCAGAATAATTTACATTGAAAAGTGAAACCGCTCAAGAAACAATTCCAGAAGACAATATTTCTCCTGACTCATATGCTTCTGATGTTCTAAGCTTTCAGCTGATATCAGAAGCAAATATAAATTAATAGTTATTAATAATAAACAGGCAGGATTCAGTGTAAATAGCTGCTGTGAGAAGGATGTGATATGTAATGTTAGAATTTCAGCTATACTGGTGTGTTTTTTGCAGCCAACAGATTTAAACTTAGAACTCTGTAAAAGGAAATAAAGGGAGATAAAACTGAACTGGTAAATCCAATTGTATTTATCATAAAAAGATTATGTGAAAAAAATAAGCATTGCTGTGACCAATGTCTAAACAGGGAAACTGATGCATGGTAAAGTGCAGTAACTTGACTGGAGTGTACAGTACTGTAGAAAGCCTGTGTCTCAGCTCTCATGGTTCTTAGTCCAGCACCTAATGCACAGAGCTGACTTCATTGCAAGGGGGATTTAATTTTTATTTCATTATTTCAGGGGATTTAATGATTAGGTATTTTTCCTTAACTTGGTAGGCAGAATCTTGGGTTTTTTCTTATACAAAGCTATTTAAACTGTCTCTTTCTGTTCACAATGCATTCATAGTAGGACTCAGCGAGAGATGTTTTGTTGAAATCTGTTTTCTAAGCAACTTCAGTTCCAATCTCATCCTTGTCTTCAGCCTGCCTACCAATGCAGTGCATTTGTCTCAGCTCTCAGTTGCTAATTACTCCCTTAAGGAAGAGTTGTTTTGTTGTATTGTGATTAGGCCTTGGATGAGGATCCAAAAGATCATGCGTAGTTAACGGCTCCCTCTGAAAACAACCTATTTAATGTCTGTTTTTCAGCTGCCCATTTGTGAAATAGGAATAAAAATCATTCCACTCTCAGCTTTTGGTGTTGTCTATTCAGACTATATGTGTTTGGGGAAAGATTATTCTTTATTAACTACGTCTGTGTATTAGTTATTTTAGCCTTTAAAAGAAGAATCGTGTAACACAATTCACTGGTCAATTTTGGCAGACATAGAATACAACCCTCAAACTCACTTTCAGTTTCCAAGCATTTGTGCACAGAACCTCTGGAAAGTCTTCACTACACAGCTTGCCGTATGTACAGGCTGTTGAAATAATTTAAATGCATTTGGCTTCCAAGAATGAATTTCATATGAACACAATCTAAACAGATATTCCTGCTCAGGAGCTGAGACCCAGCTGTTGGTTTGGGTTTTTTTCATACACACAGCACTTTGCTGCACAAGGCTTGATTCTAGAGAAATTTGCTTTTACTATTGCCACATACCAAGAGGTCCAACTCTGAAACTCCTGGTTTAAACTATGTATATATGCATATGCACATCCTCATAGACAAGCTGAAGAAAAACAGACCAGACAAGCAGACAACAAGGTGGACTGAATGACTGGGCTCAGAGAGTTGTGATTGGCAGCACGAAGTCCAGCTGGAGGTCAGTCACAAGTGGTGTACCCCAGGAGTCAATACCAGGATCAATACTGTCTACCATCTTTGTTAATGACCTAGGTGGACCAGATTGCACCCTCATCAAGTTTGCAGGTGATAAAAACCTGAGAGGAGTGGCTGATACAGCAGAGGGTTGTGCTGCCATCCAGAGGAGAGACATCTGAACATGGTGGAGAAAGGATCAACAGGATCTCATGAAGTTGGACAAAGGGAAGTGCAAAGTCTTGTACCTAGGAAGGAATAACTTTATACACCAGTACAGAATGGGGCCAGTTGGCTGGAAAGCAGCTTTGCAGAAGAGGAGCTGGGCTCCTGGTGGACAAAAAGTTAACCATGCCATCAATGTGCCCTTGTGGCAAAGGCAGCCAACAATACATGGGGCTGCATGAAAAAGGTGATCCTTCCCCTCTGCTCAGCCCTGGTGAGACCACAATTGGAGTGCTCTGTCCAGTTCTGGGCTCCCCAGCACAAGAGAGAGACGGAGCTACTGCCATGAGTTCAGGGAAGGGCAACTAAGGTGATTAAAGGGTTGGAGCATCTGGCATGAGAGAGGAGCCTGAGAGAGCTGCAGGGTTTTTAGCGTTGAAAAAGGAAAGCTCAGGGGGGACCTGATCAATGCATGTAAGTACCTGACGGGAGGGAGCCTATAACAAAAAGGTAGCCAAAGGAAGAAGCACATGGAAAGACAGGACGAAACAGAGTTACTGGACTCTGTACAAAGGGGTGCCCATCAGCAGTATGAACAATCAACTAAGAAGAAAAGGCTTTTTCTAAAACTCATTCAAATTACTTAGAAATGCTTTGTCAGAAAGGCTACAATACAGCATGATGTGAATTTAGTCTCAAGTATACCGCAGTCAGGATAATAAAACAAGTCATTTTAGAAAATGCCATCATGAAACTACGTGGACCAAAACTGCTGTAATCTAGATCACAGACCAAGCAGACTACCTGATTCACAAAATCAGGAATAAGGCATGTACAATTTTATTTGAGAACACATCTTTTCTCATCCTTGTCCCTCGTGCAAAGACAAGAATGAAGTCAGACCCTTTGTGCTGCTTTTGGTGATAAAGGAAAAGCAGACAACTTCAGCACCTCATTCGTTACGCTGGTTTGGGGATTAATAGCAAACATTCATACACAGTGCCTGCTAAAGCATATCCCTAGTACAGAAGTCCTGAAAATGAGAATGCAAAAAGTACTAAATAGACTTTGTCAACTGCATAAGAGCTTTTCACCCTCTTTCAGTCTGGCGGTAATTCTTGTTCTACCAGACAGGCCAGAATGGTTTGTTGCTGTCTTTTGCATTTTACATTTTACATTTTTAAGATGTTTTCCCCCTATCTTTGTTGTTAAACATTCAAGAGAAGAGCATAGCTCCAAGAAGCCATTTCTGTTTGGTAGAATTACTAAATTTCAGCAGAGGTAATTCTAGAAGTCCAGTATCCTGTGTCATTATAAACATTAAGGAATGATGTGCTATTCGAGCCTTAAATACTTTTAAAACTGGAATGAAATAGACCCAATTTCTTCTTTCACAGCAACTGGTATGATGAACGTATTACCTGGTCACTGCACAGAGGTAATCACAGGTAATCAGTAAGTTGCTGTGGTTTACCAGCTTCCAGATTGTCAGCCGAGCCATATGAGCTGGCTGTATGTGATCTCCCAGCCCTTTGCAATTGTGGAGTAAAATGAGTTAACTTAAACCACTTAACCTGTCATGTTTCATTACACATCTGCAGCTGTGTAAGAGCACATTACGCTGCCAATTACTGTGTATTATCTGATAAATAGTAGAGCAGTAGAACGGGGAAATTTGATCCATTTGCAGCTATCTATATATATGGATCACACATCAATCTCACTGGTAGCCTGAAGTGAAAAGTTTGAGCAAACTTGATTAATTTTCTACTTCTTCTAGGTTAAAAAAGAATTACATTTAGCTTAGCACTCATACAACCTGACAACTTTTATCAATAGCTGTGTTGTTTCAGTGCCCTGTCTAGTAGTGGCAAGACTTAGGCAACTGCCAAAAAAACAAGAAGCTCCAGACTTGTACTCAGATCTTGATCAGGCAAAGCTTAATTTATGTCCTAATGCTTGTCTCACATGGCAACCCTTTTATTTGTTCACCTGCTAGAGGGATGTATTTCTGCTCCTGTTATTTACACTTTTTTTTTCTTTACTTTCCATTAATATCAATTTGCACATCCCAAGGAAGACTGTTTATTATAGATCTTTATTCCATCAAGCTTTCTGTAAGTACATTTCTGTTCACATAGGCCTAAAGTCTCCTCTTTAGAGTCAGTTCTCCTAAATGCTATGGGTGTATGGGACACAACTTAGATATTTAATGAGAACCGTCCAGCAGCTCAGACATTTGCAGCTGTATTGCACAGCCATAGTCCTGCTTGGTCAAAGTAATTTTTCTACTAAAAGCTGAATATTGATACTGACATGCCAGAATTTGGAGAACATTTGTAACACAAACCTAATGTTATCATGCATGTTTTTCTACATTAAATGCTAAAGTACCTCACTAATCAGGGCAGCAAAAACACATTTTCAAGTATATAATCCATCTAGTTTTATAACAAGTCATTGCCACCATCCCAGCTGTATTACCACATAGCAACACACATCTATCATCCAGGAGGACAGCATCATAAATCCAACATCATAAACGTGAATACCACTTACCAAAGCCAAAATGAGCTGAACTCAGTGGAGCTACATAGATTTATACCAAGTGATATCTCTGTAGTCTCCTCCAAGCAGTAATCTCTCTTAATTGACCATAGTCTCTCTTAAGTGTTCAGCAAACAGTGAGGGAAAGCCACAGGGAATGGGAAGACAGAGTTGTATTTCCTCTAGAGAAAGATTTGGTGAAAGACATGATACAGCACATACGCAAGGGAAACAGATTTCTCAGCCTGCATAATAGACTTCCATGAAAACTAATGACTGTCAGAAAATGAACCTCCTTTCATCCAAGAACACAGCATATATAGTACCAGATATATATAAGAAATGCAAGAAAAGTCTTCCTGAAATAAAGCATTCCTCTATGTGCACAAACTTTTCCTTGGAGAAGGGGTGAAAAAGTGAATGAACTGTACATGCCAGATATTGCTTGTGTACCTCGATGCTGCCAGTAATTCTTTAAAAAGGACTGTTGCATAGGGAAGTGAGAACAGAGCAGAACTGACCGGAGAGAACGGGAGGAGAGAAGATGCTGAAGATTTTGAAAACATAAAGATGATAACCAAAGCAAAAAGCTCGTTAATGTCAGAAACAAAAAATAGGGACCAAGCTCTCCATGACCAACATGAAAAGAAAGCTGGCCTATACCAAGTCAAACAGTTTTTCTCTACCTATTTGTCAACAAATTACCTTTCACATCCCAAACACAGGGACTTGCTCAGGAAGCAACAAGTAGAAAGTGGAGGAACAGCAAAGACCTCCTAAGTGGCATTGCTCTGGTTGGCACTGCAATTCCCCTGTGTCCCTTTCCACTGTCAGGGAGCACACAGTGGGTAATGCTAAAGTAGTGTTGAGCCTTCGGCTAGGCTGTGGGAACGTGACACATCTCAGGCAGTGTCAAATAAAACCAGTGCTGCTGTAGGAAGCATTTCAAACTTTCAAGCTGGTAAGATGGTAAAGGACAAAGAAAGTCAGAATGGTAAACCACACACAAGTACTGAGTTATAGAATGTATTCCAGCTCACAGCAAAGCAAGTTGCAAGTGCATTCATAGCTGATGACAAGAGTTTGGAATTACGTAAACTTTTAGCTTGAACACACAATCATTAATAGAATAGAAACATAAATGTTAAAAGTTATTGGAGATTTTATTCTCTGTACAGTGTTCCCAAATGTTACATCATCCAGAGACATTGCCTCCCCCCTCCATCTGTCACATAGTTCAGACGACTTCTAGGTGCCTCATGGCCATCCTCTCTGCTGTCTGCCTGCACTCACACCATGTCTCAGCATTTACCTGCCAGCTGGCACCGCAGGTCTGAGGCTTAGGTGTGTCTGAAGGGTTGCAGCAGGAGTGCCCTGGAGGTAGGGCAAGGACAATGCCAGTGCTTGTTTCCGAGTCCTCAGTTTTGAGATTGGCTTTAGTTCACTTTAAATAGAGTAATTTGTGAAGCAGGTAATTATTAAAAAAAAATGTTTCTGGAGAAAAATCTAGGGTTAAAATAGGTAAAAAGAGCAGTGATCTCAGCCTTAAGTACAAATGGTGGTAGCATCCTGTGATGGCAACAGGAAGGAATGGGTTACAAAGTGTAACACTGGTAGAGCAGGGTAAAGAACAGTCTTTTCTACTGGCTGTAAAGGATGTCCCAATGTATTAGTAACAACAGGGAATTCAAACTATG
The DNA here is from genome assembly GCA_035590275.1 of Ibycter americanus. Taxonomy (NCBI): domain Eukaryota; kingdom Metazoa; phylum Chordata; class Aves; order Falconiformes; family Falconidae; genus Ibycter; species Ibycter americanus. The sequence goes on from JAVJGI010000060.1 coordinate 14,400,001, forward strand.
TTGTTAATGGTTGAGAAGATACTATGCATTTTTTAATAGAATAATTTAGTGATAAGAAGTGCTTTATGGGTCCTATTTACCATTACTATTATAGATCTAGACCTTCCATCCCACCCCCATCCTTAATCTTACCACAAGCTAAACTACAGTCAACTTCAGGCAGACATTTATTTGAGCAAAAGCTAAGGAAGAATGGAGGGCTCTATTTTGTTGTCCATCCTTTATGGAAGGACGTAAGGAACAAAGCTTCCTTTATGCCACAGAATATGCATACAGACATTAAGATGCGCTGATAAAACATATTCAAAGTAATATTAAATCCTACGGCAGTGTGCAATAGCTTCAATTGTTTTTCCAACATCTAAATAAATTCATGGAATTTATTTAGTGCTATACTAATTATTCAATTACATTAGACATCACTATTGAATATCGAGACAAAGCATCTGGCAATATTACTCTAATGAGTTGTGTTACATTTCTGTAAACAGAAAAAAACTGGTTTTGAGTCTCTCTATAAAATTATTTCCTCTCCAGCCATACCTCTCTCCCCTCCCCCCTTTCCTTTCCTAACTATTTGGGAATGTTGGGTTAGATGCATGTGTTTAAGAAGAGACAAGAGTTCTCTGAAATAGGGTATTAATTTGTAGACATTAAATTTGTTGCCTTTTGAAATAAACCCACAGAGATCCACAGGTCATCAGAATCTCTTCTGAAGTCTGTTTTTTATGTATAGCTTAGTTTGTCTAGTTTCTCTGACAGTTCCCCACAGTCTTGCATTGTATGTGTTTGTGACTTTGTACGGATGTTGTTCTCTGACATTCATACATGAATGTACTATGCTCTGGTCCAGTAATCTGAGTAGCAGTCTGAAAGTCAGGATCTGGGGACAATCTCTTTGACATCGGTTAGCTGATAACCAAAGAATATAGTTTCAAGATAGTTTGTACTTACAGTTTCATCAGTGTAAGGGTGAATTCAACATTGTCAGGAATGTAAATATACATTCTGTGAAGCTGAATCAGAATTTGACCTTTTGCTTCCGCATCTCAATTTGCTGAAGAATGGCTCTTGTTTGATACTCTCCTGTCATACAGGCATCCAGGGATATAAAACTAATGAAGCATTTTGTGTTGGAATTTACACTGTAACTGCAGGATAGGCTAGTATTTCCCAGGAAAAATCACATGCTTTCTTCCAAAAATCTTTTCTTTGATTGAAGTAGTGAATCCAAAGCCTGCTAAAATGAAAAGTCTCGCATCTTTAAAGAGATTAGTCTATAATTGTTTGAAAGAAATGTACTATAAAAGGTGAACTGTAATTCGTCTTACCTGCATTATGAAAAGCCTCATCTAAAGAAAAAACTAGTCTGAAGAAGAATAGGTTTTTGTTTTTATAGAGCATATTAACTACACTGACCCTTTTTTAAGCATTTTTTCATCCACCAAAATATGTATGAGCAAAGTTAACATCTCCATTAACATTTAATATTTTTTTTCTCCCCTTGCACCAAAATACTAGATGATGGATGTAGTGATAGCTTGAGGGCTGAAGACAGAGGGCTTAGCGATAGCCATCTCTCACCTTTATATAGCACTTCCTCATCCAGATGAAACTGGGCGCTAAAACCAGTTTGCTTTACAAGCTAGTTCAGAGCTCTTGAAAGTGGTCAAGGTTACCGTGACTTGAAGAGAATGGTTTCTGTCAGTCCTAATTTAAGAGCATATTTGTGTGTGACCAGGTATATAGATGCTTATTTGCTCATACTTCAACATGACCTGCAAGAATAGAGTTCTACTTTCTGGCTGTATATCTCCTTTCAGTCTTCCAGCTCTTTGACTGAGATCTAAAGTCATTGAAACCTGGGCTACTAAATTTGTATTTACACTATTTTAATGAAATACAATAATTATGTTTGTAGTGTGAGTTAAATGGGTAAAGAAAAAAAAAAATCACTTCACATATAAGGCTTAGTTATCCAAGCCAGAGAATTTTTGATCTGCCTTTATGAGAATTCTGTTATGGACATTGAATGAGAGTCAGACGAGCCTTGAATTTTAGGGTGAAATTCATGGAATTAAATAGTGTTTATGATATAGACATATGGCACAGAATACAAATGACCTCCAAGTAACATGGAGGGGAAAACCCACATGGAATAAAATAAACTGCATGCACTTCTCCATTATATACATCTTAAGTTGCTCCAATTAATATTTAGCTTTCTATTATATTTCAGCTGGACATTAAATTCCATGAGAGATGTTCTCTTCACTGTGCAAGTCTCTATATAAACACAGAAGAATAGCCTCCACCTTGAAAACCTTGTAGTATAAATAGGTAGAGTGAGGAAGGAAGGAGACATGCATGGAGCGCAGCTGCTACCAACAAGAACATCATTCTTTGAAATACTGTTGTCCCATTAGTTACACTACCCGAAAAGCCCTGGATGTCACAAAGTGAGATTTGTTTTGCAAATGCCCCTCAGATTTACAGTTTGCTTTATATACTGATTTCTGAAGTTTGACCCACAGTTCTCCTTCCCCACAGTAGTATAGTCTGTGTCTGTGGGGGAACTGAGCAGGCAGCATGCTTCTCCTTTCACACAGACCAACTACATTATGCCCTACAAGAAGACAATATATTTTCTCCTTTTCCCCAGAAATGTTTCCACTGCAGCTCAGGCTTATGAATTACTCTTATTAGCACATTGGCTTTACACCATGTATGGAGATAAACACACTGGGTTCACAGTCTCCTTTTTGTGCACAAGAGAGTTATTTTATTGATCCAACCCCTGATTTCAGGCCTGACCTACCTTATTAATCTCTCCTATCCTTCTGAATAAACCCTGCAGATGGCAGTGATATAGCTTAGAAGGTAGTACTTGCTGTTATTGCCAAAATAAACCCCAAACAACTGAGGAAATTAATTATGGTGCCAGGATTCTGATAACAGGTGTTTCTAAATTGCCATTTTTCCGTCAGTGGAGTCCTTTCAGTCTGCAGGTGCATACTTAAAGCCATACACAATGACCATGTGGTCACAGTTAACAAACAGTCTGCTTGTTAAAGTTGCATTTGCGGAAACAAAGCATTTCAAGCTTCTTAGTATTCCTTACAGAGTTTCAGGCATAACACATTTAAGAGATGTGGAGCAAAAACTTGGAAGGGGAATTTTCTTCAGGCAATGAATATTTGGTAAAAAACTAGGAAGTGGAGCACTAAAAAACATAAATCAGAAGATCCTAACAACCAGGGCTGCTTCAGCATTGCCTAATCACTGCACTTAAGTGTCTCATAGTTCTAAGTGTAAACCCTGATATAATACTATATTGCTAATTGATATTCTACTGTAACTGCCATTGGATTTGTGCAACATTTTGTATGATATGTTATGGCAACTGAAGTCAATGTGTAGTTTTTCCATGGCTGATTGATTGGACCTATGTGAATACCTTTCAAGATACCCTACAAGGAAAAAAATAAGTCATTGTGCTTACTCATGGTTGAAGGGAAGCGAGAAATGCAGCACACACTCATTCACCAAGCCAGAGAGCCAGGACTGAAACCAACAAAATGTTTAGTGATAATATAAGCACTTTGTGAGTAGGATGTCTATGACATTAATAGCACTAGCAATTCCAGAAAGGGTTGACTAAAAATTTATCTAGTGAAGATAAAGAAGAAATATAGATAAAGAGCACTGTAACTACCCAAGAATGAACCCACCTTTCTCTGGCTTAGATCTAATCTAGCATGAGATGCCTACCTGTACCATGTTTGCACTTTTAAATTGCAATGCCATTGCTGAGTCCATGATAGAGGAAGGTGACATTTTACAGTGGGGTTAGGAATGGTTGGCTAAATAAACATTGCACACAGATCTACATCTGAAAAAAGCATTGTGATACACAGTCTCCAGTATCATTCACCGTAAGAGCCCATCTGCTGATGTGCCCAGGTACACAGGCACAGACAGTTTTGTCTGGAAGTTCCAGAGCAAGAGGTGGGTTTGTGTCCCAGATGTCTGAGGCTGAGAAGTGCTGTTCCCTTTTTACAGCTGTAGAGGTGAAGCAGAGTAAGTTGACAGATGCATGGGAGGATTGAACAGGAAGGAGCTGAGTGGCACAGGAGCTGAACACATCTCTCTCCCATCCTTCATCAGTTGTATGTTGATTAGGCTGACAGCTTAGTGAGAGTGACATGCCAGAGTATAACCTCCTGCCTCAGATGAGTGGCTGGCATGCTGCTAGGAGCCCAGAGGGGCTCTGGGATGCTCCCAAGCTGTTCAGGTGAGAGGTGGCAGCTTGCCTCCATAGGAGGCAGTAACTTCAGAGTTGGAAACTCAAGGGGAACCAACAGCTCACAGCCACTGACTTGCACTGGTACCTCTTTCAGGATGTTGCAGGTACCTGAGCCTAGGCCTGCAGTGTCCATCTGAAAGTCAGACATGTGCCAAGTTTGGCACTGAGGCCAGAGGATCCCAAGCCCTTCACTGAAAAGGTGGCAGCCTTTCCTGTTTTGAATCTGTGGAACTGAAACCGCTGGAGAGAAGGCTGCAAGGTCCATGAGAGAGCTGATGTTTGGAACAGACTGCCATCAGCAGCAGATTTCAAAGGGGCTTCTGCCCCTCCTCTCTGCCTGCTCATTAGGGGCAGGATGAGTTGCAGCAGGCACAGAGGCTGTGGGTGCTGCTACACCTAACTGCTTTTTCTGTTCTCCCTTGATTTCAGAGGCAGACTCCAGACTTTGTACCAGGGCAAGGCACAGGCCTGCTGCTCCCTTGGTCCAGGAGCCAGGGGGGTGCCACAGCCAGCAGGGCAGGGTCCTCACCAGACAGGGGCCACCCCATGGGCCCAGGCAGGCAGGGCAGGCCTGTGAGTGCAGGGGAAGCACAGGCTCCAGGCCATTGGGCAAGGTCATGGTGATGAAGCAGGTCCACCATCAAGACAGGAAATCAATCCTCAAGTCAGGATCAGGTCTGGTGATGGTAACCAGGGTCAGACAGATCCCAGTGACCACCAGGCAGGTCCACAGTGACACAGAAGGCATAAGGTCAAGCCAGAAAGTCAAGCCACAGATCCAGACCAACAGGGTCCATGGTAGGCAAGGGCACAGCTAGGTTAAAGACCAGCACTCCTACCACAGAACTCAGGCAGGAACCACAGCAGAAGGCTGGGCTTAAATAGATTCTTGGGCCCATGGGCAGGGGGTGTGGTGGGTGCCCCAGTTGAGGCTGGTCAGGGACATCAGGGCCTATTTGTACCCTCAGGACTTTGACACTTCCATAGTTGCCTCCATTTACAAGGACATGAAACACCATTAAGTTTGAATCATATCGTGCCGATATTATCTCTTTTTATAAATGGGTCAGTTTAGAGGTTTACACAGGGGAACACAAAACCTGTATATTTTAACTGAAAGAAAAATATACATTCTAATTTATGCCACTTTGTTTACTGACTTAAAGCTGCCATTTCTCCAGGAGAGCAAGGGAAGAGAAGGCCCATGTTTCCCTTGGAAACCCATATTCAGTAAAGTGGGAACATTTCAACACATGTAAATGATTTATACTTCAAGAAAATGAATTATTTCTTTCCTCCCCACTCCTAAGCTGCTTGATTGGAAAGTAATTGCTCTGCTTTCAGGAGGCAAAAAGAGTTACAGATCCAAGGCTTACGTCAAAGCTGGTAGACTCAATGCCACATCAAAGACACACAAAGGTGGCTGTGAGTGAAACCAGATAAATGTGGTAGTAGTCAGTCAGCATGAGCATTGGCCAACTGAGACAATATTTATACATCTGCAAGCAGTGTATTTTATTTAGTGTTTAGAAGGTGGTCATTTGATCAAGCAGAACTTGAATTTGTTCGGTGGGGATGAAGGAACAGGGGGGCTGTGAAGGCCCAACCAGATGTTCTGGTTGAAGACTCTAGTGCTGCTTTCTTACTCCATGTTGCCACCTAGTGAATAATTCAAAGGTGATTTCATGCCTGCTCTGAGTTTGTGAGTTTAGGGCTTTTTTTGTTTTCCCCCTTTTGAGATTTTTGTTTATTTTGTTTTCTGAGGCAAAATGAAAGGGAAGCCCAGATAATGTAACGCTTGCAGGGAAGGGCTGGAGAGAGCCTTTCTGGCACATTTGTAGGTCTGATATTCTGGTATATGGCCAAACACAGGCAAATTCAGGAAAGCTCCTATTAAGCCCCTAGGCTCATAAAATTTTACTCATGTTCCTCTTAAGGATCTCTTAAGCAACTCTACTGGTTGCCTGGTACCTCACCACTGCAGTAGGATATATTGTTGCTTCTTATTCTCCCACTGCAACAACAAGCTTCCTCCTCATCAGCTCCTGCCCCTTGCTCATTTTCACTTTTTTCTTCCTCTCCACTTCTATTCCCCCTGCCCTTGCAAATCTTGGTCTTTATGCTGCCTCCCTCCCACTCTCCCTTGCTATGAGCAAGACAACTTCTCTATGTTGTGTTTGGGAAGTAAATATCTCCTTCAGTTGCTGTCATAAGTTTTGGCAGGAGTAATGAAACTCCATTTTGTTCAGTTCTAATTCTGCCCTGTCATGGCCCCTGAAACATCAGGAAAGTGGTGTGATACAAGGAGACCTTCTGGCTAAGATGCTAAATTGGGCCTTGGGAGCTCCAGTTCCTGAATCTCTTCTAGCTTTCTGTGTGATTTTGGCAAGTCACTTAATTGTCATGTGCCTCAATTGCTCTGTCCTGGGAATGTCCCTGGTCTTTATGCTTTGCATTGTGAGTCTGCTTTTATTATTAAAAAATGTGGTAACATGAAACAGACATCACAGAACTTGTCAACAGATAGAGAGTATCATAGTATCTGATATATAACATTCACCCCTCGGCACTAAAACAGAGCTTGGTTGGTTTCTCTGTGCCTTTGTTGCCATATGGCTAGTCTTCCCTCATTTGTTCCACTGTTTTCCTTATGCTTTGAAGTTCTCAAGGGCAATATGGAGTACAGAGTAAGTAAAAAACCCTGCACTGCTGCTCCTTAGGAAAATAAGAGTCTCATAGTTGGACAAGATCTCTATTGCAAATAGCAACCTTATTCATTTGCATTGGCACCTAAGAGATTCTTTCAGAGACATTGCATTTTACCCATTAGTAATTTGATCGACAAAAGAAAGATCTCCACAAGGTAATGCCTCAAATAAACACCCTTTGTTCAATTTAATACTAAATGAAGCAATAAATTACCAGAGCAAAACACTTGAAAATCTCAGTAGAAAAAACCCCACCCCTTGGAAAAGGCAAACATTGATTTAACTGTCTTTGAAGGGGAAAGTTTTGGCTGCAGAGGTGTTTCATTTATAAATTGCAAAAAACCTGCTGATTAGAAAAGCTGACAGAATTAAAATACCACTTTCCTCAGAGAAACCACACATTCATTTTAGGAGAATAGTCTTTCTGGAATAGTATCTAAGACCAAGAGAATTTATTAGCTGAGGTCAGGAAATTAATAGGTGTTTTCATACTTTGCACTTCCAAGGCATTTTACCGCTAAAGATTTCCATACTCAACACTTATACATGGTTGTGTCACTGCTACATATAAAACCATCCTGGAATATGTTCAGCTTCAAAAAAAGGTCTGTAAGGTAAGAACTTATGTATCTATGAGACACTCCAAGGACATCCAATATATAGGCGCATTCCAGTTATGTGGTGTAGGCAGTTACTATCACAAAGTATATAAAACAGTTCTGCAATTTCATTTGCATGTAAGAAGTTTCTCCCCCAGTGGTACCTAAGTACTGCTGAAGTAGTGTAAGTGAAAGTAGCAGAAAACTGTTATTTATGACAGGGAATGGACGCTGCTGATAAAATTGCAGGTGACACTCAAATTGGCAAAAAGGTACATAATGATAGAGGTAAAGCAACACACAAACTGAGCTTGAGAGCTTCCTAAAATGCATAGCCAGGTGCAAATGTTACACAAATGAACAAGGAAAGTAAACCTTGTCTGTGGGCAAGGAAACACAAAGCTTCAAATCAGTCACTCTGAAAAGGACTGAAAAATCCCAAGGAGGAATGAACTGACTCCAAAGAGAAAACTGCCTTTGGGATAATGAAATAAAAATGACTCATGTCATCCTTTGTTAGTGGAAATTAGGAGATATTTTCACTAAAATATTAACACAACTTGATGAAGATCACTGGAAGCAATGACGGCTGCATAAAATTCCATACATTTCGTATGATAAAGAGTTTAGTTTGTCCAAAAACAATGCATGAAAAGAGAACTTGGTTACAGCATGTGAGAGCCTCTCCAGAAGGAAAACACCAGGTACTCAAAACTCTTACTTTCATATAAGAGAAAGGCAGGAAGAAGCAAGGAAGGGAAATGAAGCCTGGCAAACACAAAGCCTGGCAAAGCCTTGCCCATGAAAAACTGAGAGTAACTTTTTAAACATAAACATAAACTAATTTAACAAGCCATATCAAATGATGCACTCATGAATTATTGGTGAATTCAAATCATTATTGGGGAACTGTAAGGCAGAAAGCAGAAGTTACATGCATAATGTAGCAGTGGTTCAAAAGCCATGCTCTGTGACATGCAGGTGTAAGACCGAATCATTTAATGCTTCCTTCTGGATTCAAATTGCACATTCTGAACAAGAGTAATTTTCAGATTTCCTGAGAACAGTGGCATGATCTTAAAGGTCTTTTCCAACCTGAATGATTCTACAATTCTACGATCTAAACCAGCGCCATCTCTTTTCCAGCCATTTCCCTGTGTTGCAAGGGTTAAAAAGTAGAATTTATACTAGTATAGATATTATTCTTCAGGCTCTGAACTTCAATATCCAGAAAGTGTCAAAGGCTCAAATGCAAGAACAGAAGAGCCTAGCTCTTACTCTTGTATCCAGTATTCAACTGACTGCCAGCCTCTCGGAAAATCTTTCTGCCTTCTATCCTTTCTTCCAAAAGCAGGGGGACTCTATGTCAGATAGAACAAAATTCGTGACTGAAAGGACATCAGAAGACAGTTACTATTCTGTACCAGGAATTTTCTATCTTCTCTGGTTGGTTTTGGTGAAGGAGCTGCTAACTGATATGCAATGGCAATGGCTCCCTCTAGTGATTTGCACTCCCAGAGACACGCAGGTGTGCAACCATTGACACTCCCATTCTTTCTGCCAGAACATCCCCCAAACTCTTCTTCAGATAGACTACTATCATACATTAAATGCAAAACAGAAGACTCAGATCTAAATCCCTGGGACTTTAGAAAAGCTTAAAATACATCTGTATCTTAACTATATGAAGCTGTAGTCCATATTCTGTACTGGGCCAGTCAACCAAACCGCTCTCCTACAGCCAGGATGAGAAACTATTTGGCTTCTTGGACTTAACACTGATGAGAACAGGCTTGAGGAGGAGTATGCGGGTGCTCCAGCTAAGCTCCTGGTTTTGCCTTCCTCACAAACAACAGAAGGTCAGGCACAACAGACCTCAGTTTCTATTTCTTCTTCTCTGGCAAGAAGGAGAAACAGCAGCATTAAAACATATGGAGGAAAAGGTTTCTAGCAGAGACTGTCAAACTGTCATGCCTAACCATAAGCATCTTAAATACTCCTCTGCCTTTCAGATTGTTCATTTCAAGTGCACAACCTGTTTTTCCTTCCCTTCCTTTGTCTCATGCCATCTAACATTGCCTCTTTTCTTTCTCCCTCTTTCTAAGCCCTGAGCCTCACCTCTGTCCTTTCTGCCATTTCTGCAGATGAAAGGTACAACAGTAACAAAAAAACCCTGGTGTTTCTGTTTGTCCTTCAAGAAAAAACAAACTCCTGAAAGGAATCAGCATTTATTCTGAACACTGAGATATGAACTGTGTCATCGTGGCTATTGCTATTTGTGCTGCATAAACCCCTTGCAAAAGCTTTTAGTGCAGCTATAAACATAGAAATTTTTGCTTGTCACCTAGTTATTTTATTGCCTTTCCCTTCTGAACTGACATTAATTAATCAAGATTGCAGGCTGCAAGGTGCTAAATGACACGGTCCAAGTAAAGCACATTTCCCCTGACTGTGGAACAGAATGAGATAATCGCTGAACTGGAAATAATATCCCTCCAACTTAATTCCTGCGATGTCTTAGATTAACAACATAATTCTGAGCTTCCTCTGGGAGAGATGTATAAATGTCTTTACTGCCAACAAGTACTGTTCAACAAATGATTTTATAGACATTCTTCATAACTGTTGCACAATTCAGAGTGGGAATGTGACCATGGGCATACAACAAGATTCACGTATCCTTCCTGTGTGGCATTGGATAGAATTAAGCAGGTTGAAAATTAAAGTCTCGTGGGCTGCCTTACCCACTGTGGGGTGGGGAAGACATCTGGGAGTGGTGGGAGAGGATCTGAGAGCTGAGATTCCAGAAACTGTTGGGCTAGATTACATAGTTAATGCTAAACTAAGAGTGAATTAAATCCACCATAAGCTTGGTCATATTCTTAGTGCACGTGCACAGTAACATCTGTTATCTTGAATTGGGTAGTAAACTAGCTTGCATTAAAGCTAGTGAGGAATGGAAGAAATTATTTTACGAGCAGGCTAAGCAAGGGGTGCTCTTATCAACTTCAAAATGACTGCAGAATCTGCAAAGGCAAAACTGAATTATAAATCTTCAGCTCAAAGATTATTCTACCCTTTATCTTTGACTATGAAACCTGGAAATCCACCAATGTTCTGAAAAATCTCAGAATGCTTTCTGAAGACAAGTACTTCAGGAAAACATTTGTTAATGTATGTAATGAATTCTTAGTGTTGAGATTGCCACATAAACCATCAGCTTTATCCAGAGAAGATGGATAACTATGTGAGACACAAAGGAAATGAAGCCAAAGTATCTATTGTGACAAGCATGTATTTGGGCAGTCAAAAAAAAAAAAAAAAAGGAAAGAGATCAATCAAAAGGATCCCTCTGCTGAACAATACTGAGAAAGGGAACATGGATTGATTTTAATCTAGAAAATATGTAAAACATGGCCCAGGATTAACAGGGATGGAAGAACCTTGTTCACGGCCTCAGCAATATTCATCAGCCCAGAGAGTAGAGAGCTAATAGTGTCCTTCTAGTTTTACTGACCTAATTTCAACAAGTAGAGCTCTTCCATAGCTTCCACAGCTTTGATTCTGATTTTGAATTAAAAATGCATTATCTGGGGAAATTATTTCCGATAAGAATGACTAGAGGAGACGTAGTCTGAGAAAAACTACTTGGTCATTCAGATTCAAAGTAATTTTGAATGCTTTCTCTAGATCTTCCTGTAGTAGTTCATCCTGCCTCCAGCAGTATCTCAAACCATTTTGACAACTGGCAATGCAAGAGAAAATTCATTTTTGCAAATAGCTGGGCACAGCTCACTTGCTCCTGAATGTTTAGTTATGGACATGGGTGCTTTGCACAGTATAATAACTTCACATATATTCATCTTATGCAGCCTAACCACTTGCAGTTTTTGACTGGTACTTTAGTTGATATTTCTATGTAGCAAACTTTTACACCTTAAATTTTGTGTAATACAGATGAGTTGTGGTTATAAGGAAAACCATATTGAAAATAGTGAGTTTGTAGGCATTGCTGTAATACTTTGCCTTTTATTTCTTTGTGATTAAAACACCCAAGTTTTATTTTTTCTAGTATTCTTCCTGTCCTGCTTTATTTTTATCCCTTTATTTTCACATGTTCTTACTCAACTTTGACACTTCCCAAGCTGTTGCTCCCAGAAGTCACATGATACTGTGAAGCATCTGGGTTAGGACAAATCACAAATCTTACTGTAATTTGGCCTATTAAAATGATCAGAAGTGTTTCAGGGAAATGCAAAAGGACCTTGTAATAGAAGTCGGAATAGTAGCAGTCTGATTTCTGTCATGGAGGAATATTTTAATAGCAAAACACAGAAGGAACAAGCAGAAGTGAATACGGTGTCCAGATTTTCCAAAAGACAAGCAAAATTTATTAATGCAACTCAAACTTGGCTGGTTTGTGAAATAAAGTTAAATCATCTATTTCTGTGTGCTACAAGATCATGTGAGGGGGTGAAGAAGGAACAGAATAGTCAGATTTTGTATGGTGATGTTGTGTAGTACTGGTTGAGTTCTCCTGTCTTTCAGCGCATGTAGAGAATGCAAAGGTCTTTTTTGTCCATCATTTCCTGAGAAACTGTTTTTAATTATCATGTATGCACAGATTAAGAGTCTGTCTTAACATCCAGTCTGAGCTGAGATCACATAGAGAAAAAAGTGACTCAGTAAGACCTAAAAAAGAAAAAAATATCCCAACAGACATAGGAAGTCAAGAGAAAAATCAGACACTGGATTCAGGACTACAGGCCCTCCAGCAAAGTATTGTCTGCACTGCACTGCACAGGATATCTCTTTAAAATGGACATTTTATCCTTAACAGAGAAAGCTAATGTAATTAAATAAAAAAAAAAAACCAACAGGAAATGGCTTTTGATAAGTGATTTGCTCTAAGGAATTGTACTCTGGGAGAGAGAAGATTAATATTCCATGTTGTACCTTACACCTTCTAGTTTAAAGAGAGTTAGGAAGATGTATTGGAGAACAATCAGATAACGTAGAATGAAAGGTACTTGATCTATATTTGATAGTGTTGTGCAGTACCATAGGGATATTACTCATGGATTTGAAACCTCAGAATTAATACATAAATGAATACATAATTTAGAATATCAGTGGAAACATAATAGCTAGTGCTTTGCATGTTTCTGAAAAATTACATACATACTTTTAAAAATAGCTCTAACAGCTTCTGGAGCAGGTAGACATGTGCCACAGGATGCCATGATTTCAGATGACTGAAGAATAGCTGTTGAGGAATTGAACAATAAACTAATGTATGGCACCTTTAATCATTTCTCAAAGCTTAATCAGGCTGTATACCAATACACAAGAAATATTTCTCAGTGGTAATGGCCCATTCAAAAGATTCAGTGCATTTCTATAAAACATCAGTTGGTTCGGAAAGTAAACAGATGGTAATCACAGGAAGATGTCAAAGATATTACTGAGAACACAATACACATTCACAGTACATTAATGTACAAACCATCTGTGGTAAGCAGCTAAGGGATATTTTGAAGAGGAGCATTTCTATTACTTCAGGTATGAAGAGACTGTTTTGTCAGCCTGTGAATTTTATTCTTTTTTCCCCCTTTTATGGTTCTAAACTGCACAATGAAACAGCAGCAACTGAATTGGGAGGTGAAAGACACAAAGCAATCACTAACCAGTTAGTTTAGAGAAAAAGTCTTCTGATGGACAGGGTTTTTGTCATTTTTCTCAGTGGGCTTTTTCCCATTTTCTTCAGACTTGTCCTGTAAAGCAAGACTAAACGACTGAGGAGACTAGTGGTGCGAACAGAGTGGACAATTCTGTGTGCGTGTGCTGACTGAGGTGCTCCGAGTGCCTCACACACAAATGTAAAGAGTGGGAAATCATTCCAGTTTGTATTCAGAACAAGGATATTGCCCATGTTCAACAAATGGTTAATATCCAAAGATGTTTTGGTTAATGCAATGCTGAGTTTGAGGATGGTTTTTTCAGAGAGCCAGGCAGATTAACTCAGGTGCTGTATCATGTCAATACTGCAAATTGGGTGCCAGACAGCAGCTGGCTTGTTCGGGTGACTGGGAGAAGAGTTAAAAGCCACACAGCTATAAGTGCTCATAACCACAGTGAGCTAGCTACAAAAACTAGACAACAGGCCACATGCCTAGATTTCTAGTGCCCTAGCAAAATGAAAATTAAAATGTTTTGCTATTGGTATGTAAGCTTTTTATGTATTTTTATGTGTGTTAATGGTAGTTAGTCAGTGCATTGATGGGTATATGACTGTAAATTCTCAACACAAAAATGATTGACTCAAAAAGGAGAAGCCAAAATAGAAATCAAATGATGTGTGTCAACCAGCTCTTGATAAGTTTCACTGGATGCATCTTCTGAATTGGCTCAGCCTCAGGCTGTCATGATTGCGTGGCTGAGAACATGCTTGAAATGATTACTATTCCGGCTTTTAAATTTAAAGATGGCTGATTGAATCAGCTTAAGTATTAACCAATTTTATCCCATTTTAGTTAATTGGAATCTCAGTAATGGAACATCCCAGCCCTTTCACATCTTGTTACGGAGACATGTATTTCTGGCACAGCTGGATGACTGAACTGTTGCTCAAAACAGCCGCTATGATATTCCTGTCAGCTTCTCCCAAAGAATTCAGGGAGGGTTTTTTCGCTTGAGTCGGCATTTGGTAATTGAATACATGCCTTGCTAAACCGTTCTTGTCTGCTAATTTCTGAAGCGGCTGATGAAATGCATCATCATTGCAGGGAGGTGTATCTGCCACAGAGGCTGCCCTCTTCACTTGATAAACCACAGCGTCGAGAGTAATGACTGAGTTTGGTTCTTAAGGAGGTTTCAGCCACTCATACTACTACTACACACCTTTTCCTGGTCAGTGTTTTCCTGAGCAGACTGCAGACTCTTGCTTATGATTTTGTCCATAGCTAGTTGCCAACAAATTCCTCTGAAAAGGCCTAAAGGAAGAGGCCCACGAACAGGTTGCTCTTTGGGGATATTCTTGTCTCAAGCAGCTATAAAGCTGTGAAGTAGCTTATTGTTCTATGCAGCATATAAGGGTTCACTGTGGAAATCAGAGTACTTCAGTTTCAACAGCTCCCATAACCAGCCCTTTCTTGAAGTTTTTCAGTGTATTGTATGTAACTCCAGACTAACTGCTTTTCTACTATGTTTCTGCATTTTGTGTGTGAGATCAGCCTCTTTAATGCCAGAAGAAGGAGGGACAGGAGGGCATTATATGGTCTTCTAAACTAACCTTGCTGCCTCCTTTCTACTTGATGAAGTGGTATGATTGCCAAGGTCTAGTAAGACCTCTCCCAAGGAAGAAGAGTCCTGTGCTGCACCCTGGTCCTCTACTGCCTTCTCTTTGTATTGTGTGCTCTGAACAGGGTAGTAGGAGGCTCCCATGCAAGCAGGCAGCAGATGAGGCAGTGGGCAGGAGTTGGAAGCTGTAACAAGAGAATCACTTGCCTACACAAAGGCTGCTGAACATTTCCTGTCAAAATTGGTTTTTGTAGAGAAGTATTTGTTTGGTGTATTTTTTGTTTAAGATAAGGTACTTTTTTTGTTGACAAGTTACAGATCTTCTTAGGTTGTCTGTGTTCAGGGCTGACGGCAAATCATTTTTCTCCAAACGACTTCCCAAGCTATTTTTATGAGCAGCTCTAGTTTGCATATTTGATAAGAATTTGACTGAGCTTGCTGTATGAATTAAATGTATACATTTTCTAGGAACACAATGTGGAAAAGTTTGTATCATGTTGGAAGTTAGAAACTGTAGAGTGTGTCACTGACTCTGGGAAAGGGGAACATAGCTGGAAGTGGGCTAACCTACACACATATGTTTAATACTTCCAGTACCTCCCAGCAGATCTGGTTGTGACCTTTCAAGCCTAACAGGTATTGTTTTAGTTCTTACAAACTGTCCCTGCTAATTTAAAAAAAAAAAGGAAATTGTAAAAATTTTATTTTTTTCAGATTGGGTAAAAAACCCAGATGGGATAGAGTGCTAGAAAAGGGCTGTAACCTTTCGTCATGGTTTAACCCTAGCTAGCAACCAAGCCTCACAGAGCCACTCACTTACTCCTCCCTGGTGGGATGGGGGAGAAAATTGAAAGAGTAAAAGTGAGAAAAATCATGGGCTGAGATAAAGACAGTTTAATATGTAAAGCAAAAGCCGCACATGCAAGCAAAGCAAAACAAGGAATTCATTCACCACGTCACATGGGCAAGCAGGTGTTCAGCCATCTCCAGGAAAGCCAGGCTTTATCATGCATAATAGTGACTCCAGAAGACAAACACCACCACGCTGAACATCCTCCCCTTCCTTCTTCCCCCGGCTTTATATGCTAAGCATGATGTCATATGGCATGGAATATCCTTCTGGGCAGTTTTCGTCAGCTGTCCCGGCTGTGTCCCCTCCCAGCTTCTTATGCACCCCCAGCCTGCTCGCTGGTGGGGTGGGGTGAGAGGCAGAAAAGGCCCTGACACTGTGTAAGCACTGATCAGCAGGAACTAAAACATTCCTGTGTTACCAACACTGTTTCCAGCACAAATTCAAAACATAGCCCCATACTAGCTACTACGAAGAAAATTAACTCTCTCCCAGCCAAAACCAACACGCTTTCTCATTTCCTTCTAGGAGAGGAGTCATGCTGCTCAAGATATACAACTCCTTCTTTGGAGTATGCGCTATCATGGTGAAAATGCTTACCAGTATCTTGTACTAGCAGGATGTTTAGCTTGGGCAGAGTCAAACTGGGCAATTTGAGACTAGGGACCAAAAATGCAGTGGTTGTCAAGGTCATAAACCCAATCATAAGCTCACAGACTATCCCAGTAGAAACAAATTAAGATGCAGGAACACAATGAGATAGCCAATCTGGCAAGCAGCCTGCTAAAATAATGGGTTTCCTGTTGACAGGCTTGATAAGTCTTCAGAAGCTACTAGGTAACTGCAAGTGTTGAGAATCCTTCATTTTAAAGACAAAGCAAACTAGGTCTGAGGCATCTAGAAAACTGAGTGCAACAGTGGCAGTTATGCGGTGGCAAAAAATGTACAAAAGTAACTTAAGAACTGTTGGAGGAAGCTAACATCAGTGTTCCGGAGCTGATAAAAGTCATTGGCAGGTGACCACAAAGTTGTAAATTTAAAGGCAAGAAAACTCAGTAGGACTAGCATTAATTATGACTTTCAGAACAGAGAAGTGTTTCCAATCCAGAGCTAACAGCTGATTAGACCTGCATGAAACACCAGCCACAACACATGCAAGATGAACTGTTCAGTCGTGAGCACTCACAGAGGGTGCAGCTGAGGTCAATGCTCAGTGGTAAGATTGCCTTCAGGTCCCTACTGACAGTGCTGCTGAGGGGATCATCTCCTCACACTGGAACTTCACAAACAGTTCAAGCTGGCATAAACCAGTATTGTAGCTTAAAGAGTTGTTCCCACCCTATGTGCTATTTGTTCCTGCCACTGCATGCCCATCATCTCTTGTGACTGCACAAACATTTGTGAAGGTGAGCAGTAAACTGGTTCTTGTTAAAATCAATCCCCTGAAAACAAAAGGCTGTAATCCATCCAGAGAATTCCCTGAAAAGGTTCATTGCAAAAACCTTCCAGGAATGTCTGAGCATATACAGGTGCTGACATGGAAAGCAGAAGTAGTTCACGTATGGTAAAATTTAAGATGAAATTTAAAAAATACATAAATCCTCAAAGGTCTAACATTTTACGAAGGCAAAATGTTAACATAGAAGTATTAGAAAAGGAATATAAAATTGAACCAAAGAATAAGGTAAGTTTTGAGATGGTTAAACCAGTACAAGAAATTGGCACGACACCTTTGCTGTGCCAATACTGAGGAAGCCTTAACAATTGCAATTGTTTTCTAGACAAGCAGATCTGAAGTTTGATGAGTGAAGACACACACAGATGTGTGAAAGAAGAGCTGCAAGCTGAAGCTAGCATCCATGTCTCAAAAATGCCTCCAGAAAAAGAAGCAGCAAACCCCCTCTGTATAACATACATTGGGAAAGAGCAGTGCTAGCAGAAACAAGCAAATATGTTAACCAACATTATCACAAAAGCTAAAAAAACTTCTTCTGAAAGGCAACAATGTAAATAATTTAGTTAAGGAAAGCAGAGTTCTGACTGGCAAGTTTACATCAACTGGAAGACCCGTTACAAATAAACAGAAAAATTCTAGAAACAGAAAAAGACCAAGACTATGGACAAATCATGCTTAAGAGATGGAACACTGGCAAGCAGCACAGAACGCCAATGACGTTGCAAACAGATTAAACGGTCAGAGCCAAACCCCAAATCATTTCACATCACAAACAAAGCTGTGAAAAAGTTACATAGAATGTAAAGCCAGTGCAGTTTCAGGTAAAGATGAAAAGCTTTAAAAGAAACCAGTCACAAAAATCTGGAATTGGTAAGGTAATCAGCAAAACCATCCAACTGTTAAAAAACCCTATGAGATCAGGAGAAGCTTTGCATCGATGTGCAAACAGCATTTCATTCAAAATGCCAAAGATTACCTAAGCATATGCAACAATTACGGAGGCTTTAAAGTCCCTTCAGTCTTCTGCAGACAAAGAAAGTACTGACTTAAACAGAATTGAAGAACTAAGGCAAAAGTAAAGAAAGAGCAAGACACATTTATTTCCAGAAAACCATGTGGCCACCAGATTTTTACCCTAAGAATAGTCATCAAAGAGATAAATGAATAGCAAAAGCCACTCAGACTTCACATATTTTAAGAAAGCTTTTGACAGGTTTCAGCATCAATGTCATTCTGGAACACCTTGATATGTTATGATGTCCAATGAAAATAATAGGCATCGAAACCTTTACAGCAAGGCTTAGCTTTGTATTTTAAGTAAACAGCTTCAGGGAACATTTTAATATAGAACTCAGTATCAAATGAAAAAAATATTTACTGATCTTTGGAGGGAACCTCCTGAATTTCAGTTTGTGCGCATTGCTTCTTGTCTGGGCACTGGGCACCACTGAAAAGACCCTGGCTGCCTCCTCTTTGCACTCTCCCTTCAGGTATTTATATACATTGATAAGGTCCCCCTGAGCTCTCTCTTCTCTACTCTAAACAGCCCCATCTCTCTCAGCCTTTCCACAAATGTCAGATGCTCCAGGCTCTTCATCATCCTTGTGACCCTTCATCAGACTCTCTCCAGTACATCCATGTCTCTCTTGTACTGAGGAGTCCAGAACTGGACACAGTACTCCAGCTGTGGCCTCTGGCATCACCAGTACTGAATAAAGAGGAAGGATCACCTCCCTCGAGCTGCTGGCAATACTTTGTCTAATGCAACCCAGGATGCCATTCACCTTCTTTGCAGCAAGGGCACATTGCTGGCTTATGTTCAGCCTGGTGTCCACCAAGACACACAGAAGGTCTTTTTCTGCCTAGCTGCTTTCCAGCTGAGTGGTCCTCATCATATACTGGTGCCTGGAGTTTCTCCTCCACATAGACAGGACTTTGCGCTCCTTGTTGAGCTTCATGAGGTTCCTGTTGGCCCATTTCTCCAGCCTGTCGAGGTCTCTCTGGATGGCAGCATGACCCTCTAGTGTAGCAGCCATTCCTCCCAGTTTGTTGTCATCTGCAAACTTACCAAGGGTTCACTCTGTCCCATCATCCAGATCATTAATGGAGGTGTTAAACACAGACATGCTAGACATATTACTATACTAAATGTATTCTTTTACCCTCAAATTTACTATTTCTGACAATAGTCTTCTTTCATGAAATCAAAACTAAGTAAAAATTTGCAAATATTGTTTTTACAATGGATTATTACTTTTGATCAGAACTAAATGACTAAGGACTAATTCTGAGAAGCGTGGGGTAGCTGTGTTTTCAGTTAATATAAGTGAGAGCTCATAACTACTTACAACTGTACTTCTCATGGATCTAAACGGTTACTGCTTTTCAAAACTGACATATTTCATGCTTTCTATTCAATTGGCAATAGAACAGACTATTATATACTCATATTTTTATGGTGTGACTCACAGTTATTGAAAAAAATCATTATTCAGGTAATGTGGCGATGTATTCTAGAGATTCTGCTATTAGATAAAACAGCTACCACTAAAACGTCATTTGAATAACTCTATATTAGTGTATTTCACTTTAGTTCATTGATCCTTAGGCTGTGTACTTCCAGCAGTCTCATCTGGGGATTCTAGCTCACAAGGCAATAATGAGTTTCAAAAATGCATCATTAACGTCATTCTTTCTTTGTGATAAAGGAGAAAAAGCTCACAAGAAAGGGGGAAAAGAAACCTTTTTTTGTGTGTGTGTGCGCACAGCAAACAAATACCTGCTGGTTCAGGGTCAACTGCAAACTGCATTAAATAATCTGAGACTTTCTGAAGCTGTTGACTACCTTTCTCCTAGTTCATGGGGATGACTTCTCCCCTCTAGCCCTTGACAATACCTGCCTCACATTGGCATTGCAGCTTTGGTAAAGATAGTACCCCAGTTCCTTGAACACCTACCTGGATTATCTGCAGCACTGCTTTGGTCTCATTTGTGTATGTACCTCTAGAGAAATCAAAAGCATCCCTACATTTGTCAGGCTCAGTGGAATTAATTTTAAATGGCAAAGAAACTAAAAATTAAAACAATGAGGTTTATTCAAAGAAGGCAGAATTAAATTTTCATTTAAAGCTGGAAATAAAAACAAGAAACATGGACTTTGAGCATGTATAGCCTTTAGTTTTGATCTGTGTTTGTCTGAGAGGCACCTCTTAGCTGCAGTCAGCAGGGCTTGACTCAACAGAACTCAGCCTCAAGGGTGCTGCCCAAGGCTACCTTCCCATCTCCATTTATATCCCAGGTTTCCTGATTGCTCTTGAATGTCAATGATGCTTCAAAGTCCAGCACGAAAATCCCCCATTTTCAGAGGACTTCGCCTGAGGTGCTGTCTTAGGCATCTGGGAGATTGTGGGCAGAATGCTCTCTTAAGCTTACCTGGGAATTACTGCCTTTGAAGGGTAGTGGGATAATTCAGGAAGCCCATTCCTCTTCTCATATTTATCTTTTCTTTTAGGAAGTCTTTTGAGTAGTAGACTTACTCTAATATATTTTACTAATCACTTGATAAAAGCGTGTGTGTGGGGGGGTATTGTGTAGAAGTTTCAGTTGCCTTCTGGTTTACTGACATTTCGAGGGGAACCACATTTGCACAGTAAAATGAGATGCCAGTTTTAAGAGGCATCCTGTCTCAAAGTACCTGCATCTAGATTTTTAGCAATCCATAAATGGGAAGTGCTCTGAACAGAGGTTTTTGCTTTAGTATAAAAGGAGAAGATTTGCGTATTTTTTTTGCATCCATTTGCAAATGAAGTCCCAGTTCTTCATAGGTCCAATCATCTCGACAAAACAACATTCAGTGAGTGATACTTAAGTAATATAACATTCTAATTTGTACAGGCTACTGCAAATCCAGCTATTCTTTGTGTTTTTCACTCACTTCTGTATCTTTTTTTCAAACTTGAACAAAGTTCCCTGCTTCAAAGTTTATTCCTTAGTAAAATTTTTTCACGTTACACCCAAAGCAAACTACCTAGGATGCATGTGGGGGAAGTATTCACTTTCAGTTTGGATTTCAGTGTTTGCAGCAAAAGTCATGTGAAACCCCAAACTTCACGCCCAAGAGTAAGGTCAAATGATGGGTTTATTCTCTGTAAACATACCTTTTCATCGTAAAAGGAAATGTTTAGCTATATTTTAATAAAGTAGCCGTTCCCTTCTGGTGATGGTATCATTGTTAGAAAGGATTCAGTAGGATCCCCTTACACAGAATCTGAAGGGATCCATTGTTTTATTGGAGTGTTAGCAATGTCCCAGTTAGACTGTATCACAGAAAAGACTCCTGCCTGTTCACTGTTGTCAGTCACCGAAGACCTCACAGAACTGTAATTTCTGGAGCTCAGGCCAACTGCCAACTGAGATCTCTCTGTATTTTACTCCTAGTAATTCAGCCTATGTTATCAGTTGCAGAATCCTTACAACTCGCTTTCTGAAATGTTACAGCAAGTTATTACATAGCTGGTTTTTTGCACCCTGACAGCAGCTGTATTTTACCAGTAAACCACGTACAGGCAATACAGTTTCCAGCTTCCTTCAAGAGACATTTAAGACTCCATTAATGCTAAAAAAGTTTTTTTGAAAGGTCTTGTTGAAAGATGCTGTACAAACGTGAAGTATTTTTATTCTTAATCATTATTATTAGAGTATCTTTTTATTGCTTTATGTGTTTCTCTAGTATGCAAAATTCAATCATTTATAGATTGCTTGGAAAGCTTCTGAACTGTGTGCCAGGACTGAGGAATGGGTAGTGAGAAACCTAAGGGAAAACTGGCTTTGTGCAAGAGCAATCCACAGCTTCTCTCTTTCCCTGCCAAACAAAAATCATAACATCAGCATCTACTGCTCACAGTATAAAATAATTTCTTTTGAAATCACCTTTTTCTACAGTGCTTCCATATGAGCTGTCTCTTCTGTTGTAATAAATTAACAATGATATCCCTAACGAGAAGCACTGCACATGGCAGTGAGATCTGAGCCTTGGCTTGAAGGCAGCAGAAAACGAATTTTGATATAGATAACCTCTGAGCATGGTGCTGGCTGAGGTAAATCGCGATGACTAAACTGTATTGATTAGAAACAGTCTGAAAGATTCACATTTTTCAGGGGAAAAACAAAGAAGAAAAAAAAAAGACACTTTGGGATATCGGAAACTTACTTTCTTGTTCATACATCTATTGTGTTCAGGACAATTCAGCATCTGTTTTGGCCTATTTTAAAATTACCGGATGAAGTTACAGAGTTTCTTAAGAAGCAATGAAATAGAAGGAATGGAAATGTAAGCATAGGGCTAGATTGCAGGTTGAGGTATGTGCTGTCAGTGGTAGCCAGGAACAGAGCAGCAATAAGATATGAAGAGTTCGATGTTTAGCTAGGAAATGCAACAAGTACAGTGCTGTTGACCATTTCTGCATTACAGTCCACCTCCTCTTGGGCCTTGTCTTCGTGGGAAACTACTGTAGAATACACAAAGATCTGAACATTGGATGCAAATGGTATTCTGCACAACATTTTTTTCTCATAGTATATGTCCCTTCTATGTTTATTTTTTTAAATTCTTCTTGGAATTAGATTAAGTTTACTAAATGACCCTGGGGAGGAAAAAAAAAAAAAAAAAGCACCTTTGTGTTACAAAAATGCAAGCAGGTAGCTAAGGTAAAATGGCTACTCTGCAATCAGTCTTGTTGCATACACATGGGCCAAAAAAACCCTCAGGCCAAAATGTTTTGAGTTAGGTTCTTAAATCATCAATTTAAATTTAGCACGAAGATGTTTCTAGAACCTAAAGGCCTTTTAGTATCTGGCCCCTAAACGAGTAGCTTGGCCCTCAAAAGCCTAAGCACCTTGAGCATTTCTCACTGACTTAAATACATGCCATTGGTCTTTTGAAAATCAAATCATAGTGGGCATGCCAAAATATGACCTCTGTGTTCAAACTGTACCTTCCTGTTTGTGAAAATGTTGAGAGATACCTGTAATATAGAGTATATGTTTTCTGGGAGGCTACCAGTACTCTCACAGCCCATCCAGGGAATGCACTGGGTAGTCTATCCTGATCTCTCTTCTAGAGTTGAGCACGCTACACACTGTCTATGCCCAGGTATTGCCACCGGTCAGTGATGCTGTAGCTCAGAGGGAGCAATGCAGTGTCTCTGCAGCCCACCATACAAACCTTGCCTGAGTCTCAATTCCCAGCTGCTTTAAGTGGCTGTTCTTCCAGCCAGGACACAAAGGTGTACAGGCAAGAAGGGATTAAAGCTAAAGCCTTTATCATTCAGATCAATCCTTTTATAATCACTTCAGACTTCATACATTCAAATTCCCTTTCATGCAGGGCAAGGGAAGAAGATAAGGTGATATATCTTTAAGTACTGAAGATGAGATCATCTTCTTTTTATAGAAACTGAAATCATCCGAAAGCTGCACAGCAGCAGGCTGAGCGCATTTCTCTAGCTGCATAGCAAGAGCGGTATCTGGGAATTTCTTTCCTAATGAAAAGGGAGTACGTATGCAGCCAGATTTTATCTTGAAACATAACCCCCTTAGACACTGCTTTTATTTCTTGGAGAGAACTGAGGGACTGATTAGTTTTACGTTATTCCTTCTCCAGTCATTTAATCCCCTCCTTCAGTCATGAAAGTGAAAACCAGCTCTTTCTTTTTCCACTGGATATGACTGAGAAATCATTATAGCACTTTGAATCTTATCTCAGAAAGAAAAAATCTGTAGCAGTTATGGGGCTATTACTAGTCATCAAGATAAAGCAATAAAGCCCACAGAAAAGTACCCTGTCCTAATAGTGTTCATTATCAGATGGGCACATAAGAAAAAGAGTTAATATTGTTTGTAGAAGAGACCTTGTCCTCCCATGCAAACACACACAAACTGACATACAGACACAAACACAGACTGTTCATATAGCCTGAGTCATCAGTGGGTCAAGTATGGCCATGCAGAGGCCAGAACTGGAATTCCTGCAATAGCAATGATAACATCACAGGGCACATTTGTAGTCATGGCTTGCCCCCTATAAAAACCTATGCTAAAACTAGAGTACCACAGGTACATCCATAAATCAAAGTAATGCCTACATTTAACCACACAATGTGAAAGCTGAGCAACATCACTTTTTTCTGACTGTTCTGTACCTTACATTGCTTAGTGTAAGTCATGCTGAAATCTGCTTTTCTTGTGGTTCCTAATTTTAGCAAAAGTTTAATAGTTTCATGCAAGAACTGAATATATTGTGAGGTTTATCTTTGACTGGTTTCATACACTGTAGTTTTGCCTAGCAGAAGAGAAACTGTCCTTAAATGAAAGCTCACCGAGAAGTGAGGTTATTTGACCAACAGCACATGTTGCATCAGTGGCAGCCAGAGGTCAGGTCTAGCTCCCCAGACTGACAGTCTGGTATCTTGTTCACTGGACCCTGGTGCTTCCCCACAACGGTTCAGAGGGCATGGTTGAAATAGGACTTTAATACTTGGTATAAGTGCGACAGGAGGGGCTGGGGAGTGAGATGTGTTGAAGGTCTTTACTTGCAATAAAAGGACAAGGAGATGAAGCACTGCTCTGGCATTCAATGGCTTGGCTCTGGATCCCACCACTCAGTCACTTGTACCCTGAGGCACAAAGGAGCTAAGATGTCCACATAGGACAACAGCTATAAGAAAGCATGTCTCTTGGTCATTAATGAACCTAGACTGTGACAACAAAAAGCCACAGTACAAGGATACGTACTGGGCTGCTGGGTCTTCACACAGGCCAGAAGGAATCTGCACAGCTCCCTTGCCACATCCATCTCAGGCAATTTCAAACTGCTTCACTGCTTAGAAGCCCCAATCTGTTACAACCTGAGAACGAGTAACCAGTAGGACAAGGTGCACCAGGAGACCTGGCTGCCCTTAGCCATCCTGCAGCACCACTAGCTCTGAGCCAGCAGGGAGGGGAGGGCTTCCCACACTGAGTGCATCAGCCTGTGGGAAGGCAGAATTATAGAAACCACTTTACTAATTGGAAAGCACTTCAAAAGCCAAGTCCTGCACAGTCTTTTTTGGGAAATGTAAAGCAAGGGACTGGCTGAAATGACCTCACTCAGTTTTCAGGACTGGTGTGTTTGTGTATGTACCTGTGTACTCTACAATAGACTTTATTTTGATTTATATTTCCTGAGTTTTACTATGGTACAGGCAGACCATTGCAGTATAGTATTACAGTATAGTGGGTCTTATTAGGAATGACATAGGTCAGAAAACACAGAAACAAAAAAGCAATTACAATAGAATGTAAGCTTTGTTTCTGAAGTAGTGTATTGTTTTATAGCTGTCCTTTCAGTTTTGACTTTCATAAGCCTTTTAGATAATCAGCTTTGAAATTTCACTCCACCTTCATTAACAACCAAAATCCAAGTACACTGCATGCTATGAAAAGCAGAGAGCATATCCAAGATAGTTAAAATAAAGATTTATATTTACTAACACATGGCCATATCCTTAGCACTTGCAGACTGGCACAGCTCCATTGGTACATAGCCAATACATCCATCCCAGCTGAGAACCCAACCTTCAAAATCTTACCCCAAGGACAGTCATAGAACAGTCATTATCAATTTAAAGAAGGTTTTGTTTCTTTGCTCTGTCACTTTTTTGCTCTATTTTTTTTTTATAAAAGGAAGCCCTTCATTTATGTATTTTTGTATGGAACAATATGTGATGTATGTATGTGACGTTTTTGCATTTGATTAGTTTATTACAGTTACATTCTCAAAGTTTATAGCAGGAGTATTTTAATTGCAAAAATACACAGAAATGTTCAGATTTCAAAATCTTTCATTATACCTCATGTTTTTGTTTTTCTTGAACCTCAAGTTCATATCTAGAACAAGATTTATTGACCAGTAAATGGAATGATTACTGATACCTTGTTTTATTTTCAGTCATTGCCTGACTGTCTTACTATGATGAATTCAAACTCATTCCACTGCGGAATAATCAATATTATTCTGTTCTTACAGTTATCATAACTATCTGATTATTTCAAGACCAGTAACTACATTTTCATAAAAATCTTTTTACACAAGACAGTGATAAATACTCATTTTACTGTTGGATGGCTGAGGCACAGAATCAAAAGTTACACTCATCTGGAATACTCTGTGTGAACAAGCAAGAACTATATATCTTTTACCTCTATTTTGTGTCATTTGCTCCAGGCACAAAAAGCATGGACTTCAGTTTCAACTGAGTTGATCTTTAGGAGACCATATTTACTAGATGTGTACCTGCAACATCTACATCAGAGGTACTATAGAAAACAAGCTAGTTCTCTACATAATCCTAAATCAACCCAAAAGCAGCTCCAGGTTGTGGGTCAAATGTTAGAAATAGATGTGTAAAGTGAAGAACGCTGCTTTCAGGTTGCACAAAATGTGTAAATACAGGTATCACAGAACTTCTGGACACTTGAATTGTGCTACTTTTGTCCTCATGCCTTTTTTATGCCACCCCCAACATTTAAAACATGTTGATCAAAATGTTTTAAAATGATGACCAAAAGCCATCAATATAACTATGCAGTTTTTATACTCACAAGTCATCATCAAGTTTAGAACATCTCAATATGCTGCAAATTGCCACTTCACCTGGAAGGAAGATCACCACAGTAGTCAGTGACCACCCATCATACAGACCTGCAGTTGGTAGGATAATACTGCTCTTTGACAGTAGGTTCAACAGTGTTTGTGGGCAGACAGTGGAATAAAAGGGCTGAAAGGAGTGGAACCCACATGGAAGACAGTATTCGCTTGCAGTTACAGACAACCCTTCTGCTCCTTTTCATGCAGCAACCTTCATATTTCTCATTTTGTTCCTTCAATTGCCCCACACCAGCAGAAAGATATTCCTTATAATTTGCTAACAGGAAAAGATAACGGCAATTACTACATCTGTGTGATTTTTGTACCTACCAGTCCAGTTTGGTACTTAGGTGGAACCCTGGTCAGCCTAAGGTCTGTCGCTACTCAAACTGCAGTCTACTTTCCAAGGCTTAGGAAAATCAATGTAGCTTTTAAATAAAAGCATCATCCTGCTTTTTGGGTTATCACTCAAATTGAACATCTAAAGAATTTTGAGAGTCATTTACTACTAACAAAACACATATATAAACCAGGAAACCAAGCAGAAGTAGAGAGAAACCTTAAGCTGGATAACAAAGAATGAGTATGCATGTACATTTAAAAGATTTTTCTGCATCTTTCCATTGACTTTTCCTAAGAAGGAGTCATCAGACAGAAATAAAAAAACAACACAAAACCAAAGCCCAGCATGACTAATTTTCTGCCTTAATTGTGTCAGCCTAGTAATAGCTGAGCTGCTGCAGAGCTATGTACTGCAATTCCTTTAAAGCTGTGCTTAGAGGACAGTGTGCATGTCATTAGGCAATTATATACTGCTCTGGCCTGCTTATCATACCAGTGATATCAGAGCAGGAAGAAAGCACTTCCTGCACTGCCCACAGGCTAAGCTTATAATATCCTGTTAAGATGCAAGACAAACGCTGAGCCATCACTGGAAGGCAGCCAGTCATTGAAGCTGGATACAGATGACAGTGGAAGAATTAGTGTTCAGACTTCAACTTCAATGCCAGGAGATCACATTATACAAGTCGAAGAAAACTGAAGTTAAGATAGGAAACGATAAAAATTAACCCTTTAAAATGTACTCATCCAGAGAATCAAGTCCTGATCTCGATTCTTGGAGATCTTGTCATGTTGTATGTTCTAGTTTTAAGCAGCTAACGTGAGAAAACATGCAGAGCCATTGTCCCCTTTAGCAAAATAAATGTTGGCCAAGTCTGAACAGTTCTCAGTTGTACAGGTCTGGCTACATTTTTCAGCAAAACACATGTCAGAGCAGCTTCCAATGTAGCAAAAGGTTTGGGTGAGCTTGCCTAGGCAGTTTCCTGCTAACGCCATATTTCAAGCTATTGTGGGATTTCTACACGTCATACACCGCAGACGTATGGAATTCTTGGAGCTAGAAGTCTAAGCCAGCTTCAGCACTGTTCTTGTATAATTACTTAACTAGTGCATAATAAATAACACAGCCATTGTGATTTGTTGCTGTTTTCTGTCAACCTTCCATAAAAACACAGATTTTTGTTCTTCCATAAAAACCACAGAAATCATGGTTCCTTTCAGTTGCTTAGAAGCCACAAACCATCATACATTTGTGTTTCAACAAATAGGAAATTACTATTACCCAAATGGCCAAAATTCAGAGTTGCAGGTTTATTTCCATTTTAATCAAATATTGATGTCATAAGCAATGTATATTTTTTTGAGGAACTTTGTTTATTCATAAAAATTCATATAAATTTGTGAAAGGAAACAATAGTTAACCATTTCTTTGACAAGGAAGACATCAAGTGTGCTTCTCCCCGTTTTCTCATGCTATTATCAATACTTTCCCAAGCTTTCTGCTGACTTTCATAGCCTATGTTATACACACTCTGCCATAAAGTATCTTAACATTTTCTAAAATCCACACAACACTGTCTTCAGCAGACCTTTCACTGTGTGCAACTGTCTACCATGGGGAAGGCAATATTTTTTCTTTCTTTTTACCTCTTAGTATATACATTTGCTTTGATTAAGTTTGCTATAATCTTTGCATCAGACTCACCTAATCGCAGCTATTAGCATTTTTCTGATTTATTTCATTACCATAACAAATTGAGTACATTATAGCATAGAGACTAAGGAAAAATGTATCTACTGTATCATTTCACTGAAGAACAGAAAACCAATTCATGTTTTTGCACACAGGATATTTACTTTTCTGCAGAAAGGTTCTTACACCTATGAATTAGTAAAAGTTTCAGTAAGCCCTTCAAAATTTAAGCAGTTTTAAAAAATGCTGAAGATCAGAGTTTCATCTAACCACACCAGCAACCCCTTACATTTTTCAGAGTCCAACTAAAACTTCTGATATTCTTCATTTTTTCAAAAGAGCTCCCAGACATATAGAATACTTTTGAAAACCCCACTTAGCTGTGGGCATTGAGTTGCTTTGAACATCCTGGCCAAACAACTGCTTAAGCCATGTGCTGTGCCATGGTTGTCTGTACTGGTGTGAACTTCATATACAAATCACAGCCAGTCAGAAACTTTATTTCCTCCCAAGTTTAGGATGTTGATTGTCCTACCTAATTCCTACTTTTCCTTCTACACCTCCTATTTCCACAGAAACATACTGAACAGGCAATTTATGTACAGGCCTCTTTCTAACCCCTGTAATTTTAGGATTTGCAACAGGTTCAATCACTCATTTAAAACATTGAAGCATGCAATTGAAAACACTGCAGTGTCTGTTAAAAAGTCTACATCTAGCATCATTCTACTTAGGCCAAATGGATTATAGCAATGTACATTTAATAAGGTAAGAGCCAAGGACATTTTCTACTATCTATAGAACTTCATGTGCTCAGGAGCCACAGAAATTCTCTTGTTCAATCTCACCTTTAAAGTAGTCCTATGATTAGCTTGATTTCTTAAATATAGTAAATACTGTAGGTTAAAGATACTGAATCTTCATAGGCCTGTTAGGACAAACTAATTCCATTACAACACTGTTTCCTGAACATAACCATGCTAGAATTATCAGTAGTTTCTTTGCTCTCAAATATTACATGTTAGGTAGTGGCCCAACATAGGAAACCTGAATAGTCATGCAGCATGGATTGCTCCTGAATACCTAAGACTTTTCAATAAATTATCATCACAACCGCTGTGCTCATTTCTTCCGTTTCTAAAAGTCTTCCTCATTACAGGAATGGATACTAATGAATGATAAATAACTCCAAGGTCTTTGACCTCAGAAGAGGACTTCTGTGAACTGTTCTGGAAAAAAGTGGAAATATTATTCACCTGATCCATTTCCAACTCTAGAAATGGGATGAGACATCTGGATGCAGTTGCCTAGTATCATTAATATCACTCATCATTTTGACCAGATCATAAAGACCTAATAAGGTAAAGCTATTTTTATACACTTTTGACAGTGCAGTTCCAAATCATTCTTATTTGCAATGGAAGGAGCCAAGCCCTACTCTGCTGCTGGGCAGAGAAGCTAGATTATTTTCTGTCACTAGGTTTGTCTTTCTAGACCAAGATACAGATATATTAGGAAAAGTATGAGAAAGCTTGTATTGAAGTTCCCCCATATATATCATTCACTGCTTAAATAGGGAGCTTCCTCCTTTTTAGTATTACCATTTTATGGCACTGTCTAAAGGATCCATCATGCTAAATGATCTGCTATGCTAGGCCCCATATAGTTATGAGGCTCCTGAAGGGGGAAAAATAATTCAAAAGTTTGGCATAAAAGAGCTTGAACAGAGAACAAAGGTACATTGGTCTGAACTGACTCATTAAAGACTGACCAACATGTCAGTGGCACAGCTAGGAGCAGAATCCAGATTTCCCGGATTCCTAGCTTGTGACAGTATTTCTAATCTTTGCCATGTATGGACTGCAGAGACTCATTACCTTGCTGAATGAAAAGTAGCAATCAAAGCACCCAGCCGAACAGCACAGGCTGCAGGGTAGCCAGTAATACCTTGAGGACTAGAAAATTCTCTATTGCTGCAACAAATGCCAGCACCACGTATGGTTGTGTGGAAAGTGGAGTTTCTGCAGATTTAACGAGGAACAATCTGAATTAATCTGCTCTGAATGTTTGTTTTTCAGCCTATGCTAATGACCAGAAGCTACGCAATAGCAACTGCAAATTCTAGTGTGGACAATTTTGAATGCATTGGAAGTGTTCTTATAGCATCCATGCTACTGATTTGTATTTTGCTGTGCTCTTTTCATCTGTATCTGTTGATTTTCTCCTGGTTTATGGCTGGATATTACATTCTTTGAGGAAGAGCTTATATTTCTGTACGTTTAATACTTAGCACAAAAAGGATCTGGGAATAATAATTATTATGGTATAAATAACAGCATTTCTCCCATTATAGCCAGGAAATTGCCCGGTGTCACTCACAAAACCATCTTTTTCCTTTCTTTTACCATCTCATCTTCCTTACATATTCACTCATTTTAGTTGCTTATAAGAGCTCAGGTTCTCTCACCTAATTTTTTCAGTTATTCTCTCAACCTGTGAGAGGACAACCTGTGAGATGAAGACACATGTTTCCAGTGCTTCTTAATCCCTAGTACACATTCAGGATGCATCAAAAGCTGTGTGATGGAGTATTGCCATGGCAGAAAAACATTGAATGGTTCTCTGATAGAAAGTTGTTTTGTTGATTCTGCCTCGTCCTGAGAAAGAAGGGTAGAAAGAAATAAGGGAGTTTGTGAAGTGTGAGCTGTCCCAAACAGTCCAGCTGTAAATATATATATTTTTAACTAAAATCTTTATAACTAAAAAGGTATATATTTAACCTGAAAACAAAACCTTCTACAGAACTGGTAACAAATGTTTCAATAGCCCACACCATCGTGGCATCCCCTCAGTGCTGGGCCATTTGAGCTACCGACTGACCCACACTCCTCTGCACCAGTGATAGTTCCAAAATAAAGTGTTCTACCTTCAGGCTGATGTATTTTAGTGTAAAAAAAAAAAAAAAAAAAAAAAATCAACATTTATTGTGGCAACTTGATGTCATTATCCAACCAGCAATATTAGATTGTTACATATACCTACCACATGCAAAAATAGCTATTATAATGCAAGATGGTGACAGTTGTTGCAATGCCAGACTCTTGTGCTCCTGAGGGCTAAGTGAAACATTGCATCAAAACTTCTTTACATCAGCACATGTTCCTCATGATTGAAAACCTCTCCAGGGTCAGACACCAGTAAATAACTGCCAAAAGTAACTCTTGTCAGAGTGCCAAAACAGCTGGCTGCTCTGCAAGAGGAGCGCCATGAGCTGCATGAGATCCCCATGAGGCTGCAGTGTAGGGTCCTCACCAGCTAGAGCCTGCCCTGCTACTCCCAGACAGGGAGCAGAGCAGATCTAGGGAGTGCCCAGGGGCAGTACCTAACCCAGAACGTCAGGCAAGTTCATAGCAACAGGCTAGAAAGTCAAGACCACAGGTCTGTGCCAGTGTCTGGATCAGCAGGGTACATCACCAGGCATGGCTACAGCAAAGGTCAAGCTATTAAAGGAGTAATCCTCACCTTGAAAACAGCTTCCAAAAGTAGTGTGAGGAGCCTCTACTGAGGTATCTTAGCAGAGGTGTTCAGGGGAGCCTCTGCTGAGGCTCCTGATTTTTCTTTCAAGGCTGCCAGCTACATCAACTTTGGGCTGGCCTTGAGCCCAGGCACCCAAAGCCCCAGAGCTCTGACAGCTCTCTTGAGCAGTTGTTGCCTTTTTTCTTTTTTTTTAAACATTTGTATGCCATGTCAGCTCTTTTCAAGTCTCTGCTTAGTCATATTTTGTTCTTGTGTGCTGTTAAGTCTGTTTACATTTTTACTTCTACCATTTGAGGATGTGGTACTAGGTGCTTGAATTCTACTACAGCAAGTTCCCCAGCCTGAAAATGTGGTAAATTCACATGTGAATGTGAAAATTCAGGGTAAAAATAAGTTCAGTAGGGGAAGTTCAAACTAGTGAGCGGTAAGACCTGCTGAACACGTGTCCCAAGGTTCTTCACTGAAATGTACCCTGAATTCTTTCTGAACTTTTCTGCCACTTCAGAGGCTAGCATGTAAAACAAGATCAAGACCCTCCTCTGTCACCTAGACTAACTGGCACAACTGACATCCAGACAGCTAAACTCCCTTATCCTGCAGGACAAGGTGTCACCACCACAAGTCACTTTCCTGTGCAAGGCCCCAAATCACAGCTGGGAATCATTTCTCCCAACCAAAGCTGCACTAGTGACTCTTCCCAGTATGGAAGAGTTGTGTGCCATGGTTCAGGGCCAGTCTCATGTCCACTTGGTTTGCTAGTAAAGATGTGGTAGAACATTTCAAGAGTGAGCAGACTGAGCTGTAAACAGGTTTCCTTTCTCTCATGGGTTGCAGAATTCAACTAGGTTTGACAGAAAGGTTGGAGAATGGGGAAAAAAAAAAACCCAAAAGAAGAAATGGGAGGAAGGCTTGCAGCCAGCTATATGGAAGGCAGATATTTGTGGATGAAACGTCAGGTGACATCCAAGTTGTAGCAAAGACCTCACACTTTGGGATGCTTTTCTGTCAATTTCTTTATCTTTATTGCTTCCATGACTGATTTGAGAGACATCTAATTTCTAAAGCTTTCAGCATAAGAAATAACTAGTCTGTTTAATCTCTTCAGGACAGGGATTATCTCTTCCTTTGTGCATGTATAATAATTAGACCCACTATAATTTAAAAGCCTCTAGATGTTGTATGGAATACTGGAGCATTCAAGGCTATCTGCATGGCATTTTTCCTTTAGTTTTATTTGAAAGTATTACTCTTATTCTTTTCATACAACCCAAATGAATATGCTATCCCCAAGTGGAATTGTCTCTTTCTACCTATTGCAAAGGCTTACAGCTGTGTTTACACCTCTGAATATGGGGGCCTTACAATGGGAGTTCCGACACAAGCTTACCTGCAAAGGTGCAAGCAAGCCAGTATAATAAAGCATGACATCAAACTAACTCATTAAAAGAAACTCGCAGTTATCAATTACACTGTTAAATGAAAGCATTTGTCAGAGTAATATACAGCCAGGCATCCATGAACAGACAATGAAGCACTAGCTAATTTCCTACCAAGTCTTCCCATTTACTTGATTGAGTTTGGCAAGTAGATACAGCATGTGAAGCCACCGTTCTGCAGGGATTTAATACGTGCACTTAAAGACATTAGCTCTTCCTGACAGGAAATTGCTTTTCTCCCTTAATGTTTCCACAAAGAGATAGTAAGATACAGGAAACAATTCCATGCATTTGGCATCTGACATTCATAAAACTTCAACAGTCCCTGTAAGCAGCTAGGACTAGATGTAAGAGTTGGCATGCACAGTAAAGCCTTTGACTCAAAGCAGCCATAGCAGCACCCCTTGGCACTCCTAACAAGCAACACTTATTAGGTAAAGGATTTTCCAGGAGAGAAGCCGACAGCCACACTTTGGGTGGATTGAAAAAGACGTCTGTGAAAGAGGAAGAGACACTTGCAATATGCTGTTGCTTTTGGCCTTAGGAATCAAATTCATATTCCAGGAGTGAAAAGTTTCTGTCTGAATTCATGACATCAAATAATCACTCAATGCTCTACAAGTAATTAGAGCTGAAATCCAAATCGATGTTCTTCAGCTTATTTATGTTAAATATGCTAAGAGAAGCCTTTTTTCAGTGGAAAGAGGCATCCCACCTCCTGAAGCTGCTTAACTGCCTGTTTTTCCATTACGCTGCATCAGGAAAAGAAATCCCATAGCCTTCTGCCTGAGATAAGCACATAATAAGCTCCCTAAATCTAACAGATGTCTCTACTTTTTAAGCTGATCTTGGGAACACTTTTTTAAATCTAAAATATTTGGCTAAGGAAGAACACCACTACATGAAGGAGTGCTGTGCTGGGGGAAACCTAGAAGCCATAATAGCCTTACACTCTGCTCATGACTTAAACCATCGCTTCTTGTTCTGACTGCCCAGTCTGACATGAGCCTCACCCCTCAGCACTAGTAGCAAGCATAGATAGACACAGACTCTAAGAGTCTCACAACAGTTACAGCTATAGGAAAGCAATGCATTCCATCTCTGACAATAATTAACTTTAGTTATCTGCTTTTGCTATTAACCCTGGCAAAATAACTTTATCCTATTCTAGGAATTGTGTTAACTTGTTCAAATCCAGCATTACCTAGTAAAGTGTGGGAACCCACAGCTGGCCCGTGAGCAACCTGCCACTAAAAGAAAGAGCACTAGATACCTCAAGGCTTCAAAAGTTTCACTCACCTCTTTACTCCTGGTGGTACCCAGATGCCTTACAGAGAGCAAGCTTGTGTAGAAACAACCTACAGACAAGTAAAGAAACTTTTACTTCCAAGATACTCCAAAATACTATTTGGGGAATTCCTTATGCATTGTGAAAGGAGGCTACAAGGCCAGTTAAGGTTTACACACATATAAATTGCCTTTAACAGGGGAATGTATAAACAACATAGGAAAACACACATACACCCTTCCAAAGTAAAACCACAATGTTCAGCCACAGAAAGCTCTACTATATTTCAAATAACTTTTGGCTTATGTGAACTACCAACATGCCTATAGAAAAATGGAAAACTAATTTCACTACAGTTCAGATTGGTGGATGCTTGGATAAGACAGTTACCCAGACTCACACTTTTATCAACATGCTTTTAAATGTCTATTGAAATGATCAACGTCCTCCTTTGGTTTTATTGAGCTTAGTGCCGGGTTTATTGCATGAAGCTCAATGGTCTGTGACAGACAATTAAATGAGATGAACTATTGGTCCATTTTATCTTAAACCTCTGTATGTAGCTAAACCTATGACTATAGAACAGCGAGGTGAACAAAGAAAAGCATCACGTTCTCTATTTGTTCAGAAGATACCAGTTATTTATATCTCCAGTTTTAGTCTTTATCCTTCCCATCAAAGCACCCTTATGGTGAACACATTTACCAAATCAATGACCATATCATGTGTACCATAAGCAGGTGAAGTAAGCCAATGTTACTCAAAATTTGTCACTTTAACCTGGTCATTGTTTAGCACTTGATTAAAGTTAAGCCCCTGGGGAAGTATATGCAGAACAGGGGCCCTAGAGCAAAGGGACCCAGGACAGTTATGCTCAAGAATCATAGAATCATTTAGGTTGGAGAAGACCTTTGAGATCATCAAGTCCAACTGCTAACCCAGCACTGCCGAGTCTATCACTAAACCATGTCCCTAAGCACCACATCAACGAGTTTTTTTAAACACCTCCAGGGATGGTGATGCTACCACCTCCCTGGGCAGCCTGTTCCAATGCTTGACAACACTTTCAGTGAAGAAATTTTTCCTAATATCCAATCTAAACCTCCTCTGGTGCAACTTGAGGCTGTTTCCTCTTGAGCTGTCACTAGTTATCTGGGAGAAGAGTGAGAAAGAAGAACATTGTCTTGGAAAGAAAGAAATTATGCACAAATAGAAGATGTGGGGTTTGAAGAGTTGGAAGCATGCGGCTTTCAGAAGAGGGAAATATTACCAAAGAATAAAAGGGCAGGGCATGATCTCCACTTTACTTTTCAGGAAGATGAATTTCAGTGATGGCTTAAAAGAAGCACAGGGAATGAGAGGAAGAAAAAGAAGTTAATCCAAATATGTTATCTTTATATTTAAAGACACTTTCCAATGGGTTTCTCTGGAACATTGTTAGACAAAGAAAGGTGACAAAGATATAACCCAGCCGTTAGTTCCATTACTCTACCTTTCATGGTTTAGGATAACTTTTTTTAGCAGTCTGGACATT
The DNA here is from genome assembly GCA_035590275.1 of Ibycter americanus. Classification (NCBI taxonomy): domain Eukaryota; kingdom Metazoa; phylum Chordata; class Aves; order Falconiformes; family Falconidae; genus Ibycter; species Ibycter americanus. The sequence continues at coordinate 14,436,734 of JAVJGI010000060.1, forward strand.
GTGAAATGTTGAAAACCAGACATTTTAATAGATCCTGAAAGCATTAGTTAGATTCAAACACCACTGAGAAGTTTGGCTGCATATACAGCATACACTTAAAGACAAACTGTTCTAGAAAACGTGAGCTTAGTGTTTCCCCCAGCTGTAAACATCAGGCTGATAGGAAATACTAGGAACTTAGCTTAGATCTGTTCATATCAATAGGCTGCAAAAAGTTAACAGGTGAGAACAGGTCATGCAAATCCAGTTCAACTGACACTGACTATTTGCTTCTACAAAGTTCAGAATTATTTTTTTTTTTTAAATATTTCCTTTCTCTAAATATGCTGCTTCAGCTGAGAATTTAAAAATGCCAGCAACTGTTAATGAAGTATTCAATTATTAACACCACACACTTACATGGATGGGGAATCCATAGCTCCAACAAAAAGTGGATAGCACTAAACAGTCTTGTCATCACGATTTGTGCAGACATGTGGTATGTCAGTAACAAAATACAAGAATCATGTTTTTTGCGTCCCAGATCACTGTTCTAGCTCTTTCATAAAGCTTATGTCCTTCATTATCACTAATTATACCTGTGTAGATAACTAAGGTCTGTGCTGAAATTACCTTCTATTCAGATTCCTTTCATTACATGCAGGTGGTCTTCATAAAGGTTGACTTAACTTTCAGTCTAGGGGGTTTTTTATAGCCATTACTAGAATTTCAGATTTTTTTTCTCCATCAAAATAAGTTCTTTCTGCCTCAGAATAAGCCAATCAAACTGAAAGGCAATTTGTGCTTCTGAGGACAGCATAAAGCTTCTTGCACTTTCACACCTTACAGATTTAGTGCCAACCACTGAGGTACAATTAGTCTAAAGTAACCCAGACTAATATGATAGTTTAAGTGACATATCAATTCCTGTGTCCATGTGAAAAAACAGAATTATACCAGCTAGAGGCTTGGCTAGGCAAGAATTTAACTAGTGCATGGTACCGTTAGAGACATATTTGTCAAAGGTGCTAGTCTGGGAGGCTAGGTGCTAGCCTTCTGGCAAAGCAAGTTCTTAGTTCTGGGCTTTTCCTGACCTCAAAAGTCAGTCCTTTCCCTTCTCAATCTGTTAAATGTTGTGGTTAGTAAGGACCTGCTTATTGCAAGTGTGTAGTCTTCCTGAATTAGTAAGGTCCAAGAGTTCTTGAAATATCCAGGCCTTACCAGGATTTAAGACTGCTTTATCTATTTTCTTATGTTTCACCTTGTGAGGATGAACTTCCTTAATTTTATTAAATTAAGTCATAACTTTCCAGGCATTGCTGCACATAAAACTTACTGTATAATACACTAAAAGATATATAGTCTTAAACTTAGGAGGTAATTGTTTGTAATTAAACTGGACTAACAAAATTTAAGATGATTTGAAACGATCATAAATTATTGTGAACTCGCTAGATGGGTACTGGTGTAAGATATACATACAGGCATATTTTCTATAATTTTCTGTGAGAACAGCAGACCCCAAAATTTATAAAAACATTTATTGAAATTTGTATGGCTAAGAATTCTCAGAAGTAATAATCACTCTGGGCGCTAATAAATGCTTCACAAGCTACTAAACAATTGAGACCATTTTCACAGCTTAAGGCTATAGCTACCCTAGCTAATTGCATTTTCTCAGTTCACCACTGGTGAATCATTAGCACTGGTAGAAAAGGAAGATCTCATGGAGACAGCTGAGTGGGATTAACACCTTGGCATCTAACCTTGAGCTAGCGTGCAGAAAAATGCATAATGTCATCATGAATAAGATACTCAAAATCACCAACATACCATAACAGTTGGAGACATCTTCAAAATAAAATTCCTGTTTTCACAGGTTTTCTTTCCCCCACCTCTGACCAAATAATGATCATTATGTTTTGGCTCTTTAGAGAAAAGGGCAATATTTCATATACTTTCCTTTAAGCATTAATAGTACCTTGAGCCTTTGGCTTTCTTCTTTTGCCTTACAACTTGAACAAAACTTCTCCATCACAAAATTAGAGATTGAGCTCCTTGCACACGTAAATGACTTGATGCCTTTGCAAGAGACATTTACTATCTATATTCTACAGAAGCATAGAGAAAAAGTATTGAGTAAGTTTAAAAAAGCCACAACATAAAGTTTTGACCTCACTGACACTCACTGGCATCTTCCTTTTACAGAGTTGAGTCCGTAAGGCCAGATGTGAAAGATCTTCCTGACAATAAAATTGTTTTTTCTAAGCAAGAAAGAATTTCTTTAATTTGAAACTTGATTGCCCTAATTCATGTATTATGATATCTGTGTGTGTATATATATATTATATATATGTATATATATTATGATATATAATATATATAAATATACGAGTACCAGAATATTTTGCAAAGGTGAAGAAATACTCTGATTAGATATCAGTGAAAGAAGGTCTGAGCAGAGTTCAGTCTAGTGATCTGTGGAAAAAGCCTTTCTCATAAAAAACATAGAATTGTTTAGGTTTGAAGAGACGTTTAGGATCATAGAGTCCAACCATTGTCCTAGAGGTAAAGTGTTGAAAGTTACCTGAATTGTCTTGAATGCAGTTGACTCAGTCTGAATGTCTGATTAAGTAACTATGAAACCAAAGGAAAACCCAGCCTATAAAAGCAGATCTTCTGGAGAATACGATTTCTTTTGCTGTCCGCTCACAGGTTCTTTCTTATTCTGCCTGTTATTTAGAATATTAACTAATGTTCATTAAATTTAATACTGAAATACTAACAAAACTATGCAATATAGTATAATCAACATAAAATTAAATAGTAAATTAAAAATACTGTTTTATTACAAAAATTGTAAGATTTTCAAATACCCTTTTTGGTTTATTTCTAAAAATAAAAGATTCAATCATTACTAGTTGCATTCATACAATTGTTACTCATTGCAAATTTGATTTTGCCCCTACATTTTAAACTCCTGAATTTTTGTGTACATTTCTAGAAATCTCATTCCTAGATTCCAAAATAATTATTTAGAAATTACTGCTGAAAATTCAGTTTATTTTTGGAAAGTTATCACACATTTCTTCCAAAAAGAATTAAGAAGTTAATCACTGCATTCTTTATAATCTGTTCATGATTTGATTACTTCTCTGTAGTAATTTCTTTTATACCTTCTATTACTGTCTGTTAGGATTTAACTTTCTCCTTAAGGCAGGCTGAAACTAGTTCTTTGTTGTTACAAACAGGTCTTGCACAAACTTTCAGCATCATCCAAAGTGAACAGCAAACAGGCAAGATCCCGGCAATCAGATTGGTACAGCTTGGTGTTACACAAGGTTAGTTCACAACTTTTACTCTTGCTGAACCACTGCAGACTCACCACCCAGCTCCCTTCAACCAGACTTGTCGTCTCAGAGGATACAGATAATGCTTGAGCACTCTGTTATGCATTCGCAGTTCAGAAATCCTGGGTTCCCTAAGAGGTGGTGAACATTTCTTTATCTATTACTGCATATTCACTCAAGGCCTGCAACATAAATATAGGCTAAAGAGCACAGATGCATGAAGACAGCACATATGTAAGGTAAACACTTCAAGGAACTTAGCAATATATTAGCATCAAGCAACACTCCAGTGAAAAGCAATGCTGAGTCTGTCACTGCTTTGGACAGACTTCTCAGCAGGTACTTGTCCTGTGCAAGCTCCATGTTACCTCTGCTGCCTCAGGCAGCTTCCCACCCAGTTCAGTTTTTTCAGCAAAATCCTGTCCCCTGAATGCAAAACCATACCCAGACTGGCAGAGGCTTCCTTCCTGCAAGGGGCTTGCCTTTACCAAGGAACTGCCCCATTTCCTCTTAGGCAAGAGCTTAGCTATGTAATCAAAAAAATTAATGAATTCCTACTCGGACATTAAATTTCCTGAGCTGACACAGGGCTTGGGGTAGGTTCATAAGTGGTGAGGTGTTTCTGAATACAAGTACAACTCAAGGAAAACAATTGAAACATGGATTCTGTCCAAGTTGCTTGTAAAGCCCAACAGCCTGTTATCACGGAGGCTACAGTTCACATCTCATTCCTATTAAGATAATTACACTCTCAAGCACAGCACAGAAGCAACCTAGGATAAAAGGCTCAGGTACAGAAGGCTCAGTGCTTTTGGCTGCAGAAGAGAGGGATCGGGCTGGACTGAAAGCTATTCATATAAGCTCAGACATATGTTCTTACTCCTACAATGCAAGACTGAGCATTTCTGGCTTCCATTCAGCATACCCTGTGGCAATTAACTAATGCAAGTAGTGACAGGGATGACAAAAGTAGTACAAAGACAGACGGAAGAACAAAAGAAAGCTGAACAGGTAGAACACCTCTAACTTCAGAAATACATGACCTTAAGTACTCTGCTGTGCATTCAGAGGAGTAATTCAAAGGATAATTTTAGGTGTAAAAAATCTTGCACCATTCTAGAGACAGAACTTTCAGAAGCTTTAATTGTAGGTTTAATCTTGGAGGCAGAATTAGTCCTGTGCTAAACACTGGAAAGTTGCAGAAGTAACTCTGAATTATCTTTCAAGCTGACCAATTAACGCAATTTATAATGGAAGGCCCAAAACTGCTGTGTCCTAAGTCATGATGCCTTGATACAGTTAGGGAGGCAATTAGGATTGCAGAATTAATGTTTGCATATAAACTCACCAGATGGCCCACTGACCCATGAGCATGCCTTTAGGAGAAAGCATCAGACTGTTGAAGATTGAGATACCCCAATTTATGACTAAAATATGATTAGGATTTTTAAGCAAATTGCTTAATCTCTTCAGCACAAAAGTTTTTTTCATGCCCTGTACCTTTAAAGTGAATATAACATTCATTTGCCACTTGTAGCTGTTATAAATCTGAATTTATTATTATCAGTAAAGAAAGACATCCAAAAAATGAGGGTACTTGGCATGCTTGTAATGTGTTGAATAACACTTTCAAAGCTTCAGGATTTTAAAGTTTATGCACATACAGAGCTTGAGGCACATAAGTAATGCTGATCTCTTTGACAGGCTATATGCAGCTACACGGGTTTTGACAGGGTCAGTACTGTAAGGCATATATAGCTTAGAACTCATCCATTAGAAATACATTCAAATGCATTAAAAAAGCCCATATCTGCTAATTTGCAAACTGATTTTAATTGTTAGATATTCATACACCATGTGGTCTTATTAACATACACTGCAGACTATCACCATTAGCTGCTGCTAAAATAAATGTAGTAAGGAAATTGTAGCCTTATATAAACAACTTGCTTGGCTTTTGTGCAAATGTAGCAAAGCTTGACTATTATTGATTAATTCAAAGGACCTACTTCACCGCATTAAGTCAGCTGGTTATTTACAACGAAGTTGAGTTTTTGTAGGTTTCTGCTGTTTAGAACACACGTTCTAAGTCAAAAACATGCATCCAGTCTATCCATCCTGTCAACCTATATACATATTTTACAGCAGGACACAAAGTGCGTTATTATATAAACAAGCACAGGGATTTATTTTCAGGGCACCACGCAGGCTGGAAACTGCCTAAGGGCCCAGAAACAAGGGGGAGACCCCCAGGTTGGCAGGGGCCTTGGGAGCTACAGCTCAACACTCCAGAACCTAAGCAAGGGAACACAGTAAATCAGAGCCTAGGTCAAAAGATACCTCCATGGTCATGGGGCAGGTCCATGGCCAAGCTGAGGTCAGCCCACAGGTCAGTGTCCAGATCAATAACATCCATAGCCAAACATAGGCACAGCTACAGCAGAACCAAAGACCAGTGCTCCTCCAGTATAGCACAGGCAGAGGTTCAGGGCTGAGATTAAATACAGTCTCCAGCCTGTGAGGGTGTGTGAAGGCCCCAGGTGAGGCTCCTCAGGGCCATTAAGGCCTATTAGCATCCCCAGAGTCCTAACACCCACTACCCCTTTGCAAGACAGAGAATATATTATTTTGTGTGTAATTGAGTTCAGTGAGAGCATGCATGGTAGGATAGGGCTCCTGATGCCCATTATAGTGATAACATGGTGCTAAGTGGCAGTGGAGAAAATCTTTAGGAGCAGTATGTAAAGACAGAATACAATCTCCCCTCCCCATCAAGAGTTTTGCTAGGCAGAGGGGTTTGTTGTTTTAAAATGTACCACGGGATCGTTAAAAACCAAAATCAATTAGCATTTCAGATTTCTAACTGATTCTAAGGGTACTTAATCAATAGCCCTTTAAGAAAAGAGACTTTATCCCTCTATCTTCTTCTGATCAAGAGCTGTGATCTACTAGGAGGTGCACTCAGCTAGGGAGGGCTACACGAAGGAAAATGAGTAAGGATTTTGTCTATGGGCCTGTTTTGGTAGAAGCCAGAGGAAGCTGAAGATAGGCCTGGGAACTGAATAAGGGCAGGGATACCATTTCCTTATACAAAAGGTCTGGGTGGGGCAGCAGCAGGTTTGCTTAATTGCTTTTTTTAAGCAGGGATGCTGGAAATTCAGGGTGGGTGTTGAGGGCTCAGCAGAGCGGCTGAACTGCTGGAGGCTCTGCAGAAACTGCTGCAGGGTTGTCTACTGGCTGGTGACACAACAAATGTCGAGTATTTCCATGTACCCCTAACATGACAGTGGTGTTGGGATCAACCAGTAATCTACCAGGGAAAAATGCCCAATCTTTAGCTGGGATGCCATGAGGTAAACAAGACTACGAGCTCCTCTGGCAGCAGAAAGATTCCTTCCTCCTGTTTCAAGTGTCATATCTTGGCAAGGTCAGGAACAACTTGGAGGCTAACAGTACAGGACAATCTTCTGCTGCTTTTCCTCTTTGTAAGCTTGTAGGATAACTCTAAAGCATGCTTTTTCAAGGCCAGCGTGTGACTGCAAACCCTCATTCTCTCCAAGAAAGAGAACTATCAGATTCAACAATAGAAGAGGTGCTTAAGTCCTGTGATTGTATGTCCGTGCTTTCCATTGCTTTGTAAAAAACTAGATACTTTACTATGAAAATGCTGTGTCAACTTCAAATTTCTCTCATATGCCCAGTTCAGCATAGGGGTCTTCCATAGGAAATACGCTTCATACCCCTGTAATAGGGAATCAGTATATGGTTGTAAATAGCCTTCAGGTGACTGATTGTTAGTTTGTTGGTGTCAGAAGTTGACATGAAACTGCAATTGGAAACACGGTGTAAACATACGCTATTTTGGTGAATGATCATGCAGCATTTGAAAACTTTTCTTTCTTACTAAACAGGCACAGAAAACACAGCTCTCAAATGATGTCAACTCAGGTCTTATGTCCCCTCTTTCTCTCCTTCCCACTACCACCTTCAAGGCCTGATAAGTTTCAAATAGGACTTCAGGGAGAAGAAAAGGCAGTGTAAGGCTTACGATATCCTTAATTTATGAGCTGAGGAGGGTTTGGCTGTTGTTGGCACTTGCCAGGGACAACCAAGCAGTGGAGCATGGGGTCCAACCTCTGCAGTACAAGCTGGCTTGTTCTCTGAGATCACCCATTCCTGATTTACATTACACCTCACTAGTAAGACGTGCTAAAGCTAACTGAGAGGAGTGCTGGGTCTTGGCAGACACTTCAAACGATGCCTTGGGTTGGGTTTTGTTCCCATAGCGCTGTACACGTATGGTTACAGCTGGCAGGGGACAGGTGAGCAAGAAGGTAGCAGCAGCTCAGGAGATGTAACATCAGTGGGGCAGGCAGGGGAGCTCTGCCTGCAGTGGCAGGAGTCGGGGGGCAAATCGGTGGAACACAGTGGGAAGGGAGGATGGGAAAAAGGTATCCAGAAAGCCTGACTGGAAACAAAAGATCTTTGGATGGCAGGGATGCAGGACTGCATGGGCTGCCCTGGATGATGGCCAAGCCCATGGCCCTGCTCCCCTCACAGAGCCTGCCTGCAGGTGGATTTTCTTGTCTTTCTGCTCAGCCTTGTGGGGTTACAGCCCGCCTGAAACACTGTTCTGCATTTTCTGCTTGGACATGCTTGGGTCTTCCTTAGAGGAAAGGGTATTTTTCACCAATGTAGCGGGTGAAAAGCCATACTTGTGGGTGGGAGCACAGGGGAAGGAGCCGGGGGTTTGCCCTGGGTGAGGGGGCTGATGTCCTCAGACCAACTCACTGGTGGCACATGCTGGATTTTCTTACCCCGTTTATAGCTTCCAGGAGAAATTTTTCCTTCCCAGCCAACCCAGATGCGTTTGTGCAGCAGGGAGCCAGGTCTCCATCAGGTTTGCGCCGCAAAAGGCCCGCGTAAACACGTTTATACCCGATTCCTGCCG
>JAVJGI010000060.1:14445752-14513356 GCA_035590275.1 Ibycter americanus
TGTGCAGCCGGCGGCGGTGCCCTGGAAACCTGTTGTGTGCTGCTGCCACGGGGATGGGCCCTTTTTCCTTCCCGAGTCCCCGAGAACCGGAGGGAGCAGCCGCCTGCTCCATTGTCTGAAATGCCCTTGGAGGAAAATAGTCAGAAGGCACTACGCGCGTCGCCCCGTGTTTTTCTTCTAAGTATAAACTGTGTGTCATCTGTTTTGGAATCGAACAGAACAAATTTTTCGTTACTCTTGCCGGTGCATGTGAGCGTATGGCTCTCAAATGATCTCTGTCGATTTTTTTCCTCTTCTGAGTCAGACACCTCCCTCCTCTGAGTAAATGACTTCACGCCGCTTGCTGTAGTCTAGTAAGCACATAATGTTGTGACTCTTGCTGGTCAAGTTAATTTTTTTAAATCATGGAGGTTTTCTTTAGCTTTTTGGCTACCTTGTTTGTTTGCACCTTGATCGGAGCAAATTTTATATGACCTGTCATTATTTAGCTTCTGGCAAAGCTTACGCATTGCAAAATAAAAGTTTGAGGTTGAAATTCAGTTGACTTTAGGCAACAGAGTGGTACAACAGCTCCCTTAATGAAAATCCTTTGCGTCAGGAAACTTCTGGCTAGGCTAATGAATAGAAATCATTCATTTTTATGTGCAACAATAGAGATCATAGAAGTTTTTGATGTGAGAAATGTTTTCTACCTTATTCAAAACTTTTGTATATCCTGGGCTGGACCTGTGCTCCGAGGGGATGAATGCCCAGAAGTCCTTGCAGGGTCAGGGCTTTAAATTATGAACACTGGTGTGCAATACTTGTCTTGTTTCTTCCATGTGGCCTTTATTAATGGCGACTCCTTACTCAGCTCATATGTAAGGTCCCAAAAGTGGCTGTTTCTGAGTCTTCCTTAAAAACTCAGAATGAGGTTTTGTTTGACTTCTACTGGCTTTGTGATGTGGATTGGCATGGGAAATCTCTTTGGTTCTTCATCTGACCTTTATGCATTGGTTTGCCTACCAGTTCTTACTGTGGTCTCCCCAGGGAGGAATGGACTCTCCCTTTTTTATTTTTGCCTTGCGCATAATGAGATCTTGTGCAAACAAAGAGAAATGATGAGTCTTTCTTGTTTTCTTTATGCCTTTTTCTAATGGAATTGGATCTCCAGGCTTTACTGTGGTGTAAAAATGTTACAGGGCCAAATAAAGTGTTGTGGCAAATAAACTGTAATCAAAACAGGAAAAAACCCTCACAAAATCTAAATGCCTGTGAGATTGCATTCATTGAAAAGCTGTTGTCAGCTCATGTTTGGCCATATCATGTTTGAATGAAAATAAAGACTCACAGGAATAGAAATATCACCATCACTTTGACTGAAATTGGAAAAGGAGGAAACTCTGGTGGCTGGTAACATAGAAGTGCTTCCTCTCCACTTGCGTTTGAACAACAGCTCATCATGAAAAGTCCTGCTGCATAACTTTGTGGTAATCACACAAGTAATAGGACAGTATTGCACCTCTCTTCTCCTGAGGTTGTCCTTTCAGGTCTTTGGTAAAACTGGTTAGCTTGTTGCAATGAAGGGCTGATCCTGGCTGTTGGAGATATACCTGTGTGGAAATAGGTTATATGTCGCCACAGGAGTGGCTTAGATGTTCAATTTTTGTAGCCAGGGAGCAGAGCTGAACTTTTAGCTGAAAACACTGTAATTTGTCAAGCCATTATGCCTTTCCCATGAGTGCAGTGTCCTGCAGGTGGAGAGATGTCATAGACCTCCTTGCGCTGGGCAGCCGTGGGTGTGATGGACCTTCAGCTGCAGTGGTTGTGGGACAGTGTGGCAGTTTTAATACAGGGAGAATCTGTTCTATGGTGGCTATTTCTGAGCACGGTTGCTGCATATCAGTTCCAGCTGGCCTTCCCTTGATAATCCCCAAGCACTGCAGAGTCACAAAGTGGGACCCCTCTCAGGATTAGGAGGTTGCGGACTCAGGTTGCCGTAGGGACATCTAAATTGTCACAGCGTCTGACCAGGTTTTTTAAATCTGTACATATTATTACTTAAAGTTTGGGAGGAACATACTGGGAAGCTTCCTTAAGGCTTATGAGACAGAGAACCCCTCTGTGCTATAAATCTCCACTTTTGCGTATTGAAGGATTTTCCAAGACCTTCACTTCATTGTGTGCTGCATGTTGCTTAATATATAACACTGTCACTCCCAGTTAATTAGTGCTCTTTTTCCCTATTCTGTGATTTATTACTAGGGAAGTAAATAGTTTAAATACTTCTCTTGGGGAAAAACACTGAACTTTTGGAGCAGTGCCCAATAGAAATTGTAGATGATCAGGAGGTTATCAGGTGTAATCCTGTGATTTAGCATATATGCATGTCCAGACTGCACTAGCGTGTGCTGTTGCAGAACATGCAATGTAGAATATGCTGGGCACTAGCAGTACAGCAGATGTAAAGGCTTTTCCTTGAGTTCATTACTCATGAAAGGAGTCACAGTCCCATATGGGTTCTAGGTGGCTAACACAGAGGTTCTGTCTGCTCTTTGTGCCCGGGTGCTGTTATTCAAAAGAGTCCCAATGGTCCAGCCTGTGGTACATCACCTGCTGGGCTGCAGGACTAGCATACCCATACTAGTTTTATACTAGTGGTGTTTCTTTTTGTAATGGCAAATCCTTTTCAGCCATAGATTAAACCTGTTCTGTGCTTTTCTGAGTGCTCTTGAAATCAGCTGGCAAAGACTTTGACTGTGTTAAATTCTGGGTTTCCCCTGTTAACCCCTCAACAATAAAATGGGACTCAATGGGTTATAACTTGCGTGGCCTCTCTCCTTTTGTGTATTTTCTTTAAGCGAGCCCCTACTCCCTAGCCTAAGGAGAAAATTGCTATTTTTGCTGATGCTGAGTTTTGGTGAAGGGAACTGCTTTATTTCAGGAATATCACATGAGCATTTAGACAAGTATTGTCCAAAAATGTCAATACCCTTCCACAGGATTTTCTGTATTGTCCTGTTTGTGTAATATAGAAAACATAGCAAATCTGACATTGTGCTTTAAAATAATGACTCATGTGTGACTCTTCATCAGTTGCCTGGGGGGAAGGATGATGCCTTTCTGAGAAATAGTCTCTGCTGGATGTTAGTGTCGTCCACTTGTACAGAGTATACACTAGTGTTGTGCACAAAGCTCACTCTGAAATGCTGTGTGTCGGAACATTTCTCTGGCAAAATAGTTCTTCTTTTGAGGGAGTGACAGACTTGCTGTATGTCTCCTTAGCCAGGCTGCGTGTAAGGCTCTGAAGTTACCTTTTTGGCCAAAGCCCTGAAGTGGGAGGGTTTTATTTTCGGTTGTGCCTGAAACTACTGTGTAATGTTGTCAAGTGCCTAATTTCAGTGTGTCCTTCTGTCCTCCAGTGACAAATTGCCCTGCCTTTAGTGTATGTGGCACAGTGTGCTTGGGTGGAGGTGTGACTTTGTGCATACTGGAACTTACTATGAGTAAGAAAAAATAAATAGGTAGATCTGAATAATGCCTTGAACAGTGACTGATTGGTAATGGAGATGTGTAGCCAGGTGAAAGGTGGAGAAGTGGTAAGGATCCTGGGAAGCAGGTGTCTGCCCTGTGGGCTGCAGGAAATCGGGAGTAAACCAGCTGTTGAAAACTGCTGCCACCAGGCACTGAAGGTTTGTAATGGTGGTGGTCCTTGGTGCTGGTGCAGAAGCTGGACTGTGCAGAAGGCCCAGGAGTCTCATCAGTAATGAAGCGTGTCGTCTGTTTGGTTTCCTAGTGGTAGGGTGTTCTCATATTTGACCGACTGTTGATGAGAGGAGGGCATACTTGGCATAGGGACAGCAGAAGGAGGAACATTCATCCTTAAAGTCTGAGGATTGCTTGGACTTGTTTGCACAGCAGTACACCTCGGGGCTTGCCATGTGAGTAAAGGCAGTGGGATGATTCATGTGCCAAATTATCTTGATGAATAAATCCTGGAAATAAATAGGTCTCTAGCCTTCCTGAGAGAACGACGGGTGAGTTGGCATACAGTAAGTTCTCATGCACGTGAGTGTTGTGAAAATATGATGGAAACATAAAGACCCAAGTGGGAAAACATGGGTAGAAGGATAAAGAACAGTGGAAGAAATTTTTGGAAAGCAAAAGAGATTAACATGAAGAATTAAAAAGAAGAATTAATAATTTGGATTTGAAAGTGCTAGATTCAGGCCTTAACTCTATCATAGTATAATAACTTCTAATTGAATTATAATATTCAAGAAGGATATATTTGCTTCTGTGAAACTTTGAAGAAAGTGTAGCCACTGAGTAGGTGGAAGTGTCTGCTGAGAATTTGCTGCAGTACAGAACTGGTTTGACAGAAGCAGCTTTCATGCAGAAACAAAACATGTTCTTCATTCATGGTTCTTTCTGGAATTAGTTCAGTGAGTTGTCCAGTCAAAGGTGAGAAACTACAAAAGCTGGGAAGCTTTGTTTTCTTTTGATCTATGAATAACATGAAGGTGTGAAAATGACATCTGTCCTAACAAGAACCTGAGGGACATATACAACCAAATTCACAAACTATGGGTAATGTCCCCTGTAAAGAGTTAGTTTAATATACAAATATGTTGATAAATTTACTTTCTTTTCATTCAACACATTTAGAAGGATTTAATTTGAGTTTAAATTACAGTTTTTATTACTTGTACCTTATTATTTTTAAAACTTCTTTTGGCCTATTTATAAAATGTTTTGCAGCTAATGAAGGTGAAATGCTCAATAAAAAATGAGTAGTCAAATATTGAAGAGAAAAAAGATACTAATGTAAGTAAGTTATAAATAGTAAAATAAAAATAAGTTTATACAGTAGCTTCCTAATCAGTAACAAAATAACAAAAAATTCCTCACTGTGTTCCAGCTAGGAAGAGTCTGTATTTCATTGCAGAAAAAGTTCTAGAAAGTACAAATGCAAAGCAAGATCAGAACTGTTTATTTAAATCAAAGTTAAAGCAGTTACTTTGAAGTCAAAGTGATTTAACCTCAGATTTGTGTCGGAGAAAGATGAGCAAATAGCAAAGAAGTCCAGTGTGAAAGTGGGTATAACGTGATGGTTTTTTTAATTTATCTTTTTTTTCTAGAGCTAGAAGAGTAAGATGTTTTTAAAGCTCCCTTTTTTTTTGCCTGGCATAGAAAGCTGTCGTGGAGAAATTCTGAAATCAAGTCTGCACGTAGACATTTGATGTGTAGTTGAGTGTTTGGATAGGGTGGTATAGGACAAACTACAGCTGGAGCTACTTCTGAGACCCAGTGGGTTTGGCCATGGGATAGGAATGTGTTTCTGCTTGTCCAGCAACCCTGTGTGCAGGACTGATGGAGTGAGGGATGTGCTTGCCGGGTCCTGTGAGGGATCTGTCTTGCTTTCTATCCCAGCAAGGCACAGGGGCAAGGAGCAGGGCTGACCGTCCTAGAGAAGAGAGGGTGGGAGAGAAGAACTTGTGGTGCTGGACTGGGATGGGCCTCAGCAAATAGTACTCGTGCAAGGAGAACTGTTTGTACTCCAAAGATACCAGACTCAGGCAAGCCCCATGAAGGGTAATTTTGGATGCTTGTATTGGGCCTGGAGCGGGTAATTTTAAAACCAGAGTGCAGTGCCGATTTTTAAGGTAATGTCTCTCACTGTAATGCATCAGTAAAAACAAAGTTAGTTGTAGGCGGCTGCCGGGGAATTTCCTTTCTGACAGGGCTGTGCTAGGTTGCATGCTTTCTGTTGGTATGGCAGAGCCGAGGAGAGGCTGTGATTTTGCTGTGGTGTGTTTCTGTGCTGTGGCGGTGGGGACTGAGAGGGGGAAAATGAGAATCTCACACTGGGACTGGGAGGCCTTGTGATATTGGGATAGGATTGTAGGATTACAGGAAGAGGTAAATAATGATCTTCTTATTAAGGCTGAAGAGAAAATAACTGGTGTCACAAGGAGTATTGAGGTCTTGTGCCCTAGGATCCCATCCTGCCACTTCTGCAGTCAAGCATAAGATATTTAGGAATATCCATGTGGGACCAAGTCATGGAGAATGGCATGGGGTGAACTGTAGGGCTGCAACCCTCCAGGGTAAGTACCTTTTTCCTTTTTTCTTTTTTTTTATGGTTCATTTAAAATTCCATTTTCGTTGTTTATGAGAACCTTATTTATGCTTTGTCACTAATGGCCTGTCAGGCTTTCCATTACACAGCAGTGTTTTCAGGGGATTTGTAATTTGACTATGAAGCTTAGCTTCCATCAGGAGCTTGATGGACATCATCCCAGCCCAATAACATAATGTGGTCTTTCTTTTGTTACATCTTTTACATATTTTTTTGAGTAGTTGGGTTATTAGTTTATTCTTTCTTTTTAGTGGAGATGAAGCTTTATGGGATTTTCATGTCCAGCTCAAAAGTATGCATGTTCAAATACTAAGAGTCTGGAGATGCTGAAGTAAGGAGACAAGATTAAAAAAACCCAAACCAACAACTAAAACCAACCAAACAAAAAATGCAAAATCCCACCCCCCAAAAAAAAAACCAAAATACCCTTCAGAACATTTTTGCCCCAACTAAATAAGCAGTTTTGTTTTTAATATGAAGCATGCTGCTGTTCATTTTTGGATGCTAGCAGAAGTTGCTGGATCCCCAGTTTTTTGAAAATGAGAGTCCCTCAGGGCTGAATTGTGAATCTGTAAGGCTGACAATGGGAGTATCATTCCCATTTTTAAAACATATTTTAAACCACCCATCTCTTACATAAGTAATGCTGTAGTTCTAGTTGATACCTTCACTGTTTGGTTTTGGTTTTGTTGTTCTAGCAGTATACTCTCTAAATAGGGTACTAATTGTAATTTTGAAGTCTGGGTTCTGTTTTGAACTTTAAGATGGATGGGAGGTCTGTCTTAGGGATCAAAATACTGTTTACCTTTACAGTTCAGGGTCGATCTCTTAAGGATTTAACAGTATGTCTGGTTGGATTATTTCCAAAGAAATAAAAAATTGAATTTCCTGAAGGATGAAGCATGTTGGTCTCCCCTCTCATTGTCTGTGTTCAGGATACTGATGAATAGAAAAAGCTCAGAGGAATCAAACTTTTCAAACAGTTGAAATCCTCAGTTTCTTACGTTCCAGGTACATTTTGGGAAAACCAAAACTCTGCCATTGAATAGTTAGTAATGATTGTTACATTTAATTATCCTTGTAAATAAGCTAAGTAGGATCAGGGTAGCAGCTCACTGATGTTGAAAATGTTACCATGAAGTGAATGATTAGGTGTAAGAAGGAAGTGTGTATAAAATCAGTTCATGGCCTCAGGAGCCCACTGAGAATAGTGAAGCTACTTTCTTCTAGTAAGTATTCAAAAGAATGTGAAACAAGCTGCTTTTGGTCTGTTTGCAGCCCCTTGGGGTGAACAGGGTGAATGTCACAGAATCAAGGTTGCTCTTTTTTTGTGTGTATAATCCAGAAGAATGTATTGATTACTTTTCTCTATGCAGGAAATAAAATACAGCCATGATACAGAAACACCAGATACAGCATTATGCTGCTCCTTTAGAGATGTGGTAATCTGGGCACACTTCAACAGCAGTTCTGTTGACTGAAGTTGATCAGAGGCAACAAGTGTCTTAAATATTTTTTTCCCTGAATTCTTACTATTTAAGCCATGAATATTGCATGTAAGGATTCATAGGGTTTTCTGCAATCCCATTTTACAAACAAGGCTTTGAAACTGAAGTCCTTGTCATTTTGGTTTGCCTGGTCTCTAGTACTGACTGTGTGCTAGTATTATGCAGAAGTTGAACCCTGAAAACAATAATATTCTTTATCTTTCTTCTCTGGGGGTTTCTTAAACATGTTTCATCAGGAGTCTCAAAGTTAAATCCCTTTCAGGTGAATATATTGTTTTGCAGGTAGATAGTATGTTCTGACTTGAAGAACAATTCCTTTTGGGGTCATGTCCTTCCTGCCACTGCAGAATGAAAATAATGGCTACTGGTGCTGGTGTTTAGGTGGTATCTGGTGTTTCAAAATATTCTTTGCATAATTTTCTTTCTTACAAATGGATCTGTCAGAAAGCATAGCACATGGTAGGTAATCAATAGTCCTTCATGTTAGGACCAATTTTGAAGCATTCCAGGATGGTTTCCTGTACAACAACGTGCTGGATGTTCAGAAGTGCATTTGAGGCTACCTAGTCTGTCATACTGGGTCTGATTTCCCTTATGGGAGATTATATTGTCATACTTTCCATCTTTCCCCTTTAACCAGGTTGTGCTCAGTGAGTCCGGCTGAGGCTGCCCCTGGTTTTGATGTTAGTGTTGAGGTGGTGAAAAACTTTATGGCTCAGCAGCAGCCTAGCTTTTTGTAAGCTACCACACAGAGGAGAGAGGCCCTATATCAGCAAATGCCAGATGCTGTGTCTGTGCCTGGATTCTTAGTTTCAGGGAATTTGCATTAGGCATTGCTACCACTTTATCGATCCATTGGGGTTGCAGCATGTAGGGTCTTCTGTAGGAATGCTGGCAGCACTTTGTCATTTAAACACATGGGTGGTGTTTCCCTTGATCAAATGGATGTGGAAGATACATTACTTCTGATTATCTATATCTGGACGTAATACGGATAGTTTTAGCTCCAATTTTTGTCTGTCTAACTACCAAGCTTAGATAAAAGGGGTGAGCGTGTTGGGAGTTCTTGATCCTGTCTCGCAGAGCTCCATGTGATCAGCAGGAACTTGAGAGATGGATTAAAATGTCAGTGAAGCCTGAGCTGTCTTTGCACTGTGAAGCATTTGATTTAATTGCCTGGAGATGCTGAAACACCATCAAGGTAAGGGCAGTGTTTTGAGGTGGATTTATAGTATTCTGCTAAGAGCTGTGAAATATTTCGCAAGAAGTTCATTCCTCTGCTTTTTTGGAGAACAAATATAGGAGCTCTTGAATGTCATGCAATGCTGTATTTTTAATAAGGAATATGTTTACTTACCTGCCTTAAAGGACCGAGGGGTGGATTTAAAATTTCCATAAAACTCAGCGCTCTATAATAGTACACAGGGAATTTAGTGTGATTTAAGTAATCGGTCTTGAGGAGGTGAGTTTATTGCCTCGTAAGGGTCACTTATGCTTAGTTATTGCCTGATCTCATCCTTCCAGAAACAAAGCAGCAAGCTCATCGCAGTATGTCTTGGAGATAAACCTCTGTGTAAACCCAGGTGGCTTCCTAAATAATCATGATCCAGCTTTTTATATACTTCATAGGAATGTTTAAGTACTTTTTTTTACTTAGTTTTAATGAGAAGTTTAATTCTACCTGAATAACGAAGATCTGAATGGGCAACCTGTGTTTTTCGTAACAAGGCTGACTAAACTCAAGTCAGAGCATCATGTGAATTGTTAGTAGGCCATGTTTTACGTGAATAAAGGGGAACTAATTTCATCCTCTTTGATCTGTGATATTACAGGCATAGACTATGCTATGCTGTGTTCTTTGGTCTGACTCTTCAGATTAATACTGGATTGTTTCATAAGCATTTTTTTTTCTCTCCTCTAAGTTAAAAAACAAGCAAAGGTTTAAAGGTTCACATTATGTGCTTCAAGGATGCAGGTGCTTTAAAAATGTTCCATGATCAGAATAATTACTGTGAAATTTTTTACTTTCTTCTGCTCAACAACTGTCAGGCTAACTTACTTGGTTATACACACACACACACACACACACATATATATATATATATTTTAATTCAATGCATTGATCCTATGGCAAGATAAAACTTTTTTTTTAAATGGAAGAATGATGCCTTTTGTACTTGTTTCATGTTTGATTGCGCCTAGCTGCTGTTAGAGGCCAGTGGGGGGAAAGTGGCTGTGAGCCTAAAATGAAATAGTAAAAAAGCAAGCAAAGTGTAAGATCCCAGGTATGCTCTTTGCCACTTTTAAAATTTTGCTGGTTTGCATTTATTTATAAAATAACATTTCTAGGTATCTCCAATATAAAGAGATTTAAAAGTTTGGACTTGTTTGGAATCCTGACTTGAAGCTTGCTCTGATGTTTTGCTCTGAGGCTTTATGATTTGGGTTTTGTAGATGGTACTAATGATGTAGGTGTTGCACTCTGAGCAGGCTGGTGTCCTGTTTCTGGAAGCTGTGCAGTCTTCTGCATGAGAGACATACTGCTCCTTACTGTAGCATGGCCAGGAGCACCGCCTTCAGCTAGTGATATTTTACTGGCATGAAACTTTTTTCAAGTGTTGCCAGGGGATAGAAGACTGTCATCCATCTGATGCTTGCTTGAGGCTTTGAGTCCTTAGTCAACCTGAGGTTTTATCATTCATTGTTCTTTTTACTGGATGTTTCTGGCACTACAGAAGGAGGGGGAGGAATGAGTCACTCTGAACTGGAACACAGTTGAAGTCTATAACCCTGCGTGCACGAACTGAAAAGGGATATACCAACCATTAATGCTGAACTTCCGAGATACTAGTTTAGTGTCTGCTATTCTGTGTATTTCTTCTGTGACTTTGGGAAGTTGCTGGCACTCTTTGCACCTGTGTTCCCCATTTGGTATTGGGAAACAATAAGTCATTACCTCAGAGGGGAAAACTCTCCTATGGCTGGCGACTCTACTGATATCTTGGGGATGAGGGGTGAGTTGGAGCAGGGAGCTCCGTCCATAAGTGACATCCCAGAGGAGCGGAATAACACAGCCACAGTGGAATACATCAGGGAGAGCATGGGTCCATCCAGTGGGGACTGCCCTCTTCAGTCCTGAGCTTGTTAGTTTGGCAGAAAGATTGAGCAAATGAGAATAGCAAAGAAAACAGAAGACGACAGTTCATGTATTGCAGCGTATTTTGCAATACATGTAAAAAAAAAAACCAAAAACTAATGCAGTAATTTAATGGCTTTGTTCCCCATCTGAACAAAACCAATGCCTGTAAATAACATAAATCTTGGTTTATTAAGTAAACCCATAAGCACAGAGTTGTCTGTGGGATTTTTGAATTCTGAGGTCCTTCCTAATCTGAATTATTCTATGTACCTGCCAGCAATGAAGAAAACTCTAGGTTCTAATTTTTCATCATGTGTTGTTCTGAATGGGGCAAAAGGGGGATATCAAGCGTAGGCATGTCCTTCTTCTTTCTACTTTCCTGGCAAGAATCATAAATATTTCTTCTTCAGCAAAATGCTGTGGAAAAATACAGCAATTAAAAATATAATGTTTACCTTAAACTTGTTTGTGACTGTGTCTTAAACCTGAGACTAGGGGGATGGGTTCTAAAATTTACAGAAAGCAAAAGGACAGGGACAAATTGGTGTTTCTGTGACTGTGTCTGAAGCCGTTGTATCTCTTCCAAGTGCTTTGATGATTGAATGGAAGAGTATTAAGATTTGTATTCTTTACTTCAAAACTATAGTGGCAACACCAAAAGGTAGTGAACTATGTAATCAAAATCACAGGGAAGGGTGTTTGTGAGCCCAATGGTGGGAAAAGGCACAAAAAGATGTTGCTTTTTGTGCTTTTGCTGAGGCATTTTCTAAATAAAACCTTTCTTTCTCAGGTCACGTGTTCCTGCTTGAGACCTTGAAACTGTCATGAGATAGAGGTAGTGATTTCTTAACAGATAAAGGCTGTAAATGTTTCTGGGTTTATTAACCATATTTCATAATGATTTTTGTAGTCTGGAGAGAGTGGCTGGTTGAGTGTGATGTGGTGGGTAGGAGAGAGACCCGGGGAGGGAGGCACGGCGGGAGAAACAGCTGAAGTGTCAAACCATAGTCATGTTGCAGGTTGGAGGCAAAACGTTAGGAAGTTTCCTAAATATTTAGTCCAATATCATGTTCACTGGGCCACCTCACTATATGCACTTCACCTATGTGCAAGCCTTCAGGATCTGTAGGGAGTTGTAGCTGTGCAAGTCTCTTTGGAGAAATTAGTGATGCTGGTTACAAGCGGAAAGGGATGGCATGTTTTCAGCAGCTAACATGTTAATGGTAGGATAAACCTCTATTTGTTAAACCAAGTAGTAACTTTGCAGTAGTTGCCCTTTGTCTTAAGGGGTAGGGTGCTGCTGGCCTTAGGGTAGTTGTTTTGTGTTCTTTCTGACTGAAGTTTGTATGTCACGAATGTTACTAAAGTTCTTCCTATTTTTCTCCTTTCTCTCTTTTAATCATTAATGACTGTTTTGCCAGGGAGCCAGTTTTTCTTGTTTTCAATTGTTCTGTTGTGGACTAAATTAAAATCTTGTGCTTTACGTGGGGCTGTCAAGGAGTGATACCTTTCCTCACACGTACGAGATGCCTGCAGCGCAGAAGGCTGGTGTGCTGTCAAGGGAATTGATGGTCTCCAGATCTGCAGTTCTGCAAGCTACATGCAATGTCTACAGGTTGGCCATGGACTAGTTACTTGACCCTTTGATGGTTTCACAGTGAAATGATAAGCCGTTAGAGGAAACATTTTTCTTCCTTGTATGAGTGTGGTTTGTTTAAAGAGAGAGGTCTGCTTTTGCAATAAGAGGAGGTTTCACTGGGATGTATGTGAGTGGGCAGGCACTCTTCATTTTTATTTTTAGCTAAACAGCTGTATTCATTATGTTAGAAGCCTGTGTTAATAATAATGGAAATGCTAAAGGGAATGCTGCCTAATTAACTGAAATATCTAGGCACTGGCAAAGACATTCAGTTTGTTGGACATAGCATTAAGTACCACTTGGCTTTAGCCTGAAGACTTTAGAAAGCAACCCAAAGTGGAATTTTTAAAGGGCTTGTTTCTTCAAGTACCACTTCCTTCTGTAGACTAGTTTTCTTACATATATGTGTCAAGTTGGGCATCCAGTTGAGAGGTGCAATGTCAAATATTTTTTAAAAAAATCTTGGCCACAAGATGGGTGACAGTGTTGGTTGTCAGCTTCTGAAAACGAGTGGGTTTGTGGTCTAGAAGGTAAGTGAGAATTACGGTTTGTAGTGCAAAGTTGCCAAGTGCTCACTCGGAAAGCTGCTGCCCATGTTTCTACTTAGAACAAAGAAGCTGAATTTGGAAAATACCAGCGTGTGATAGCAGACGTGTAGGAAATAGCTCTGCTTCCCTGCAAACTGCTGTTGTAATAATTATTCCTTCCTTCTGCCTTGACAGCACGATGCTAACTAGCAGCCCACAGCAAATATGAGATGCTAGGGGAGGTACATACATGAAAACATCGGTAACAACCACACTCTAGGTAGTTTTGTAAGGCTGGAGTTCTTCCAAAATGCAGTTTGTTGGTTTTACCTGATCTGCCACAATAGTCTCTTAGATAGTGAGTGCTTTGACAGTGGTATTTATTAAGTGTGAAAATAGAGCCATTGTAAGTCACAAACTTACAGGACTAGCAGTCTTTGATCAGAGTGATTGCTTTGGCAGAGAACAAAAATAGTTTGCGTATATAACATTGAAAATGCACATTTGTCCTGTTACAGACAAGTTGCTGCACTCCAGCAGTGCCAGAATGCTTCATAAATTACTAAGCAATCTTCCCAGATTGGATTTAGGTGTTGGAAATTTTGGGACTGTTGCTGGGTGATCCTGGAAGCAGCAGTAGGGAATGTGTAACCATTTGTTCCTCTTCCACTGGGTTTAAAGTGATTGCATCCAGTGAAGTCAAGGTTGACCCTGTTAAGGGAGGGTGTTTACAACTGCACTGAATTGCCACAGTTATGTCAGTTAGGAAACACAGACGCTTTCTGCATTAGTTTATGTGAAAGGCACAACTAGATTATTCCTCTGGTGTTATTGTAATGAATAAATTAAATCTGTGGAAGTGATGCTTCTGTCCCTTGTGGAATTGCACATGGGTTTGAGCGAGGTTTGGATGCAGCTTCTGGGGAACTGAACTATCATGTGCTATGAGGCTGAAGTACAGCAAAGTAGCTGATGACAGCTGGATGAAAATGAGTTTAGTATTTCTGTGCACCAAAGTTCAGTGGCTGATAACTGTATCCTGATTTTATTGACCCTTGCTATGATTAGGTTTTGAAAGTAAACTGGCAGATGCCTGTAAGATGCTGTCTTGATTGGGTGTTTCATACTGACATATAATATTTAATTATTTCTCTCTAAATTTACCTCCAGGATTGTTCTGTCTCACAAAATATTTTTCAAATTATTTATGGTTCAGTTTGAATTCCACTTCATCAAAGTGGGTATTGTAGACGGTGCACAATAGTTTATGCTTTTAAATCCTGTGGGCTTTGATTCAATGTTAAGTGTTAACTAAAATGATGGTTTCCACAATGCATGTGGTAATAGAAGAGAGAAGACTGACAGGAAGAGGCGTGAACTTTTAGAATACATTTTACAATTTTTTTCTGGAGGAGGTTGTGTTTGTGTTCTCAGCCATGATGATATGCAGCAATCTTCTGCAGCAGGAGAAGAACAAATGCAAATGGAAATGGAGAATTGAAACAAATGTGGATGAGAGAAAGTAAGGTCTCCCCCACCTTCCCCTTCTGAGTAATACAGAAGCCATCCCAAGGAAGATAAAGAAGAAAACCACAGTGCCCAGGGTCCAAGCACTGAGACTTCTTGATGCTTTTGTTTGAGCAAACAGTTGTTTTCCTTTGATATTTTTCATTACCTGCATGAAATGCAGTAACAAATAAGCAAGATTATTTTTTTTTCAGGATGGGAGGAATCAAAAGAGGGTCCAAATTTGAGGAAGCTCTAAAATCCCAGTCACATTTTGTGGCTAGTGTTCAGACTCAGGTGTGTTCAGTTATACCTTTCTCTGTCTCTTTTAGTGGTCTTTCAAAATACTGTACAAAGATTTGCATGTCCATTGAATTTTGGCAGTCAGCATCAAATGTATTACAGTGCTATACTATATGATATTGTGTGGCTGTCATGTGAAAATGAGCATTGAACTTAACGTTTGTGTAACTAAGTACAAGTATTCATATGCTTAGAATATACTTTAGGATGAGTTGCAGCATCAGCTGAGTTGTTCTCTTCACATGACTTCCACAAAAATGCTTTGAGGAGTTGGACTTAAATAACACATGAACTTGTGCTAGACCTCTACAAAGGTCATTCTGTTCCTTGCAGTGAGAGAGAACACAGTGAAAACAACTATGATAAAGGTGATCAAAGTGGCAGGTGGTATATGAAGCAGAACTCAGTGTTCCAGAAACTGAAATTTTCTGAGGTGACCAGAAGTACATTAGAAAACAGTTGAGGACATAGGTAAGTTGTGTTATTGATATCTAGAATGGTGAGGTGAGTACTGGGCAAAAAATCTTAGTTTGGTA
The DNA here is from genome assembly GCA_035590275.1 of Ibycter americanus. Classification (NCBI taxonomy): domain Eukaryota; kingdom Metazoa; phylum Chordata; class Aves; order Falconiformes; family Falconidae; genus Ibycter; species Ibycter americanus. Next base: position 14,461,032 of record JAVJGI010000060.1, read on the forward strand.
AGAAAATAGGAAAAAAAACCCACCCCAAAGCTACAAAAGGATGTGTACCAATCTAGTATTTGAACCACAGTGTCCTTTCACAAGGTAACTGCTCTTCATGGGAGTTCTTTGACTGGTTTTTGGCTGTTTTCTGTATGAGGAGGCAGTCAGTTTGACCTAGATAAAGCAAGTCAGTCCACGGAAGAACTTCGCTTTGTGTTGTATGTTGTTCTCCGTTCATTGTACATTACAGATGTATGTAAAGCCACGCTCAGGATAACTTCTGTGAATCACTTCTCTCTTGGGTGAAATTCAATAAAACAAAAAATAGTGGAAAAGAATGGTTTGAGTTCAGAAACAGCTGTACAAGATCTTAAGAGTAAGGATGCAACTGAAAACCATTTTGTGTTTGTTGCTTGCTCTTGAGTTCCAGGGGCATTCCTCAGGTGGGTGGAATTGTTTCCATTGCTAATGCAGTAGGCTTTTATGAATTTAATCTTGGAAAATAAAAACATATTAAATATTGATCTTAGCTTTTTCTTAGGGTTCTTTTCCTGTGTTACATATTGTTGATAAAGAGGTGTTCAAACCAAAGAGCTCTGGGCTGAATTTCCTTAATACAAAGCTGTGCAATTTCATACTATGGTTGTATTTTAAGTGTTGCCTGTGAGGGCTCTATTATACCCTCTCCTAGGCCTGTTAATGTGTTCTTTTGTACAAGAGAACATTTGAAACGTTGTTGGTTGTTCCTGGCTGTGCATGAGGGTAGATTCTTTCTTCTCGTCTGTTAGAGCTCTGCAATGAGAAGATTTGAAGAGCAGGGAAGAAGATACAGTTTTGTGGAAGGGCATGTATATGCCCAAAAACTGGTTGCATTAAAAACTCCTCCACTGGGTTTAGCTGATTTGGAAACATCATGTTCACAGAACAAGTTGGTATTACCTGGGTTTGGAGCTGTAGTGGTTCCATAATAGTTCCTCTGTTCAATGCAGTCAGAAGAGGAAGTCGGGTGCTAGAAGTTAATGAGGGAAGGGGCGTAGAAATGAGTGTTTGCAACAGAATGATTCCATGACACGTGCTCATCTTTAATGCTATAGACTTGAAAAGGTTCAAAGGAGAGCAGCAGAGGTGCTATGGGGATGCCTTCCATACAAAAGATGTTTAACTGGTAGGCTAGGACTTCTCAGCCTGGAAAAGGAGTGCTTCAGGTCTTGTGTGTGATGGAGACTTATAAAGTGTGTGGTATGCATACAGTGTATAGGCAGTAAATGCTCATTGTCATCTTGTGAAGGAAGCCATTACACAAAAGTGGTAGGTGAAAAACACCACCACCAAAACACACAATGTATGGTAAGAGCTGTGGGGTTCATGGTCACAGACAGTTGTAGGTTGTGAAAGCTTACGTGGGTCCAAGGAGAACATGAACAGGTGAGTAGAACAGAGATCCAGTGGGAGCTGCCACATACCTGGGCCTCTGGCACAGAAGGTTGCTGACCTGTGAATCATTGGGGACTGTGAAGGTATTGAAGAGAAAGGTGGTGTACTCCTGCCTTTGTTGTCTACTCCTCCCTGGCCATCTGCATTGCCAACTGTTTGAGGCATGATACTGGGATAAACAAACTTTGGTCTTGACTCACAGTTCTTATGTGCTGGTTTTGTATTCCTTGGAATTTAAAGGAGAATGTTCTCCAAGTGATTTCCTTATCAGGAATGCCCTGTAATAGCATTTTGGTATATAATGGCTTAATACAGAAAGAATCTGAGATACTACTTCTTTAATTTCATGCTTTACAGTTTTCAGTTATCTGAATTTAACTTCTTTGTGCTATTTCTGTGCTGCTCTTGTAGTAACTCTGTAGAGTACCTGGGTATGTGACTTTGATCATGAAATGCAATGTAAGAAATTGTGCTGCAGGACAATACCCCAGTGTTAATCCTGAGCAGTTAATAAGAGAGAAGAAAAATAAGCTCTTTTGTGTCACTGTTTAATTAACCAAGGCAGATCAAGGTACTGGCATGGAGCTGGTTTAGGAAGAGGTTAAACTGCAATTTTGTGGTGTCTTGTCAGTATACCCAAAGTGTTAGCTCTAGACAGTTAATGACAACTGTGTTGATAACCAGTGTCTGAATAGACCTTTGGTATCTTTTCTGTGTTTCCACTGATGCTCTTAGGCTTGTCTATGTTTATGCTACTTGGGAGTCATAATCTACAAAACATAGAGCATTTTTGTCAAAGAATAGCTTAAAGCATGTTCTTCTCCAGCTACAAATGAAACATTTGGAGGATTATTATTTTTTTTTAATAAACTGACCTGTCTCCATGACAGGATGAAAATACTGCTTCGTCCTGACAAGTGGAATAGGGTCAGGCAGGGCTGCTAAGTGAGTGACTTAGACTGAAAGAGTTGGTGACAGGGGGAGACAACCCTCTTTTGGTGGTTTTTGACTTGAGCTTTTTTCTGGAATGCTAACTTTTTCAGTAAAATCTTGGATTCATCTGAAGGGCAGCAAACTGCATTCAATCCCTTCTTCAGTGTGTTCATGAGGTTTGTTTTGAAGTCCATGGATATTATTTTTTTTTGTCAACTTTGTAAAAGTTGAATCTTCAGTAACGTTATGCAGGCAATCCTGAAAGTGAGGACATCTAAGTTTTCATGCCTTTGGTACAAAACATGATCCTTTTGGAATGCTTGTTACAGCATCTAAATATGTGAAAGAGTTCCTCCAAAATGGTCAAGTGCTATGGTTATAGCTATCTGACTCTGCTCCATGCTGGTTTAGCATCTTCTAATTAGACACTTTTCTGTTATGATTTAGGTGCACAGAAGTGTTGTGCCTTTTTTCTCCCCACTTTGCTACTGAGGGAGTACTTAAACTTTTGGGGCCTGAAATAAATGGTGAAAAAGACCTTCAGTTGCTGAGTTGTTAAGCCCTGCTCTCTGCCTTTCCCTCTACTTTGTGTTCCCTCTGTGGGGAGGTTTGCAAGGCCAGAACCTTTTTTGGTTGCTTTCTTCTTCCTTGGGGCCTTTCCCAGGTGAGCTAGAGCCACCTCTTACACTTTTTTTTTTTTTAAATCCTGAAGTACTATATTCTGTTGTTGAAAACCTGCTGAGACCTGCCCTTTCTCAGAGTGCTGCAAATGATAGAATTGGTACTTGTGTCTGAAGATTTTCTGTGCCCTGTGCCCTGCACTTCCCTTTCCAAAAGTCTTTGAGCCTAGTAGTAACATTGGGGCAGAATTAAGTCCTTAAATGCACGAGACATGCATTAGCTGTTTGTATCTTTGACTAGAAGTGCTATTGTTCTTATGCCCAGTATTAATGTACAGTATCTAGAAAGACTGCACAGTATTACATTAATGACTCTAGAAGCTGTAGTCTGGTATCTTTTCTGTCTAGATGCACAGAAAGAGGAGGCAGTCTCAAGGAGGAGGAGGAGGAAGAGAAAAGAGGTTAAAACAGTAGGAGCTGCAGGAAAAAGATATGTAAACAGATTGTAGGTTTTAGAGGTCATTGTAGGAACACAAGATCAACTTCTTTAACTTCAGTAAAAACATTATTTAACTATAAAAGGCAAAGCAACTCAAAAGACAGCACCTGACGTATGAGATGAATGTAGGAATTACTTTTCTAGTGATAAAGCATTTAAATTGAATAATTACAACAAACTCTAAAAAAAAAAATTCCTCTAGAAGTTAGGATAATAGCTAGCTATACCTGGTAATAGTCACATACAGTTAGGTGCCCGGACTATATTTAAGCACTTTTGTACAAAATAAGCAGAAAGTGGTGGAATAAATGTACTACCACTTTTTCTATTCTTTGTACAAAGTATTTCTTTAACAGAAGTCTGCAAAGAGGAGGTCAGTGCTTTCTCTGTATTTGGTAGATCATTAGCCATACTCTTAATAACACAGAAATAACTGACAGATCAACAGCCTAAATGTCTCCTTTCTGCTAATGTGGTACTGAGTCAGATGAAAGCAACTTCACAGAGGAACCGTGCTCCCATCTCTCAGCACTGATTGTGTCTATGCTCCTCTTCCTGCTTGCCAGTGGCTAATTAGGATGTAGAAAGAAAGACTCAAAATGCGTTACAGAAATACTGTAATTACATTTATTAGGAAGCCTGTGTATATGTGTTAGATTAGCATTGGCTATCCTTGTCTTTAATTATTTGATTTTGGTAATTCAGTTCTGCAGCCAAGCTCCTTGTTAATCAAGGCAGATTTGCACAAAACCCTGGTGTGGTGCTTGAGTATGGGAAGGCAACCAGGGGTAAGGATTTTGGTGTTCCTGCCTGCTTGCCTGTAGCTGTTTCAGGAAGGGGATGGGAAGGAGCACGTTGTGTGGTTGTTGAGCTCTCAGGGAGCGGTGGATTGGCAGCTCCCCTGCAGAAGAGTCCCTTGTTGTGCTTGGGTGGCCAGGCTGACTGTTGTGAACCCGCAGTGACTTGCAAGGACTTTTCCAAAGGCTTGTAGCAAGAGCCAGAAATGTCTCTAAAAGACACTGAAGGATTTGATGGAGGATGGCAGCGTAGGGAAATCTGTGTGCTAAAGCTCAGTGTGACATCTTTTGGGAGGGGAAGATAAGGCTGCTTTACCAAATCTCTCATGAGGTTTGTTGGTTTGTTTCATGCACTCATGTATTAGGCTCCATAGAAAGTGGCAGTAAGGCCGAGGTGGGGATCACCTGTGTGTGACACAGAGGAGAAGGGATACCACCTGCCATGTCCTTCCCCTGTCTCTTGACTGGTGAGGAAGGACTAGCTTTCGGGCAATTTGGGCTTGTGGGTGGATCGCTGGCTACCCGTTGAGTGGAGTTGGAGGAAGAGGAGGCTTCTCACTCATCTGTGTGAGCAGAATGAGTCCTGTAGAGCAAAGGCAGGTCCCTTAGCACAGGCAAATCCTCCATCAAAGGAAACACTGTTTGCACAGCTTGTTAATTCTTAATTATTTTTTTTTACTTCTGTTTATCTAGTTCTTTAACGTTTGTAGTTTTACCTTTAAAAAACTTGGTAGTTCTATCATTGTCATGGTCAAAGGAAGAAGTGTTTGGCAAATCTACCTACCACCTGTGTGTCACTTTGTTTTTTGGTGATGAAACTAGATGTTTGCCAGTCCTACTCTGTTTTGGTTAGTAATGTGTGGGTATAAGGATGCAAACTTCAGAGAATGCCTGTTTGTTCACACTGTTTCTGCTATCTGGAAAGCAGCCTACGCTGTTCAGCTTTGGAAGTTGGAGGGAGACAATGGGTAGAGTATCATCTTTCCAATGGATTAGTCCTCCAAGGTTGTAGCTGCTTAGTGTTGAACTGGGAAGAAACCAAGGTATCAGAAGGAAGGGAAAAAAAAGAAAATAAAATCAAGGGCATTTTTAAGATGGGTTAGAAACAAGGAGCATCCTGTAGGTTTCATTTCCTGTAGGATCTGATGCTGCCGTTTCCCCCTGTCCCCAGAAGTTCAGCTTTCAAGAGCATCTTCCTCTCCTCTCCTTTTCCACTGCTTCTGCTCCCCAAAGCAGTAGCAGGATTTTGTGTGTTGCCAGAGGATGGTGAAGGACTTTGAACCTTCTGTTGAGCATGGCTTGTGTTTGGAGTTGGTGGAGTTTCACTAAAGATGTGTTTCTGGTACCCAGAAATTAAATAAACCAGGTGACTTTGAAAGGCAAAGATTAACTTAGTGTGGGGAAGGAAAACCCTGACTCCAGTTTGTGTTGATAGATTCATTTTATGAGGAGCTTTGAAGGGCCATAACCTTGTGCATGGCTAATGGCACATGCCCAGGGAACAGACTTGGTTTTCTTGACATGGCTTTCGCTTCCCTATAAAAGCTGAGCTTGAGCGCTGCAAACATGTGTGAGGCAGAGGGAGGTGGGAAGTGAATCTGTGTGAATGAGGTAGTGAGCATCGAGAGAAGTCCTAGTGTTGCTGTTCTCTGCTGGCTTTGTGGTGTGAAGGCCTCCAGGTTCCAAGCTGGATTGAAGAGGACTTTTCCAGAGTTTTGGTCCCCACTTGGGCTTCGCTGCTCTCTGTCAAGTGTTTATTTCTACCCACTACCTTTCTCACATGTTGGCTGTACATAAGTTGAAGAGAGTAAGAGAGTTTTCTGAAAGTGTATTTTGGTACATCTAGTATTGATTATCTCTCCTTTTGACGAAGTGGCACTGTTTGGCTTCTGTGATGGCTGCCAAGGTGTTTGAAGAGGTACTTAATGGTTTCTGCCTCCAGAGTTTGAAGCCTAAGGCAGGGGAGAGCAGGCCAAAAAAAGGCAAAGTGACACAAAGTGCTTTGCTTATTATTGCTGTTGGTGACTAGAGGCTCACTCTTGGAGGAAAAAGTACGGTCTCTTCAACAGTCGTTAGAAAAGGTTAAGCCCTTTGACCAGTCAGTAGCAATTGTACTCGTAGTTCTTGGTTGTTTTGTCCCAGTGGCCTAGAAAACATGGTGTGGGAAAAAAACCAAAACAATTACTAAAGTGGCCTAACACCACCAAATGAGGAAACAGGGGGATGACCCATGAGGAACCTCCCCTCTATGTTTTCTTTTTTTGAAGGGAAGCCCTTCATTCTCTTGATACTCAACACTGGTCTTCTGCAGAACTTCAGCAATGCTTAGAAACCAATCCACTTGTGAGGGCCTTTGCACAGCTGTGGCTTTACCTTATTGTGCAAGTCTGCATCTGTTCGGAAACTGCCTGCGACATTTGGGATTGTCTGTGGTGTTTGTTCTGGCTGGACACATTTAACTGTTGCTTGTGCTAGCAAATGCTAGCTAGTCCGTACTGCCCCGGTGGTCCCAAGATTGATTGTTTTACCAGAGGAAGATAAGAAGAAGGTACAAGTAACATTGCCTTAAGCATTAAGGCTTCAAAAGTGCTCTGTAGCCCAGCATTTGGTGTGATCTAACCCTGGAAACAGTCTGTAGTTAAGAGTTTCCCCTTTGCTATGGTTGCAAAGCAAATGGCAAAGCGAGGATGCCTGGCTGTTGCAGACATCTGTAGCTTCCTCCCTCTGCATGCCCATGCTGCACAGTGTTTACCTGTTGTTGTGCAGAGCTATTTTGGAGCTTGACTTAGGCGGGTTGCAGGTTAAGTATTACCTTGTTTTCTGGGCACTTTCTGAGCAACAAATTCTTCCAGTGCCCTGTATGAGGTACAGGGCTGGGGCCCCTTTCTCAGGCAGGGCTGTTGGAGGGCTGTCCTGGTTTCAGCTGGGACAGAGTTAGTTTTCTTCTCAGTACCTGGTGCAGTGCTGTGTTTTGGATTTGATGTGAGAACAACGTTGATGGCACACTGATGGTTTTGGTTGTTGCTAGGGAATGTTCATACTAAGTTAAGGACTTTTCAGTTTCTTGGGCCCTGCCAGTGAGAGGGCTGGAGGGGTGTGAGAAATTGGGAGGGGACACAGCCAGGACAGGTGGCCCGAACACATTCCATACCGTATGACATCATGCTGAGTATATGAAGTGGGGGACATTGGACATTATGGCATTTGTCTTCCTGAGTAACTGTTACGTGTGACAGAGCCCAGCTTTCCTGGAGATGGCTGAACACCTGCCTGCCCATGGGAAGTAGTGAATTAATTCCTTGTTTTGCTTTGCTTGCGTGCATGGCTTTTGCTTTACTAATTAAAACTCGAGAGTTGAGATAAAAACAATTTACATTCCTTTCTGATTCTTGTCCCCATCCCTCTGGGTGAGGGGGGAGTGAGCAAGCAGCTGTGTGGTACTGAGTAACCAATTAGTTAAGTACCGGTTAACCAGCTGGGGTTAAACCATGACACAGGTACACTGGGGAAGGCACCTGCCCTGATGGTCCCTAATGATGCCCCTGCCAGCTGTGTCTGTGAAGGGGAAGAGCTGAAGAGAGGAAGGTGGAAGGGAAATAATGCCCCCTTGAGAGAGGTTGTTTTCAGGTTGTGTTGGCAAGGCAGCCTGGTACTACCAGAAAGGGTGATGATTAGGGCTTCTAGTATCATTTGGTTTATGAACAATAGTAATGTTTATAATTGGTTTAATTAGCTGCAAACCTCTCTCAAAGCCTGAGGTGCAAAGCTGAGTGTTTCTCCTTAAAATACCTGCCCCCCCCCGCACACTTCCAAGCAGATGCAGTATTTCCATGTGTTTCATGGCAGCTTGCAGGCTTCAGCCAAGCCACAGGTGTCCTCTCTGGATGTGTTTCTTGCTCATCTCCTTCCTCTGTCCATCTGGCTGTGGAACTGAAAGCACAAGTCTGCCCTGCGATGTTGAAGCAGATGATGGCATGGGCCTGAGCATGTAGTGAAAATGCAAGGCTTGTGCAGCGATGCCTGCCTGCAGTTGTGCCCTGGCTATTTCTGGGCTTGCCTGTCTGCATGTATGTGTCTGGAGAACGATGTGCCCTGGGTGCCTTGCAGTTCCAGGCTGTGAGGATTTTTGAGGTCCCTTGTGCCATGTGTAGATTGCTGAGTCAGGAGGATAGATAGGGTTTGGGAGAAGAGTAGGTTCACAGGCTTGGGCCAGAATGGCCTATTGGTATGAAATATGTGCTGAAGGAAGGAGTGGTGGGGTACTTGTGTATGCAGGTTATTGATCTTCACAAGTAAGCCAGCCAGTCACCTTGTTTTCAACAGCATGCCCTGAAACTTCTTCATTACTTCCTCCCAACTAGAAATTCTGTGTGGCTATATTTTGTAGTGTTGGAGGTGTCTAAGACCTCTTTATTGGACTTGCCTGTTGTTTGATGCTTGTGCTCCAAGCAAGAATTGAGGCCCAACCCAGCAGCTGTCAATATGGATCCTTTGGGAAATATGGCTGAGGAACCAGGACCTACGTTCTGATTTTTAAGGTGCGAAAGGAAGTTCAATTGGTGTCACACAGCATTAGTGACCCTGTTTCTGCTTGCTGTTAAATTTTGGTTCGTTTTTCTTCTCTAAGCCTAGTATTCCCTTGAGCTGATTTGATCTTGTGGTGTCTCTGCTGTTGTGGTTGATGAAGTGTTGTGGTGGTTTCTTTGAGGCCATGGTGGTAGTTCAGTCCCGCTTGAATAGTGGGTCTACCCGGACTTCAGTAAGGCCTTTGACATAGTCTCTTGAAAGCCCTATAGAGTGAAGATAGGCCCCTGAGTGAAGGAAATGCCTTTTGTAGAGCCTGTTTATTGTAGCTTTGATTTGTTTCGTTTGTGTCTAGTTTTTGAATGTATCTAATTTCACCTTTAAAAGGCAAAAAAAAGAGTGCATTTTATTTGTGATGTGACATGAATGGAGAAACCCTTCTTTGCCTACTGTGAAACCATTCTTGTGGTACCTGTTGTATTCATCTGGTTGTTAAGTAAGCCATAAAAGAAATTTCTCAGCCAAAAACCTGGCCAAATAAATCTTTAAATCAGCATGGTGTGGGGAGGGTAGCAGCTCATCTACTGAGAGTGGAGCAGAGCTTTTTCAGATACCCTGTTAGGGAGAAGCTGTTAGAACAAAGTGGTGGGAATAACGCAAGTTTGGTTTTGAATGGAGTTGTTTTGTGAAAATCAGTCTTCAGGAGAATCTGATCTTATTTGTGGTAATTCAGTCATTGTCATATTCAAAACAAGAATTTTAGAACAGCAGTCGGTTGTTGTTATTAACTAATTTGCAGGTCTGCCTTTGGTCAACTGATCATTGTAAGTGATGGTTCAGAGTTGATGTGTGCTGCCACAGTAGTGGAGAAACAGCTGTTTAATGATTAACAGGTAAAAGCAATGAGTGATGAGTTGATGGTGGTGGGCAGAAGAGGAGGACAGGTCAAGTAGGGAGCAGCAACGTGGTGGCTGTGCTTCCTGCTCTTGGGCATGACTGTGCTGCAGGGGCAGGAAGGAGGAGGGGAGTGCTCCTGTGCTGGGTCCCACTGGTACCCGGGGCAGGTCCCGCTGCTGTTAGGGTGGGCCAGGTGGGACTGTCCTGTGGCTCTGGACCAGAGTCCCTCCTCACAGGCAGGTCACCTGCTTCAGGCACTTGGTGAAGGTGGGGTCTTCCTGAACTTCTCTGCCTGGACTGCTTGTGTCAACCAGTGGATCTCCTCTGGTGTCTTTGGAGGACCTTCCCCCAGTCTGGCTTGCCACAGCTTGTGCTTATATTGGAAGCCTCTGACCTAGATGGCACACGGGTCTTTCCAACAGCTAGACCTGTGTACTGGCTCTGGCTCAGGTGGAGTTTCACTGTCTTCATAGCAGCCGCATGGCGCTGGGCTTCAGATGCTGGACTAAAATAGAGTTTCCAATGTGCATTTCTGCTTCAAAAGGTCTGTAAAATGGTAAGAGTCAGTTAAGTGCCATATCCCCGATAACCAACTTTGCTTATACAGCTATTGATTGATACTTATATGGGTTAAAATCAACATGTGTGTGTTGAAATTGTTTACTTTTGAAAAAGCGTGGCTTTTTCATGCTTTGTGATACATTTCGAGATGCCACATAGGCAGTGTCCTTGGGAAGTTACATCGAGCGCGGCGTGCTTCGGGTGGTTCCTTTCGAGTTGAGCACAAGACACTTTGAAGTGTCCCGCACTGGGTGGGGGGTGCTGGAGGGCGCCGGGCCGCTGTCCCGCATCGGGTGGGCGGGGGTTGGTGCTGGGGCGCCGCTGTCCCTGGTGCTGAGGCGCGCCGGGTGCCCCGCAGCGGAGGCTCCGGTGGTACCTGACCGGGTTTCAAGCATTCTGTTTTAGTGTTTGGCTTTCCTGCCCCCTACCCTACCCAAGGATAAAGCGTTCAGCGAGAACTGGGTGGCAACGGGGACATGGTGCATATTTCTGAAGTGTTTTGTGCAGTGTAGATGATGATGGTAAGTTTATGTTAAACTTTTCTGTAGAACTTATTGCTATGTCATCTATATTTTCTACAGTGATTTCATTCAGTTGTTTATGAGGCTTTTAATGTGGCTTATCTCAGCTTTTGAAACAATTTTGCCGTTATTGTTAAGGACTTAAGTATGCATGATACCTTGAACACAGGGATAGAGATGGTTGGCAGCCTGAGCAGGAAAGGATGTAGGTGGCATCATATGACACTGTGTCATTCCTGGCTGGTGGGGCAAAGCACTGGAAAATCTTTGGTGACAGGTGGATGCATAGATCTGAGGGACATGTGTGCTCAAACCTGCCAGTTCATGGCTGTTCTTTGTGGAGTTTTGGGAGGCTGGAGGGACCTGGCAGGGCTTCTGATGCGATGTCTAGGGTATGTCTAGTAAAAAGATACCTGATCTCAAAGAGCCGAAGATAGGGATAAAATCACCTGAAAGTTGAAAAAAACCCAGTTGATACAAGTTCTGATTAGGCAATTTCTACTTTTTCAGACACCTAATCTCTATGCTGCTGAGCAGAGCAACATAAGAAAACCCTTTTAGTTCTTTAGTATCTGTTTCTCCATAGTGGTACTTTCTGCTGATCTCCTTTCTGTTTACCTCCATGAGGTTCTTTAGTCTCTGAAGCTGATGAAAAGGAGGAAAGAAGCTCATCTTCCCAGACTCAAGTGGAGTAAGGGGGGGCTGATTGCTTTCTCACTTTTGTTAGGAAAGAGGGGACACCTTCCTCCCATTCTAATTCTCTCCAAATAATTTGATATCAAGCCACGAACTTGGTTAGAGGCCACTGATGCTGTGGGATGACTTCCTGAATTTGTAACGACACAGCTTTGTAGCACAGTGTGTAGGTATGGATTTCCTTGAAATCAAATACCTGTTTGACTGCAGCCAGGTTGCACACCCTTTTATGGATTTCTTGGCTTATCTACAACTGTCTTCTGGATAAACATTAAGCTAGAGATCTCAGTTTTTCTTGCTGAGATAATATTGGGTCTAATTATTTCATTAACTTAGTGCCTTTAATTTGCCATCTTTTCCATGAGCTCTAGAAGGCAGTTCTAACCTGTAAGCACTACTTATCTATGAGATTACTGGCTCGGGCTTCTAGAGAACAAATACCTGGAATTAATGTGAAAAGACAGGTAGTAGATGATCAGCAGACTCATGCTGAGAGGATTTGAGAGGCCGTCAGCCCCAGCTGCATCCACCCTGCTGTCTGCTGGAGATGATTGCCTCCATAGCAGAGGTTGCAGAATGGTCACTGGGTCTGTTCCTCAGGTGCTCACAGCCTGGCGGACTCAAAGAAAAAAAAAAAAAGTGTTAGTTCATGTTAATACTCTGAACTACAGCTGTTGAGGTGCAAATTCAACACCTGTTCTGCTCCAAAGGCAGTAATTTATGGTGGAAGAAAGAACCATCAGCCACAGATGACAACCTTAGAATTTTTTTCCAACAGAAATTGTCTAAATGTATTTGGAGTCACCTTGTATGCATCCATGGTGGAAAGGTAATACTTTCGTATGTTCCCTCTTATGCCGAAGCTACTTGTGCTAGTGTCCAGGATTTGAACTTTAGTTCACCCTAGGAGAAAATTTGTGATCCAAATAGCCCACTAGGTTATTTTCAGTAAGTGCTGTGCTAGAGGAAGGCTGTGTATTTTCTTCCACTTCTCTTTGTCACACGTTTTAGCCAAGAGATTCATCTAACTGTACAAAATTCTAACATATGGAAGTGTCTTCCTCCTGGCAATTTATTGTTCTGACACATCAGGTTTAAGAATAACTTTTTATTTATTCCAGGTATTACAGTCATCTGTGTTAATGTTGGGAGGAGAAAGAATTTCATAATTAACTTATGACTTATTTTTATTTTTCTTTCTCCAGCTTGGAATCCTCTTTCACAGAGCTTTCTGCTATTTTCTTTTCTGTATTTTAATTTGACAGAAAATTTCTGACAAATGCTTTTAGTGCTTAAAACAGGACAACAATAGTGATGTGGTGGTGATGTGAACATTAGTCATCTTGACAGCTTGACAACTGATACATGGTGAAAGAAGCTCATTTTTTTTCCTGCAGAAAGAAATGCATATGTCAGAGGTATCAAGATGTCAGATTTCCTATACAAAAGGAAGCTGGATGGGAGAGCAGATATGAATCGAGGTTTTTAATTTGTGAAGCACAAGTGCTGGGTCTTGGTGGTAACTTCCCCCCCTGCCCCCATTTTCCCTTTAGCAAATTGGAAGCTATTTATCCCTGCTCTGTCATACTCCTTTCGTCCAAGTACCTTACCTGACCAAAACACAAGCCGCTCACTCAGCTACATTTACTTAGGTGTATTCTCTAATGGAATGAAGTTCTTGTTTCACAAGAAGCAAGAAAGGTTGGGGTGCTTGTTAGTAAAAACAGAAATACTTTATTTCTCGTGTCTGCTCAGCACGTGCCTTTCAGGGAAATGCCTGGCAATTTCTAAGCTATGTTAAAAGACTGTAGAATGATTGTTACGTATTTAAGTCTTTTAATACAAAATTCCGCGTGCCCCCCCCCCCCTTTTTTTTTTTTCTTGCTTTGATCTTTCAGATGTTCTGAATCTTAGTGGTGTTTTGGCTAAGAACAAGTGACTCAAATGCATTCCTTCCACATAGCCCAAAACATGCAGGACCATTTGTGCTCTGGTCCATGGGCTGAGGTGATACAATACCGAAACAAGCTGGATGTTGGTATACATGGGGGGTAAATGAATGCAGTTTTCACTTTGCAATGGTGCCACAAATCTGGGCTCTGTGGGAAGAAGAACGACAAAATGAGGTTTAAAGATACAGGATGAATCGTGTTCCCCTTCCTTTTTATTGTTTCTGTTGTACCCTATCTTGCTGCTTTAACTGAGGGTAAGGTACACTGACTGTAGGGCAACTTATCAACAAAATAGATGTTGCGGTGCACTGTATAGTCTACTTGGCAAACAGGCTTGTGTTGAGGGCTCTCCCTTGTCCGTTCCCTGCTTGCTGATGTCATGACAGTTTTTATTTTATTCATACTCTGCTTTGTCTTTTCTGGAAGTTGGGCCCGGGTAACATTCAAGCAGTGTTCAATAAAATCTCAGTAGGGTTTAGATGCCAAAGCAGTTATGCATACTAGGTTTGGGAAGGAAATTCGGTTCTGGCCCAGTCTCACAGCTAGAAAGCTGAAAAAAGAAAAGGAAAAAAGAAAGAAGAAAAGTCAGAAAGGATATCCTCTTGTATTCTTTGCAGCTTGAGTGTGAGGAATTTTAAGATAGTCTTTGAAGAGCTGGTGTGTAATTCTGATATCACTGTTATGCTGCGAATGGGAAACAGCATTAGCATGTCTCAGCAGCCAGTGGCAGAGCATGCAAGCATCCCCGTGTATATGTACCTTACCTTGGCATGTTGTGGAGTTACTGACATCTATGCAAGCATCAAGTAGAAAGAGCTGGCTAAAGCCTTGAAATAGTGTCTTAAAGCTTAAAGAATGGGACTAAGGTAAGGATGGGGCATGTTCCAGTTTCATCTTGGTCAGCATAGCTTTCATTGCGTGTAGTATCATACTAGAGAATTCAGAGACCACTTGAAGTACAAAGAAAATGGAGAAAAAAATTAATGAACCAGCTGTATGTGGTTTTTTCAACTTAAAGAAGCAAAGCTGAAAACGAGAGAAAGCATCCCTTACCCCATTTTCCTGAGAGGAAACTGGGCAGCTTCCCAGGGTAGCCAAGATAGTCTGCAATACAAGCCAAAGCAAAAGCAAAGTGTCGGTGAGCAGTGCAGTCCTGGCCATGATGCAGCCCTCCTTTGTGCCACATGTTGCTTTGAAGTACTCTTGCTTTTTTCCTTCTGCATGGTTGGTTTTAATGAGAAAGTAAGATTTGAAGATTAGCATGTGAAATTAGATTGGTGTGGTCTTTTGTTAGCTTTGGAGAGCAGAATTATAACTGCTACCTTCAGTTAGCTCTTTGCTTTAAAACTAACCTTTTTTTCTTCCTCTGAAATGTGTGGATGCAAGGATTTGTAAGACACAATCCTATTCTACCAGGGTGTTCATATCCCTCTCTTTTTACTGCTTGCTACTTGTCAGTGCTTTTTTAAAAGAAATACTCGTTTACTGAAAGAGCTATTTCTTGCATGTCTTTTGCATTACATTTTATTTATAAAACAACCAAGACTTCTTAACTCTAGTTTGATGATGTGATGTAGATATTTACTGTTCAGTTGTCACTCCTGGTCTCCGTGTACACTTGCAACAAATCACAGTCCTGTTGAAATTCCTGTTTTGTAGCCAGAGGAGGTGTATTAAATACATTGCATTCAAAAGGTTATTTTTTGCTATAGGGATAATAATTGTCTGTTATTACTTTGTGTTCTTAAGTGACATATATTTTAAGTACGTAGCCACTAGAATAGGGCTAGAATTTATGCCAATTCTGGTAATGATGGCAACTTGCAAAATCTGGCATCATTTGGGGTAGACTGTCTTGGCTCAGTAGATCTGTTAGCATTTCCAGTAACCTTTCCTTTCCCTTGATTTAGTCCTTCATTTTCATCCCAGATGCTTTTGTTTACATTAAAATATATATGTATCTATTCATATCTTTTTATGGAAAAAAGCTTAAAATGAATTACATTTAATGCAGAAATTCAGGGCTTTTGAACAGGAGAAAGTATTAATTTCCAGATTCCATGTATGAATTTCAGGTTCTAAAAGATTCTATGCGTTTATCTACTGTCTCTTAGCTGTTTTGATATGCTGATTTTATTCTATTTGTTGTGTGTGTTCTCAGGGAAAAGGAGACATACAATGGGCATTTTGAAATAAAGCCAAAGGATAGAGCAGAGGGAAATATGTATAATAATAATGTCATATAATAAAGTGGCACTTAAAAATCCAAGTCCTTTGACTTTCCATGAAACTTACACTTCAAGTGCTTGCAGTTGCTTGAAATTGGGATTTAGATTACTAAGTTAGATGTGTTTTTTAAATATTATCATTTCCTGTGATAAGTGCATTTTGTTGTCATTCAGAAGCCTGGTATGTGCTCAGATTGTACTTGCTTGTGTCAATATGGAAATGGCTATCTGTAGCAAAACCACCTGGAGAATATTTTGGCTGTACACTAAAATTCGGTGTGTTTGTCCATGGTCATTGCCCTGGAAAGTATACATTTATCACCTGCTAGTAGTAACCAGGAGCTAGTATTGCTAATCCATTCCTATGACAATACACTTGTTTCCTGTAAGCTGCAAGAGGAATTTTATCTTCTAGGAATGCTCTAACTGGTTGGTTTGCAATGTGTTTTTTCCAGAATTGGCAAAGTTAGTTTTGACATGAGCAGTATCACTTTTTCTATTAGTCCCCTCATCAAAATCAGTTCTGCATGTTACGAAATATTAAAATAAATTAAAAAACACCAAAACACACACACCTCCAAAAAAACTCAGCAACCCCCCAAAAACTACAGCACTCTTTTATATCAAAATTAATTAATGGAGTCTGAGAACTTGCAGAATTTCAGAGAGGAAATCTTCTTTTCATAAGATTTTTTTTCCCCAGGTTATTGAGGCGCATTAGGATAATTGCAGAGTTCTAGAAAGGACAAAAATCTTCATGTTTCAAGGTTCAGCACTAAGTGTTAGGGTAAGACTTGGGTGTGCAGTAGGTTATCCCATACCTACCTGTTGTGAAATGATTCTTGCTTTTTCTGAGCCTCCTGGTCCCTGTTAGAAACAAGATGTGGCTCTCCATGGTCTGCCAGACAGGAGCTGAAATGGCAGCTCTCGTATTTTATCCTTCACGTGTTTCTTTAACACTATATTCCTATCATCTCTTGACATTTAAGATACTATTTATTTATTTTTGTTAAGCTTATTGGCAAGTATTTTTGGTCTTCAGTAAGCAAATGCTCCACATGGAGAGCTGGTGGTTTATATTATTGTTCATGTTAACAGATACTATTTTTATACTGCTGGCAAGAGGGCAAACGCTTTTTAATGCTAGTATGAAAAAGTACTATCTTTGGTTTCACTGAAAGGAGCACATTATTACATGATATTAGACTTGAAACATTTGAATTTTTTTAGAATTTTTTGTAATGTAGAAGTTGGTCCCTGTTATCTTCAAGTGGTTTAGTTTGACCTGTAGTTCCTTATCTATAAAATGATCACTCTTTATCATGTAACTTCAATATTTATATCCTGTCTATGCTGCTAAATTCATCACTGTAATATTAGACCTGAAAAGCTCAGAAAGTACCACTTTGAAGCCTAATTTCAAGAAGTGTTTCTTGCCAAGAAGTGTAAAACGCTTGCTGGTTATTGATGTATATAATGTTAATTGTTCCTTTTTAACATTGGGGATAATTAGTAGCATTAAAGCACCGAGAACTGATCCCTCAACATGCAGAATTTCCTTCTCATCTTACTGATAAAGGTAAGAGCCAAGGCAGTGGATGACCAGTAACACTAAGTTTGCACCCTTACAAGCTTAGTGGTTCAGTGAATTCAGGATTTAAGCCTTCAGGTTACAGCTATTAAAAAGTGGGTTTCTCTACGCCCTTTCCAGAAACACGATGATGGTGGAAGTACTATCTTTTCCTAAAAAAATAAGTTAGGAAAAGGAACAAAACTTTTTTTTTTTTTTTCTTTTTTTTTAATCTTATGGGGAGGATGTTGTTCTAAATTCTAGGCCAAAATACATGTCATTCTTGGGACAGATTATTTCTTTGGAAACTATTATCCTTTTTTTCATGTTAATGGAATTCAAGCAAACAGTCAATATTAGAAACATCTTCTGTGTATAATACACCTTGTATTACTTTCTGCAGACCCTTTACAAAGGAAAGAACTTTAAGGAAATGATAGATGGATGTAAATTTTGTTGTCTGATTCTGGTCTATCTCCATTCTATTGGATATTTTGATGAGGCACCTTTTGTGTCATCAAAGTTATTCATGGATGATTCTTAGTCAGAAAGCATATGCACTCCTAACAACCTTGGGAGATACTGTGAAATTTTAATTTGCATGAATTATTTTCTCTCAGAGGCAGAAAGGAAGAGCTTGTTTATGATATCCAAAGTGATGCTGCAATATAAATGAATTATTTCATATTTTCCAGGGAGACAGGAAACTGGTTGTAGTTGACATGCATGCTATGTTGAAGAAGGTAGTAAATCATGGTGACAGATAAATGGTCTGAAGTGTCTGCTGTTCAGATGTTTAGAAATTGTGCTATGTTGAAAGCAAAGCCTTCTGTTTTAACATTTATGGCACCAATCTGTCCCATCCAGTGAAAGAGCAAGTGGCTAGGTAGGGGTATGGTTATGGTGCAGGGAATCTATACCTCCTAAAAGCCGTCTCTGCGACAGAATTCCCTTGATGCATCAGCCTCTACCCTGATTATATAGCCTCTGTGGGTAAAAGAGAAAACTTCAGAATCTAGGCAAAGTCTGTATCTAATTATATGAATGAAATTGTGTTATATTAGGTTTAGGGGACAGTCTGAGGGGTCAGGAGGAGCATGGGGCAGTGGGAAGCCATCACTAGTGAATGTCAGATATACTTTAAGGTTATACTTCAGTCCTCAGAATCAAAAGTTTTTACATTGTGGCATTTTCCTTCTGTTTTTTCCAGAGTGATATAATTCCATCACTTTGCAAGTAGTGGATAGGTGTGTGATACGACCGACAGGTGCTTTACAAGTATGGACCATGAAAGTTGCATTGCTACAACTGTATCTTGACTTTGTATAGAGACTCAAAGTTAAAGCTTTGTGTGTAGGAGGGAGACTATTACTGGGTAGGGTAAACTGATCTTTAGAACAGAATTACGTTTTACCCACTGTTGTTTAGTTCAGCATAACACTTAAGCACAACTTGTGTTCAGTCAGCTCTGAGTCTTTTCTGTGTCTTAGGAAATGGAATTTATCAGTTGAAAATGAGCTTAGTATCTCTGAATCTCAAGTGTTTTGGACTTATTATTTCATGGAATTGTTCACAGGCCTTCATGAAAGACTTTATAGCCTATTCCTGAAGATAGACATACGTTTCTCTCTCCCTCTCCACACAGAGGACCACGTTTGTCTTTGATCCAAGTGGCAGCTTCTGGCTCATATTATTTTGGGCCGTTGAGCCAATTACCTGGTGAGAACAAGCCTTAAATTTAAGGTGTGTACTGAAACTGCATATTGATTCTGGGGATCTTAGTGATGTCTACCATTTAGTCGTGCTTGGAGAAGGTGATAAATATGAGAGAGGTGATATCATCTATTGGCAAATGAGTAAATATGCCACAGCAGCTGTAAGAGTAATTGGCCTAATGTTTTTCTCAGCCTTTTAACATTGATGACTCAATGTTTGAAGCTCACATTCTGTCAGCTCTGTTCTAGATACGCTATGAAGCCAAGGTTTAAATCAATTATATTGCTTTTAAAAAGTCTAATATATGTGTGCAAGTCTCAAAGCATGATAGAGGATATAGTCTTAAAATGCCCACGGAAAGAAAGGAAAGAGCAGCAACATTTCTATTTGGTTTAAACGGGTTTTCTTCATTCAACTTCAGATGAGCTTTCATCCATTCATCCTCCTTGTAAATTACTGTCTGTTAGTAAAGAAGTGTGTGCTGTATTTGTTACGAAATTATTCTCTCATCTTTAATTATATTCTACTTATCCTCTTCATATTATGTTAATGGATGTGTGTGTGCAACAGTTGATGGGGTAGGAGAATAGTTACCTCCATTTTAGAGTGAGGAGAAGAGGAGGGTTGTGTCTGTGGAAGAGTAGGCTGTTTAATCTGTGGCATCTTTCTTGTCCCTGTCATTGCTGTTACCGTGATGCCTGCCTTTTCTAGCTATAGTTCTGCCAGAAAAACTTATGTTGTAAGTATATGTTGTCTTTTCTGACAGATTTAGGACTTGCATGCTTGCAAAAGCACACTTCTCACTGTGCTATGTCATTACAGCTGGCATTGGTGGTGGTGCTCCTTTCCCAGCCCAAGTATTTGAGGAACATGCTGCAAGGGATGTGCTCTGGGAACCTCTGGTTTGGTAATAAATTCCCTCTGTGTTGCCTGCTCTCAATTGTTCGTTGCCAGTGAACTTCTGAAAGTTTGGTGAAGTCCTGTGTTTTTATGAAGTCAAAGTGAAGAGATTAAATGGTGTGTGCTTTTATGTAGGCATGGGAAGAAGACTGAGCTTTAGATTTCTAATGATCTGGCTAGCTGGCAACTATCACTGGGTAGGGAACATCCATTCTGATTTTATGAAGTCATAATTATAACTTTATAGTATCAAAGGTAGCTTTAATTTGTGAAGCACTTCTCACATTGTCCTTGCAGAATACTTGGCTAAACTCAAAACAAAAATTGAATATGGTGTGAAACTCTTAGAACTCTAGTTTGCTTTCCATGCTGGGGCTGTAAAGGTCTTCATAAGCATTTAATTAACCCCTAAACATGTAAGGATGCTCATTTTACAGATGATAGCACTATGGCAGAATTGGATGAAATTAGTTTTATGATTTTTATGATGGTTCACAGTTAAGAGTAGCTCATGGCAGGCTACAGGAATGAAAGCATAGGAAGAAACCCTGTCTAGCTGAAATTATTGTTCCTCTAAGCTCTGAGTGGTACATGCTGAAAAAATGATTATCCACCAAATGGGAAATCTTTTCTTCTATTCCTTTGAGGCAAAATAATATGCTGACACTTCTCTTTATCCACTGGTCTTTTTGGAAAGCATTAATTTAAAAAAAAAAAAAATCATAACTGCTTATGTGGATCTGGAGTCAATTCCCTGAAATGAATGCTCAATATAAAAATCTAATAGGTAAAAAGAAAGGCATTTATTACATAGCAGCTGGCATAAATCTTGCTTGTAATGAGGATAAAATCCATGTAAATGAATCATTACAGTAAATTGTTGTAATTAGGATTTATTCATGACAAAGGTCTCATAATTACATAATCAACTTCTGGTGTATTAAGATTTATAGTCTGAACTCTTAATTCTGTTTTATTCATTTAGAAGCAGAATTTGCTAGGGGAGGAGTGTTTTCAGGAAGCTGTCTTGCTACGTGCTCTCAACTATAGATGGAATTTGATTCCTTTGCAAATATCATCTAATTCTGGTGTTGCAGAAGGCTCAAATCCTCCTCTGGCAAAAATAGAACTGTTAGCAGTTTAAAAGGTCTCCCCAAATACCAAAGTCAAAACTTCAAGAGCCTTTAAGCGCCAGGTGTTTTATTAAGGGCCTTCCAACTTAACAGTAAGGTATATGTGTGCATGCACATCTTCTGAGTGTTGTATAAATGGCGATGAACAAACGCGATAGAAAACTGCTGCCAGCTCATGATTGTCTGGGCTGTGAAAAATCAGTGTCTGTTTTTGATCTCAGTCCTTGCCAGGTGGATAGAAGCAGTATCAAGTATAACAGCAGAGGGTTAAGGTCATCAGCTATCCAACTGGGAGCTGAATCTGACCACTTCTTTTGTGGGTGGCATGTAATGGGGACACAACTGCTTTGTGGGTTGTACTGTCTGGAGTGCAGCTGCGGAGCTGCAACAGAGTGCTGTGGTAAAGGCTGAAAAAATAAAGCTTTGTGCTTTCTTCTTTTTATTGACTGGGCTGTTAACCTGACAGTTTCAAAACCATCACCCAAAACAATTTTAAAAGCAATTTCCAAGTTTTTTCTTGGCAAAGCTGGAAGGCTTCCAGTGAGACGCTGTAGACCACCAAAATAGCTGTAAGGGTACGCCATGCTTTTGGGGATCTAATAGTTGAGGGCAAGCTTGAGTGGACATACTGGATCTGACAGTTTCTGGCTTGAAATAGGAATAGATTTCCACCCACCACCCCCTGCCTCAAGTTTTAAGAAGTCTGGATTACAATTACAGATTTTGTTGTCTCCTTTCCAAGTTAATGCTCTTTAATAGTAGATTTTAAAGGCTAATTCTTCTTGTGTGCTGTTCCCCATCCTTCCTGCTTCTACTAAAATTTAATAGAAGCAGCTGTGTTGCAGTGATTTGGCTCTTTTTGGCTTCAAGAAAAGTCCTTTAGCCACTGCAGGCAGAACAGTTAGAACATCCTCAGGCTGGTTTTAATTACAGCAATGACTGCAAGTATCCCTGAAGCTTGGAGGATGATTTTACATCTAATCTGTTGCAGGTGAGGTTTTGAATTGATGGCTGTCCGACATTGCTGTAAGGATTTTCAGGTTGGTTCCCCGCCCCGCCCCATCATGCTGCAGTGCTGAAGTAACTTCACTGCTGCAGCACTTCTGTCCCCTGGTTTTTGGTTTAGACTAATGTTGAATACATTGAACCACTTTGTCCTGCATTCCCCAGCAAGGGTAAAAGTACATACAAAATCCTGTTACCTTACCCCATTCTGCTGTTCTCCTGCATGTATTAATACTCATAATAACCACCATAAATAGTTCAGAAGAGCATATTGACTCCTGTGCTTTATTGCATAAAACATCTGATGATGTAAGCAACTCATATGACAGCTTCTCAAGATTTTTGCAGGTACTGCCAGAATCTAAAGGTGGTTTAACCCTCATTTACAATGCTGGGTTTAGATAACTTGATGATTTTTGCTTTATAAGGGAAAAATATTTCCCCCTGATAAAGGTTCTTCTATAAATTTTGGAGTGGCTTGGTAAGGGTTATTTTGTTTACTTGTTTATGAAGCAAAACCATAGCAGTGTACTTCTGAACACCAGAACTTTTTCAGAGATGATTCTTACAGAGTGGGGTGGGGGCTTTTTTTGTTTGTTTTTCCTAGAACTCCAGAAGAACTCAGGGCAGTGCTCTTTCCCCTTTTCCTCCCCCCTCCCCACTTAATTAAGGCTGGGAATTCAGGTACTTAAAACCCATGAGATTTAATAAGTTTCTTTGAGACCATTAATGAATCACAATGAATGTATGCCCTGTTTTCTACTCTGCTAAGTATAGAGGCAGGACTGGGTCATGGTGTCCTTGGCTGTCACTGGTATGACGTGAACCTTCTTAACCAAGCTGAGCTCTATCTTTACAGCCTTAGGGATTTTTGCCTTCACTGTTTCAACTGAGGGTGCTGCTCCTGAACTTCGTGGCTTGAATGCTTAGGAATTGGCTGTGGATTTCCAGCCTACGTATGTGTTGGTGGGTAGGTTAAAGCCATTTGTCCTTGTGTCGGCAGTATATCCTTAAACCTGAATAATTCTTTTTCTCTTCTTGGTGTTTGTGAATATATTGACTGATGATAATCCTGTCCGTTCTCAGCCTGGTTTTGGGAGTCTGAACACCTTTGAATCCACTGCTATGTGGTAGGCTCACAGGTACAGCTGTTTGCTATACAGGCCTGTTCACCTGGGCCCAAGGGAGGGATTCAGATGGTGCAGATGCCCAGCATCCCCTATCTGATCTCTCCAGTGCTAGATTCCCTTTCTTTGCTGGAAAAACTGGATAGTACTTAAGTGCATCACAGATTTTCTTCATGATTCCACATTATGTTCTATGCCACCTTAAGTAATTGAATTTACTTCACTGCAGTCGTGTAAATAAAGCAGTTGCAGTGTGGCCTGTAATTAACCCGCACTGGGAACCCCCTACCCTTGCATTTTTCTGTTCTCTCTCAGCCTTTTCATTTTTTAATTATTTTTTTTTACATAGTCAACTATATACATATTTTCAAATACTATCCTACTTCATGTTGATCAATTTATTCTGTGCATGGTCCATCAGTGGGATTTAATTTTGTTTTCAATATTACTTTTGGATTTAGTTGGAGAGCCATAAGATTTTGATTTGAATCACCCATTTGTCTGCTAAAAAATTTGAAAGTCTAATCTCCTGCCCACCACAGTAATTAAAGATTGGAAGAAAGATTTGTCTGGCAAATATTGCACACAAAACGAAGTAGGAAAATGTGCTGAGCTACACTTGTGGATTAAAAGATTGACTGATTGCTTTATGAAGCCCTGCAGTTAGCCACCAGTATCTAAGAAAAATCGTGTTCATTGTTATGGTATGTGTCAGCTTTCTTTGCAATTGACTGGAAAATCTTCTAAAGCTTAATCCAGGTATTGCTGTAAATAGGTGTCATTTCTGTCTCAGGCAAGATTCTTTTCTCTGCAGAACTATTTCATACATGCAATGTACTGCTGGGAGGGGAACATACCAACTTGAATGGTAGCTGAGGGCTGGGGAGCAATGTGTGTACCAATCTGGCAGCCAATGTATAGCTTTTAGGGAAATAAGCCACTATAAAGGATCGATGTTCTGGAGGGTGCGTTGTCAGCTGTATGTGTGTACATACACACACCCCCACTTGTCTCGCTGTCTTGTACGTAACACTACCATCCAACATCCATTTCAGGTTTTTGCTGTTTCTCAGCAATATAATGTCCTTTTCTAGTGTTTCTCTCTTCACAGGTTTTAAAACAGCTATGCTCTGGCTAACAGCCACAATTATCTCTCAGTAGGGCTTCGGGGAAGGAATGCAATTACTCCATCAAGGAGCCTCCAGGAGGACTGAGGAGCAATGGAGAAATTCAGCCCCCTTGTCACCCGGCACAGTAGTGGCTTCTCTGCTTGCCTGTGTAAATTTTGGTCTGTAGCAGTGTGCAAGCATTATGGCACAGAAGAGATTCAGCACCTTTTGCTGTTTTATTACAGCTAAGTGCTTTGAAGAGTTTCACAAAATGTGATGTTACTGCTGCTGTGCTTCCTTTTCCTCGTGGGAGGCCAACTGCCATGCTATTGCTGATGTAATATCTCCTTGAACAGGACTTTGTTGCATCTTCCTCTTCCTGTTTTTCCCCTTCCCCCCCTGCTTTTTCTTGTTTAATTGGGATTCGGGACTTCAGAACTTCTTGTTTCCTGGAGGAAGAGGTGGGTTTTGTTCCTTGTCAAAGAGAGGGTGAATTACAGTTGCCCCTGCATGGGTACGTTCTTCTTCCTGTGTATCAATTTAAGGAAGGTATCAGCTGGTAGTTTCTGAAGGACTGGCTACACTCCCTGAGAACTTATAATAAACCTGTTGGCAGCTGATGGCTTCACATCATTAACTGGATCATATATTGGCACTACGTGCCTTTGAAATTACTCCTTGAGTGCTGCTTTGATGTATTTTTGCTCAGTGCACTGGTCCTGTCCCCCATGGCACAGGCATAGCGAGGGTGTACTCATGGGCCCTGATCTCTGTTTGTTGCGCACAGGGGCAGATCCGTTGTCAGAAGGTGGTTTTGGTTGACAGTGGCCAAAGACAGGCTGTGGGTCTGTGCCGAATGGCAGCTACGATCTACACTGTAGGAAAACCTACTCTGAGCTGTGCAAGAGTATTTCTGCTACAGATGGGCTTGACCCCACCATGTGTAGTGAAGACTTTGAGTGTCATGTTAAGCACAATCAAATGTGACGTGCTAATTCCACACCACTTACTTCTCCTTTCTTTTCACCTTTCTTTTATGCTTCTTAGGGTGTTTCAAAGATGACCGTATTGTGTTCTGGACTTGGATGTTTTCAACATATTTTATGGAGAAATGGGCCCCCCGGCAAGATGATATGCTTTTCTATGTCCGTCGAAAACTGTCCTACGTCAGTGGTGATAGTACAGAGGGGAAAAAGGTGAGTAATGATATATTTTAACCTGGGAAACTTAAGGTAACATGGGATTTGGTGTTCTGGAGTACCTGACACATCTGAAGAACTATACACCCAGGATAAAGAATCTCCAGCTCTGCCCACCACAAGAAGTTACGCAAAATTGGCCTGCAGAGAAGTACTGTGGTTAACGCTGTGAACATCAGCAGCAGTATAAGTGAGCTTCAGTATCACAGAACTGAGGAGATCAGAGAGTTTGCATGCTCTTTTGAGAAGCTTTTATGCTGGTCAGCCTGCATGTAGGGGGAAAGGCAGGACATTCATGCTGATTTTTGGTCTGCTTTTCAATGATGATACTTTATAAATTGAAATTTTAAATCTGTTGAAAGGGAGGGAAAAAGGACGAGTAATATAGCTACTCTGGTACTTCTAGAAGAACCCTTCCTGAGATACTGGAGTATCAGGAATGAACACCTATTGAGTACTCAGTAGCAGAATGCATCCTGCCTCCTGGAGCTGGGATGCAGTAGTGAGAAACAGTGAAGAAATGACTGTATTCTACATCTAAGACAGTATGTCCTCCTACAGAAGTACTGTTTCTTGAAAACACAATCAGGTAGCCTGGTGCTGCTGCACGGGTATTTTCCCATTGGAGATTTGAGAAACTTCTCAGTATTTCATGGCAGTTTTCATCTTAGGCAGGGGAAACAGAAGCAAGAGGAAATTACGGTTTTCTTGGGAATTAAGATGACTGCAGAGGATCAAAAGCATGAAGATAAATGGAGGGAGAAAAGACTGGGATTAACTTCCTGATATATGTAAATAATTTACACTGTTGTTGAATCACAGATATTTGCACATGGTATATGTGAGAGTGTGTTTAATCAGGTATACCAGAGTTCTCTGGGTTTAGATATGGTGAAACAAAGAACCGTAGTTGTCAACTCCCTTGAGAAAAGGATTCCAGAAGATTTTTCCATGCGTTTATTGGCAATAAGAAAATGGGCAGAATCATCTTTCTTCTCGCCACCCCTCCAAGTTTCGTCATGACAACCCTAAGATGATGATGGCAAAATATTGTCTTTCTCTATCAGATTAGTTGTTTAGTAGTCTTTGGCCAGCATACTTGGAGCTTTAAGACTTTTGGAGGCAACTTTCATCCTAATTGTTGTTGAAATGACTATAAATGTATTCCTGTTTCACATCAAACAATATTGTGGCTTTGTCTAGCCTAATAAAAGCATGGGCTGTTTACTCTGTTGTCCTTCCCAACAAGGAAGGTTGAACCTCAGAGGAAGGCTGGTCACTTAAATTCATTCACATGCCCCTGATCAATCTCTGTTTAACTTATTAAGCAGTTTAAAGTGTTTGAACTCGTTATGGAGAGGAGACAGTGAGATAAACCATTGCATTTGCTCTCAGAGCTTTATTTAAGCCTCCTAAAAGCATCATAAATAATCTTTATTTCTGAGGGGTTTTCCTAAGTGGTAGTTATTGCAAAGTCAGCATTAGTGAATTGCTTGCATAACAGTGAAGGTGAGGAGTGTGCCTTATAGTGCACGCTGTATAATTCCTCCTTGAGTGTTTGCATTTTGCTCAGCCTCTAAGAGATGAACCTTTCCTGTGACTTTGAAGTACTTTACATGTGAAACTTCATAGTTTGGTGGTTCTTTGGTATCTGTGCAGCTTTCTTGTTCAATTTTTAGCTGACTGCTTTGCAGTTCCAGCTCCTCTTCTAATTTTTGAGCCTGTCCTGTGCAGTGAGACACCAAACAGCTACCCCTACTATTTGAATTGTGACTAGACAGGTTTTTATTTTACTTTGTAGTTTTGGCCATTCTTTCTTGAAAAATGGTGTCAAAATACCAAAGTAGTATCATTAAAAGGGGAAGAAGCAAGTGACTGGTAATTACAGAAGCCAAACATAACTTCAGGCATCCCTGCCACCCACCAGACTGTGTGCTCTCATTTACATCCCCAAAGGTAGGCTGAAAAGGTGGATGAAGGGGGGAGGTTCAGAGTTGTTTGGGACCATGAAGGGCTAGAACTGGAGCTGCACTGTTGGCTCCTGCCTTGTGCCCAGGCTGTGCTGAATGGTCTGGTGATGACTTCTCCATAGGCCATGCAGAAGTTGACTACTAGGTAACCGTAGAAGTGGGTGTCTTTGTAGCTTGGGTATACAGCGAAGCAAGTTCCTTGTTCTTCCACAGACGCTATATATGTGCTCTGCATTTGCCTGGCAGTTGTAGATTTTGACTACACACAAAGAACACGGGCAGAGACATGTGAGGTAAATAGTTGTCCTATGACATCTCAGAGCATTAGTTTATATTCATGAAAATAATCTGCACAGCTTAAAATCATCTGCACAGCTTTGAGCACAGTAATCTTCTGTAGAACTGATGACAACAACAACAAAAATGGATTGAGAGGGGAGGGGTTGTTTGCCTGAATACTGACAACGGTGATGATTGTGTTCTAGGATGATGAGCTCATGCAGCGTGTTCACATCATTTGCATGCCATGGTGTGATGATTCATGTCAGCGACAAACAAGTGTCAATTTATCAATCTGTTTTCAGGGCTTTATGGCTGTCCGGTGTGATTGAAAGGCTTTCCTGCTTGTGGTTTTTTTCTGTGCTTACTGGAGCTGAAAACTGTCAGCAATAACATTTGATTTTAAGTTGATGTGTAATAGAGGATAAGCAGAAAAAACCTGATAGGATCAAGATGAGAGGTTCTGTTCAGTTTTAAGGTTGAATGAGAAGGGCTTTGGCTGCAGCTTAGTCACAACAGCTTGAAGTAATAAATCTCACAATTTGGTGTATCAGTAGGTGGTGATGCTAAACATCTCTACTGTCATAAATTTTATTTCAAAAGGCCTTTTAAATGGTGTACTTTGTAGGCCCCCTGGTCTAAGTGACTTTCTGTTTGCTTCTCTTTTCCACCCCACCAATTTCTAAACTGCGCATGTATGGGTGAAACAGCAATTAAGCTGTTAGTTGGTCTGTGCCAGGGCAGAACTACCATATCAGATTCTGGACTATATCCATTACACAGACTCTAGGATCCTAGAGAAATGCATTCAACTCCGTGTTTCCTTGGCATGTCACAATAATACTCTTGCAGTTTTTCTTGCCAGGTTTTGAAGATAACTTTTTCTCTTGATGTCTTTAAGCAAACCACACACCCCATCTGCGAGGATCTGTGCAGGCAGGGCACTGTGGAGTGTAGCTCTTAAGGTTCAGGGCTTTTTAAAGGTGAAATCCCTTTGACGTGTCACTCTGTATGCGCTGTTAAGACTCAAAAAATCCCTTTGCTGCTGCTTCACACACCAGCTGATGTGACCTACTGGAAAATGTAAGCTGTGATCCTCCCTTACAAAGCATCCTGTATATTGCCAAAACGTACAGCTTTAAAAGGTTAAAGTGGTTGGATTGGGATTCTGATTTTAAAATCGTATTAGATAAAGACTTAATATCTCTGGCTTTTTCCAGTGCAAAAGGCATTTTTAAAGGATTATGCTTTGCTACAGCTGCAAGCTTCTGATCTTTCTATAGAAAGAAGCTTTACTTTCTCACGAGACTACGGAAGATACTAGTATGGTGTTAACAGAGACAACTGCTGAGTAGGGAAATTAAGGCAAAACCTCAGAGATAGACCAGCAGAGCTAGGTTGTACTGACCCCTTCAGCCTTGCATCATGCTTTGTCACCTGAAAAGGGTGCTGCATTTATAGGGCAAAGCAATAAAAAAGATAAATTTAAGACACTGTTGGTATATGTTCTGATCTTGCGTGGATTTTGGATTAGGTCCTGTTTTCTTCAGCACCCTATACATGTGGAGGAGTAGAGTTGCTGCCAAATGCATGGGGTAGTCATTCAGGCTGTTAAATCTTCAAAAAGCTTAAGCTACTGATGTTGTGGCTGCAGCTTCAGAAACAGAACTGAACAGGAGCCACAACATCAGTACCATGGTGTGCATCTGGACCTGTGACACAACAAATATTGGCTGTGATAGGAGACCAGTTAGTTTCCAAAGCTAAGTGACTTCAGGCTGACTCCCACTGAAAATCACAGGATTTTCATAGCTGAATCTCTAATTCACCGTCACCATCTGGCTGGAAGATCTGACAACCTGAACTCAGCATATAGCAGAAATGCATGTTTTAAAAATCTTATGTTGCTGTCTCTGTTGTACCTTTCAGAACAGTGCCTTTTTTTTTTTTTTTTTTTTGAACATTGTAAGCAAACAGGATGTCTCCAGAAGAGCTGTTTGATATACTTCGTGAACAAGTTACGATAGTTCTGTATCACCATCTGAATGCAACAGAGAAACAAAGGGCCAAAAAATGCATCTTTTTTGCCACATAAATTCTTTCCTTGTACATGGATAATATGTGGGAGCAAAAAATGATTGCAACACATGCAAGTCAGTCCAGAGACAGCTGTTCTGCCTCAACTATTCTGTTATGCTAAGTTCGTGGAGGTGTTGCAGTGAGTAGGAACAGTGGCTTCTGCAGAAGAGGACAGCGTCAACACATTGTTCTCATTTTGAAATGAAAAAGGAACACTGGCATTATCAAATTGATATGAGTTTCTGTAAAGAGCTCAACATCTTAAATGCAAAGATTTGGCTTTTCTTATACACTTAACCTTCTCAGAAATTCCTGTGCTTTGTCACATTATTTTGCTAATGTTTGGTTGTCTAAATACGTGTACATAAAGGAGCTGCTACCGGACAGCCTCTGCTCGTGGTGCATTTTTTGCAAGACCATCTTCATTTCCTACACTTGATGTGGCAGACCACTTGGCAGTATTCTTCTCTTCACTTTTGCCACAGGTGTGACAAGAACATCGCTTTGCCACACAGAACTGGGTCTGGCTGTCTGTGACCTTGAATATGCTTGTGACATACCTGGCAGGCTAACAAGCATTCAAAGTGGACATGCTTTCATATTCTGTCCTGTTTCCAGAGTAAATTTGTGTCTGAGGCAAAGTGAGCATGCAGCTGAAATATCCTTGCGGTGTCACAGTCAGTAAACTCTGGACTCAAGAACAGGGTGTGGGCTGCAGGGGCATTTTTAATTGCTTCCAGTCTCTGAAGAACTCTTCTTAAGCACCCAAGTAAGGTGACAAGAAAGCCTGGATCAGAATAGAATTTAATATGAATTGCACTACAACATGGAAGCCCTGAGCCACATGACTGAGAAGGTGCTCTGTTCTCTGCAGCAGAGAGAAACTTCAGTGGGAAGAAAAGAAGCCCAGAGCTGATTCCCCTGTCTGATAGAATTGTAATAAATAATTCAGCATCACAAATGCAGCATATCTGAGTCACTGGGGGGTTGAGGGACAGAAGAGCACTGCTGGGCTGGGCTTTGCATCCTGGAAAAGGTAAATGTGTCTGCTTGGAGCTGCCTGAAAGCCTTATCAGGCTACTAGTTCAGCAGAGCACTTGGTGTGTTTGATCTGTGGGTTATAGTCCATTTCAACTTGCTTAGTAGAGGTATGGCAATGTCTGTTTTCAGTGTCAAAATTCATATGCAATTGAATTGAAGCTCTGGAATATTGTAATCAAGTCTCTAATAACACTAGAAATTAGAACTTAAATGTCAGATCTATTCACCAAGTTGGTTTTTTTCCCACGGATTTTCTGGTCAGTAACCCAGTTTATGCATTTCCACATTCAACAGAGATGGTTTGAAATATGATGACTTATTAACATCCTGTAAACTTATTTCTGCCATGTCTTTGCTACCTTCATTACTGATGTAGCGCGCCTTCCCTTGTTTTGCTGGCTATTCTGCAGGAGGCATGCTACGTGTTGCTTGTGGCACTTGTGCTTTTCTAGGGAGGACTTCAGAAAGGCTGGAGAATAATATTACAGGAATAAGGTAACAGTGAGCAACCCGTTACATCTGAAAATATTGGTTACTGTGTGGTCTGGGGCCGTGTTTGATAATGCTTAAATAGTCACTTGTATCTATCCTTCCAATTTTTGTAAGCTGATTTAGCAGACTTATGGAGCGTTTGAATTGGGGAATGAAAGCTGATGTGATTCGCAGAGTACAGGTGTCAGCAGCTAGGATTACTTTGTCAGTATCTTGAATACAGTGATTTCTTGCCTTGCTGATACTGATCAGCATATTTTAACTCCCAGCCTTGTCTTGCTTAGCCACAGTTACAATGGCTTTCTTGATGCCGGAGCTATGCTGGGGGAAAACAATTTCCAAACCCTGTGTGGTTTACGATTTGCATGTTGTTGCTTTCCCCTCATTTGTTTGATGAGCATCATCAAGCATTTAGACTCTTCCAGTAAATTGAACAACTTGCACTTTTCTTATTTTTAATCTTCTATACCTCTTCTGCTATTGCTAGAGTTGCAAAGACAGAACTAGACTCTTTGGATTTTTTTCACATAAGTAATTTCAGTCATGGTTGATTGAAGTCAACTTTTAGCTTTGTGGGTCTCATTAGCTTTTCTCAGTCTTGTAATTTACTTGTTCTTCTTATCACTTCAGATTCTGCTTTTTCATGTACAATATGCAGGTACTGGAAACAGATGTGTAGGCTTGTTAAGTCTTTGTTTTCTATGACTGTGACTTGCTGATCCAGAAGGAATGTCTTGTGCTCATTGAAAAGAAAACATTACGTTTGGTAGGAGCTCCTTGTGCTTAAGAATTACTATTGCAAGAGCTATAATTAATTTTAATGTGGTTTCTTTATTACTGAGATATAATCATGTAATAATGAAGAAAGTGAGAAAACACAAGGCAGTGCAAAATCCAAAAAAACCCTAGTGGTGTGTGCCCTGAAATGAGGGGGGAAAACAGTATTTTTTTGCTACAGATTGCAAAGATTACAGGAACGTATTTTCTGTCTTTGAAGAGAGGTGAAGCTGCTGTTTCTAGCTGCCAACTGATGCTATAGATTGCCCTGTGTGTCTTTTATTTCATTAGAGGTAAATGAGGTTTCTCTTTTTGAATTTAATGTTCAGTTCAAACCTAATCATAGACCAAAGTCTGTTCTTCCCTGAAAAGCGCAGTTGGGTGGAAGGAGAGGATGCCAACAGATGGAAGCTGGGGATGTTTGCAGTGTTGCCTCCATGTCTTCTGAAAGGGGTTGGGATGATGAGCAGCATATTTAACCTTGAATTTCAGGGACTGGACTTCACAAATCGGAGCATTTCTCACTGTAAGGTAAACTAAAGTGTTGACTTTAGGGCAGGCTTCTGTCATTAAACCATCACCTGCAACCAGATCAATAAATGACAGGAGAAAGATTAGGTTGTAAGGAATTACAGCAGCACTGAAACCCATGTGAGTAGTGGGAATAGTTTGCAGAACTGAATATCAAGAGGAAAATAAAAGGGAGGGAATAAAGGCTACGCATTAGTTGACTTTGCTATTTTTCAAGCTTAGACTGCAACTGCACTTGTTCGGTGGACAGGCAATGAGTTAACTGGTCAGTGGATGCAGTTATCTGTTATCCCCAGTCTGAGCCTTTCAGCATTACTGTGTATTAGGCCATGGAAGGTACAAGAGGGTTGTATAATGAAGTGGTGCAAGATCAGAATTTTAGCGTATCTTGCTCAGAGCTTTGTTCAAGGAAGAAAATCCTGCTTTGCTCTCCTTCACAGGTGTATGAGGCTTTATCCCTAACACCTCTTGGTTAGCACAAGAAAAAGTTCCCAAGCAATCTAGTTCATGATCATCTTATTCCCTTAAGGTTTTAAGTCCTATTTGATTTTTAGAAGGGAGAGCAGTAAGCCTAGTCATCTTACTTTCTTTAAAATCCCAAGTTAACTATGAAAAGAAAGCATAATTCTAGCTCTTTGCCTGATAAACCTAAACTTAAATGATTGGGAACCATGCTGAACCTTATCAAATATTGTGAAATCTCTGCCTGTTTTAATCTCCTTAACTAATTTCAATCGTCAGGAATAAAAAAATAGTACATATCATGCAAATCATGGTAGTGATTCTCCTTGTAATGGCTGTCTGTCTCAAACACATCTGTCCAGTTTAATAATTGCAAGTGGAGTCTTTAAGTGACAACAAAATATGAATTAAATTTTTATAATACAGTATTTTGCTGCCTTTTTGTATTTTTGTACCAAATAAAAATGTTTTATACAATCACATACTTTCTTTTTAGCTTCCCCAGCATTCATTACCTTATTTATAATCATTACTGTTGCTTTATATATTTCTTACATGAAGACTAATAAACCTTACAAGGCCTGTGGCTTTTGGTGATAGGACTGCAAATAAGTCTACAAATCCTGCAAATCACTCTGGTACAAAAGAAAAGATCCTGTGTGGTGAATCTTCATATTAATGAATGTTATATGTAATTATTCCTCTTTGGAATCTGATCCAGTTTGCCTGTAACAGTGGTTTGCCTGGTTTTTAAACATTTCAATCTACACTATTGTAGATACACCAATGTCAAATTTCCTTTGAGTTATGTGTGTATAAGTTACAAATACTTGGAAAATCTTCGGGTGAAATCCCAGCTCCTCTGAAGTTGCTGAGAATTTTGCTATTAATTTCAATGGGCAAGAATTTCATTCCCATTAAATATAGAGGGTAAAATAAACTGAATTGCAGAATAATGTAGCTAGGCCTATGGATATGTCTGATCTCTTGTAAAAATCCCCTTTGACTAATCTTGCTTCTCTTATCTGCTGTGATTCGTTTCCTGCAGTATTCCCTGGGCCCTTCCAAAGTACAGCTCATCTCCGTGCTTGGTCCCCAGTGTCCCTCCAGCAAAGTCCCATGCCTCTTAACCTGTGTAGTCCTTTTTGGTCTTTTTGGTTGCTACCAAGGCAGAAGATAGCTGGTGCTGTGGGTGGTTCATGGCATATGGTGTCTGAGAAAAAGAGCTTCCCTGGCCCTTCCTCAGCAGTATAGTAACGTGGAGATGTCTGATTGCCAGTTGTCACCATGATGCAGTCTGCGAGACCTCTGTCAAGTTTGAGGTTAGCTGATGCATTTGAAAGATGGGTGTGAGTAGGAAGGAACTCAGTTGTGTAAGTCCCATTTTCTTAAGCCAGATGTTGTATTTTTTTCCCCCCATTATACGCATTATTATGTCAGTAACCCTACAGCTCTTCATGCACATAGCCAGTTTGCTCTAAGATGACATCTGTCTGGTAATCCTACATTCACGTGAGGTGGTTGCTGCTGCTGTGAAGTCCTAAATACATGCAAGAGATGCAAGAAAAAGGACAGGAAGAGAGAAGACATTTTGCAACAAGTTCAGCTGTTTATTTAAACTAACGTGCTTCAGGATAGGAAATATTGCAGCTCTTCTTGCAATGTAGTCTGGATGATTTTGACTTGAATGGGTCTCCCATTTTACAGATAAGTGTGACAAAACAGAGTGAATTGTTTGTTTACATTTCAATTGAAAAAGCTTGTTTGCTGGTAGCCACCTGTGAATCCTGTTCCTGATTAGTATGGGCTGGAGCAGGAATGGTGTCTGTATTAGCACCTTTCATGTGTCATCAGCCATCCTGCAGCTTGGATGATGAAAGAGGGTAATGCACTGCTATTCTCCAAGGCTCTTACTCCTCCTGCAAACACTCTCCTATGTCCTTGCCTACAAATATACATAGCATTTGCAGTAAATATTCCAAGTTGAACACTGAAGCTAAATGTCAGCATGGTGTTGGCAGAGGTGGGGCATAAATACTGCATTTTGGGATGATCTGCGTTGCTGAGTTTCTCACCTGCAGGTCATGAGTGGGTAGCAGAAGTTATAGTCACCCAGCATTTCTTATGCCAACAAATGGAAGAGGGAGTCCGAAGCTACGAATATACTCTCCTGGGTGATTGCATCACAGAAAATATGAGCAACTTTTTTTGGGCGCGCAACTTGTCCCATTTGGACCTTTGAAGGAACCTCTGCAAGACAGTAGAGTCTGAGGTATCTTCTTGCTGTTCTGATTTATCTGGAGACACTAGAAATTACAGTCAGCTTTTTAGATCATTTACTGGTCTTTCTGTTGGTTTGGCTTTTGATTATACAGAGTGATTGTGGGGAGCGAATTCTAAGTAATTAATATTGAAGCAGATTTTTAGAAAACGGATGGTTTTGTCCATAGCTGAACTTTGCCTCTTGCACAAAACAGTTTACAGTTGCTTTATTGCAGTGGGCTTTGTTTTAGCTTTATAGCTAAGGTGGGTGTTGAGTTGCCATGGCTACTGGGCATTATGCTGCCTTTATATGGGCTTCAGAGTGCGTTCCAGGAGGATCAGGTGCAACTTCTGAATAATTAATAGTATCCAGGAAAAGGGAATTGGAGTTTTGCTTTGGAGGGCTTTCTTGTCCTCTACAGTTACAGCCAGTGAAAATTACAGTAGCCATAATCTGTTGTTATCTGTTGTGTCATTGTCCCTTCTGCAGCTCCTCTATGTGACAGGACTGGGGATTCACTCTTCCCATAGGGCTACTCTACATGCTCCAGAAAATACCAGACTACTTTGATTTTCTTCCCATTTAATAAAGACAGGTCTGTCAATGCTGAGCGGGTGAGTGAGCAGATGGATTTTCATGGGTGACTTGGTCGGATCAGTTCATGCTGTCTTATCGGGTGTATAATCTACAGCGATGCTTGGCAGCCTGTTACAAAACACAAGAACGCTGCTTCATGTACAGGTCTGTATTATTGCAACTTCTTCCAGCTTGTTAAATACACGTGAGGCCAGAGCCTTTGGAGATTAGTGACCTCCATGCCATTTGTGGTGATGTCATGTTCTGAGAAAACATCCTATTTCCATGCCAGAATCCTGGCAGCTCCTGGGGTACTGTCTTTTCCTTCTGAATTGCATCATGTTGTTGATATGTTCTAGTACATAGGCAAGGAAGCAAGGAGTGACCTGCATCTCAGTGGTCTGGAGGTGGGGGGAGTTTTTGCTCAAAGAAGCGAATGCTGTTGTAATGGCAGCTCCATGCTGTAGGAAGAGTTTGGACCATGTTTTGGCAGATTTTTGGCTGGTCAGTCTCTGTGCAGCCAGCCTTGCTCCGATGAGCTGGAGAAGGTGCTAAAGCCAGAGACGTTGCAAAGATTTCAACATTTGTCATGCAGATCTGTATTGCTGCTGGATTTCAGGCAGCAGTCTTATTTTCCACTTAGTTTCCTTTTTTTATGAATTACCTCCACTGCAGCCCCAGGAGCAAGATGAACAGGACAAAACCTCTTCTGGTACTGGGTAGCTTTGGCTCACTGAATCTACCTTCTAATATCTGATAATCTCAGACCTGACACCTGCTGGTAAAAATACCATTAAAAGTTCAGACCAGGGAGGAGTGCTCTGCATTACATCGGGGTCATGGAGCTTATTGATTTAATTTTTTTTCATTTCATTTTTTTAGATGCAGAAATCAATATAATGCTTCTTTTTTCCATCATTAGTGGATTAAAGTAGCTTGAAACATTTGTGAGGCTGATTTAAAACTTAGCATTGCTACATCTTTAAATTAAATAATGTTCTGAAAGTTATAAGGGGGTGTGCATGTATTTTTTTTTTCTTTTAGTGAACATTGTTAGAAGCAAACCTACTGCGATTTGAAGTGTTTCAGAGCTACAGTGAAAGTGAAACATAGAAAATGAATGCCCTTTATCATCTGCTTTCTAATGAAGGTCCACTTCCATCAGAGGATCTGGATTTTTCTCTTAATGCCTCTTAGAACTCTCCTAAGCATTCCAATACCTTATTACAATTTGATTGCTGCTTTCAAAATGTATTTGTATCAATGAGATAGCCTTGGTGACATTAGTCATGGAGACGATGCAGAAGTCTACAAGTATATCGGGTTTTGAGAATCCATTGAAGCTACTGTCTTTTCAGGTTATTGGAGAACTGAGGCCTGGGTGTGAGAATTGATGTCTTTGTGTAGGTTGGGGAAAAACAGATTATTTTCTGTTGCGGAAGGAGCCAAAGATGACTGCTTATGCCCCAGAGTTTGTTCTTGCTGTGTAACCAGTTGGTTCTAATAAGAAGCTGCTGTAGTCACAAATTCTCTCTCCTTCACATCCATAAACTGTCTTGCTGTAGTAGCACTGGTGGCGCTATTTGAAGCGTTTCAAGTTGTATTGTGTGTGTTCAAAGGATCCAGAAAGAAGAGGGGGTTTAATGTTCTGCCCAGCTTGGGAATATAACTAGAACGTACTAAACATTGCATTTATAGTTAAATATAAATATTTTTTGTCCTGACATTGCTTGATGGCTGGTGTTTAGCATTTAGCACTACTACTTTGTTGTCCTTTAAATATTTTCTTTAAATATTTTTTTTTTAAGACATCCTTCATTCCCCTAAGAGAGAAATTTATAGTGGTAAAAATCTTCTTTCACAGTCCACCTTTGTAACTAAATGCCGTGTGCTGTGTCGGTTGTATGCAAGTCTGATAAGAAAGCAGATGAGTATCACATCTGCATGGAGAGGCTCTTCTGATGCCCTAAGTCCTGGAGAACCAACAATTCTACTTGGAGAGGGTCTAGATGGGGTACGTGGGTGTCTGTGACTGCCTGCAGACTGTGAAATGACTCCTTACTTCCAGCTTCACGTTGTGGCAGTGGTGCTGCTCCATGACGAGCTGCTGAAATGGAACAAGAAAGCCTAACAGCTCAAGCTGGTGACTTCTGCCAGGCTCGTGCAGTTGCAGCTGCATAGGTACCAGTACCAAAGCTATCTGGTTTCCTTCTGCTGTAGGTTTAGTTGCTGGAGTGAGGAGACAGGATGCCACACATAAATCCCAGCTATGTGATTAGATGCTTAAATAAGTGCCTGTGGAGGTACAGAATATTAGGTGTCCAAGAGTAAAGTGTTGTCTAGAAAATGAAGACATGCTATGCTGCTGGTAATAGACATTAACAGAGCAAATTAGTATCTGCGTTACACCACCTAAAGGTACCTCAGTGCTGAAAAGAGACTGTTGAAGTGGGAGAAAGTAAAACAAGTGGCTGGCAGATAATGCACAAGAAAAGCGCAGAACAAACTAGGACTGTGTTTGGAGGTGGATCTGAAACATGGGAGAAGAGGACATTAGTTCCTTTGGTCAGTGAATTTAGAAAGACCATTTAATTTAGTTAGTGTTTAAGATACCATTTTGGAATTATACCTTTTTGCTACAGGGAAGACTAGTAAAAGGAAATACTTGGATAAATGTAAGAAAGATGCTTCTAATGTTGAAAGCCACTAGCTTCACAATAGGTAGATGCACTGTGTGATGGGGTCTTTTAAAAATGTGAGCTGGTGAGCACACACTGGGGCATAATTCTGCTTTTGTAGAAGATGGACAGTTTTTGAAAGAAACTTTTTTCTTTTGCTAATTTTTTTCCTGATCTTTTGAATTAAACCTGTCAATGTAAAATCCTAAAAATCAAATTTCAGTCTCTGTATTGCAGTTGGCTCTGGAGACAGTAGGAATATTTCCTCGCTAAACTTGTATTGTGGAAAAAGTCTTTAATTTTGTTCACTGTATCTTCTTCCTCTCCCTTTTCATGTTCAACCCCCTTCCCTTTACTGTTTTTTAGTGACTGTGGTCTGGGGAAAAAAAAAAACTGAAAAGTGGTGCTACTACTAGATAGACCTGTAGTCCCATTAGACTTCTTTTTAACAGAAAACCAGAATCTGCTTTTTTTGTATGGCTTCTGAATGCCAATAAAATGGTGCTTCTTGTAAACCCTATTCTTACTACCCCATGCTTTCCATGCTGCCCAGCTGACAGCCAGTATCGATTTTGATTGTAGATTCCTTTTCAGGAATTTTTCAAAGGCTTATGTGCTAAGCTGTGCAAACAAGGTGATTTTCAATTCACACGGTTTTCATCAAACAGCTCTAATGCCTTGGGAACTAAACCGGATTAATGCTTTCCTGAGTGAGGAGGTTTTGGGGGGAGGGCCTAAATATCCCAGTGTTCGTATTTATTAATATCGATTAAAATGATTACCTAGTTACTCCCCAAAACTTCCAGAATACATAGTGGAAAGTGTCCAGTTTATCACAAAGATTTTAAACCTAGACTGGGGTCTTAGATGGATTTAATGATAAAAGTGTTCCAGCTGTCTGTAAGCGTGTAACTTTACATGTGTCACATTGACTTCCAGTACAAGGTCTTGTATGGCTTGAGTTCTTTCGTAAAGATAACAAGTCCATAGTATGTTCATCTCAGAAAGGCATATTTCTGTGAAAAAATACATCAGTGTTAATACACTTTGCTCCTTTGCACTTAGGATATTTTTGTGCAGATGATAACTCCTGACAACAGTTTTGGTAATGTGTGTTGTGGGTGGGAGTAGCTGCAGCTGGAGGTAGCAGTGATGTTCTCTGGGACCTCTGGTGTCACTCCAGAGTAGGCACAAGCATTGTGGCACAGAAGCCCATGAAGTCCCAAGGATGGACCATGCTCATGTGTGAGAGCTGCGCAGGAAGGTAGCCAGAACATTTGCCAAGCACGGAAAAGAAACGAACTGAGGAAAAGCAGGATGACGGTGGGGATCCTGGCTAGCAGAATTGGTAAACTGGAGTGGGGGAAGGGGAAAACAACTTCAGGTGGAGGTGTTTGTAAGGGGGCTCTGCAGGGATTGGTGACTGGGATTATAAAATGACAGTGGATTCAGATTTGCAGATGGCACATTGGTGCTGCCTAAATTGAGGGTGCAACCATCATACCGCACAGCCTGATCCCTAGGAAACATGGATCCATTTATTAGTATAGTTGAAGACTTCAGTGCCAGGGGTGCACACAGGCTTTGGGAAGGACAGGGAAGGGACAGAGTGCAAGTTATTTAGCATGTAGTCGTGTTGCTGTGCAGAAAAAGTGCAATCCTGAGGGAGTAGTAAGAGTGTGTACGCCAGTGCTGTGCTGGTACCAGAAAACTCCAGTACTGGTGATATACTGAGGAGGTGGAAAAGGAGCACAAGTTCTGCAGAGGTGCCTTGCTCAGAGGCACAGAGACCTCCTAAAGGAATTTTGGTTTATCTGAAAGATAAATAACAACAACAAAAAACCAAACCAGAACTGAGTATTAAAGAGCTTCTTAATATAGTGGAAATAGGCATGATAAAAACCAGAGGCTGGCAAAAGGAAAGCAGCTGAATTAAATGAAGTTGCACACTTTCAGCCAAGAGGATGATTAATCATTGGAACAAGTTCTCAAAATAAGGTATTTTCCCAGGCACTGTCTAGTCAAATATGATTAACTGGGTTTTGTGAAGAAGTAACAGGATAAAATGTCAGTGACACATAGGAGGTCAGCCTGGCTGATGTAATTTTCCTTTACAGCCTTAGCTCAGTAACCCTGTGAAAACTTTATAAAGGTGGCATAATGGATTTCAGCTTGCTGAAATTGTAGAAGGGTCATCATCTTGTCTTGAATGAGGAAGTATCCAGCTTGGCTTTTGGATTTCACTGGGATAAATAATCAGTATTTACGTCGTTCTTTCTATTAATATATTTTCACGTTTGCAAGAAG
Organism: Ibycter americanus; assembly: GCA_035590275.1. Taxonomy (NCBI): domain Eukaryota; kingdom Metazoa; phylum Chordata; class Aves; order Falconiformes; family Falconidae; genus Ibycter; species Ibycter americanus. The sequence goes on from JAVJGI010000060.1 coordinate 14,501,890, forward strand.
GCACATCTAAAGCCAGATAAACAAGCATAGAGGTGAGGCATGGCCAAGTGAATCAGCAGCAGGCCTGGAAGAAGACCCAGTGTCTCTTGGATCCCTGGCTGAGACAGACTTGTTTTCCAGGAAGGACTCAGCTGTCTGAAATCCATCATGTTCTCTAGTCCATATAATTTCTTAACTCCAGAAGGCCAAATGTGATAACATGTATTAAGCCTAGACTATCACAAAATGGTGTTTTGATGAAAAGTATGAAATATACTAAGAAATTATATCATTTTAAAATTTTAATATCTGTATTATATATATTACTTTATATATTATTATATATATAAATCAATTAGGCACACATTTACCATGTGATTTCTATGTAACTATAAGGCAACACTTTGGTAAGACAGGTGTTTTCCTTTATTTAGGAAGTGCTGTGCTCAGCACTGGCAACACTAACTTACCTAAACTCATGTAATGGTTTCTGTTACTGGGAACTCATTGAGAGTTTGACAGCACTCCTATTTGTTGATGTCCGGGCACTTAGAGGTCAGAACAGTGAACATGTGGGTCTTCTGTCTCCCATACCGTCAATGCCAAATGCCTACACTTACTTGAAACAATTAACTTAAATATGAAATGTTAGTACTTACCTGCTGATTTTCAGATTGGGACTTAACTGAAGAAAATCCCTTGGTGACAGCTAAGGTAGCTGCTTCTACAGTACCTATGTGATCTTACAGCTGCAATTTTTTTTTTTTTTATTGCGCATAAGAAGTTTGAGTTACGGGGCTTTCTGAGGCTTCAGGTTTTGGTTTTATATACTTGGCATATATGCTATTTGCACATAGTACTAGGTATATAAGCGTACAGATGCTGAGCAAGCCTCCTTGGGACACAGACAAATTAGGTCAGCCTGCCAAGAAATTTTGATTGTTGATTTAAACAGTAGTGATTAAGATGTATGGAACAGTGAAAAATTTGTGTTTAAAGTTTGTTGTATGAGGTTTTTCTAATTTTACATTTTTTTAATGATTGATTTGGATGCCTCTTCTATTGGCTAATGCTGAACAAGTGGCTGCAGGGTCTGGAGTCAGCCCCAGTCTTTTCTACGTCCACAGTGTGCCAGTGACAGCAGGATCATTTGCTATGAGTTGAACTGGCCTGTTGATTTATTTCATATAATATTGCATTGCCACCTTCACTTGTCCAGCACAGCGACAGCAGAGGGTAATTGAGATTAATTTGTGAGCTACAGCAATGCATGGGAAATTGAGCCCCTGGAAAATGCTGTTTGTTTTGGCCAACCAGGATTTAGCATTTTGCTTTATGCCAAGATGCCTTATGGACACCTTTTTGCTATTTCTGGAAGAATTGTTTAGAAACGAGTAAAAGAGATATTGCAGATAGAGGTGTTCATGAGATAAGGGGTGTGTTTTTTTTTTCAAAAGTGACTTGTAATTTGGGTGCCCGCACTATGAAGCATATTACCAGTCGGTTGAGGAGCAGTGGTGCTGCTTGTTATAGCACCCTGGCAAGGGCTTATTGTGTTTTATAAAGTAGAGTCTTCGGTGATGCTGAAAGTAAGGCATCTGAAATTACTGACTGCTGTAGCAAATACTGACTTCTTGGTGTAGCTGCTGTCCTGGTGCTGGGTAGGGCTGGTTTGTTCCCCTGACGCTCACCAAGCATGCTTACCTGGGCACAAGCAGGAGCTGCAAAACACGTCCAGTAGATATCAGCCCCACAGAGAGCATTTGAAAGTCCATCTTGTCTTTCTGAGGCCAGATGAGTTCTGCCTCCGTTGCTTCTGGCTGCTGATGGCTCCTTTCTCTCTGGGAGGAGGTTGCCCCTGTCCTGCCCAGTTTGACCTGTGAAACAGAGATCTGTACCCTGTGTGATTTATTGCCTGGCAAAAGATTGAATTCCTCAAATTCCTTAAATTAATTTCCTTTGGAATACAGTGTGGCTTAAGCACTTGGCTTGAGGAACAGCCTTGGTGGTGATTCATGGTGATCCACCATGGCCTAACCCACAGGTTGTACTGCCTGGGAATCCTGCCCTAAATCAATGCATAGGGAAAAAGTGATTAAAGAAAGGGCCTTTTTCTGTCATTATCTGTGACAGGGTGGGGACACACACACGTTCCATGAAAGAATTGTTGTGCATTGGCTTTGTAATTGCTGGGGAGCGTGTGAATTAATTTCACCAGCAGAAAACATTAGTGGCTGACTTCTGCAAAGCGAAGTTTGAACTTTATTATTAAGAGGTGATTAAACTCTGCCTGGATTAAAATAAAGGCTCCGTGGATACAGAGGCAGAGACTGCTGAGCACTTGGTCTCACTTACCCTGGCGTTAGTTGAAGCTGGAGTTTTACCCTGTAGTGACAGGACAAGGGGTAAAGACAAGTTTTAAACTGCAAGAGGATAGATTTAGATTAGATATTAGGAAGAAATTCTTTACTGTGAGGGTGGTGAGACACTGGAACAGGTTGCCCAGAGAAGCTGTGGATGCACCAACCCTGGCAGTGTTCAAGGCCAGGCTGGATGGGGCTTTGAGCAGCCTGGTCTCGTGGAAGGTGTCCCTGCCCATGGCAGGGTGTTGGGACTAGATGAGCTTTAAAGGTCCCTTCCCAACCCAAACCATTCTATGAATTACTCAGTTGTGCATTCACCCAGCTCTCTCATTGTGTCTTCCCTTCAGAAACAGGATGGGTTTTGTTTCACAGGGGTATTTCTAGAATCTTGTGAATGTGGTGGTTTTAGGCTTCTAGGCATGAAAGTGCAAATATCACCTTTGTTTATTTGGAGAAGAATTGAAATTAGATTATTTCCCTCAGCTGCTCATGTCTTAGGTTTTTTACAGTAACTCTCATTAGTTTGTGTGATCGTATTGCCAATAGAAAAATTAATGGTTAGGAGCTTTAGTAGAAATAAAAACAAAACAGAATGATGTTGTATGAGTCTACAGGCATTTCTAAAAGATGCTTGTGAATTAAAAAGCGAATGATAGAAAACAGTGCAGTCAGTCTTCATGGTACCTGATAACAGTGTCAATCCTGAAATATTGTACTGTTTCACTGTTCTTCACTATATTTCAGTCTTGTAGCTTTATCCTTCCCAGAGGAGTTGAAACAAAAGCACAGTTACTATAGGACCTAATCTTACTCTGATTTCATTCACATAATCTGACTTTTATGACAATCTGTTGGTTTTTAACAAATCATCTCTACCCTTCTCTCTCTGCCCCAACCAAAGCAAAAAAAAAAATTCATGCATTTCTGTTTACAGCTGTGTCAACTGGTCACCATATTCTGGATATTTCTGAAACATCTGTTAAAGTATGTTACTGTGTTTAAAGAAAAAAAAAAAAAATTTGACAAACACAGAGAAACAAATGCTTTTCCAGATATTCCGTCAAGATAGTGCATAGCTTCGACGTCTGTTAATTGTGCTACTTGTCACCCTATTTTGTATTACACACTAGTTCAGAGATTAAGCCATGCTGCAGACTCTTCTTTTTTTTTTTTTTTTTTTTTTTAGGTGTCAAGGTACAGTTCACCACTGTGTACCACATCAAGGCAGGTTTTATATTTATCTCAGTTGCTTCAGTTTTTTAGCATTGGTAGAGTTCTTTCTGCTTGCTGAGATTATTTGGGATTTTTCATTTGCTTGTTTTTAATACAGCTGAAAATCTCACATGTAGTTGGGTCCAATCAGTACTGTCAGTGTGAAATCTTTAGAAGAAGGTGTGATGGGTTGACTCTGGCTAGATGCCAGGTGCCCACCAAAGCCACTCTATCACTCCCTTCTTCAGCTGGACAGGGGAGGGAAAATATAACGAAAGGCTCGTGGGTCGAGGTAAGGACAGGGCAATTACTGTCACAGGCAGAACAGACTCGACTTTTTAATTTATTTATTAATTTTTTTTTTTAATTTATTACCAATGAAATCAGAGAAGGATAATGAGAAATAAAGCCAAATCTTAAAACACCTTCCCCCACCGCTCCCTTCTTCCTAGGCTGAACTTCACTTCTGGTTTTTCTCTGCCTCCGCCCCCTCCGAGTGGTGCAGGGGATGGGGAATGGGGATTGCGGTCAGTTCACCTTGTGGTGTCTCTGCTGCTGCTTCCTCCTCAGAGGGAGGACTCCTCACTCTTCCCCTGCTCTAGTGTGGGGTCCCTCCCATGGAAGACGGTCATTCCCAAACTTCTCCAACATGAGTCCTTCCCATGGGCTGCAGTTCTTCATGAACTGCTCCAGCATGGGTCCCTCCCATGGGGTGCTGTCCTTCAGGACCCCCTGTGGGATCACAAGTCCTGCCAGCAAACCTGCTCCAGTGTGGGCTTCTCTCTCCACGGGTCCACAGGTCCTGCCAGGAGCCTGCTCCAGCGTGGGCTTCCCACAGGGTCACAGCCTCCTTTGGGCATCCACTTCCTCCGATGTGAGGTCCTCCATGGGCTGCAGGTGGATATCTGCTCCACTGTGGACCTCTATGGGCTGCAGGAGGATGGCCTGCCTCACCGTGGTCTTTACCATGGGCTGCAGGGGAATCTCAGTGCCTGAAGCACCTCCTGCCCCTCCTTCTTCACTGATCTTGGTGTCTGCAGGGTTGTTGCTCTCACATATTCTCACTCTTCTGCTGCAATTTGTTGCACAGGTTTTTTTTTCCTCTCTTCTTAAATATGTTATCAGAGAGGCACCTACCGCCTTCACTGATGGGCTCGGCCTTGGCCAGCAGTGGTGTCTGTCTTGGAGCCAGCTGGCATTGGCTTTATTGGACATGGAGGAAGTTTCTAGCAGCTTCTCAGAGAAGCCCCCCCCTGCCCCAAACCTTGCCATGCAAACCCAATACAGAGGGGTTACCAGAATGTCCTCTGTGAGGCATTAATTAGTGGACTTCCTCTTCCCAGAGACTCCCACCCTAATGCAGAGCAAGCAGCAGCTACCTGCTTGATGATGTTGAGCATTAGTCTAGTGACGTGTTTGGTTCCAAGGGAGTGTGTTAGGAGAAATATGTGGGTGTATCCCTGATTTTCCTTTCATTTTTGCTAAAACATGCCCGTATAAGGAATAAATGAAGCTGCTGTCCAAAACTGAGATTTCCCTGCACAGACCTGCCTTTCTCACCTGTTCTTCACATTCCCGTCTCTCCAGCTTCACTTCCATGCAAACCCTTCCACAAGGGCTCACCTTGCATGGTCAGCAAAATCCAATCCTGACAGAAAAATATAGCAGGATACTGTGCAACATGCAGCTTCTGGTGTCCATTTTAGTTTTGCATATAGGTACCTGTAAGTAATATTTTTCAAGGAGATGGGATATTTTTTTAGCAGGTTGAAGTTGAAGTTTACCGAAGAGATTCTAAGAAGCTTCCTGGTCTGGGAGACCCAGACATTGACTGGGAAGAGAGCGTCTACTTGAACCTCATCCTACAGAAGGTAACAGTGATGTTTATCTGATTCTCATGGACTATTTATGCTAGAGACTTTTCAGGGTAGGCTTTGATCTGTCCCCTTTCCTCGCTAGCTTGGGGGATTTAAACACTTCTGGAGGATATAAAGAAAACATGGTTTTAATTTTGCCTTTGAGAGTCTGAATGAACATAAACTGAGATGTTTATTATTTTTCAGTGGGGTCCTAATAGCTTTCCTCAAAAAACCTTTAAGTGTATCCAGTGAAGCTGGACTGAATTTTATGCTCTGTGACAAAGCCTTCCATTTTGCAAAACTTTAATGGTTTTTGAGGGTGAATGAGATTGTTAAGCAACATTTCCACTAGAGTTCACAATACTGGTGCAGCTAAGAGAGGGAACTGCTATGTGGAAATGCAGTAAAGGTGTTATGTATTACACTGGGACTTTGCTGCACTTGACATCAGAACTTTAATAAAACTTTGTTGGCAGTGGAAACATGAGCACAAATTATTTCTGTAATTAACTCATAGGTTGTTTAGTTATTTCATATATTAAGTTGGTGCTTAGGGAAGCTGAATGTTACTGTAGTCATTTGAGATCTCTTAAAAGTTTTGTTGATTATGATCTCAGAATGAGAGATTGCTGGGTTATTGCACACATCCTGGAAGATAAATTGTTTTCATTCTCTCTCCTTCCTCCCAGAAGTCTCATTGCAGAACTTTTCTCCAGAGAGCAGTTTACACCTTTATTTGATGCTGAATAAAACCAGAATCCATTTGCTACAGTGAGAATTCAGAGATGCTGTTACAGCTGGGCATTGCTATCCAGATCTATCATGCTTACTCTTTACAAGTTTTTTTCAGGTTGTTTGGCAGGCTACATTATTGGTTTCTGACCTCTCTAATGTGTTGCTTGTGTTCTTTAGTGTGTTTCTATTTTTCCTTTTTTTGAAATGAGGATATCTTTTCCATTTCTGCCTTAAGTGTGCTTGTGTGTGTGGGTCATGCTTGCTAGTCTTAAACAATATTGACAGAAGTTTCTTTACCCATAGGTTGTGCACCCCAGCAAGCATCTGTGCGAAATATTTCAGTATCACTAAGTTAATAAACAAATGCAGGCTTGAAAATTGTAGGAGTTTCAGTATAGTAAAGACAGTAAAGAAAACAGCAATACTAAAACATCTTACTTTTTAACCAGACAGCTAAAAAAATTAAGACAGAATGTGTTCTGCTTCATGCACATGAATGTTTTGTTTTTCTAACTCTAAAACTTCTATTTTTCGATCTGGTGCCTTGTTTTAGCTGGATTATGTGGTGACATGTGCTGTGTGCACACGCTCCGATGGAGGAGATATTCACATTCACAAAAAGAAATCTCAGGTGAGATTACCCTGTTGTTTCAGTGGTTAAGAGGCTGGCATCCAGTATTACCTAATCCTAAAAACTGTATCAAAACCAGGCAGTGGTTCTCAGGCTGTGCTCTGACAGATGCATCCTTGTGAAGCATATCAAGTCTTTTTCTAATGACGTTTCCTGCCAAACATCTAAATATGAGATCTAAATGTCCTTTATAGTCCCTCTCAAAAAATTGTAAGGACCTCTGCATGCTTTCAAGATTTGTATCTTTGCCTACTGGATTTGGGGGAGCTGGGAAGGTGGGGAGATGCCCAACTGTTAACCAATCTGAGGGTAGACCTGAAATTGCATGAGACCTGAGCTATGAGAAGCCTTCAGGGTAAATCTGTAATGTAGGGCTATTAAACTGTAGATGACTTACTGATTACCAGTTTATCTTTTTATTGTTTTATTATATTCTTGTTTTCTCTCTTAAACTGCTCATTCCTTCCATCTCCATGCCAAAGGCTTTTATCACTTACTTGTGTGCAGCACACAGTTAATTCAGAGTTTAGCGTAGTGGAGGAAACTGAGTAATAAGCATGGAGGGGATAGGAACAAGAAACCGTAGACTTCTTCACTCAGTTTCCAGCAGATCTTGCAACGACTTCTCTTAGGCAAAAATGCTTCTATTAAAAGGCTTCTGTTGCCTTTAAAAGGCTGTTTCTCCCAGGCATTTCCATTCCTTCTGGCTCATTCAGCTGCTTACTGGCTTTACCTAAAATAAACCAATGCTCTTTAAACCTTTACTTTTGTTTTACCATTTTGAAACAATTTTTGCTTTGCCTACAGACAAAACTAGCAGTGCTGATTATTGTATTTGTAATTTGCATTAGTTAGGCACATAGTTCCCTTCTGGTGCTGTTGAGAACACCACATTACGCCGCTGATGTAAGCCTTTCATTTCTTATTGCTTTTTCCATTGCTTACTAGTGCGAATTTCACTCCCAGTAAACTTCTGCAAAATTCTTTTGAGAAAAATCTGTAAATATTACTTGCAGATTTCAAAACTAGGAAGATGAGGATGAGGGACCTGCCCTCACTGCATGTGAATGGTGTTCAGAATAAGGAGGAGGTTTTCTGTTCCTCATTCCTAGAGGCTTGTACTGTGGAACTGCTTATAAATTTTTGTCTCCCCTTTTCTAGGACAAACTCGGCACACATTAAAACTTACCAGTACATACTAGTAACATTTCAACATCATGAAACTGATCTATGGAGAGAGAAAGGGCAGTTCTATATACTGTGGAAAACATGTTTGCAGTACGGCATTTCATTATAACATGCATCATTGAGGCTCTTGGTTTTAAACGAACAAAAGTTAACATTTTTGGATCTGTATTACTGCTGTGATGGTTCTTGCTTTAGAAAGTGTATATTATCCTGTCGGTGTGCAGCCAGATGTTGAATAGGTAGAAGCTCTATTCAGGCACAGGACTTGCTCTGCTACTCCAGACCTATGACAAAGCTACTGTGCTCATACCAGTGGAGTACCTAAGGCAAGTAGCCAGTCTAAAAAAGGCTGACTTTCCCCTCAATTATTTTGCAGGCTACATTGGTTCTTTGCTGGCTTGACAATTAAGATCTCTACAGAGTGTATTCTCCTCAGGTGTGACTGGAGATGTATATTTTCCTCAAGTGTGACAGGTCTGACTGGAGATTAGTTGGAAGGGTTTTTTTGCATTACATTGGATGGCATGAAAACAAGGATGCCTGGAAGATGTCCTTGCGTAAGTCATTAGTGCAAGTGTCATCTTTGAGGAGTCTTGTTACTTTATAATGCTGTTTCTTGTCATGAAGCAACCTTTCGTTTTAATAATCTATATGTAAATGGGCATGTAGACTTCATAAGTACAAATAAGGAAAGGGAACCCTCATGAATATCTAATATCCTACCCTTAGTCATGTTTTGTGTTGAATGGTTTGTAGGGAGACTGTATCACAAGCCTGACAATCTGGGCAGATTCAGAGCTTTCAACATATTCACAGCGGGCTAAGTTTTGACAGGTTTCTTTAATTCAAAGCTTTGTTTGTAAACAGAGGTGGAAGCAAAGCAAGGTGCTCGGCATGAATTCTTCTCCCTCTTTACCTGCTTGTTAATCTTATTGGAATGATACAATCTAAAGCCTTTAGCTCTTTAAACATAGGTTGTTTTGAGGAGTGAAGCGACCAGAGGATTTCAGGAACTGCTTCAGAGGGAGGAGTGTGCAAGAGGAAGCACAGTCAATAGAGAAAGAAACAGAAGATGAGGATGAGGAATCGAGTGCTCGTCCTCCTGAGGGTCATGCTTTCCATTACTGAGTGATGTTGATCTTATTGTGGTACTAAGCAAACAGTAACAATGAAATTAATTGTACAAGCAAATAGTGTTAGGATAGCTACTCCACAGTAACTTTCTTGCTGTGTGTGCTTTTATTTTGCAGCGCACTGCAGTAACTTAAAGGTAGCTCAAGGTGGTTTTCTCTGTTAATGAGAAGGAGAATACCTTAGCTGTACCATAGGATGTTGAGAGGCCAGGTACACACATTTACTGTGGAGCAACTAGTATTTGATAACTTGCATGTAAAAACTCAAGGATTTCACAAGTGTTGTCATTATTGCAACACAGGCTGTTGTCAGAAACCAGCTCAGCTTTGCCTGCAGGATGTCCAGCACCTCTAGCCTAAGTGAAAATGTTGGCTGACTGAGCAGAGTGGGACTGTGGTGTTTTGGTATTGCTTGCCTTGTATTCAGCACACCTGTTCCTGAGCACGTGGCACTGAGAAAATGTATGTTTTTCCATATCTTTCTCAGCAAGTGTTTGCATCTCCTAGCAAACACCCAATGGACAGTAAAGGAGAGGAGTCAAAGATCAGCTACCCCAACATATTCTTCATGATTGACAGTTTTGAAGAGGTGAGTTGCTTGTTGCAGCAGCAGAGTTTTGGCCTATTCTAGTCTTGTGTCCTGATTAGCTGTTTTCTTGTACCTTTTGAACAAATGTTCTTGGCTAGTTGAGTGTTATCTTCCAGTAGTTTTTATTTTATTTGACCTTTCTTTTTTCAAAGTTTGAAATCTGAACTTAAAGCTGGATTTTGGCATCTGTCTTTATGATGGGCTAAAGCAAGGCAGCTTGATGTGAGAGCTGCTTATCTCAGCAAATGATTTGCAGTGTGCAGTGCCTGGAGTACGGTTTTTTGAAAGACTGGGGTGGAGCACACAGCTGCCTTGCTTTCTGCCATTTAGATTGAAACTGCCTTGGGCCTAAGGACAGTTATGGGAATCTGAATATATTTGACCTTTAACAGCAGCAGTTTGCTTCCAAGTGTTTGATCTTGCATCTTTGGCAGGTTTTCAGTGACATGACCGTGGGAGAAGGAGAAATGGTCTGTGTGGAGCTGGTGGCCAGTGACAAAAGCAACACCTTCCAAGGGGTGATTTTTCAGGGGTCCATCCGCTATGAAGCACTCAAGAAGGTCTATGACAACAGGGTAAGGTGCATCTGAAAGACAATGTCCTTTGCAACAATGATACCCTGATCACAGTTCTTTGCTGCTGAGGCTGTTAGCTTTTTGTCCTGTTAGATCACCTGCATCGTAGTCTGTCTTTTTGGCTTTGAAAGTTACCTGAAAGCTAATGTTTTTGGCTCAGACAGCTGAGAGTATTCAGATCAGGATGTATTACCCTGGTGTTTGCCAAGTAGTGAAGTTGATAAGTAGTCGAGAGCATGACACAAGAAGGGATCTGAATAACAAAATTCTGGGAGCCCCTTCATTTTCTTGAAAGGTCATGGATATTTCTAGTTACTTCAGAGAAGGCCTGTTTTTCAGGGAGATCTTAAACTGATCACTGTCTTGCTGTATGTAAAATGTGTTTTTATTTAGTGTCTTTGTACTCATGGCTACTTTTAAAAGACCACTGTAGTTTCACTGCCACAGAAAGAAGCTTTCTTTGTTTCCCTACAGAAACATGAAATGCCAGCACTTTCAGCTTGAAATTCAGTACTTAGTGCTGAAGTCCGGTGAGTGCAAGAGCCAATAAACTTCTCAGTTTATGAAGACAATTGTGAGAGATTTTAAAAAAACACCAAAAAAAACCCCACAATATCTACTGTGACTCTAGTCTTCATTTCCCTTTGTTCCTACCCTTGTCACGAGAGGTCCTGAATAATTTCTCTCCTTCCTGTTTTAAATGTGAGTAATTAAACTCTTCTAGCAGTTTTTCAAGAGAACATGAAACTGAAGTTGTTTGTCCCACCATCATCTTATGGCCTCATATAATCAGCAGGTGGGTTATTAAAATACATGGGAATAAGAATCACTAAAGACAACATAAGAAGAAAGCCCTGCAGTGGAAAGACAAGATTTGATGTGGTAAAGTCACATTGTAGCCTGCAAATGTCCTGCCTGACCACCCAGCTACTTTACATTGTTTTGTTAAATGAAATCAAATTGTTAGCTCTTCAAATACTCAATTGTGGCTGAAGGCAAAACTTGAACTTTGACCATTCTTTTAACAGAACAGAAGCAATCTCTCTATGCTTTTGAAAGTTACTTGATTTCAGTTGTATCAGGGAAGATTTAGATTGGATATTAGGAAAAATTTCTTCACTGGAAGGGTTGTCAAGCATTGGAACAGGCTGCCCAGGGAAGTGGTTGAGTCACCATCCCTGGAGGTATTTAAAAGACATGTAG
>JAVJGI010000060.1:14513456-14549632 GCA_035590275.1 Ibycter americanus
CCTGGAGGTATTTAAAAGATGTGTAGATGTGGTGCTTAGGGACATGGTTTAGTGGTGGACTTGGCAGTGTTAGGTTTGCAGTTGGACTCGATCCTAAAGGTCTTTTCCAACTTAAATGATTCTATGATTTTATAATTTTTAGTACAGTGTGAGTTCTGTTACATGATGAACATCTTGGCCCTTTCAGGCATTAAACTTCTGGAAGTTTTGATAAACCACTTAAACTTATGGATAAGTCTTACTTATTTTATGTGGCAAAACTTGACTGTTTTCATGTTGGTCTGTTCCTTTTTTCCGTTCTCAGTTCACTTTTCAGTTCAGTTGTATTAACTGGAAATTGAGCCCTTGTGTCTGTTCAGAGGGTTCAAAAGCTGTCAGGGTTTTGCAGTGAGCAATGCAATGCAGGTTAGTTGTGCATGGAGGCTGGTTCTTTACAGTTTGGCCTTGACAGCGTGGACACACAAATGTCCAAATTGACTTGCCACAAAGTAGTGCCCGAATTGTGCAGTGTGCTTTGCTAGTTTGAAGCATCTTGTGTGTGTGTCTGCTTCTTTTTGAACTCAAATGAGTGTCTGCACAGGCTGCATTGAGTTGTGCACGTGCCTGCTTGTGCTCTGATGTGCCACGTTGTGTGGATCTGGATAAAAACCTTTTGGTTTATCTCAGTATGTCATTAGGTAACTGCCTTTTGGATAGCTAAAATAGTTGACTCTTCTCTGAGCTTCTGTTTTTGCATCTGTAAAACTGCTTCCCTTTTGGAGGGCACTTCAGACTGTTGCTTAAAATGCTTCTTAAGAATCAAGATAATGATCATTATCCACTATGTTTTTTACTTATTCTTAGATAACTGCTTTCAGGGAATGTTATTTTTTTGAAACATGGAGGTGATATTTCATGCTTCTCTTTCCTGTCTTGATGCATTGTAGGTGAGTGTTGCAGCTAAGATGGCTCAAAGAATGTCTTTTGGCTTCTATAAATATAACAACATGGAGTTTGTCCGAATGAAAGGGCCACAAGGGAAAGGACACGCAGAGATGGCAGTGAGTAGAGTTTCTACTGGTGACACTTCACCATATGGGACGGAAGAAGATTCAAATCCAGAATCCCCAGTGCATGAGAGAGTAAGTAGCAGACAGAAATACTGAATTAAGGTTAAGCGTGAACCTGTTTTGTTCCATAGCCAGTAGATGGACTAAAGCTGGGATTAACTCACGTCAAGGTTCTGAACTTAGGTTTGCCTGTGTATAATTTGAACGTACTCAGTACATGCAGATGGGCTTTTAGCACAGTTTCCCTTGAGCAAATACTGAATACAGAGATGACTGGATGATTCATAATTCTGGGGGAGTGTTTTGTTGAAACAGCAATGTTGATGCCAGGGAAAATGATGATTCTGCCTGTTTTCTATGAAAATTAATAGATTCCATTTCTGTACAAGGTGGGATTTACCTAGAAATGTGGAATTTGTGTATTATGTAGGGTGCTTGCTAAACCTCACAGGGAGTGGTGCTGTTAGGAGATCTTTGCCACTGATGAATGCTGCCAATGTGAAGCCTGTATAATATTAGAACAAAGATTACGGATCTAGATGCAGTACCATATTTATGCATATGCTTAATTTTGATGTAAGGGCAGTAAAATACAAATAGAATCAGTCCATAGATGCTGATTTGGCCCTTGTTCAGTCCTGAGCCTTGTTTTCTATTAAGGCATTTTACCTAGTTAATGGGGATTAGGCAACATGTCTTCAAAATACTTGCACAGATGTGTTCTGACCTGGGCTGGGTAGTTCCTGATGGATTCTAGTCTGGTTTCATGTGTAACATAGCTACATAGTGTAGTTTAAAGGTCTGCAGGACTGCTTCTAAATGCCTGCATGCAAGCTGAGTGATTTTTGTTTGTGGCTTCCTAAAAGGCAAAATGAGCTGCCAGCACAGAGCTTGGTAGCTGCTTGCTCTCTACCATAGAGATATAGCCTGGAGAAATCAGGCCTGGAGGGACTTCATGATCTTTTGGCTCAAAGACTTCCAGTGTCAACTGGAAAATGTCAAATTAGATTTGATAATGTATTATTATTGCTTTTTGCTAATGCTTTTAATGGTGATTTGTCTGTTTCTGGTGTTCCCTCCAGATATGATGTGAAATGGCTACAGAATTAAAAATAGAGACAAATGTAAATCAGAGGTCAGGTGCACTAAAGAGAGGATCAGTGGGGTGATAGAATGCTTCTACTTTTTAAAATTTATTTATTTTAAACATTTACAATAGAGGGATGACATAGAGTGTTTTCTGCAGTGCAACACCAACCTGGCTTGGCTGTCATCCTTACTCACATGTCACCTCCCTCCTTATTTGTATGGACAGACATGAGCAATATCAGGTGTCATCTCAGGGAGAGTTGTGGGATTGTTAAATTAACTGTGTGAAGAAGGAAGGATGAGATAGAAGTTACTTCCATTAGCAAAGCAGTTATCTCTATTTTTTTTGCATTTGAAAGGAAACTTAAAAATTCACTAACAAAACCAGTACATAAGCACTGCATTTCAACTCTTTCTGAAATAGGTGTGACTGACTATAATTGTAGTTTACGCAAGAGCAACTACTGCTCTGAAGGAAAGGTGACTCTATAGTTTCGTCCGTAACCTGTGTTTCACCTTAGACAATTATATTCTTGTATTTGTCATCACTTTAACCAAATCATCAGGGGCATCTCATCTTGTTTTTCTCCATCATGTATTGAAATATGATATATATATAATTGTACATTGACTTCACTTTTGCGTCAGCATCTTGTGCTAAGTAATTGCCTTGTGACCCTGCTTCACGGAGACACTGTGACATTTTGCAGTGATCCCGTGTGGCATCTTTCTAAGCAGGGAAACTACTGTCTTGTGTTTGCCAAAGAAATGAAGATGCGCAATTTTAGTGTGTTAAATACAATACATTTTTAGCCTGTTAAGTCTTCTAAATTTCAGCACGCAAAAATAAGATTGATGTCCTTGGTGCCTAAATTATTAATTTTGTCCCTTTTTGACTAAATCCTTTTTAAGTCATCAGCTGAGAAGAGAGGTTTTTCATTATTCACTGAACAGTTGAGGGTGATGATATGTCAAAATATTTTCATCTTGATGAGCATCTTGAAGCTGAGATGACTGTTTAGTTGACATTCTCTGGCCACTGTGATAAAACTTACAGCTACTCACCAGTCATGATTCTGATTTTTACACATATGACTGCCTCATGGCACATACTTGAGACTGATTATTTCTTACGAGAAACATAGTACTAGCATTTCTTCTATTTCCCTTTCAGGTGACTTCTTTCAGCACACCGCCAACCCCAGAACGTAACAATCGCCCATCCTTTTTCTCCCCATCCCTCAAAAGAAAAGTGCCCCGAAATCGAATTGCTGAGATGAAAAAATCCCACTCAGCAAATGACAGCGAGGAGTTCTTCAGAGATGATGATGGTGGAGGTGAGAGATGTAATGTCAGCTAAATAGACTTGTTTGGAGAGGGCACAGAGCTATCCAGCTCCACAGAGCTGGAAAGAGATCCCATTGCTGGATTTCCAAAAGGTTTGCAGTGTGAAAAACCTAGGTCCAAAAAGTCCAACGCTAGTGCCGCTCTGAAAATGGGGTTGTTCACAAGCTCAGCATCTTTTTGAAGGCTGGAGGCCAACAATTCCTGCATATGTTTAAAATTTATCTCCACCTTTTATATAGACCCATTTGAGAAAAACTTGAGCAAGAAAGATCCTCCCCCTTTCCCAGATGCTGCACTCTCAGGTGGCACCCTTCCAGATATCACAATATTAGGGGGATGTCATGATCCGACAGACGTCCCGCCTGCTACCCAGAGTGGGGAATCTGCCTCACTGATTATAGACCTGGGCAGTGCAACCAAACACTAGGACTCACTGTGTGATTAATATGATTACTTTAATAAACACCATGAATCAATCCTCACAAGTAAACCACTATCCCTGTTGATAGAATGGAGATAGTGATCATATGTTGATCACCCTTGATAGTGTTATAATAAACAACACGTAGCAAGGTAAAGAAATAGACTACGAAGTTGATCGACACATTATAGTAAGCTACAAGTGGGAAAAGTAAGTAGACATACGAGCTGCTGAGAGGAAAAGCGCTGCGTAATGATGGTAAGGGATCTCAGGCCAGCTGAGAGGGAGCTCCACAGAGCATTTTCTGAGTTGAGATTTTATACCCTTACAGTCACATAGGCTTTTCGTATGGATAACTTTGATAGGCAAGCCTTTTTTATCAGCTTAGACACAACATGGAGGTGTTACAACGCTGGATGTGTGCTCCCCCTTAGCTGATAGATAGTTTTTATCTTTGGGCTTTGTTCCCCTTGGGATGGAGGGTGTGAGCGAGGCGCTGTTATCACATATGCACAGTAAGGATCGAGGGCCTCAGTAAGGAGAAACTACCCAGCCTACGCCCAGTCCTGCTCCTCTCTTTATGGCTTCGACGGCTGTTTCCCTTCTTTGTTGTTTTTTTTCCAAAAAACAGCCTGAACCTCACAGGGGGTAGAGCATGCTCTCATGGACAGGTTCTCTGAATTCCCTGATGTGATCCAAAGTTGGTTAAAGTTGGTGAAAAGGTGTTTTCTTCAATTGGCTTTGGATAAGTTCTGAACTGTCCTGCATGTGACATATCTCTAGACAATGAATAGTAGGCTTTCCCTTTTATTTTCTTTTATGTTCAGAAGTGATCCAATAAAATGCAGAAAATACAATCACTTTAAGCTTGCTGTCTTCTACCTTCACAGACCTGCACAATGCGACAAATCTGAGGTCGCGGTCCTTATCTGGAACAGGACGCTCTCTGGTGGGCTCGTGGCTGAAGCTGAACAGAACAGATGAAAACTTTCTACTCTATGCACACTTAACTTACGTCACTTTGCCATTGCATCGAATTTTAACAGGTGAATTTTAACTTGTGTTACACACAAACAGAGAGTCCTTTGGGTCCCAAGCAGCCTTCTGTGTTTGGGGATTTTGCTGTTAAGACAAGTGTCATGGTTTAACCCCGGCCGGCAACCAAGCACCATGCAGCCGCTTGCTTGTTCCCCCTCACCCAGAGGGATGGGGAGGAGAATCGGAAAGGAACGTAAAAGTCAAGGGTTGAGATAAGAACAATTTAACAGGTAAAGCAAAATCTGTGCACGCAAGCAAAGCAAAACAAGGAATTTATTCACCTCTTCCCATGGGCAGGCAGGTGTTAAGCCATCTCCAGGAAAGCCAAGGTCCATCATGCATAATGGTTACTTGGGAAGACAAACATCGTAATGTCAAATGTGTCCCCCCTTCCTTCTTCTTCCCCCATCTTATATATAGTCAGCATGACATCATATGGTACGGAATATCCCTTTGGCTAGTTTGGGTCAGCTGTCCTGGCTGTGTCCCCTCCCAGTTTCCTGTGCCCCTCCTGCCCTCTCGGTGGCAGGGCCCCAGAAACCAGAAAGTCCTTGACATAGTATAAACATCACCCAGCAACAACTAAAAACATCAGTGTGCTATCAACAGTGTTCTCACATCAGAGCCAAAACACCGCACTGTACTAGCTACTAAGAAAAAACCTAACTCTCTCCAGGACAACAAGAGGAACAGGTATTTCTCTGTAAGGCAACATCACTTCACAGACCTCATTTATTCACTGTAGCAGCAAATTGCTACGAACAAGTAGAATGGCATCAATGTGTTCTGTGGCTTTGAGCCAGTTTTGCTCGGTGATGGTTCAAGCAAACTGGTAGTTTGTACTAACAAACATGCAGAGGAGCACTAGTTGCCTTAATACTGGAATATAAAGTTCATCCATCTGATGAGTGCAAGGCATAATGCACTGACAGCAATAGCTGTAGCAGAGACCTGTGACTGGAAGGGTTACGCAAAGGCAGCTCTGGAATTTGGAGTGACTTCCTTTGCCAGTTTGGACTCCTAGATTTGATTTCCATATAAGTTTTGCTTGGGCTGATCAGAGAGTCCACACTGATGCCCGTAAATCTGTCAGGTGCCCAATGTCTTTAACTGGACATAATGATGTTTGTCATACCATGAACGATGAGTCCTCCCTGCCGTTGGTCTAGCTATGCCAGTTACTGTGTTGATGATGGCCGACACTGCATTTGTTCAGCTGGGCTAGCGTAGCACAATAAGCTGGGTTTTACAATCTGCAGGCAGTAAGGAAGTTTTGATTTTTATCCAGATAACTCTTGTCTGCCTACAAATACAGATGGACTAGAGAAGACAACTGGTCTGGTTGAACTCTATGCATCAGCGAGCCTGCTAGCCTTTCAGGGATACAGCTTGCAGTATGAGGGTGCCCATGGGACTCTTGAGATACTTCAGAAAACTGAGAAAGCAGCAGTGGTTAAGGGCTTTCTCCTCTGTCTAAATGTAGTGACAGTTTCTTTCATATAGACATTACTAGTGTCTACTACTGAAAACACACATTAACTATCTCAGGCAGAAAGAAAGCTTGATCCAGCTGCACAGCAGTATCTCAGGCAAAACTATTGCTGAACTCCAAAATCTAGACCAGAATAAAGTTGGCATCCCCTGGAATAAAGTTATGATCCCAGCACAATGTAAAGTCCTGTCTCTAACCTTGGAAGATCCATAGAACTGTTACTTCCTCTATGAACTGAATCTTTTTTATACTCTTTCCATCCTGCAGGTGGGATGACTTCTGAACAGGTTTGTCTGGATTGTGGGCTTTTGGTCAGTGCCTGCTTTTTCTTGTCAGAGTCTAAAAAGAGAACATACCTGAAACCAAACCTGGTCTATTACACAGTGGTTGTTTCCAGGCTTCCTGAAAGGTAGCTAAGAGGAAAGGAGTTGGGAAATCTATTGGTAAGCAGGTTAAGCTGCTGCCAAGAGATAAGAAGATAGTATGGGTGTTAATGTCATCAGTTTTATGATGCTGGTGCAATAGTAATAGCTGCAATCTTGTCCTCATTTGCAGGCTAAGATCTTAGAGTCTGTTGCGAAAGTAGGCTGGCTCTTAGCCTACAGAAAAGGAAATTGTAGCTGGTAAGTTAGAGGTGGAAATTATACTTAGCAAAGAGGCCTTTTTACATTTGTCCTTTCACTGTATGTAGGGATTGATTTCAATTTAGAAGAAATTACAGATTCCAGTAAAAATTGATCCTCTGTAATTAAAGGTGGATTTTGAACAATATTTCTGCGAAATACGTAATTATTCCTTATGATAATTGTGTTGATAATCTTACAGCTAGTTAGCTGGAGTTACCAAGCTCACACACTATCTCACCACAGGCATTTTGGAGTTCACAGAAGATGTATTGTTCCTGCTGGCATTTAATACTTGCTCAAGTGGGTGGCATAAATGCCTCTGTACTCAAATATTTGCTCTGAGCTTGAACATCCTTTCTAAGACTTAATTTGTTTAACATACAGTTGCAGGAGTCGGAGTATATATTGAGATGCACAGAAATAGGACCTGAAATGTCTGGGCTATAAGGCAGAATTATAATCTGCAGTTTTCACTACCCATGTTTGTTTAGCTTGGCACATTGGGTAGAGCCCATTTCCCATGTGTTTTTGTAATTAATGCATTTGTGTCAGTGGCAGCTTTCCAGCAAGCGGGAGTATTACGTGTGGGGCAGGGTGGAGTGGGAAAGATACTCATCTTCTTTGGGTAGTTTAGGAAGCTGGTACTAAGAAATTAAAATCCCAGCGGTAGTGATCAAAGTACATCTTAAAATGTCTGGAGTTTTTACATATTGGTAAGACTTCCTTCACTCTGAGCCTTCTCTCCATGCTAGATAATCCCAGTTATCTCATACGTCAGATGCTCCAATCCCTTAGCCATCTTTGTGGTCTTTCACTGGACTTGCTCTGCTGTGTTTTATTCTTTATCAGTGTGGCTAGAGCCTTCTGGAGCTGTGGATCAATTTTTACTCATGTCATCCGCTTTGTGCAGCTGTGTATCATCAGCCTCTTAGTGAAGCGTGTGCTCCCTTTTCCCATGTTCTTTGTTTTCTGTGTAGCCTTAAAAAGGACATAGCAGCCCAGTTTCCAGGTATTTCTACGTATGGCCCTGCCAGCATGCTGGTTTTACTGTCCACATTTGGAAAGATGCCCATGATTATAACAGATATTTTACAGCTTCATATTCTGCCACATTTGGACAATATGGAGCTGAGGAGCCAACAAAAGGAGTATTTTTTTTCTGGCAGCATTTTGAGTGCAGAAATGTAGGCTTTGGACTGTAGAATGGATGAAACAGTTGCATTATTTGTACCCACATCCTCAGAGCCAAAAGTTTCTTTGAGGGTCTTGAGAATGGTGCATTTCTCTCTTCAAGAAAAGGAAAACCCTTGGCATCTCCTGTTTATGTCACTTCCACTTGTTTCTCTGGAAAATTATGCCACTTTGACACATATTGCTTCATCCCACTATAAATGATACTTAATATAGGTCAGCCATCATCTCTGTGTGATGGGATATATTTGCAGCTTACCATCTCTCAGCTAGGATGCAGCTGGGGAGGAATTAAATTGGACTTTAATAGGCAAAGTCACATACTCAGTTGTTTTGAATTCCTTTAGCGGTACAGCAGGGGGACTGTGCTGCAGTCCACGGTTGCATCTCTGGTTCTTCATGCTTTCTGGTACTATGGCTACTTTCAGGAGTCTCCTAAGTTTGCTGTATTTGTTTCTCTCCCTTACCCAGATATCTTGGAAGTGCGGCAGAAACCAATTCTGATGACATAGCAGAGAGCGGGCACTGCCTTGGAGCCTTGTTGCCAAGTGCCTAACCACAGCGGTTTTCTGTGCTAACACTACCATCTAGTGTCAGGAACATAAACCTCCGCAGGAAAAAGGGAAGTCCAAGAATACCAGCCGATCAAAGTGCCTCTTTCTTCCTTCCTCTGCTGTCACACACCGTATGCCCACTTGCAGTACATCACTTGAGTGTTTCTGACTGGAAAGAGGACTTTCAGCAAGACAAAACGAGAAGGGGCTGTGTTTAAAACAAGTCAACGCTTTATGGACAGTTTGTTACTGTGTTTACTTTATAACTAAGAAACCAACAATATGTACAGAATGTGTTAAACTTTATATTCTTTGAGAGAAACAACCTGAGAATTTCATAATGATGTACTAATGAACGTCATTCCATAGACTCTCGCCCATACACTCTCCGTGTTGGTTTGGCTTAATGTGTGTGTGAGCGTGCGTGCGTACGTGTGGGGATTGGAGGGATAATTTCCTACTGAGGGAGGAAAAGGAAGAAGATGCTACAAAGGTACATTGCCATTTTGGTACATGCAGCAGGCCAGGCCAGAGCTTAAAAGAGGCTGAAAATGTTCCCATTTGTTCATGTGTCAGTGTTAGGACAGGTGAACTCTGCTGACAGATTTCTGTATCTACCAAAGAACAGCCACATTTTCATCCTCAAGAACTGGCTAAGAAAATAAGCCAATGAAAAGAAGGCTAAAATGTGCTGCTATAGCAAAGCCGAGGTTCGTATCCAGTACTAATGCTGCTTATCTCTCTGTTAGCTGAGTCAATGAAAGTTTGAGTCCAAAGTAGAAAAATAGGAGGCAGTAACTGGACTCCAAAACCTAAAAACCTTGCCAATAACCAACATCCTCCTGCATGCACTGGACTTCAGAGTACGTGGAGTCATCCTTGCGGTAGTGTTTGTAGCCAAGGAGGACATGAGAGCTGATTAATGGTTGGGCAGCTTGCCTGGATTCTTAGATTCCTGGTGGTGTTTCTCTGTACTATTACATGCCAAAGCATAGAGAGTTTTCTTGAAAGAAGAAGGTTTAAAATGTAATTCTGCTCTGAAAAGTGACTAAAAATTGCATAGTGGGAGGTCTGAAAATTGCGTGTCAGGAGCTCTCAGGAAAAAAGCCTTATGTTTACAGGTAAAATGCAGCTTTCTCTAAATAGCAAAACTCTGCTGTCCTTGACATTTGAAAGCTAAATGATTGAATACTGAGACTACTGCAGTCTGGTTCACTGTTTCAATACGGGAGCCAGTCATGCTCCCATTTCTTTACAACTGCGTAACAGGCATGGCACCGGATGGGGTGGCATGTTGCTTACAGCATGTGAGACTCAATACACGCACATAGGGAGAGCGAAGATGCCATTTTTGTCACTTTTCAGACGCTGAGCACCTAAACTTTATGCTGTTGCCACAGTTACCAAATGGCATGTGCTCTGAGCCTGGACCTTGGTCTCCCTTACACCCAGCCGTTCCCTAAGTGCTTTGTTGTTATTCTCTCAGTGGCATCTGATGACTTAACCTCTCAAATAGGACTTTCTGCTTTTTCCCCAGGCCAAATTCCATGGGAATAGCTCCACTTCAGCCTAGAGATAGACTAACTTTATCATTCAGCCCAACATGGTGAATCCAGCATGGTAAGGAGGTCTTCTTTTATTTGAGGTTAGGCCTGGAAGCAGTCACCTTAGCACAGAGTGACAGCATTTCTAACACTGGCAGCATGAGTGCATGACAGAGACAGCTCACCGGTTTTCAGTTTGCTTCAGGTGCATTTCAACAGTGTTAGAAAAAGGTTCACTTTGTGGTTACCAGCACAGGCACTTTTCGCATGGCAGCCTTTGAACTTTGCTCCGTGGGAGTGTGCGGTTGTGCATGTGTGAGGATGTTCACACTGTCTAACCTGAGGCATGTAATGTGGGTGCCTAGGCTTTCTTCCTGAGCTGGGGAAGAGGTGGAGTCCTAAATCGGCAGCTGAAGTGCCCTCTCAAGGAACTTGCTAGGCAGCCTGGGTGCTTGCCTGAGATCCCTAGGTAGTGTGCCTGATGTCAGTTGGTACAAATATTCTCCCTGTGCCCATGCTGAGAGTTAAACCACTCTTCAGCCAGAAGACCAGTCCTACTCTGAAGCCTCTCAAGATGCGCCTTATTCTTCACTTTCGTACTGCTGGGCTGGGCAAATCCCTGCTCAGTTTTCCTTTAAATATTCACTGGGGAGGGGAGGGAAGGGAGAGAGGGTTCATATTTGTGCTACTAGTGACAATTGATACCTGTCAGTCAAACAGCTAGAGGAATAACACACCTGAAAAGGAAATGTATCCAGGTCAGAACCTGAGTGGTAGGTGCCTGAATACTTCTCAGTCAACAGTAATTTATAATGCTTTCTTGGTATTGTGTATTATGTTTAGGTAGCTTAATTTCATGTGATCTGAAAGACTCAGCAAATCTTGCTGCATAAGATTTCAGAGCAAATGAATGATTCTAAACTAGTACATTAGTATAAAGGCAACATTACAGAAAGTAAGTTCAGATCCCACGTCTATTAGGCAGGAGGTGTAGTCTGCTTTGTTACATGTATGTGGGTGGATTTTGATGTCTAGTTTTTGAAGGGCTGCAATGTAAATGTCCTGAAAAAAAGTCAATTTATTTCTTGTATCTTGCTAGTGGATATGATATAGATACGTTAAAGTCTCGGCTTTTTTAGCAGAAAAGGGCTACAGATATGCCCAGGTGGACATCTATAGAAAACAGAGGTCAGAAAGTCTACTGAATGTCAATAGTGCTTTTCAGGAACAAGTAGATGTGCCAGATTGTCAGTTATTCCTCCTCTAAACAACTGACTTACACTTCTGATGTATAGCCCCTGGTTCCCACTTTCTGTTCTCAAGGTGGGGGGAAACAAATTCCAAAACAAATTTTGTTCTGCTTTTAAACAAACCCTGAAAATTATAATTTATTGTCTTTGTATAGACAGATCAACAGGGAAGGTGATCAAAGTTTTGCTTGGGTCAAGATGGCACAGCTGGGCCCTTAGCACGCTATTGCACTATACCAAAAAAGAAAAGGGAATGCTAATAGGAACCTCTCACCCTTCTAATTTGGAGGGGGTTTTAATTCTGTAGGTCCTAAGCAGTAAACGATTTTGAGCCTCTGTTGAACGTTTAAATAATTGCTGAGGAATGAACTGAGGTGTTCTGCATGCTATAAAGGCTGTATAGCTGTGAATGTCTTAACTGTTCGAGCACAGTGGTTTTCATTAGTTATGTTGATGCTTGAGATTGCAGCATTGTTAACAAATTTGGGAAGCTTTGCAGAACAGCTTTATTTATTTACAGAATCCCACCATACCTCACTACTAAGTTAACTTCCTCCATCCTTCTGCCCCTTCACTCCCTCTGGAGATCGAGGCTTACCACTTGAACCCTCCAAGGTATATTGGTAGATGTCAAATGCAAAGATGTAAATCTTTTCACCCTCAACAGGTTTTTCACTGCTATCAATTTAACAAGTAAAATGCCTTTGTTTTTCAAAGAAAGCTCTTCAATCAATAATTTTGTATTAGCAGATTATTGCTCTGCCTTAGAGACCATCGCGTGTGAAATTGCGTTCTCTTATTGTCAGCCAGCACAGGGTGGGTTCCAGGTCTCCTTTGAAAGAAGAAGCCATTTTTAGAAACTCCACAAATCTTTCAGCTGTCTTGGCTAATTGTTTGTGTGTGTTCATGTACCTTCTCTTTTTATTCTCCTGGTCTTCGTTGTTTACAAGGCTTGAGCATGTTGGGCTCTGGATTGGTGTCACTCAGTTTTCCACTTCTGAGCATGGTGTGCTTTCCAGAAAAGGGAATTGTTTGCACAGGTGACTTCTCATGGTAAAACAGTTTTCCCAAAGTATATTCTTACACCAAGTTTTAATTTAGACAGTGAAGTCCTTGGCTCTGCGGACAGATTTCTTCTGGCAGACCCTCATGTACAGAATACCATCTGGTCACTGAAGTTCTGTATGGATGTGAAGTCCAAACAAGTAGTCTACACTTTCTAGACTATTGACCTGCTTCTCGCCAAACATTAATTTTTCCCTTTCTAGATGATTGTTTGTCCTGTATTTTGTAGTCTGAAGCTTCCCCTTGTTAAAGACAGATAAAAGATAAAATCTTCAGAAGTGCCTAAGCCCTGTTGTTCTTAAACCCCACTGGATAACAAATTTTTATTTAGGAAATTAATAAAGTAGTCTTAAATTCTATCTGTGTTGTGTGTAGCAGCGTCAAGAAATGACAAGTTTATGGTTCTTGGAAGAACTGGCTGTCTCCTACAGACGACCCTTTGTGTTTAAAAGACTGTCATGGTCTCCAAAGGTCGTGGCTGAAAGCTCTGGAAAATGGATTTCTTGTGATCACAGCAGAGAGATATCTGCGAATGCCTTACCTTGTTTTGTAAGGTGTGACTGAAAGTGTGTGGCGCTGGTGTGTAGAAATTCTGAATCAAAAATAGATGCAGTAGAATCCAGTTAAAGGCATTGTGAATTAAATAGCTTTTACACCAAACCTTAAAGAGTATTATACACCAGAATGTAGCTGTTTGGATGCTTGGTCAAGATAATACAGGGCTGCAAGCAGGTTGCAATGTTGAACATTCTCTGTGTAAATATATAAATATTCTCAGCCTAATTTTACCAGACTAACACATGTTGCATGGTTTGGGTTTTTTTGCCTCATTGATCATCAGTGTTGATTAAAAGATGATGGGTTGAAAATCATGCTGGCATTGTACTGAGCCCTTTGAACAAAGAGCAAGGAGAACCTTTGTGCACCAAAAAGAGAGGTGACTTTGCATATGGCAGCAGTGAAGAAAGTGTTGGACCCTGCAGCCAATAAACAGACCTCTTAATGACCAGGAATTCTGTTAATAGTGTTCTCTCCCTGCTGTGCCTAGTGGTGTTTGAGTTTCAATGTATTCCTTACTGGTGGCAAGCATAAATGGCAGAAAAATGCTCTGTGGCACTCATGGTATGCATTGCCAAATAGGTACGCATGAGGCAAAGCAGCCTTTTTACTCTTCGTTCTTACTCTGCTTTGAGTGAAGCCCAACTTCTGACTCTGCTTGCTGAATCTTTCAATGATCAGCCTCTGACAACTTGACATTGTATAAGGGGGAAGAAGGTAAAAGTTATTGTACTCCTGAATTTGTTTTAAAAAGGTTTTTGTTTTTTCCTTTAGATGCTAGCATTAAAAAAAAAAAAAGCCCTTCTAAACTTACCTGTGTTTTGTTTTAAATTTAATTATGTAGTTATTAACATTTAGGTTTGTGCAGTGTACAATACTGAGAGTCTGATGCCTGTAATGATTTCTTCCTGATAAATTCAGGAAGAACTTCAATATGGGTTTGTGCAATGTTCTAAAAATGAGATTGACCTTTAGTTCTTAACTGCTTATAGTGCCTTAAACTGTGCGCACTGACAGTGAATCTGGTTTGGTTTAAATACCTACAAGGCATTTACTCCCTCTGCACCTGATTATTGTGTCGTAACGTTTCACAGTGGGCTTCTTCAGGGAATTTTTCTATCTAAATCAGTTAAAATGAAACACTTGTCAAACAGATGTTACCAACTGTAGATAGGAGTTCACATGCTGATGATTCCATTTCAAAGAATCCCAAACCAGGACTGTTTTACAAACCCATGTGTAGTGTAACAACGTCCCATGCTAAGCCATGCATGATAGCTTGGAGAGGTGTGGTATGTTAGGCAAAATTAAAATACAGCTTAGAAAGGAGAACAGGGTGTTTTAGTTCTTCGTATAGATGTTTGAGCAGATTGTTGGCAGTGTTGTTCGGTGCGTGCATGTGCAACTGGACAGGAATCTTAACCAGCTGGGAAATACTAAAATGTGGCTTAGAAACAGTGTGATTTCCCTTGAATACTTTAAATGGAAAGCTTTTGAAAGCAGCAGCCGTAGTGGAGAAGGCATTATTTAAAACAGTACAAAAGGCAAAGAGCAGCAGAAGCTTCCAAATCATGGTAATCAACCTCACCTGTCTAGTTAGTCTTTTAAGAGTTAGTGACAGAAAAAGGTGGACTTGTTTTGGGTTTGTTTTTCAATCCAAATGCTGAGGGGACAGAAGACTGCCACGTACATCTCTGAAAAGCCTTCACAACTTATAATGAATTAATTTGTTGAATATGCTAAAAGAAAAATACTGTTTTAACAGTGTGGCAGTATATCTTGTTCAATAGAGTCCCTGCTTTGGGGATCCAAGTTAAGTCATGTTCTTTTGTCTTGGAGTACTACGTGTCTTGCCTGTCCTTACTGGAGGGATGCTCTCAAGAAATACTGTAATACTGCTTGGCACACAAGTTTATCATCAAGGTCAGATTTTACAAAGTAAAATCATACTTCAGAGATTGAAGAAAAAATATGCATCTTGTTACTTGTGTATTCCTGTCGGAAATGTTGTTCCTGAAACTTTTCATTAAAAGTTTGCAGAAAGCAAAGGAGTAAAATGTAGGAAGACTGTGGGTCCCATTTTCCATTAACAGTGTAGATGAGAATCTGGGAGTAGCTGATGCTACTCAGTAAAGAAAATTCATATTTTCTTTGGTGTATATTAATATGTTAATTCAAGTTCTGTCCCCAGCTTGATTCCTCACAGGCGTAAGGATGGGATCTAGTGACCTCATTGGGGAAAATAAGTCATTTATGATTGGTTAAGCCAGAAAACTTCTCCAAATCAAACTAACTGCCTTTTACTAGTAGGGTTAATGTTGATTGAGATGGTGGTATGAAAACCAAGGTGGATAATCCATTTTCTTGTTCAGAAAAGACAGAAGTGTTTGTGGGCACAAGTGGGATTTACTTGTGTGGGGAGTGTGGACTTCTTCCCTCTACTGCACTTCTACTGCAAAAGATAAAATTGGCCAGCCATATAGCTGTCATACCTGTATGCAATGTGTACCCTATGGCATCTACACAAAAAGAATGATCTTTTGGCAAAATATCCTTGTAGGAGAGGAGCAAAGGATGAATGTGAGGGGTGGGAGAGGATGAGGAGGCATCCTATTAAGCAAAGCAGGCAGGGCTGGCTGCTGCCTGTGGAGGTGTGAGCGCACTGCTGAAAATGCTGCTGCTGTTACATGATGAATTTTAGGCAGTTACATAAATTTGTAGATAGTAAGCATGCAAGTAGTTAACTCACGTGGTCCTGAATTCACTTCAGAGAAATTAGCTAAAGGAAGATGGGAATAAACAGTTTTAATACCCTATTGAAATGAATGGAGCTGGCCGATAATTTTCAAGAAGACCAAGTCACCCTCCACAGATCACTGAAGACCACTTACATTTAAAACAAGATTTGTCTCTAAGTGTTAGTTCCAGCTGCTGTAATGTTTTGTTTTCCCTGTTATCTGTTTATGCCAACATTCAGTTGATTCTGGTGATTCATAACTTAGTGTTTCACAATATGTGATTACTCAACCCATGCTCTTCCGCCACCCATCTTCCTCTGACTTGAAAGCATGTTTATGGTTCTGCTTTTCCTGCTAGAGGAATAGTGCTGAAGAAATCCAGCAAAAGCAGTTTACTAGCTTACAGACTCTTCAAAGCCTTGTACTCAACCTCTAATTCAGATGCAACCACTGTGTTCATCAAAACCCGATGTCACTTAGAAATAGAGAATGCCTTAAGCCTGCACCAAGTCTGGAGGCATTCCTTTGCTCCTGAAGGACAAGAAGGTTGGCAGAACCCACTCCACCATCCCTGCTCATTGCTGCAAGTGTCAGACTAGGTTTTACTTGGAAGATGAGAGTGATAGATGTAGCATCAAGGAGCAAGAAGAGTTATTACTCGAGCTTCTTTCTCAGCAAGAATTCCGAATTATGGGCTGCCTGGTAAGTACCTCCATGGTTAACCTGCCCAGCACATAAGGAGATCAGCATAAGTGATTGTTCACGATAGTAATTTCTGACTTCATTGTAAAGGCAAGGAAACACTCATTTCGTAAACTGCCAAAGTAATTAAATTTGGTGTATGATCTCCATTTTGTCTTCAGTGTTAGGAATTTCCTTTTTACAATGGAGAAACCATCTGCAAGTTTTCCCTGGAACTGCAGTCAACAGAATTACCATTTGCAGGTAAGAAGAATGCCCCAAGTGCCCACCGGTTCAGGTAGGGCTCCAAAACTAGCATTGACCATAATTTAGACAAAAAATTTTGTACTGTTTTATGTCATCTATGATATAAGGTAGTAAACCAAAGCCAGAGACTTCTACTCAGTGATACTGCCTGAGCAGGCAAAGTCTACTCATGCCTTTGAAGCCTCTGCAGACTTCCAGAGGTGATCCATTTCTGCATTACCTCTCAGGTTATGATGTTCCAAATAGTAATACCCACTAAACTGATGATTATGAGTATTTATTTTTGTTGTAATACTTATTAAGGATTCTCAGATGCAAACAAGAATTCCTAAACAAGTATGATGCCTTAAAAAAATGAGCAGTATGCTACCCTAACAGAAACGTGGATAAGTAGATCGATGACTACTTCAAACAATGTAAATTCTTCTTCTACCTCTTCACTCATCTTGTGCACCCTTTTGTTCTTGTGTGCCTCTCTTATGCCGCTGTATTTCATGCAGTTCAGTCAGTTACAGGTGCTCATGCAGTCACATACTCTTAACTTGTGCAGTAGTGCAGAGGTTTGTAATCCAGCTATCATCTGCTGAATATCCAAAGAAGTTTGTTGCTTTTCTCCACCTGGACTTTAGTTGTCTTGTCTGTCTTCACAAACCTTTCTATGAAGCAAGCATTTTACCAAAGCAAGTAGTTTACCAAATTTTGAGTCTGAGCTCATTCACAGCTGCAAATGCCATGTCATATGTAAGGCTACGTTACTCAAAATTACTTGGCTGGCTTCTGCTCTTCATCTGGCTTTCAGTTTTGTCTTTAGCAGGAGATTGATTACAGCGGTAACCTGTCTGTTAATGCATTGTTTAGATCATGATTAAAGTTTACTTGTCACCTTCACTGTTTCTAGCCAATGACATGTACGTAGCCTTGTTGTGGTTTAACCCCAGTGGGCAGCTAAGCCCCGCACAGCTGCTTGCTCAGTCACCCCAGTGGGATGGGGGAATTGCAAGGGTAAAAGTGAGAAAACTCGTGGGCTGAGATAAAGTTTAATAGGTAAAGCAAAAGCCACACGCAAGCAAGGCAAAACGAGGAATTCATTCACCACTTCCCATGGGCAGGCAGGTGCTCAGCCATCTCCAGCAAAGCCGGGCTCCATCACGTGTAATGGTGACCTGGGAAGACAAATGCCATCACTCCAAATGTCCCCTTCCTCCCTCTTTGCCCAGCTTTATATGCTGAGTGTGAACTCAGGGTATGGAATGTCCCTTTGGTCAGCTGTCCCAGCTGTGTCCCCTCCCAGCTTCTGGTGCACCCCTCCTCGCTGGTGGGGTGGGGTGAGAGGCAGGAAAGGCCCTCCTGATCCTGTGCGAGCACTGCTCAGCAATAACCGAATAACTAAAACGTCCCTGAATTATCAACACTTTCCAACACAAATCCAAACATAATCCGGTACCAGCCACCATGAAGAAAATTAAGTCTCCCCCAGCCAAAACCAACAGAAGCCTTTAGCTTACACTTGATGTGCTTTTCAGATGAATCAGTTCTGACTTTGGTATGACTTGGTCGCTGTAACTAGTCTGCTGTGAGGGGCATTTTCCTGTTGGGTTAGGAAAGAGGCTGGTTTTGATTGATGCAGGATGGTTTTGGAGTATTGCATTTTCTTCTATTTGATGTTCAGGACTTGCTGTCTTCCGCACTGTTACTTTTGCCCCTTCCTGATGTGCAAGTGGTAAACCCTTTAGTGACTAGCAAAGCATTAAGCATTAGATGCTTAAGATCGCCCCAGCCTGAAATGAATAAGCTCCTTTTTGTTCTCAAGAACTGTTACTTGGCTTTTTTTTTTTTTTGTGACTGCCAAAAGCTAGGGAGACTAAGTGGTGCTGGCTGCCTTTTTAAGTGGAAGGAAGCAAGAGATGTCCAAAATGTGGAATAATGCCAACATCCTATGTGCATGAAGTTGTTGTTGTTTTTTTGGGGTGTTTTTTGTTTTTTTTAAAGTACTGGGCAATTTAGGTAGGAATGTGGCTCTACTGATAGCAACTGCATCCTTAATGGAACATAGGCTCTTGATTTTCTCAATCATTGTAATTTGGGGGCAGGGTGCGTGTGATGGTGGGGGGATGTCAAGAGAACTTTTGCTAACCATCAATTGTATCCCCGTGCAAGAAGTAGCTCCCGTTTGTGTCCAGAGTGGATAGCTCCAGAACTAGGAGCAGAATTAAGGTTGGGCTGTACTGCATGATGGTGGCCAACAGCAGAAGGTAGTTAGATGACAGGTGCTCTTCATGGTCTCAGCAGCTCATGGTGCATTGGAAAGATGATCTACGCTTGTCATGACGAGTCTGGCTTCATTTTATTATCCTTCCCTGACCCTTTTGCCAAACTGTCACGCACCAATGAAGAGAAAAATCACTTTGTGGCCTGGCTTTAAGATAGTTCTTTTAAGCTAGATCTAAAGCAAGTTCTACATATGTCATCAGGCAAACACAGATTACGTCTGCTCTTAAATCTTTCAGTATTCAAGTGGAGGGATTTTTAGAGGTCAATCTCTACTGCCATTCTCTCAGCACAGAACTGGTTTTCCCCCCTCCAGTGAAAGGCGGCCCCAGCTCCTCCCTCTGAGCCGATTCAGCTCACCCACCTTGCAAGGCGGCAGCATTTTGCTGAAGTGGCTCTTAGCAATATGACAGGTTTCAAAGCTGCCTTGAGGAAGGGGCAGAGGACGTTGCTGCTCTTAGCCACAGTAGGCAGTGTGCAGGATTTTCTAGGCAGTTCACCTGCGAGCATGTTTGTAAAATTCATTTTATTAATACGGTGGTTTAGACTCCAAGTGAAATTAATACACGAGACACTTATCTCCCATTCATTTATTCACATTTTCCATGGATTTTTGTACACTTCCTCAAGGTATTAGAACTAATGAGAACATTGTTACATGACAAGTTATGTGAAACTTAAGTATCCACTGAAAAATTCAGAGCAGTTTGAAATCTATTAACAATTAACAAATCATCACATTCAGCATTTTCATTGGATTTATACTAGCTCATGCCACTTTAAACTGTTTAATGTCCATTAATTTCTGCACACAGGCACCAGCTACAAAATTTTAGCAATGCAAATAAGTTAAGGCATCAGAAAGTAAGTTCTTTAAGGACATTTTAAATGTTACAGTGCTGCAAAGGGAGCTGAACTGAAGGTCTTAATAGTAAAGCATACCTCCTAATTGGTTTATGTTCTACAAATGTTCATTTGAACTGTAAATTTGATTTAAATTTTCACATCTGTCAATTAAAAGGGATTATAGGAACACACTGTTGTGCTCCCAAACAGATCTTCAGTACATTACAATGCCCCCCCGCATACAGCATCTTAAAATAAAATTTAAACCAACTGTAATAATCTCCCTTACAGGTGATTCTGAGAATTAAAAGCAGCAGAGATCTTGATTTTCTGTTCTGGGGAGTGGGGAGGTGAGAGGGAAAGATTTCCAAGCAGCTGAAAATTCAAAATTACAGCAGAAGGAAGAACACGTGAGCTGTAAGACACTCCAGCACCTACGTACAGCCAAAACAGTGAAGGCATTAACTCCAATTAGGGAGGAGACTTTAACATCCGGTAATTATCTACTAAGATACAGGAATGCCTCACTGGATTAAATTCTGATCAAAATTCCTTCCTTGTATATAGCAGGTGCCACTTTGTTATGAAGGCATCAGTATAGCCACTTCTATGTCCTCCACTAACTTATGCTTTTAACTCATTCTAGGCCTTTATTTCTGTATAATCTCTGGCCTTTTACAGTACTTACGTGTTTTAGTATTTCGTAACTAGAAACAAGCATCATCAAAAATTTGCTTTTATAACAGTACTGGAGAAGGGCTGTGCTTTATAACTGAAAACCAAGTGAAAAGTATATGACTTTTCATATTCCAGATAATGGCAGGGTCACTGTGAATGATGTTGATTAAAATCTCTAATTTGCAGTAAAATTCTCCCCTGTTCTTTTAGTGGCAACTTTCCCAATGTAAAATCATGTTTATGCATTTATTTGACATTTTAATTAACATGAGATTCCAATTATATACCTTTCCCTAGCTTTACTGATAAATACGTACACTGCTAAAGAATTAAGGTGTCTTGTCTCAATTAGTCTCTCCCACAGCTACCAGAAGATATTACTTGCTACCATGGATATTGTAAGATTTAATTCTTCCAACACAATTTATTATTCTTCTCCTTATTTTTCCTTACAGCCTGCTCACCCTTAGAATGTCCGCCCTTGAAAACATGACAGAGGTGCACTAGCTGTTATTCTGTTTGCCAGCTTTAGAACTGGGCCAAACCCATGCGTGCAAAACCCCAGACAGCCTCACTGTGGAGGCAATCCTAAGGATACATAGGAAGTTCATTTGTCTCACTTGGTCAAGTTCATTGGTCCACATTTCAATGGATGAGGAAATAGTTACGTATCCACAAGCTTTTGGAAGTATCACAAACCCAAGACCACTAATAAAAATCTGTACAGAGTTGCTCTTCAGGTGGGACACATAACAAATCCGCTTACCGCGTGCAGCGCTCTAGTTGATGAACCTTTCGGCATGGAGACATGTTTAAGACACTACAGTCAAAAGACAAATGTAAAATTAACTGAGCCCTTGGACGTTAAACCTGAGCCTGTAATAAAATTTCAGGCAGTGTTCTGCTTTTCATTCATACACAATTAACATGCATGCCTTCAGCTTTTGGCCTCCAATTTAGGTAGACTTTTTTTTTTTTTAAAAGAAAAGCACATTATTTTGAGGAAAGGAATGTCCCTTATTTTTAATAGTTAAGTACTGAGCCAGATGGAAAAAAAAAAAGGCACTATTTCAAATATTATTTGAAGTATAAACTGGTATCTGAGCTCCCTTTACACTTGAGTGTTAAAAATGCAATTCCTGTGACCTAAATGTAGCTGAAACATGAGCAAAGGCCTTTGTTTTTGAGCTTTGGTCAAAAGGGCTATAGATCCTATGAAGTTTTTCCTCCTTTTAGTTAAGCGGGAGAAAAAGTAAAAGGCCATAACCTGAATTGTACAGTGACCTAGGACTAAAGGCAGCTGTTTGTCCCCCCCAAGAGAGGGGTGGGGAGCAGGTAAGATGTGCTGCATCTCATCAAACGGTGCTACTGCTTTTTCCCCACCCACAGGATGCCACTATTGTGAATTTCCAGGTCCCCTGTGAGAAATATGTCATGCTGCTTTTTTTAAGGAATGGGATTTTTCCTCTGTGCCACCTTAGCCAGAGGCAGGTTGGCACATTTCTTCCATCTCCCCAGAGCTGGCCAGTGTGACAGGTCTGAGAGCAGTTCAAGTTCAATCTTAACATCTAGCTCTTGGATAGTTTGCTAGAGCTGGAAGTGAAGCAGAAAAGCAATTATTAGGGAAGGAGTTTCCAGCAAACAAGAAAAGGATTAAATAACCAAACATGGTCTGATAAAGTGGTGATGGAAACTGAGAACAGAATGATGTCCTGATCCACAAATTATTGCCACGTGGTTAATTTTAACACAGCTGAAAACTAAGTTACACACTAAACCAGTGTTCCCTACTTGCAACAGAAAGCTTGTCCTAAAGCTGCAAACTACCGCTTTACTTATGCAATGCTGTAAAGCACTGTAGTTTTAGCACATGGGGAAAAGTAATTAGAGACATACATTTATGTAAGTATTTCCTGGTAGTGGCCAGAGGCAATACAAAGATCTATAAAAATCCTGAAATTTGTTTGTGAAAAGAGCTATCTTCAGAAAAGTACGAGTAGCAAGACAAGTACAACATTTACAACTCTGCCTCTGCTGGGTTTCAGTTGTAGCCCAAGGGACTAGGGAAGAATTCCTCGGAGGGACCATAATGGAAGTGCAACCCTCTGCCTCTGACTTGTCAGAAGTCAGTGAATGCCAGCTGTGGTTGTGGTCCAAGATAAACAGTCTTCCAGTTCTCTGCTTGTACTATTGCACATCATTAGCTTGTTGCTACAGTAAGAACAGAACTGACAGTTCTTCTCTAAGAAATGCTACTGTCAACAAGACTACGCAAGCACATTTTGTTTTAAATATCTGGAGATGCAGTCTTCTGAGCCCCAAAAGCACACAAGTCTGTAAGAGTTAAAACACAGTACAATATGTAATATTGTTGTCACTGAGTCTGAAAAGTTAGTTCTCACCAGAATACAACAGACCAATTAAAATTAAAAAGCTGAAGTCTAGAAAGAGTTTCAACAGTTAAACATCAACATCCTTCCTTCTCAAAACAGGAGGCTGTTGCATTGCACCGCAGTCTGTGAGGAAGCTCTGGTACCATATTCTTGTACTCTTGATTTCAGTCCATTTGGCCAAACTGACCCGTGTTAAAAACATACGCTTTAATGTAAATCAGTGTGCTTTATCCAGCAGAGGTCCTGCATTTAGATACTGAAAAATGAGGGAGCACAGTTCAACACTTGTGTTCTCTTAAAGCTTTTATTAGCTAGTTTAACTTTTCCTCATATAATTTTTCATTTTTCCAGAGTTCCTGTAACAGTTCTTAATATCAGAGCAAAGAGTTAAGTGTTCAAGTGAAGTTACGGAAGAAAAAAAAAGAGCAGCAGCAGTTTGGCAATAATTCCTCAAATCACTGACTGCAACTTATTTAAGCCTCCTTTTTCTCCAGTAAGATTTTGTGCAACTCATCTGCATCCTCACTTGTTTTCACCCTTACTAACATAGTGACAGGAGCAGCTGGATTCTTCTCATCAATCGGTGGATTAGGAACACAAACTATAAGAACGTTGTTTTTTCCGGTTCTTGTACATGGCATCTTAGGTGGAATTAGAACATTCAACAGTATGTTTCCTGCACATGAGGAGAAAAAATTACAGTTAGCAATTTTTCAGATTTTACTGCACTACAGATGTTAGTATACTTACTAAATAGGGATTTAAGTTTGTGTTTGGAAAGAAGGCAATTCACAAACATCATGTATACTCATCTTATTCTTCCCTAAGCATCTGCTCATGGCCACTGTTCTCACAGATTTCTTTCCTCATGAGGAATGAGGAAATCTCTGAAAATACTGCATCCTCCCTTTTTTAAGAGGAGTCTGAAGAATATCAAATGATAGTAGGGACACGCAGGAAAAAGGGAAGGGGACAAGGGAGAAGCAGAAAATGAGGAATCCAGTCACAGTGCTTAGTTTATGCTTATGCAAGTTACTCATTCTGACCATCAAGCACAGTTCATAAGCAGAAGCAAAGAGTTAGCTTTAACACACATACAGACATGTTAATCTAAAATTGGACAAACTATGGTAGAATAAGTACTTTCAATCCTCAAATCGTACAATGCATCTGATGTGGTCTGCCACCACATTACTAACAGCAGCTCAATGTCAACTTGTTAAATTATGTAGTGAGTTTGAGAGCTTCAGTATTAGTGGTCTATTAAAACAGTTGCAACAAACTCAAATCTGCTTCCACGGAAGATGCACACGTTTTGTAAACCTGGTAAATAGTTCAGAACACGGTAGTAGTATTTAGGGAAAAGTCAGTCTTCGCCTTCCTTTCCAGTTCAGTTTTTCAACACAGTGAGATTTTAGGAAAGGATTATAGCACTGTGTGAAGATAGCAAAAAGGAAAGTGTGCATCACTATGACTGCAGCAGCTTCTAGAAACCAATGCTTGGAAACACCAAGCTGCAATGTCTTAGTGTATGAGCTGAAGAAAAAGAAGAGATTTCCTAATACATCACCCCAGATGAAGGCAGAGGGAATGTAAATCAACATCATGAAAATTAGCATCAGCTGAGTGAGAAATCAAGACTTGCATTAAAGAGTAGGTAACCTGAAGAAATCAAGTTTTCATCTGCTCTATTCAAACACATTCAACTCCCCAAGGAAACGCTGAAAGCATCAACAGCTCTGCCATACATCTGCCTTCGATTTTACTGCCAAGAACTGCCCTTTATCTGGCAAACCTTGTCTCCACTGAAAGAGCTTAACAATTTAGAAGTGACTAACACAGGAGTCCTGATCTCACCAGGTATTTGAAAACTGCCCCTAATGGGCCTGCAAAGTCTCCACCTAGACTTGCCAGAGTGCATTATAAACAAAGTGAGGTGAGATTTACCAGAGATTTACCATGCTACACTGCAGCACGGCTTTAGTCCTCATGTCTTCTATAAGCATAGTACTTATTCTACTTTTATGGAAGTTGTCAAATGCATGTGAACACCATGTGCAAGTTTGTTGAAATTAGGTACTGAAGTGTAGCAAAGTTTCCTAACAATGAGTATCAAAACAGTGATTTGCACAGTTTGAGTGTGTAAACACTCTTCAGCCAGAACATGCCACCTTAAAAACTTTAATACATCAAATCCCTAACTTCTAGAAACAAAGAAGCAGTTGGGTTGTTTTTCTTTTTAATTAGCCGTATGTGTTGATGTTCATCTCAGAAGATATTCTGAGGAACTATCACACTACAGGTTACTCTTAATTCTGTAGAGTCAATCTACCATTTGTGATCCAACTGAAGTTAGCTAAAACACAGTTCAACTGTTGGACTTCAGCAAGCATTTTAAGAGCAATGCATATAGCAAAATCCTGCATGCTCAATCTAAACAATGCTCCCCTTCACCCCCAAGTACATCAGATGTCTGTCCACAGAACCAGCTATTTACATATTCAGGATGAATTGCAGGCAAGAGACAGTTGGCCTGCACCTTAGCACAAAATTTGTTCCTCTTCATTCATTAAACCTGGGACATGTATACCTCCATTCTGGATATTAAGCAACGCTTCAAAGCCACTCGACAAATCAGGGATGGAGAAAAGCTGTTAAATAAAGGGGGGAATACCTACACACACACCCCATAACCTCTTACTTCCTTGCACTGCTTCATGTGCACTACTTTGTAATACTCATTAGAGGCATCCAATTGCTGGTTCAATACTTCAAGTTATTAAAAAAAAAGTAAAAAGGTTTTCACTAATAGTGTCTGTTAGGCTGTGTAACAAACAAAGTCCTAATGCTTAGCAGGGAGTTTCACATCAAGACTTGCTATTAGAAGAAATTTACTTACCTAGATTGGTATCCGCTCGGACTAAGAGTTGAGTTTTTTCATTTCCTGCTGGTTTTAAGTGTAATGTTCCTACACCTTTTTCTTTAAATTCATTATCCTTTTTGTAAAACAGTTTGCACCTGTGGAAAAAAAAAACAACAACAAAAAACAAAACCCAAACCTTGTTTGAGCAGGTATGTAAAGATTAAATACAAAGGTATCTCCCAAACATACACGCAGACATATACATGTATGCATCTAACTCACAGTAAGCCAATAGTTTAAACAATAATCAGGAGTTAACATGCTGTGAGTAGCATAAATTTTTACTATTCTTGACTTTGTTTCATGTGCCAATGGATAGTACTCCCAGTTCAGAAAGAGAAAGTTAATTATTTCTTTCAGTATTGAAATTACAGAAATATTACTTTCAGGGAAAAGTAAGATGCACAGCAACCCATAGTCAGGGTCTATAAGGAGTAATAACTGGTAAGCTACTGTTTAAAAACACTAATTACAAAACCACAATAACTCGCTGCATGATTCTGAGGTTATAATAGGACTTTTATGTAAAATTTAAAAACCTTTTTTTAAG
Organism: Ibycter americanus; assembly: GCA_035590275.1. Classification (NCBI taxonomy): domain Eukaryota; kingdom Metazoa; phylum Chordata; class Aves; order Falconiformes; family Falconidae; genus Ibycter; species Ibycter americanus. The sequence goes on from JAVJGI010000060.1 coordinate 14,540,025, forward strand.
TGAAGCGCTAATAAACATAACGCCATTCTTCATAAATTAGCATGTACCTTCTCTCAGATAAAGCAAATGACTTTTTGCAGGACAAGTTCTGTGCTAAGTGTTAAGCAGACATGCAATTACTTGGACTACTGAACATGCTTTGAAAAACTACTTCTAGCAGTGCTAGTCTCATTTTGAACTTAAAAGTACAACTTCTTCACTCCTTCATACAACAATCAGCATTTTCCAGCTGAAGAGCCTTATTTCAGGCTATGCAAATAGCAGAGTACCTGGCTGATTTTTCAGAAGTACAATACGTTATTTCTCTGGTACAAGACCTACAATTTACTTACAAAACCTGACAAAGGCAGAATCATCATCTTCATTTGTAAAAAACTGATCGCAAGTAGAACAGAAACTAGCCATTAGTGCTGTGTCCAATTTTAGTGAGATCTTACACACTTTTGTCTGTAACTTTTTTTACAAGTGGAACTTCATATTCTGTATGGCTTCCTAACAAGCTATATTAACTAGGAAATCAAGAACATGTATGTCAGTAATTATGCACTGCAGTGGTGAAGAATAGCAATATGCAGATACAAATTTTATTTTCCACATTATAATTATAATCACTGTTCCAAGTTAAAGTCACTTACTTCTTTGAGTAGAAAGCATCATCCTCTTTTATTTCATTAACAATTACTTTTGGTGGCTCTTCTTCCTCCTCTTCTCCTCCTTTAAATAAGAAGTTTTAATATGTTAGTGTTGTGAGCATATAATCAGGAAAGTATTTTTGGCATTATATTAGAACTAGGTTACACATGCTGTATTTGACATGTACACGTGTGGCCTCTCAATGAATGCCAAAATACGTTTAAGTCAATATAGGCTCTGAAGCAGCTTCAGCTACAGAAAAAAAGTCTGACCTTATTTTCATTCAGTCACACCCCTCAAGCAACTGCATGCTCATCTTCAGTTTAAATGGTATGAAAATACCCAGCCCCCAGCAAACAAACACAGAAAATAAAAAGCTTAGCAAGTCAAACTTAAGTGAAAACCTTCTGTCAAGGGGAAAATGGTTGTAACATTTCAAAGAATAGTCTCCATAAATGGGTCCAAGTAAAGCATAATGAATACTTCCAACAGCCAGGTTTGCTTTGGGGGAAGGGAATTACTTGCACGAATGACAGCAGCAGGATTATGTCTTTCCAGTCCCTCACCTCCTAGGATTTCTATCAGCTTACCCTTCCCAGCGTAGGTAAATAGCAGAGTAAAACTGTCAGGTAGTATGTAACTTCATTGGCCTTACAGTCTATTAAGTAAGATGTATGAAATTGTTCAGTACCTTATGCATTTTACAGAGAGGGGATCTCTTGATAAATTTATTGGGAAAAGCAGCAGGATTGAAATGTCCTGCAGGCTCCAAGATGAACATACCAGCTGCTTTAAATTCCATTGTTTCAAGTATTACATTCAGCTAAAGAATTATGTCCTACTACAGGAAGTATAAATCTGACAGAAATACATAGGTTTTGATAACCACATACTTTTAGTGTTACTTAAACAGTATGCAAGACAGGTATTTCCAGATTAGTGGTAGTCTTGCACTTTCAAATTCAAGAACAATTATGATCTAGTTCAGCTTAGTATTATTTCATCTTTGCAGTATGAAGTCACACATTCACAGCTTAACATTAAAATCATAGTTTTAAATAGAATTTACCTTTATCATCGCTATTGCCACTTTCTGTTTGAGCTTCCAATACATTGGTGGATACTGCAGTGGCAGACTTAGCCTGGTTTGCGTCTTTTCCAAACAAACCTGAATTCCCAGGAGAAAATGAGAAACTACTAAGTGTTCCTGAACTGAGGGAACTCAAAAGAGAACTGTCAACACTCTTGCCAAAATTAAATGAGACTGTTGATGTAGCTCCTAATGATGGGTCTTTTTTTTCTGATGCAGCTTCAGGTTTTTTGTCTATAGTATCCTCAGTTTTGTTGTTGTTAAACAGAAAAGTTGATCCTTGCTGTAGCTTTGAATTCCCAAATGCAGAAACAGGCTGAGAGCCAGGTGTCTTGTTGCTTTCATTTTCAGAGCCGCTATCACTACTGCTTCCATGTTGCTGTTCAATATTTGCTAAATACTTCTCATAGTCTCTAAAGATGGGTGTGAGGTCACATAGTGGGTTTGTGTTTACATGCTTCACTATCCAGTCACGCACAGAACAGTTTAAAGCTGCTAGCTGTTTGTGGTAAACACTAGAGCTACAAACTTTACTCTGAGCATAGCCAGATGAGGATGGTTGATTGCCACCATTAGCTTTTGGGCTTGCAGCCTTTTTCTCAGTAAATGCAGTAGCAGTAGGACCATTTGACATTGTGGATCCTGTTAGAAGAAAAACATGAGTTAGAACATTTTTTTTTTCCCAGAAAGCAGAGTTCTCATAAAAGCCTAACTGATGTTCTGGGTATTTTTTATCAAATCGCTCATTCTTGCGCCGTTATGTACCTTCTCTTGGATCACAACACTGTGTACCAGATACTGTGGTACAAGTGAACAGACTACTGTGCAACAAACCTAAACTCCTTTAGAAAAGTATGTTAGTTCAGGGATCTATAGATGTAGGACTTCAGTAGATGGAGCACACAGTTGTATAAAAAAAAAAAAATAAAAAAAATCCAAAGAAATCTTGTACAGAGTAACATTAAAAAAAAAATATTGAAGTTTTGTATTTCACCAAAACCTCCAAAATCTTAAAGCAAGCTTTACCAAGCTGTAACAGTTTACTAAAACAAAATACCCAGTTATCTCTTGCTCCTTGTGCTTTAAAAAACTCTGAACACTCTAGCCCATGACTGTATATGTTTTGGGTGGTTTCTGTATAAAAACCACAATAAGGAAATTAAGAAAATCCTCATTAAGTATTTAAGCGTCTCCTAATTTAGTTAAGCTCACTGAAATCTAAATTAGTCAGAGCTTCAAACTCCACCATTTCTATTCTGTGACATGCTGACTCTAAAACACTGTGGCATGGTTAACATTTCTGCATTTCCAGCACAAATGGACAGAACTAATATTCTTCAGGGACTACCAAAGCATGAGACTAGAGTTAGACTTGCAAAATATTTCAAGTGTCTTAAAATGTAGGTATAAATGTAACAGATAAAATTCTAGTAAGACCATTTGCATTTGCAATGTAAGATGTACAGGGAAGGTTAAGACTTTAGCTATGCAGCTTATATTTACCAAGAACTGCAAAAAATATAGAAACAAGATCTTTAAAAAAACCAGTAAAACACACAAAGAAACTGCACTCCAACTAAATAGACATTTTCCATTAGCTTTTTTTTTTTTAATTAAATTCAGAGAATTGGGACAACTATTGAACTGGAATACGTTACTAGCTTTTTTATACTATTCAGAGACTATCTTATGCCAATGTCTTCCATTCCCATTTGTGCCTATAAAGCTTTTACCTCCAGTATTAGATCAAATACAAATTTAGTCTTCACCTCTTAAAACTGCATGCATTTGATAAGTTGTCCCTCCAGCAGTCTAACATCTTTTTAAGAAATCTTACAAAGAGGAATAAAGTCTCAAAACCTTAAAACTATACAGTTGTTCAAATTTGTTTTTTCACTATTAAAATAATCCTACAGATCTTATGGCTGAATTCGTTGATAAATATGTATGCTTATTTAAAACTTACCAAATGCTGATTGTGTTTCGGAGGTGGTCTTTAAACTGCCGAAAGAAGGAGTGCTAGAGACACTACTGCTTCCATTAGACAGCCCTTCTAAAGGCTTTATTCCTGCACCATTACCAAATCCACTGAAGCCACCTCCTCCTTTTCCAGAAGGCAATATAAAGCCTTTAAACCCTTTAAAAGCTCCTCCACTTTCAGACTGGGGAAGGGGGAGGGGGGAAGAGAGAGAGAGAGAGAGAGAGAACCAGTTACATACACCTCCACAAAAATCCTATCTGCACTTGATACTCCATTTATTTTAGTGTGGTTCAGAGTGTCATTTTGTGCATTATTCTAAGTCAGCTATGTAAACAAAGTTAATAGCTTCCTTGTGACACATATTGCTACTATTTTTAAAGGACTCAGATGGCTGGTATGAAAATAAACTAGATCTAGGAAGTGGATACCTAAAACTTTTTCAGAGCACTTTTTCAGAGCAGCGGATGTGTTTGACTACCTATTTAGACATTCATAGCATCTTGTTTTCTTGAAATAGTTACATAGCGATATATAATTGCAGGCTTATTTTCAGGAACTTTTAGCATTTACAACTGCAATTAAGAGCCCAACGCTTCAAGCCACTCACCAAAGCAGCACACTTTGTAGTCACCTATGTAACGTGTAAGTGATTTACCCAAAATATTCCAATGTGACTGATGGGAGAAGCGAAAATATCATGTTATGAAGTACAATCTATGTATGTTTTCTGCAGCCTTTTCATTACCTAGTTCTGAACACTATTATCTTATGGTACAGCTTCTTACGTGTTTTTAAAAGATACAGTGTGATTAACATGCAAATAGGCACTACCACTTTTAGGTACTACATTAATGTCTTTTGAGGTTATGAGCACTTATTACTGGAAGTGGACTTTTAATGTCTCTAGAAAGCCATCACAGCAAAACTGAGAATTGCTTCTGAGTTTCATCTGCTTTTGCCACTGAAGAAATAGCAAAACTTACCAATTTTAGGTTCTATTTCAGTATCTGCCCTTGTGGGTATGGGCTCTTTTTGATTCCCTTTATGCTTTACTTTCTCCAGTGCAGTCCTCATTTGTCATTTCTAGGTAGCTATTTTTACTCTGTGTCTCTCTGATCAGTCCTACCTCCCTCTCTCCCTGGACATCCAAGTTAAACTGCAGTCTTTTTCTTTGCAGCATTCTGCTTCCTCCATTTAGGAACATTAGTATGTTTCAAGTTTACCTTTTTGTAAATATTTCACAGGTTTCTTATGCAACCTCAACTGTCCTGCCATCTCCTCTGTTTTTTAGACTCTGCCCAGCCTATCCTAGTTCTTCTTCCAGCTTTGATCTCTGACAGCTGGCTGGCTCCCAGCCTCCTGACTATTTTTCCACCATCACCTGGTCCCCTTTCTCAGCCAGTTCTGTTTTTCCTATTCCATTTGGCCCCGAATCCCTCCTGTTCAAGTTGTGGTTTACTTCTTGCATTACCTCTTCCCAGTACAATCCTTCAATTAACTGCATCTTCTACCACACTTGTGGCTAAAACTACTATAGGCAGAAGTGGCATAAGACAAGCTTCCTCATTTACACTGCTTGGACAGCAGAAGGAAAATCAAAAGCACAGGAGAAAACTATCTCACCCCTAATTGTGCCTAGTCCCATTCAATCATAAAACAATTTGAGTGATAGGCAAAGTTTCTGTCCTATTTCTAAAATGGTGCATTCCCTGTTAAAAGAATGTTTCATGGAAAGATACGTATGACAAAGCATCTTTCAGGAACTTTTTAAAGGACTACAATTTGGTTGGACCGAGTTAATGCTTTCACAGGGACTAAACCCGTAACAAAGGCCAACTTCCTTTCAGTTTTCATTCTGCTACTGCAAAGAGTAGGTGGCACTCAAGCTATTCACTGGGGGTGAAGTAGCAGCATTCTTAACAAAAGACCTGTTTTTCATTCTCAGAACAGCTTAGTATTTTAGCTTTTACTTATTTAGCCTGTCTGAGACATCCCCCAGCCCTCCACTATGGAAAACTAGTAACTTTCAATTTCCAGGCTTCCATCTCTGCAAAGAATGAAACTGGAGCAGTTTGAACACAATATCACCCACCCGTAGATGACCTTGTGTCCGAAACACACTGCATTTCTTCTTCAAAAATAAGCATCTCTTCACCCAGTCAATACTCATCTTACCCATTTTTCGTTCTGGCCTTACTCTTGATGGAATAGTAAGCGAAAATTAATTTGCATGTATGATTTTTCGTTCTAGCCTTACTCTTGATGGAATAGTAAGCAAAAATTAATTTGCATGTATGAGCTGACTAGCTGCATACACCTTCTAAATGATAGTTTTATACAGTATTATTACAAGCCCAAATAAGTAAAAACCTGAGCACCGATGTCATATTTTGCAACTAAGTCCAACTACAATAATAAGGGTCAGCAATTACATTACCTCTGATCCAACATTTCGGCGCTTTGCTTTTTTAATAGCTCTGTTCTTCAGGACTTCTTCACTAGCTACTGAGAATGTTCCCACCTTTAACAGGAAGTTTTGGAATCATTAGTGAAATTCTTGGAATACATTGAGCCATCACAGTCGGAAGAGATGGCTGAGATCAGTTTTTAAACACAACTGTAACACTGTTCCCTAACAAATAAGGGAAATAGTAAAAAAAGAAAAAAAAAAAACCAACAGAAAACCACCCCAAAAATATAGTACTGTGATTAGCTTGGACATTACTACTTGGACATTAACTGATACTTTGAAAACTCTCATCTGTCTTGTTCTGCATTGTATTTCCCTTCGTGCAATCTAAATTTTATGACAACAAACAATTTAAGATTTTTTGGGGTTTTTTTTTTTTTTAAACAAAGCCATAAGATATCTTTGCTGAAGGTAATCTGTCAATATTGCACTGTTACAATCAATCTTCAATTTGGAGAAAGTATATTGAGATGTATGCTCTAAGTCAATCTGGAGTCTGCTGTAATTCAGGTATTAGTAAAGGCAGCTAATGACTAATTACTACCCTGTAATAAATGAGGACATTAAGTTTTCTTATATTTAAACTTCTGGAAGAGTACTGTCAATTTTCTTTCTCACATTTTATAGGCCTAAACATTTAATACTTTCAGTAGCACAGAAGCTAGCACAGTTTGTTTAGAGATAATACATGAGCCATAAGTATGAAACACTAAATGTGAAAATCTTCTTTCACAAGCACTAAGCACTCCAAATTAACATATTTCTGAAATTAACTATTACTGACCTTTAAAAAAAAAAAATACTCATGAGACATGAAAAAAATTTATCTCAAGAAATCAAAACCGCTTTTCTTGTGAATTCAATCACACATTTGAAGAGTTCAAAAGCGTTATGCATTTTAACAAGCCTGGGTTTTCCTTTAGAAATGTAAAGTTCCTTTCCCCTGAGCTGCTGATGTAATTTTAACTGTTAAAAGCTGCTTTGCCATATATGGTCTGCATATATTGGAACCTTTATTAAAAAAAAAAAAAAAAAAATAATCACTTATATAAAATTATCTTTAATTGCTACACTTTTAACCAATTTTACCGTAGATTTCACCCACAAGATAAACAGCACATGTAAATGACTACCCTACTACCTGCAGGGGTGTGGGATCTATAGTGTATCTTACCTCCTCAGCTTCATCCTCCTGATCCCAGTTTCTGTCAGTCAGCTCCTTCTCTGCAATTCTCTTTGCCATTTTTCCACACCTATGTAGGGGGGAAAAAAAGCACAGAATCAACTGCACAGGAATTAAATTTAAGCACCAATGATCTTCAATTTGTATTACTTAGAACAAATAATGAAAATCAGAGTTAATATAGAAGCAGGTAAATATTGGAATGACAGTTGAAACCCAAATGTTTCTAACAACTGTTGTGGCAACAACAATCAACAGCATTTGAGATTAAAGTTGCAGTGATAAGCCATATTTGATCTTAAATTTAAGCAACAACAGAAACATGCAGGTCAATTATGGGGTAAGTTTTCTTCAGCAGCAATGCTGGCTAGAGAAATTCCTTTCAGTCCCATAACCCATATACCTGGTCACCACTTACTCTGAAGGGCTGCAAAACCAAAAAATATTTTAGAAAGATCTGGTTAAAACACTCCATATTCCACTCCATCTTGCCTCAGGATACCCATGTAAGAAGCAAGGGAAAAGTGGTGTTATAGGATCTAAAATAAATACTGATGAGGACCTGCTGAAGCAACTGGACAGAAAGCTTGGGTAAGAATGAAGACAATGACCTTCTACAAAAAAAACAGGATGGGTAGAATGTTACTAATTAGAAATTTGAAAAATTGTATTACAAATAAATTAGATTATTTTTCCCTCCAAAGGACACGTAAAGCATATCATGGATTTTAGAGCAATTACTGTAAGCAGCCAGTCATCACTTTGCTAGTAATCTCTGCAATGTACAAGAAAATCAATGCTGGAGAAGAAATGTCTGTAATAGTTCTGAGTTCAATTTTACTAAAGTACAACTTATCAGCTGTGTACAAAAACAAAGAATGAATCCAGCTATGATATTTTGTATCTGAAAGACTTGGCAAACAATCACATTACTCAAATCTTACATGAAAAGTGTTTTTTACTAACTATTATCATCTGACACTAAATATGAAAACTTTTCAAAGGAAAGATGTAGTTTTATAGCAATTTTAGACTCAAGCAAGCACAAAAATTGAAACTCTTAAACCCTCTTATGTTTGTGATTAAGACCTAGCCAGACTTAAAAAAAAAAAATTAAAAATCCACACACAGTTGAATTTCAGAGCCAAAAATGATAATGATACATGGCTCCAGAACATCTTGTTTAGCCGGTGAAATATTTTTAAACAGAACAGTAAATCCAACTGCACAGCAGTCTTCCAGAGATCACACATCAAAGTCATGAATTTTGGTCTGACACACTTCACAAATACGGTTAAGTTATTAGGATCTTTTGGAAGTACAGTGACAAAAGATCATTTTGGGTAAACAATTTAAAACACCCTAATCTGCACCATCCTGAAAGCAGAGGTCCTACCATGAGCTGCTTGACTCTCTGCAGACCCGAGGAACTATTTAAATCTAACCCGTGTGTGTGTGTGTGTAAGAAAGTACTTGTTTTAAAGTCATATTGGCTCCCCAGTCCAGTCCCCCAGGAGGGTATACAAACACTTGCAACCAGGAAGACAAGACTGCATCTCTTTGGCAGCAGCCAGATCTCCAAGGCTAGTAAAACCTAGAATTACACATTGGGATTCCACAGAAGGTCATTACCACTCTTAACTCAGCCACTGAGGCATGACAAGCACATTAACCTGAAAGCCTGTTCTCCACTAATAGGACGGGGTAAACCTGTTGGCCTTGGCTACAGGTTCTTTGCACCTACCTGTGTTTATGATTTCTCTACATCAATACGGACAACAGACTCTAACATATATAAAGACAGAAGAAGCAAGAGAATCCTAGACACATTTTCTAACCTGTAAAACAAGAAGCCACACAAAACCACCTCTTATCTGATATTTACAACCATCAAGAAGTCTTAGCAGATGTTGAACAGGTTGAGATGGGTGTACTTTGAGGAACAGCTCTTTCTATTTAAGAAAAAAACAAACCACGATATAGATGTTCTGTTGAACTAGTAAAATCCACCTAACAACTACAGCTGCCTTACTTGACGCAGCAGTTTGAGAACAAGACTTAACATTCGCATTCCACAGCATCGCTTACATCCCATAAGACTATAAAACTTGCGCTGCTGGACCGCCCAGGCTAAAACCAGGCGGCAGAAGCCGCCACCGGTTCCCTCACGCCAGCCGCAGGGCCCCAGCCGGGCCCACAGCCGGGCGCTGCCAGCACACAGCCGGGCCCACAGCCGGGCGAGGGCGCGGGC
>JAVJGI010000060.1:14551025-14659282 GCA_035590275.1 Ibycter americanus
GCTGCGGCCTGGCGTGCGGCGGCAGCGGCAGCTGCTCGCCGGGCTCGGCGCCTGACTGACCTCTATAACGTCGGCTGGCTCTCGGCCTCCCTGGCGGCCTTTCCTCCCTGCGGTGTGGCAGTGCCTGGGGTTAGCGCTGGTGTGCAGTGACCGGAGAGAGGGTAACGGCCTCTGCCGCCGTGACAGGTTGAACGCGGTGACTCCCAAGCGCGTTTGCATCATGTACAGCAACCAGGTACTACCTTAGAACGGTAAAAGCGAAGGCAGAGTAAACCTAAGAACTGCAATGCTCATGCCCTCTCTCAGGTGTTCGCTTACAGCTAAGACTTAGGGTTACCACACTGGCAGGCTGAAACACCCTGACCTAATGGAGAAAAAAAGAAAAAAAAAAAAAAAGGGCAAGAAATTACTTCTTGTAGAGAACTCACTCTTCTAAAGCATATAAATTCATTAAATAGCCGAGATTTTTTAAAAAATACACATGTAGTAGTAGATAAGAGGCACCGATATTTATCGTATCTGGGACCTTAAGGCTCCTAAGGTATGTAACTCCTGCTCCCCAGTTGCGTTACCTAGTTCTACCTTCGAACGATGTGTTTTCATCGTGGTTTTCTTTATAAAATGTACAAATATTTTGAACCATCATCAGGTAATAATTTGGAAAACTCACTTTACCTGCCCACCTGGGATTTCAGATAACACTATTGTAAAATGTGTCTCACAGCATAATGATGGCATAAACCAATGATAATGCCTTGAATTTAAAATGAAATGTTTCCTAAGTATCTTGTATCACTTGCTGTCAAAAGCAGGATTGTCACAGTGCCATTAAAATTTTTCTTGAACTGGTACTCACCTGGTTTAGATCCCATTTGTGTTTAGATCACATCAGTGACCCCTTGTGGATTTTTTTAATTTCCTTTAACCCAGGAAGACAAAAAACATTCTACTTTAGCCTTTTCTTGTATTGTCTATCTGGCAACCCTTTTGAAAAGTTCTCTCTTGCCGAAAAAATAAAATCCTTGAAATAGCCCTATTACCTGTGGTAAATCCAACCTGTACTTGCTCTCCTGCAGGCTCCTACCAGTTAAAGGTTATCCTTTCCCAGAGTTTGGGTGCATTCTAGTTTGCCCTTTCATCGTTGCAATAACAATCAAAGATGCAGTCTTCAAAGGGAATTTCTTAAATAATTGCTCTCTGCTTTGTTAGCACAATGTGCAAGGCACTGTTACTAACAAACACTGTGACCGTATTGTCCGATCACACCAGAAGATTTATAGATTTTCAGATCTGTGTTCCTGGCTGAGCTGAAGGAACTGGGGTGGTTTAACCTGGAACAAAGGAGGCTGAGGGGAGACCTTGCCATTCTCTACAACTACCTGAAAGGAGGTTGGAGCGAGGTGGGTGTCAGTCTCTTCTCCCAAGCAATGGCTGATAGGACACAAGTGAGTGGCCTCCAGTTGCACCGGAGGAGGTTTAGATTGATTGGGTATTAGGAAAAAATTCTTCACCGAAAAGGGTTGTCAGGCATTGGAACAGGCTGCCCAGGAAAGTGATTGAGTTGCCATCCTGGGAGGTATTAAAAGACATGCAGCTGTGGCACTCAGGGACGCGGTTTAGTGGTGGACTGGGCAGTGCTAGGTGAACGGTTGGAGTCTATGATCTTAAAGGTCTTTTCCAACCTAAGGAATTCTATGATTCTAGAACTTTTCTGTCTAAGCCGTGGAGGCTTCTCCCTGAATGTTGTGGTGTTGGGCTTGTTTAGCCTCAAAACCTCGAAGATGTTTCCTTGTGCAGAGAAGTGCTCTTGAGTTCCTGCTTAGAGAGCTTTTTCCCCTCCAGTTTTTAAAGACTGACTTGGTACTAGTATTTCCTGCTTGCTTTCCACTCTATCTCTTGGAAATGTTGTAAGAATGCCTTTTGTTCTGGCTGCGAAGTACTGTTGTATTCGGCCATTGTCTGCCCTCTGCGATTGCTGGGAGCTGTTAATGGCTGCTCTATTTCTACCCCTCCCAGGATCCCTACTCTCTGCACAGAAGTTAGTTCTTTAAGGCCAGGCATAGAGCAGTACAACAGTGAGCAGATAACCCTAATCAAGCATGATTTGCATAAACATGCAGAAACATTCCATGTTCTCTTTATGAGTTCCTTATCCGACGGCCAGTTCTCATCCCTGTCCAAGATATATCTGCTTCTTCATTGGCCTTCCCAGTAGCTATGTTGCGGCTCAGTGTAACACAAAACAAAAGGGGTGTCAGTGGGTGAGGTCAATACTATTTACCAGGCGTTTTGCGTTATCTGTGTTCCAAAATGCTGAGATGAGCATGAAACTGTGTAGAGAGAGACTAAAAGGTGGTCAGCGAAGCAAAATTTTATGTCTACAGACACCAGCACGGCTGCAGGAATACGAAAGCAAAGAGCCTCAGGCATTCAGAGAATTCTGCAGTTTTAACTGGACTTCATCTGTCCTGTCTTCCCCGGGTCACATTTTTTTCCCCCATTTCTTCTTTAATATTCTCTTCAGCTTCATTTCCTTCAACTGCTGTTCCTTTACCTTCTCCTATGCCATGCCCCCTGTAGAGTCACTATTGACTTTCTTTTCTCCTGATTGTCTCGTTCTCTCTCTCCACATAAAACCATTATGCTTTTTCCTCATTTCTTTGGTTTACACCCCGTTTCTCTATTCTGTGCTCTTCTGAAGCACGCTGCTTGCAAAGCTGTATAGGGTTAGTATTCTTTGAGCAGTGCCTGCCACACAGAGGAGCCCCATTCTTGTTTGGGTTTCAAAAATAAACATAAAAGTAACTAAGAAGAAGATGTTGCAAAACACAGTTTAAAGGAGTTTAGTTAAAAAGCAAGTTTCAGAAGGCATTGTCTTGAGGTCTTTATGATGGTCGTGGTAGAAATAATATAAAAAGAGGTTCGACATAGTGAACTACCAGTCAGTCAGTATTGAACACTTAGAAGTAAGTTCTTCAGAAGAAGTGCAGTTGGCCAGTGGAAAGCAGTGACTTAGCTTATGCAACTGAAAAAAGTGTTAAGAATGAACGCATAACTTCATAAATACTAGAAAGAAAATGAAAAATCTATCACCTCAGAAATAAAAGAAACAGACCCTCCACAAATGCAAAGTGTGTCACACACAGAGCCGAGATATTTATTGCATGTCTGCGCAGAGGTGGGTGCTAGCTGGTAAATCCACAAAGCTAGCACACCTCTTAACACATAGTAAAAACACTTCATACGCTTTGAACAGTTGTTTACAATTACGTTTAGTCACACGTTATTCTCACCAGTTCTTACAAGCCTCCTCTCCATTTAAAGGTATAGTGTTCTTTTTTTTCACTGCGCATGTTCAGTGAGGAGGGGGCTTTGTTAGCAGGGGGCTTTATTTGCTCGAGTGTGGATCTTTTAGTGTGCTAATTAGGATAGTTCACACATAGTTCAAGTAAGTCTCTGGTCTCATTAACCATTTGGTTCTCCTTGAGCTTATTTTGTTATGCCCCAGCTTGACATGCTCTGTCCTTTCTCCCAAGGCCATGTTCCACCAATTGTCTGTAACGCCCTCTGTCTTTCAGACTCTGCTGTTTTTCACTATAGATATTCACATATTTTTTCTAAATTTTGAATTAAATAACAGACTGTTCTGTTAATCACGTATCTGCAAGCCGGTCGACTACAGATTAACTGCTACAAGCAAAACAGGCTGGGGAGACCTGGGGGTTTATAGCAGACTACAAGCACTGTTTTACAATGTTCTATGAGGAATTAAGGCTTGGAAGTTCACTAATGAGTAGAGTCAAATAATTACAAGCCCTCAGGTGAAATGCTTTGTCCAGATTCGGGCACTAAGCTTTCAGATGGATGCAAAATCTCCGCGTGCGGTCATAAAAGCTTATAACAGTGAAGAACAGATGACTGATGAAGCAAAGTCAAAATAATTGTATGTTTGATGAAGAAGAGTGAAGATTTGGGGAGTAAAGGATGATTTGTCCTCCAACATTGTAGCAGGCTGTTAGGAAAAATAATAAAACCTCCTTTATGCCAATTGAAGGGATGAGTAAGTAGCAATAGGCTTTATTTATAGCCAGGGAAAGTAGAAGCTGGCATAAGAAATTCTGTTAGAACAATTAAATATTGTTGCAGGCTACCAAGGAAAAATTGCTAGATATTCATCATTAGAACTTTCAGTTACAGATTAACAGCAAATATCTTTCAGTTACATTTTGTATAATTTCTGGAGGTCTTGTCCAGCATTATCCTTCTATTGTATTTAGGTAAGGTGTACTTTGAGCAATCTCAAGGTACAGTGAGGATACACAGGTACGCCTCCAGGCTGATCTGGTTGCAAAGCAAAACAATGTGTGTGAAAATGTAATAACTGTCAGAAGCAAAATGCCTATGCAAATCTTACAACAAACAAACTTACACCAAAATATATCTACATCTGTTTCAGAAAGAACAAACTGATTAAGGAATGCATGGGAATGTACAGCATTTTCATACAAAATAACAAATTTCTAAGGACATCCCCCACGTGATTTATGCAAATAGCAGCTTTATTGCTGTATTGTCTTCCTACTTGCTTCTGGTTTTCTGTTTAACTTTCTTCCAGTACTCCGTGTTCTCTGAGTCAGGGACCTGTACAGCTTATTAACGTGTGCAGTCTCACAGTGACATTGACAGTGCTTCTTAAATAGATATATACATTATCAGTTTAGTATATGAAGTTTATAGGATAGACAATGCTTTTCTTAGTTTTATACAGCACCCAGCACATTGGAATCCAGACAGGAAAACTTGTGTCTGTGTAATAAACCCATGTAAGAGCATTCGCAAGGGGGATATTCTTCACCGTGCATACTTTTTAGGGCAGCTTTTTTGTGCGGTTAATATGGTGCTATGTCGGATGCCATTTTCTCACAGCAAGTTATGCTACAGGTTAAAGTTAGACTTTACTGAACTTGTATGTCTTAAAGATTGGAGCATAAATTGGAGCTGAAGTAAACTGGGAAAAGAAGACGTGATACTTTGGCATAGTTGTATAAATGTGTATTTTTCTACTCCTGTAAACCAGTCATTTTGAATACATTTTCAGGAATGGTTTTGTGCCAGTCTCTTGCTGGGTCTCAACTTCTGATACCCTGAGCACTTAAAAAATGACAGAGAGAGTGACCTGGCCCAAAACAAGACATTTTATGTCTCTAGTCAGCTTTTAGACATTCATTTATGAATACATTTTGCCTGACATATACTCACCTTGTAGTACAGTATGATAGGCCATTACCTACAAATACAAAGCTATCTATTTCTAAATAACTTTCAGTGTAAATTGAATCATCTCTGCTTTATATAACTTTGCTGTTGTTACAGTTCATGAAAGTTATATACCATTTTCTTCCCAGAGTGTTTTCTTGTACCAAATCTTGAAATATTACCACCTGATCTGTAACACATTTTTCACTGGATGCAATAGCATTAAATGTAGGTGTTGAATCTGTGGTGCTAACACGTTTTAGCAGTCTTAAACTTAGGCCTGTTCAAAGGTGTGAGTGTGAAGAGGCTCCGGGTCTTACCTTGAAACCCTGAACTGAAGCTGTGTATTTGTCTTCGGCATAGTCCACTATGTCTAGATGAATGTCTGCTAAAATGATTGCTGTAGTTAGGCCTTACTGTAAACTAGCTATACATGTGTGTAGAGTTTACATAAGCTTTTAAGCAAAATTAAAAACAAAAAGCTTAAGTACTTAATCCTTTTTTTAAAAAAAAAAAAACATCACTGAGATTGGCAGTATCCTTTTTAGGCTCTAGCACCACATTTGTTTATATGCTTCTTCTGGGAAGTAAAGAATAAAACTAAATAAGCTTATTGGGTTTGATCACAGCACGTTTAGTCTTAAAACTCTGTACTATAATCTTGTTAAAACTTAGAATAAGTAGACCAGATTCAAGAGATAATATGGTTTTGAGAAAAAGAGGTACATGTGTCAGAGACCTTGCAATCCTTTAAGTAGTAAATTAAGACACCTGATTTTCATGGGACACCAGCCTATGTATCAGTTTGTAGAACTGGCCCAGGACTCCCCCCAGTACAGTAAAAGATATCAGTATCATCCTGGTTAGATGTAAACCAGACATGACTCTGATGTTTTTGTAATGACTGATTTTTTCCAGTGTAAGAAACCAACCTACAGTACATGTAAATACTTTCTGCTAGCCTAGGGAGCTGAATTTTCACATCAGCATCAGGAAACACTGATCTTTGCAATCCGTTTCTCTTGTAATCAGAATATCCCATTTAAAACAGCTACCGAATCCTTCCCTTTCATTACTGCAACAGTCATAAAATCAGACTCCACCTCCAGCATAGACCCTCTGGGGCAAACCAGCACTGCCAGATACAGATCGCATCTGATCTCCCTCTGGCAGGTAGGAGCTGGCTGCAGTCTCCTGGTGAGCAGAAAGCTAGAGAAGGGGCGTTTGTGGGGTGCCTGCACTCCAGCCAGCCTTGGCTGCCAGCTGGCCCACTGGGTCCCTCTGCCAGCTGGCCCAAGCAAAAGCAGCCCCATGACTTGCATGTGCACTACACACTTGGGGAGTCATAACCTGCCCTTAGCAGATTTTGGCACAGGAGAAATTCTGGCCTGTGAAGCATTTGAACTAAGTAATCAAAAAGCATGAGTACGCAGATACAGTCTTAGTGATGCCAGAAAACTTACATAGAGAGTTTGTTTGGGAAACATTCAGACTGGTTCCAGTTAAAACAGCAACTCTAAACATGGGTTGGAGTAATATGGATTCACTCTAAGGCTTGCAGTTGAGCTCTCTTTGTTCAGCAAGGTTAAGACAAGCTTCTGGTTTGCAGCTACACTAGAGCTGTGTGAAGTCCCATTCTAGAAAATGCTAAATAGTGTCTTGTTCCACCAGGAAAAATAATAATCAGAAATAACTGTATGAGACAAGAAGAAAGTCATCCAGAGACAAGGGTTTGCCTCCAACTCTGTCTTCAGCCTGAATGCTGGAAATAAAGATTGTAATTTTGTCTCAGCAGGGGGCAGAGAACATGTAAAGAGGAACTGAAAGACTAATCTGGTGTTGCCCTTGCAAGACACATTCGATTTAAATTGAAAAGGTCACTGCCCACATGATTGCATCACCCACCATGCCAGGTCTGTTGAAGGTATGAGGCTTTGACAGGTTGTCTGTTTTTACCGAGGTGAGGCATTTCAGTGTAGTTTGCTGGAAAAAAGCCAAGAAGTCAAATACAGATATCATGATGAAATGTAATAAACAGGAAAAGAAAAAACATGTTTTTTAAAAAATGCATTTTTTTATTGAAGTAGAGAATCATTTTCTCCACTGTGTGCACATTTTATTATTCCAGAAGTGTAGCTTTTTAAATTGCTTTACCTGTCAACTTGTATTCATTGTAACCAAAGCACTCAGAGTGCTTAAGAAAAGGTCCATTTATGAAATGTTATTTCAATAAGGAATTTTCCAGGGTCACTTAGTAGGATTCTCGACATTTCCTCATTCAGTTTTTTATGCTTGTATGGTTGGACCATATGCTTCCAGGTTGTTGCCTGGAAGGTTTCTGAGGAATTACTAGCAAGTATTTTAATTGTAGAATCAGGGAATGGTTTGGGTTGGGATGGTCCATAAAGATTGTTTAGTTTCAAACCCCCTGCTATGGGCAGGGACAGCATGTCTGTTATCTTGTGTAAGGACTCCTGATGTACACTATACAAAAGACTTGATGATTAGAAATGTTCAGCACTGTGTGATAATACAGGCGTTAGCACCTACATTTCTGTTGGCGCCTAAAATTCTGTAGTAACAAACTCAGTGTTGATCCAGGGTTAGAGTGTGGTTACCGGTTTTCCTCTTGTCATTGTCTCTGTTCTGCAGTGTTTACCTGATCAACTGTTAAAACCCCAAGTACCTCAAAATAACTGTCTATAGAAAGGCTTTGTTTTCTTGGCTGTTTCTAGTCCAAAATCTATAAAAGAGGGAATTAAAGCAATAGCTCCCAGCAGGGAATTGGATTTGCTAAAATGTCACCACCAATCTCTTAATTAGTCCCTCAGAATACGATGTTGTCTCTTGGTCCTCAGTGAGAAAGAATACAAGTAGAAGTGAAATGGAGTTTATTCTTAAATAATAAAACTAAATAACTCCTAAATAACAATAATCACAATTGCAAATTCAAGGGTCATGTGAGAGATCTTTTACAAAAGCTGCGTTTCAAAATATTGTCTTAGAAATGTGAAAGTTGATGAAAAAAATGAGAATGAAATAGAATTCTTAGAAAAGGATTAATGATTACATTAAAAATAACCCTTACTTAGAGAAGAATAACCAAACCTTTTCGATTAATGTAGCTAAGAAATGGGAAAATTTTTTCTAATGGTCTGTAAGATGTGTTGACTGCAGTTCTTAATCTCAGTTTGCTATTAATTTATGTAAAGTTAGTCCTGAAACCTATTTCCTGTGTTTTCAATTATTTTTTTTTTCAGTTCTGCTAAAACCAAGGTGTCTTAAACATAACTGTTCTCCCCAGTGAGGAAGACGTTTGAGAATGTATGAGAACTCACCTTTTTTATAATACTATTGGAGGAAATGAGCACAATTGTCATTCCTGTTGTCTCTTAATAGGATTGTCCCTGCTATAAACTATTTCTAACGTGTTGTCCTCATCTCCAGTGCTACCAAGTACCAAAGATGCCTGTCTGGGCTAGTTAGCACAGTTATATAGGTTTCTAAGGGATGATGTGTAAGCCATGCTCATCACTGTGCATCAAAGAGCTCTGGAAGACATAACACCCATTTCCCCAAGGAGATGGAGCTCTACAACATCTTAAAGAGGGTCAGTACAGTAGAGGAGCTATGTGAATTATTAATAGTTCCTTCCTTAAAATATTCTAAAAATTAAAATTTCATATTAACTTGAAATTTTTTTGTTGGCAAAGAAAGGCAAAAATTACAAATAATTGAGGAGCAGTAGACGTGCTTTGTCCAAAATTAAATGTTTCCATTCATTTTTTGTGTGTTTTAATAATTTTTTTTTAAAATTGGGGAAAGGAAGAAGCAGGATTTTTCTGCACTCTTCCCTATATTGGGGGGGAGGTCAAATTTCAATAATACATTCCTCAACTATTATGCAATCACTGAATTCTATATAATGGATTTGTCCAAAGAAGACACAGTTGGCCAATTCAAAGTCAAAATGCAAAGTCAGGGGTATATCTGTTCAGTTTGGTTTCTGCTACCTCAGTCAGAAAAGTGTCTGTGAAAAGAGATTTCTTTGATGCCATTTTCAAGATTCTTTTATATGTTATTAGAACTCTGCTTTATCATCATTGTCATAGTAATTACTTCAAAGTGGGGTCATTAGCCCTAATTAATATTTACAAACACACCAGTATTAAGGTGAATCATGTTCTGAAAGAGTGGAATATTTTGTCATAGTAATGTATCTCAGCAATCTAAAAGCGCTTACAGCACTCTTCTGCTCAGTCTTAGCTGCAAAATAGGTCAAGACTGTCAATTTTTCTCGTTCTCTGACTGTAATATAAATTCTGCTCTACCAAACTTCAAACAAAAGATTAGTTTGTACCAAGTTTGCAGATCTTTGCAGCAACTGTCTTAATTTAAAAAATACTAATTACTTGAGCTATTTTTCATATGTAAGCTTTTTCTCATTTTACAAACAGATGTCATAGTTTTGGCTGCATCTTCATAAAGTTTTAGGAAACCATCAGGTTGATTAACATTTTCTATATTTATAGAAAACTATTTCTTCATGAATATCAAGTTATGTTATTATCTACATATGATAGTTTGTAGAAATACAGTGCCTAATTCTACCCACAGTGAGACTGTGGGCATGTTGCAAGAGCCTAGCCGTAGAGAAGCATTATTTCTGCCTTTCAGTGGCCAGATGGCCAGAATGTTTGTGTGGGATTTTTTTTATTGTTGTTGTTACTTTCCATCATCTCTGTTGGAAATGTACGAGTTGTTATTCTAAGCCTATAGTCATTGTTAGAAAAATTAAATTCCATCTGCTATTGACTGAAGGAAGCTGGGGGAAAATCAACAGAAAACCCCATTTGCTAGGCAGCATTTGTTGCCAGTTCTGACCCAAAAATCTCAAGCCACTGTGCATGTAGAACTCTGGATAGCTGGTGATTTAACCTAGTGGACAACAAGGCAGACGGATATTTTATTATGTGTCTTCATTTGTTTGTATGATTTTTGTTGTGTCCTAGTTCCTAACCACAAAACTCCTGAAAGTCTTTGTAAAGTGACAGCAAGCTTACTGTTAAACAGACTTTGTGTATTCATTTAGGTAAAGACATGCTAAATCAAGAGTAGTCTTCTCAATACATAAAAATACCTTAGCTGTCATGGGCCAAATTTCCAGAAGCCTCAAATACTTTGCAATTAGTTCAGTAGAAGTTGTTGAACTGTTGATATTTTTCACGAAGTACGACCTTGCTTTCTTGATGCTGGGTGCATATTTGGGTAGACTCACAGAACCAGGGAGAGAGAATGGTAGTGATTCCTTTTGTTAGTCCATTTCCCCGTGAATACCTTTCATGTTGACATTTTTTTTGATGTAATGTAACTAATCCTGTTCTTAGCTCTGCTTTTCCTCAGCCAGTCCTTTCCTAACTTCCTTTGGCCACAAGAGTCTGTAAGCTTATGTCAAAACTGTTTCTGGAGCATGGCTTTTTTGCAAATTGCATACATTTTGTAAATCTTTCTGATCTTCAACTGCTTAATGATACCACTGTTAAATCGTGTATTTGTATTTTAGGGTACCATTCTAAATCATTAAAACCCTCTATAGAGGGCTTAGGGATGTTTTAGCACTTGGGTACCTGAAGAGACTCAGTTACCAGCCTCACACCCCTAGTAAGCATGTTTGGCAGACCGTGTACCCTGCTCTTCCTGTATTTCCAAGAACCTTTAACATAGCTAACAGTCTAACAGCCTCTTTTCTTCTTCCACTCTTTCACCTTCTGTGCCATTGTTACTTGCTACCAACTCATCTTTCCCTAGCAAGATTCCTGGTGAATTCAGGCTCACAGAGGGCCAGCTATATTACTTCTGCGTTCCTGGCATATGCTGGTGTTAAAGGTCAGAGGAAGATGTATGATCTTGAACTTCCTCAACAAGTGTATTTCACCCCAGTAGGCTTCCTCAAAAGCAGTTTAGGTTGTGGGGCACATATGAATGTTGACCAGTTGGAGAGGTCCAGACATAATATGTTACATTTCACTGTTCTTCATACCTAGTCCACATGGGATAAATGGGGGCCCCTCTGGTAGTACAAAGTTACTCTGTCTTCTGCTTTGCTCAGCAGGATGAGGTTCTCTTTGCCTTGTCTCATGCCACAGGGGTTCCACCTGGTTATAAACCTAATTCATGCAGGTCTGTGAAAATTCCTGGTGCCACTCATTGAGGTTGCCTGAGCCAGAGGAAGCCATTTCCCTCATGGTTGGATTCTGTCTTTTATTGCCGTAAATAAGGTTAATGCTCTGAAGAATTAACAGTCTGGGCCTCTGCCTGTGCTCTACGTGCATGAGCTCTTGTCAACTGAAAGTTCTCATAGACTGTGTAATTTAGTCAGCAGAAGCCAAAGACTGACTTCAGCTACTCTAAAGCAGACACCTGGTCAACTCAACAGCTTTCTAGATACCACTAGGTACTATTGACTGTACCTCCATTTGATTGTAACACAACCTTATAGACAAAGTGTGTGTATAATCACCTGCATGTAGACACTTAGATTTATGTCTTCATCTCAAAGTTGAACCCTGCCTCTAGTCTCTCTGTTACAGCCTTTCATAACAGGTTTCAAGATAAGTGTCTGGAATTTGACACAGTGGAAACCATCATTCTTCACCGAGTGTCAGCAGAAAGCAATTTATAGTCCTTCTGCTGCTTGCTATAGAATCTCTTCTTTGAGAGACCAGGCTTTCCCAGTCTTTTTAAAAAGCAGACACTTTTCCTGTCTTCCTTGTTCCACTGTAGAGGTTATATGCCTGCAAACACTTTCAGCCAGCATCCACAAATTTTTGGGTTTTGTCTTGCTTGACTTGGATCTTTCTCTCCCAAGGTAATGGAACAGTCCACAGTGAGGTGAAATAAAAGTGAGAAAGTGATACCTGCTATCTGCAGTGGTAGTTACAGTTTTTGGGTCTTGCAGAAAATTTGTAGCCTTGCCTGTTTCTGGGGTTTAGCAGCAGACCAGTTACAGTCTGCCTTCAACTTCAGAGTGTTTGTGTGCTATTAGCCACAACCGCAAAAAGCCATGCAGCTTTCGAAATGTAATAAAACTCAAAGGTTATTTTATCTTACCATTATACTAATTCAAAATACCGTTTAGGCCAGGGCAACTGAGGAAAGACATGAGTAAGTCAAATCAAAACACCAGGTCAAGTCAGTTATGTAAATGATTGTTTCTGACATATCTCTTAACTTTTATTTTATTTTTTTTTTTTCCCCCCCCAGAAACCAAGGGTAGACATAATGGTATTTTCCCCTAAGGAACTGTATTTTTGCTTTTAATAGCTTATAAAAGAAGCTATTGAACAACGTAATATATAGTGAACAAAGTAATATATAGGGAACGTGAATTACTGAGCTTAGGGGATATCTAACAAATGAAGTTGGGATTTTCAGTCAGTATTAAGGAGAACCTCTTCCAAAGCTGTGACAGCAGGAATAAATAGTTTAAAAGAGGTTAACATGCTTTAAGAAATTGTGCTGTTGAGCCTTTTATGAATTAATGTTTATTTTTGTCCTCATTTAACTTTGCTTTGCAAAAGCAGTGATACATAGTTAGTAAGGTGGTTTTAGATATCTGTAAGCCTTAAAACTGAACTTCAGCATGATAGTCAATATTTTGTCTATTGTCTGAGAGTAACACATTTTCCCCACAGTAGCCTACTTATCCTATCAATAGGATCAGCTCCAGAGCCAGAATCAAACCAAATATACTTTTTAAGACTCACTTATTACTAGAGTAGAGGGAGCAAATCAAACATTTTTCTGGGGGGAAAAAAATTGTCACTGAAAGAATTGGGAATCTGAGGAGTCTAGAGGTAAGATTTCTCCTGGAGTACTTGAAGGCTGTTAGTAACTGTGGGTGTCGTACGTGGTCTTTGTACTGGTGTGCAGTCTGCTTTTGATTTATCCATGGGTGGATTATCCAGGTTTCTGGATAATTTGTGCTGTAGATGTGCAACGCTCATACTTAGGAGTCACGTTGCAATATATTTTCATATTTTCATTGCAGTATCTGCACCTATCACTAATGTACATAGATGTCATGTCATCTGTTTTGCTTTACCCTGTGCAAGGATGTGCTGTCTAATGACCAGTTTCGATGATGAGTTAAGAAACATGGAGCTGGAAGGGAGAGGAAGAGAACTAGTTTGCTAAGAGAGACATCTCTCAGCATGGATTTTTTTGTTGGTTTGTTTTTGGGTTTTTTTTTCAGCAATTAGTATTACTCAGTACTTCATATATTTAGGCACAGTGACAATTGATTTCATTTACAGCCGTGAGTGCTTGAGACATCTGCAAATTGTAATTCATGATCTGGAGATGCAAAAAATGAGACACATGCTATTAGTGATCACTTGTAAAAAGATATGTACTTTGAGTAAGATTTTCCAATTTTCAAATGGATTTAAAGCCACAACGTTCTTCATACATAAAATTCACTGCTAAGTACTTCATGGAGACTTCAGATTGACAGAAACTGCAATTGGTCCCTAAAAATCCAAAACTAGTAGGAAGATGCAAAAGGCAGGCTGCCGGGTTAAACTCTAGCTACCAGGAAACATGTTGCACAAGCAGTACTCTGCAGGTGTTGCCCTCGCTTTTGGAAGCAGTGCCCCGACTCAGCATTTAAAATCAGTGGATTCTTCTGATCTCAGGTCTTCAGCTGCCACCAACACCGCTCTTTGTACCTGCTAGGTATTTGTAAAAGTAAACTCACTACTCGAGACAACCAGATACACTTTTGCTAAGAAATCTTAAGGAGGTTAAAAAAAAAAAGGGGGGTGGGTGGGTGGGCAAAGAGAAAATTAATTATTTTAATTTCTTGAGCAGGATTTGAACAGTATGCAGTAAGAAAGGCTTGAGTCTCTCATTGAATGAGGAAAAAGCAAATTGTTGCGAGACTATCATCCACCTTGTGTTCTGAATTAAGTGGGTTCCTGTTGGGAATTGATCTAAAAATGCTGTCAAATGTAAGGGAAACTACAAAATGTTTCTTAACAGAAATGTAGGGTATCCATAGTGCGCAGTAACTGCCCCATGATGCATGACAGCTGTTTTCTGCGAGGCAGTGAACTTGAAGGTGGTATGGAGGACACTGGGAGGCACATGCTTTTGTGAATAGTGTCTGCTGTTTTATAGATACACAGTACACCACAGAGACAGACTAGTATGGACATGTCCTTTCAGCTGATAAAAACCCCTCTAACTGTCAAGAAATAAATGATAAAATATTTATATGTGCTGTTTCTTGACAATAATACCGTACCTGCCGTCCAAGAGGAACAGTCTTCAGTTCTGTTTTATAGTAAAATTATTTACGCTCATCTTATTTTTGAGGCCAAACAATGTTTAATATTGCATACTTTCATGATTCTTTTTTGCAGGGCTTTTTTGTGCTATGTTTACATAGAGAATAATGTTTATTCAGAATTCTGTAGCTAAGGCTGTTTTGTTATGATGAAATAGACATTTCTTTATACCTAGAAATAATAGTGTGTCTATGATGTAGGCAGTCTAAGATTTACAAGATCCTTAAATACTCATTTTCTTGCTTTTAAGTACTTGGCTTTTCGAAATGAGGTGATAGATAACTCTTTTTCACACACATAGGGGGAGGGATCTGGACCAGTGCTTTGCACTTCAGTATAGTTGTTTTATCTGCATTTCACCTGACTGCAAAGATCTCCATGCATTTGAAAAATGTAAGTTTGTGGTGTTAACTTGTTTTGTGATATGCCTCCATAAATGCAGAAATTTCAGAAAATGTACATGCATCATACTATATATAACCTCCCTGAATTTGTTTTTAATGGCTTATGCCTTTTTGGCTTTGTCCTTTTTTAGGAAACCTGTTAGTTACCACATAGGGGAAATAAAATTTCCTTTATCAGATCTTGATACGTCCTTTGGTTTAAAAAAAAATATATTGTTTATAAGCTTAAAAAGAGACTTAGTTGAGATGGGGTGGGTGCAAAGTTGAAAGGAGTGTTAAGGTGTTTCTAAATTCATGGGAAAGAAAAAAAAATAGTATTTCTTTGTGATAATCGTTTGATTACTCAGTAGTGGGGTTTCACAGTTTGCAAAAGCAGTGTCCTTTGTTTTCCCAGCAACTATGGTATTATTCTGTTTATGCTTCTTTCAAGATGAGGAGGAGACAAGGAGGTTAAAACAGGACTCAGGAAGGAAGTTTCTAGCTGATGCAGAGGTTACATGTTATTGGTGTTACCCTCTGCAACATCAGTTTTCCCTAGGGTCTATTCAACCAAGTAATAGTTTAGTCCAGGGTTGCTTCATTTAAATCGTTAGGTAGCAGACTGAAATGTTGTCCTTATATTAAGAGAAAGCCAATGCAACAAATTACAAAATGTTGATCATAAAATCATGAGGAAAGATCATTCGTCCTGATCTTTTTCTGATATAATTCTTTTCTGGGAGCTTATTGCAAGAAGACACTTAACAACTTGTCTGTCTGCAGCTAACCTTACAAGTCTTGTTGAGTAAGGCAGGCTGTAGTTTTATAAACACTTGAACTGGTACTGCTGCCAAAAAAAGAAAAAGTAGTCCTACTACCCAATCCCAGTTCAAGCTGTTTTTTCCTGTGTTGGCAGATGTTTTCTGCAGCTGAGGTTAGAGAACTGGTTTGGATTAATACTAATTGTTATATTTCTTTGCCAAGATGGTTTCTACTTAGGTAAGCTTCCCGATCAGGTTTACCACCTGGCTGCAGAAATAATTCTGCCAGCTCAGGGGAATGGCAGCACAAAGACCAGAATAAAGCTCTAAATGGAAGCTATTTTTGTTTGGTGGCAAACCAGCTGGATGAGTAACAGAGGCTATGTGTAAATTGCTTTGGTGAGTGCAGTGAAGATCGTCACATGGCTCTTTGGGCGAGCAGCATGCCCTGGTTTGGGCAGGATAGATCATGCCCGTTCTGCACACTGATTCCAGTGCTCTACAGCACCGAAGTTATCTTCCAGATGCCCATGTATCATACATACACGCTTCTCCAACATGAACCTGTCTGCCTCTGTCACTGTCCTCAGTGACCACATCATCACAGTCAAGAGCAAGGACTGTAACCATAGCTGCCATCTAGCCACTCCTTATTAATTGCACAGCTGTGTTGCCTGCTGCTGCTGGTGAAACCTGCCGAGGACAGCAGGCTTAGGGCTCTCAAGGCAGGATAAACTGAGGTGATCCACAGCACAGAGGGGCAGGCACATCAGACAATGAGAATAAAACTGTGGGAAAATCAATTAAGGAGTTGCAGACTGTTCACAATACATGCAATGCTTGTGTGTGCATTATTTTAGAAGATATTTTGTCTTCTGAATTTGCAGAGAGCGATGAATTAAGGAAGGATGCAGGATGGAGAATTTTAGAATTCCCTTGGCCTCACTGAAATCCTTTTATTCTAGTTTTATTTGTATTACAGGAGGATGAAGCTAGGCTAGTGCATTGCATGGAATAATCCTTACAGTATACAAAAATTACTTTTATGGAAGAGGCTAAACAAAGTCTGAAGATAGTATAGGTTGCAGTGTGACACAACTGCAGAAGACCTTGCTTATGCTTCCTTGTTTATTATAATTTTTGGCCTACAGAACTTTTCTCTAAAAAATAAATGTCACTGAAAACAATTACTGCAACTCCAGAAAATAAGCAAAGGAACAACATTGTGTGCAAGTCAATTGCACATACAATTTTTTCCAGTGACACAGTAGTTCAGACTAATCAAGGTAAAACAGATGGAGCACAACCTTTATGTGAATCTTGCTTCTAGTATTAAGTCCCACAGAACTAGATGTAACTGAAGTCTTCACTAACATAGCCGCAGAACGAATTCTTGACGACATTTTTAAGAGTTAATTCAGATCACATGGACAACGGTCAGGCAAGGAGGGATAAAATAGCTTTTTCAACAATGAGCTTTTTTTTTTTTTTTTTTTTTTTTACCTAAAAGTTTAATATGAAACAAAGTTGAAAAGATCATACTTTCAGTCTGGGTATTGCTGATTTCAAAGGAAGGAAAAATTTTAACAAATATGGCAAATGACCTGTATACTATAACATGGTAATTTTGAAAGAAATATTTATTGAGGATGTTACTAGAGTACACAGGATTCTGTGGATGAATCTTACGTAAGAGCAAAGATGTGATGTATATTAGCATATAAAAGCAGCTGAAATATTAGGCAGTCTTGGCCCATTACAACACAGTGTAGGATTTTATGTCCCACTGACCTGGACAATACCCATGAGCTGCCTGGGGGGCAATGCCAGGGCCCCGGTGGTACTGATAGACCTTACTGTCCTTGCCCAGCCCTGCCTGGGACCCCCTCCCACCCCAGCCCACGGCCCCAGACCCCATTTCAGCCCAGCTTGGGGCTGTCAGTCCCGGTCCCAGCCACCCCACAGCAGTGCTGGTCTGCAGCTCTGCTGACATCCTGGCCTGTCCCCAGGGAGGTGCCCTGGGGCTGGGGCTGGGGCTGTCCCTGGTTCCCCCACCAGCCAGCCCTGCTCTCCACAGCGAGCCCTTGCTGTTCCCAGCCCCCTGGTCCCACGGTGCCCTGCCATTTGGTGTCTTTCAGAGCCCGGGTGTGGAGTATGAAGCACATATCTCAAGTGCCGAGACAGTTGACTGAGTTAAGAAGAAGGGGCAAAAAAAAGAAAGAATCATTAAGAACAGTGAGAGCAAGGCAGTGCATTTTCTGGCAGGATTTGGAAAGATTATAATAAGGCAAGGAATAAATGGTTCGGTAAGGAAGCTCAACACAGGGCAACCTTTGTGGCTGCAACTCAGCTATCAGTAAGAAGACATGGCTATGACTATTGCCTTGAAAGGAAAAGAAACTAAACAGCAACTCATAGGCTTATGGCACACACTAATGCCAGGCTCCCAAAATGTGAGAGGACAGCAGCGAACATGGTTGGTCGAGGGTCTTTCCTGCCTTCCTTGCACCATGGTCCACAGCAGCCCCACTGTTGCTCTTCAGGATGGACATAAAGATCCTAGAGCTTGTCAGTGGCTGCGGATGTGGAAGGGATGTAAAGGTATGTGAAACATGAAGGCTACAGAAAGACTTGGAATTATATTGTAAGGAGAATACAGATAGTGTTGCAAGGGAGATATAGAAGGAGTTGCACAGGTGAATGTTTGGTTGTGGTTATGTATTTATAACTGAATCCATTTTCAAAGCCAACAGAATAGATGTTTAATATTTAGCTGTGGTTCTTCAAAGCCTCCAGACTGTCTTTTGTTTCCTCCTTTAGGGAAGCTAGAAAGATTTGGAACTCCGTTATCAATATTTTTTGCACCTTCCTGTGCTCAGGACAAGTGTCCTTGAAAGGGCAGCAGTTTTGGATTTGCTGATTGTCATGTAGACAAGGATGTTTTCAAAATAAAGGCACACAATCCATTTGTAAATCTTCCTGAATATATGAAAGTCTAATCAGGCTGACTCAGACAGCCAAACTATGGCATATCTCATTTTAATTCTCTCTTCCCCCAGGCCTTGTCTACAAGAAATATGCATACATTGTATTGTAAGTAGAAAACATGAATGATAACAATACTCAGCCCTGGTGGAGTTCTGAATGTATTTTAGTTTTAAAGGCATGTGAGCATTTACCTTTTTCATATACTGGATGTAGCTGTAACAACCCTATATAATGCCTTTTTTTGCCACCAACAATATAGTCCTGAAACAACACAACCTTCCACTGCCCCATTTTTCCTTACTGTTAGTAGTTGACGGTCTTTTCTGCACTAAGCTACATGTTTATATATTTGGTAGATGAACAGCGATCGTGCATACCCTACTTGTATGAGTAGTTCCTCCTTACAGGAGGGGTCCTATTGAGTACAGGTGTACTGGTTGTGTGGGTATGATTTGTGGGTCTTCTCTCTGTTCTGAGAAATACTATTCAAATAGTAATTCACTGGTTAAGTACTGAACTGCTGGCTGGTTTTTATTTTCAATGCTACCTTTTGTAGTCTGTAGGTAAACAGTGACACTTCTCACATCACTGAAAACAGTGTTCATAGCTGTCTCTCTTACAGTATCTGAGATGTGTGTCTTCTCAATGACAAGCATTTGAGGAAAAACTTTGCTACACAGGTAGACAGCAAGTTCAGTGTTTCTGAGCAGTATAGATGAAATGAAGTTCTACCACCCTCAGGGTAAGAGGCAAAGCAGCTTGTGTGATCCAACTGCTGGCAGCAGCAAAGGTCATTTCTGTGGTCATGGCTTGGTGGAAATAATGGGGAGGCGTGAAGTAGGTTGCTTGGGCTGTGGAGAAGAGAGGGTGGGAAAAGTGATCCTAGCAGGGCTGTGAAAGTCTGTAGAAAGAGAAGTTTCTTTCTTCCACTATAGTTCAAGAGCTGCAACCTGCTCCTAGAGGGACTTCAAGGTAGCCATCACTGTACTTCTTTGATCCATGCCCTTTGATTGTAGATGACAATACTCTGAAAAGCAGCTTGCAGATACAAGTTCTTCTCCCCCAGTCCGTTCCCTTCAACTGTCTCCATGATTCAGAGATTGTTATCTCTTCATGTCCTGATGTAGGATATGAATGTGCATAGGAATTTGGTTCTGCTCTGTCTGCCCCACTTATCTCACTTGTGCTAAAAGCCCTAATCTGGTCAAAAACTGGGGAGTAAGGACAAAGATGAATTAGCACATATGGCATCTCCTACCTCACTCTCCTATGCCAGAAACAGGAGGAGCAGCTGAAGGCAGACTGCCCTCCCCTTCTTCAGTGAGCTCATGCTTTCCACACGGGCAGCAAGTCATGGCTGCCCTAAGTAGGCATTTACCTGGAAGGCATCTACCTAGAAGGATCCCTAGTACCTCTCACGTTGTATTGGGTTTGCATGGCAAGGTTTTGGTAGCAGGGGGGATGGGGGGGCTACAGCGGTGGCTTCTGTGGGAAGTTGCTAGAAGCTTCCCCTATGTCCAACAGAGCCAATGCCAGCTGGCTCCAAGACGGACGCACTGCTGGCCAAGGGCAAGCCCAGCAGCAGCAGTAGTAGCACCTCTTAGATAACATATTTAAGAAGGAGAAAAAACTGGCTGCACAACAGCAGCTGGAAGAGAGGAGTGAGAATATGCACGAGAAACAGCCCTGCAGACAGCCAGGTCAGTGCAAAAGGAGGGGCAGGATGTGCTCCTGGTGCTGGAGCAGAGATTCCCCTGCGGCCCGTGATGAAGACCATGGTGAGGCCGGCTGTGCCCCCGCAGCCCATGGAGGTCCATGGTGCAGCAGACATCCACCTGCAGCCCATGGAGGACCCCATGCCAGAGCAGGTGGATGCCTGAAGGAGGCTGTGAGCCTGTGGGAAGCCCATGCTAGAGCAGGCTCCTGGCAGGACTTGTGGACCCATGGAGAGAGGAGCCCAGGCTGGAGCAGGTTTGCTGGCAGGACTTGTGACCCCCGTGGGGGACTCACACCGGAGCAGTCTGCTCCTGAAGGACGGCACCCTGTGGAAGAGACCCACGCTGGAGCAGTTTGTGAAGAACTGTAGCCCATGAGAAGGACCCACATTGGAGGAATTCATGGAGAACTGTCACCTGTGGGAGGGACCCAGCGCTGGAGCAGGGGAATGTTGTGAGGAGGAAGGAACAGCAGAGACACCATGTGATGAACTGACCACAATCCCCATTCCCCATCCCTGTGGCGGCTTTAGGGGAGGAGGCATAGAAATCAGGAGTGAAGTTGAGCCTGGGAAGAAGGGAGGGGTGGGGTAAGGTGTTTTAAGATTTGGTTTTATTTCTCGTTACCTTGCTCTGATTTGATTGGCAATAAATTATAATTGATTACTCCAAGTCAAGTCTGTTTTGCCTGTGATGGGAATTGGTGAATGGTCTCTCCCTGTCCTTATCTCAACCCATGAGCCTTTTGTTATATTTTTCTCCCCCTGTCCAGCTATGGAGGGGGAATGATGAAGTGGCCTGGTGGGCACCTGGTGTCCAGCCTGGGTCAACCCACCACATGCGTCATCTCTGCTGTGCTCTGTGATTTTTGCGTACAACTTGTTGTCACTGTGGGCCTTTTTTCTCCTTTACTGAGCATTGCTTTTTCCTAAATTCACTAACACAAAGTAGTTTCTTAATTTGGCATATTATGTGGTAGCCCAAGAAACCAACAAATAGTAATGAAAAAGTTAATAATTTAATTTATTGCTTTGTTAGACACATCTCTGTGGTCAGTGTATTTTGTACTAGCATGGGTGGGTGATGGCTGAGGTGCACATTTTATATCTCGCTTGGGTTTTGTGTTTTCTGGTTTGGTTTGGTTTGGGGTTTTTTTGTTTCATTACACTGACTTTAAAAGTCGGTCTGTCACTCTTTCTCTTATTGAAAAGTCCTCCTATTTGCCCTCACACAGGATGGGGAGAGTTTTGACATCTCTAAAATATTTATGGGATGGGAAAACATTGATGCTAAGTTTAGTAAGATATGTATTTTGATTGTTATCTTGGCAAGTAAAAGTCATTTGACTACTACTGTGCTAACTTCTCTGCTTGTTTGGCTCTGAGCAAGGAGATAGCATTGCAAATTTCCATTATAGAGAAGAGATGACAGAAAGTTTGACATGTTATCATTATGTAAAAGAATACCAGCTCATGCCTTGTTACTTGCAATTACTGTACTCCTAACAGTAACCTTTTCCTTACCATCAGAGATGTTTAAACCAGATGCAAAATATGAGTGAGTTCATATCATGTACTCTCATCAAATCTGCTCTATCATCTTTCTTAAAAACATCATTGACTAACTGGATCTTTCCACTGCAGCGAGCTCATCTAACACTAGCCAGGAAGGAAGTCTGATGCTATGTCTTTGCTTTGCTCAGTTTGCAGCCTTTGTGTTTGTGTTCTTATCTTAATAAACACAAGCTACACTATGAATAGACTTCATCTGAATTAGAGATAATTAAGATAAGGTTGGCTGCAAAATCTGTCACCTTTTTCTCCATCCATCATCCCCAGCAATGAGGCCACTTTTGCTGCACAGTAGATAGGATGCGATTCAATTGCCTCTCCCCAAGAGAGGAGAGATGCTTTTCTGGTAGTTGAGCTGCTTGAGGATTTATTACAGTGTGTATAAATGAGTGTCAGCAATGAGACAAATTATAAACTTCAGAATTCTTTAGAAAAAAAGAAAAAATATTTTTTGAAAACAACTTTGAAATATATGTTAAAATGAGGACTCTAAGGGGATCGACATTTAAAGGGGCTACATTTAATGTCTGGATTACTTGAAACTGCAGTTTGCTTTTGTCAGAATCAAATATTCTGAGAAAATGGTACTCAGAGCTATTGTACAAGATATTTTCTAAGTCCTTGTGATTCAAGTATAGAAAAAATGTCAAGAAACATTATGATTTGTTCTCATCTTTTATTTTATTTTTCAAAATCCAAGATAATAAAGCCCTCATTTCACATGTAGAAATACTTGAAATAATACACTCTTCAGGGGGGAAACAGACTGAACAGCAGTTAAGCTATTATTTTCACTAAACCAAATAATAGGCTTTAATAAAAAACCTCTTCTTAGCTGTATTGTCCATTATTAACATGACTACATCAGTCCTGTAATATTCTTATTTCTAAAGGACTCTTGATGCTGCTTTTTCCTCAAGAGGGAGTGGTAATCTGTGTGTTAGTAGCTGATGCATATGGCAGACTGACCCACCAGTTATGCTTGTCTACAGAAAGCTGCATTTTCTATGGCCAGCTGCTTTTTGTGACACAAGAAGGAAGAAGTCTCTGACAGCTTACGCACTTCAGTCACCCGAGTTTGGTCAGTCATCCCTATATAAAGTGCATGGCAACTTTAATAAGCTTGCTAAAAATATTGTGTACAATGCACCTGGGATTGCAAATGCTTTGCATTTTCTGTGTATTTGTGAAGATTAAAGGAGATTTTAATACTCCAAATATTATATAGATATATATAGCCAAAGGAATCATTACTGCTGGAGGATTGTCTATATTGAACCATAGCTGAAATATATAATGAATATTGTGAAGGCAAAACCTTTCATTTTGTTCAACTTTGCTGCCTCCACACATCCCTGTAATGAGGAGGACTTTGGGTGTTAGTGTGGAGCCTGCTGATTCTCTTCCTCCCTGAGCTCAGCATCCTGCAGATCAGAAAACCTCCAGAGTTCGTGCTCAAGTGCCCAATATTTTCTTTAAACCAACATACTTAGTCTTTATCATCGGAAGAGAACAGAACACAGGAGAAAGACATTTTAACACAATAAAAAAGCTACATGCCAGTCTTTCTTACCCTAAGGCCTTTGCCCTGTGGTATGGAGACACAGAAATTTTGCTTCTTCAGATCCTACAGTAGAATCCATGCTCTTTATTCTCTGTGGAATTTCTTTAGGGGCATTATTTTAGTCTATCTTCATTTTTTAACTGTTGCTGTTCTTTTGGATCACTTTGCTACCAGATCAGCAAAACCAGCTGTATTAACATTGCTTGTAGTCTGTCGCAGGCTGGAAATTATTATGCATATTACTCCACTGTCAGGGCTTGATCTTATTTCAGTAGCTGCTACTCTCTCCCTAGGAATTACTTTCAGCTAGATCTTTCTATAGACCTAGCCTGGAGTGCAGTCTCAAAACTACTGAAGTGGCAATAACCTCTAAAACCGATGAAGACAATGTTGGGAGAAATAAACAAGAGTTAGAAGAGGAGTGAATACTAACCTCTTAGTCATCACTTGTATGGTTTTCAGAAGAGAAATGTATTTAGCCAAGTCTTGAAAGCAGCATCTTCTAAGGTAAATGCAAAGATCTTTCAGTGATCCTCCAGTCTGTTTAGCAGAAGGCTGCTTATTTGAGGCCATCGAATGGTTTAAGTCAGCTTTCTAGCCAGTCTGTCATTAATTAAATTAACATATAAATATATTAAGCATTCTGATTACCTTATATAATACAGTCTCACAGTAACAGATATTTAAAAATTTACTTTATGTCCTTTGCAGTCTATGCAAACTTCAAGGTTATTGACTAACATGGTTCTTACTCTGTTACATGTAGCTAAGTGCCAGTGAGAAAGGACTACTCAGAGGTTCCATTACATTTTGATAAACACCCTGTCTCAAGGCAAGGTGTTTCTTCCAGAATGCTATTTATGACATTTTTTTCCCTTAAGGAAATACCCCATAATAAACTGCTGAAAAATGTTATATTTTTGCAGCAAATATGAAATTTTCAAAGTCATTGGCAGTGTGCCTCATCAGTCCACAAGCAGGTTTGAAAGCCACAGGGAATTTTGTGTAGGGAATATGTTTCCTACCAATGCAAATTTCACTAGTCCAAATGCAAGAAAAATTTCCATAGTTGCTAGTTTTCTATGTCATACTGTACCACCACTGAGCTACATGACTGGAAGAAAAAAATGTTTGGTTTTTTTTTTCTTGGGGACTAACAGATCTAGTGTATTAAGGAAAATAGACCCAGGTCTTGGATCTGAACTTGAGAACAAACAACATGATCACAACTTTTCAGTCATCATCTTAGAGGCCAAAATTGTAAGTGGACAGGCTAGGACTGGTGTCTTCATCAGTTGCTAATTATATTGTGGCTATTCCTGTTAGCTTTTGCTGAGCTTAAGTAGCATGTTTCCAATACACAAGGTATCATATGGGATCCTGGCCATTTCATCATCTAGAAACTGTGGTGGTCATTTTTCTACCTAGAAATAAATAATCAGATGGCCATCCATGTACTGTACAGAGATTAAGTGATAATATAATCATTACATGAAATGTATGAAATGCTGCTTTCTTTCTATTTGTCCTGTCCTCAAAGGCTTGAAGACAACATTTTTAGTGTAGGATTGCAAATTTTCTGGGTACTGCTTTGATAGAAAGTATCCGCAGCCTAGCTCACAGCTGAGTCCTTTGCCTGTATAGTAAAGTGTATAGATTTATGGGTTACATTATGTTGCCTCTTAACCAGAGGAAAGTTATTTTCCCCTGTCTGAAAAACAAGCGCATTTATTTTAGAAAGCCAAGAGTCTCTCACTTCATATCCTCAGTATAACCATGCTGTAACTGCCTTTATGAAATGGGATCTTCCCTCAAACACAACAGGAATTTGCCTAATAAACTTTTAATTTCATTAATTAACCAAATAAAAGCAATCCACTGGTTGAAGAGCAGCCGTTTGCTGCAGCTTTTAGCACAACTGCTCTGGGAACAGATGTAAAGAATGTTTTAAGTATCCCATTACTATAATTCAATCTTTTGCTATTACCACTTTTCTGTAATACTGTGTACTAATAATCATGTTACTTCATTAAAGAGAGGTTCAACTTTCTTCTTTCAGAGATTTGCTAAGATATTTAGAACAAATCAATTTTGTGCTGTTAGTACTTGGGTGGAAGGATTTTCTATAGCGAGTACCTCCCATAGTAACTCCTGTACCATAGCATAAAGTAGGTGGGCTAATCTCTAAAATACAAAATACTTCCTTCAAAACACCACACAGCAGTGCATGAAGGAGACCCTTTCCCTTCTTGCGGTGGGATGATGGAAAGGAATGTTATAAGCTCAGGATGAAATTGTGATTGTAACGTGCTGTCCCAGACACTGAGGTTTTTCTGGCTCCCAGCAGATACTTTACTTACTAAAGGCCTCTGTGACACAGAAGAGTGGGTGCTACATGGGTTTTTTAGGGCAGATCATCAGAGGTGTTTGCATATGGTGGCATATCTGTGGCTATGGCATATTAACCTTTCACACTGGAGACACTTTTTCTAAACTTTTATGTTATTGATATCCTAAAGGTGAAAAAGCATTTAAATTGCCTCGTTTCTTTTAGCATTCACTGTTCTAGAATAAGAGGAACAGCCAGAGGGGATTGCATGCTGAAGTCTGCCAGACAGCCTTAATCCTCACCCGCAAGGTGCCTCCAAGTTCTATTCAGCCAGAAATTCTCATATGGCCCATAAAGTTTATATAGTCTCTCAACCTGTGCACTGCTCAAATTTTCATGAGACTAGAACTGCGAGCGTTATGTGACTAATAGCCACTGTCGGTTGCAATGTTAAAGCTCTAAATTCTGTGAAATCTCAGATAAAATTCTGACCATACCAATACAAGTTTGCAAGCCCTATTCAAAAGATATTTGAGGTGCTGTGAAACCTACAGACTCCATAGGTCTAGCCAGAAGAGGCTTGTATGTAGGTATTTGCCAAATAACTAGTGTTCAGCTGCATACTGAAAGACTGAAAGTGGTCTTCTGCCAAAGATGATTTGGAAGCCAACTGATCAATAAATGATGCTCAGGTAAACGCTTGTTCCTAGTCATTTATTCCCTTCAAACGCTGACAATAAGGAATGTTCTAATAATTATTACTCAATGTCATAGCCTCCAGGAAAGAAAACAATGAGCTGAGTTCATCCCTGGTGTAACCGTAGTTAAATTTGCCTTTTGCAGTTATTTAGAACATCTTTTAGGGAACAGCAAATTGGGTCTGGCATTGCATTTGTTCAAAGACTATGGATGAGTAAGCCTTTATTTCTATGTGTCCTCTAGACCCTTCTGAAAAATTGACATGGAGTATCAGGGGTGTTAAATCATTAAATCTGTTTCTAAACACATTACACCTGTTTCTATAAGCTTTCGTCAATTCCTGTTTGTTTGTTTTTAATTTGAGTCCGTATTGAGCTCTGGAATTTAATTTCTGGATCTCTGTTTCTTTCAACAAATAATGATACTGAAGTTATGCTGGGAAAAAAGTTGCAGTTTTATCAAAGCCATTTTACCTGCATGTAAACCAATGTTAACTAGAGCTTTGAAAAATACTTCTGGCAGGTCATTTACCTTTAGTCTGTCAGAATTTTGTTCAAAAATATCTTGTGGCACTTTTGCCTGTTTGTTAAACAAAATTGTTTTTACTCCTTTTTTCAAATTCACATCAAATCAAGGGTCACTTGAAAGCTGCTTGTTTCAGTGACATTCTTGATTGCCTTCTGTGATGTGTATTCAGAAGCCCAAGTCACTGTTGCATTATTTTTGCTCTCTTAGTGGACTATTGAAACTTCTCTGGAAGAGTGAAGGAAAATGAGATTTCAAGAGAACTAAATGAATCCTGATTTCAGTACATGTTCCTAAAATACTTCTGATATTTTTTCACAACTTGCTGGTAATAAACACTACTAGTACAATCACTCGTGGAGGGTGAAGGGTAGAAAGGCAAATTCAAAGTTTTCATCTGAACACATATAAATTCAATCCTAACCAATGTCAGTTATTGCTTGATAATCCTTGTCCAGGCTGATTAAACCACTGGGCCTTTTGATTTTATTGATACACTGTATTTAATCCCTATTTCCTTCCTTTAATCAGCTAAAAGTATTATGAAGAATATGTTACAACAAGGTATCATTTCCTCTTAGTAGGGACTGAAAAAAACAAAAGGAATATGAAGCTGGGCGAGTATATTTATTCTGGAAATCATGATTTTGACATGGCCAATACACATTGGGAAGGATGAACTCAACAACAGTAAGACAGCAATTCATGTTCAAATCAATACAATACCCAGTTATGACAGTGGTAATCTTTGCATTGATTTCAATGTTCAGTGAGTTGAATCTCCTGAGCTGCACTTTTTAAACTTATAAAAGTGTCCTCCTGACACACCTTTCCTGTACAGATTTCTTGCTGTCTGTAAAGTGTGTTATAGCCATTCAAATTTGGGATGGTATTTGAAATCCTGCTGATTTGGGGGGGGTGTTGCTTTTTTTGGGGGTGGTGGGGGTGATGTTTGTTTGTTTGTGTTAATCTTGATATACTTCTCTGTGTTTTAGTCCTAATTGATAAACTCATTTATTTAAAAAAGTTTAAACTTTTTTTGAGACTCCAGCTTTTAGATTATTACCATATGCATAAAGGCTGAATCACTGAAGATATACTGAAAAAGGCTTTAAAGGCAATAAAGAGCTGAGATCAGTGAGGCCATAAATAATTACATTTTGAGTTTATTGAAAAGGGACATGTTTTGTGTAATCACAAATAGAGAGAGGATGGTTTGATCACATTCACTCTTTTGTTAGCAAGTTCTCTATGAATGGAAATGGAAATTGACATAAATAGGAAGAAACAATTTTCTGGAAAGCTCTTTCTGATGTTCAAGTGCGGTGTCAAATGTTGATTGACATCGCATACTTTGTAAAACATTTGAAATACATATTACCATCTGACAAAGCCACGTCTTTAAACCAACCAAGACATTTTCTGCTACTAGGGTAGTGTCTTTTGAGCACCTTGTTAGAAATCTTCAGATGTTGTTAATAGGCTTTAAAGGAGCAAGCCTTCAGGCCTGACCCTCCACAATTCCGATGAACACCCTTGTGTGTGCTCCCTCAGTGCACCAAAAATGACCCACATATCCATCAGTGTGGTCATTCTGTAGCATCGGATCAAAACCTATGAGAAGTGGATTTAGATGTATGTCTGTTTTAACTATGTCTGCCATAGTGTATCAAATATCCTGGCTGGTTATGATCAAAGATACTAGATTTTTAATTTTGTGAGAAAAGAAGTCAGGCTTCTGTCATATTTTCATCCTCCAACTTCTCTGCAAAGCTCAGACAGGGACAATATTGAGGCGTGTGGGAGACCTCGCACCTGCAGTGCCACCTCTTCATGCTGAATTGGCTCAGGATGAGGGAAGTCCTTGCTTCAATTTGGAAAAAAAAGCTGAAGGTCAGTTTATGTCTCTCCTTCACATGCTGGTGCCATAGGGTAGATGAAAATGTTGAGCACTTCTCACAGGGGAAGTCAAGAAGGACCATGTGTACATGCTGCAGGCTGGGGTGTATGCTGGGAGCAAGGAAACATGAAAACACACTGACAACCCAGATTTCCTCTAGTGGGCAAAAGAAACCTGTGCACTTGGAGTATCTCCACACAGAAGTTGTTTTGGTTTTGATTTACTGATTTATTTAACATTTATTTATATTAAAATAGGTTTTGATTCCTCAAATAAGACTTATTCGGTGGGGTAGGACAGTAATAACTGGCAGAAGACATGACAGTGTCAGTCTAACTATCTATCTATCTATCTATCTATAGTAGGGATTTTCAAATAGGAAATATATATCCCTACAAATTTAGTAAGGATATTCAAATCACCATATCAGGGTATATAAGTGTGTATATACATACATGTATGCACATATCCTTATGTATGTGTGTGTTTACCAACATAATTTTTCAATTGCTTATGGTTTACCAGACATGCTGTAATGCCTCACAAGTTACTGTTATGGTGTACCTCATTTTAAAAAAAAAAGTAGCCAATTTTTAAGATGTTTTATTACCCAATATATTAAAGGGGCTTCTGTGAAGCAATGACACTCCATTGCATACATATGCATTTCAGTAACTTAAAAAACTGCTTTATTTACTGAATGGAATATATCCATATACACATGCAAGATTTCTGCTGCTAGTCTCTGTATGTTGCTAAAATGCGGTTGCTGAAACATGAAATGTAAAAGACAAGGTGCAATAAAACAGAAGTCTGCATATACACTCCACCTTTAAATATACAGCTTATGCTAAAATACTGTGAAATCCTTTTGAAGTCTGTAATTATTTTGCATCCACTATTTTCAAATACTGACCCTTTTGACAGGGTAAGATTAACTAAATCGTGATGGTGTCACTGATGCTTGAGATACCTCTGTATACTTTCTCCATTTGAAAGCACTGTGTATTTGTGTCCCATTCTGTGGCCCCGTGAAGGGCTTCTCCTAGAAGGACAATGGGGGCCTCTTAAAAGAAAAAGTCACTGTTGTGGAAAACCAACAAAACCAATTTCTGAGAATTAAGAAGCATGTCAAAAACCACGTAGCTCTTGGCTTAAATCGTTCAGTGCAGTCTTACATTCGTTCGAGCAGTTCAGAAGGGTTCCATTTCCTCCTTGTTTTCTAAGTCTGAGCCCCTAAAGATTAGGTAATGGATGAGAATAAAAACATTTTGATGATAAGAGGTTTACAATGGGATCATTGTCAGATCGGTACCTTGAGGGCTCTACTGGGGGCCATTGTCATGCCTGTTTCCTTTCTGCTAATGAGTGGATCCTGGTTCTCACTGAGGTATAGTGAGAGATCAATGTAGCTACCCAAGAGCTAGCAGTGGCTCATCTTTCTTGTCAGCCTCCCCGTACTCACTGTGACAAAGTGAAAGGCTTTGGAAAAAACAGACTCATTCAGTGTAATTGAACTAAATGGGTAATAGGACACTTATTAGAGCATTAAACAGAAGAATACTCTTTGCTGGCTTTTGCAAAGACTACAGCTCTTTGTCATTTTATAATAGACATTCACTTAGCAGTCTGTTCTTTTTTGTGTGCATTGGGATTTTTAAGATATCTAACTCCCATCAATATTAATGGAATATGTGCAAGTAAACCCTGGGAATTCAGAAAAATAAAAAATGAGACCTTTGTGTTTCTAGGAAAAATGCAACCAAAAGCCTAGAATAACTCAAGAGTCTGTAATTGTTTCTATTATGATACTATCTTGGAGGTGAAAAAGAGCTCAAATTATAAATAAAAGCCAACCACATAAGGACAAATTCTAAAGTCCCCACTTAGCCTAGATAGTAACTTGTCCTTCAGACAACTTAAGTCTGTCCAGTTATCTCAGCTTTTCGTGGAGTGAAAGGGGTAAAGTCGAGTAAAGTAGTACGATCCTCCTGCTTCCCAGTCTGAAACCTTCATATACGTTTCTTACATGGATTATCCTCTTGCTCTGTTGGCGTCAGTCAGTCAGAAAGATACTTTTCAACATGAGGAATCAGATGTGTGTTTTAACTCAATATTATGATTTGAAAATACTGGTAAGGCTGGTAATTTCATCTTTCCAGTTCAGCTCTGCATAGATCAAATAACACTCAGTTTACAGCTTGTTGGTGCCTTTTATCCTCAAAATGCTTTGCAAATATTAAACCAGATTCTCTTGTCATTTAATCAATGTGTTGGCATAACCCAGAGCTAGGTGTGAAACCATTAGAGTTCACAGTACTTGTAAATTAGATAAAACCAGGAAGAGGTGGTTACTTACTAGTATTTATGCTACGGAGAAGTATTTCAGCTGGACACAGTTATTAATATCAAAACTTACATGATGAGACCAACCTTGCAGTAAAAGAATCCTAACCTCTAGTGTTTTTTCACCCTGCCATTTCTCATTTTACAGGTGGAGAAACTGAGGGAGGAATACAGCTGTAAATGGCTCTAGTCTGGAAAGCGAGTGGAAGTCAGGAGCAGAAGTAACAATCCGTTACCTCTGCTGCCCTTCACTGAAGCATCTCTCAGTCTTTCAGAGTAACTTGTTTCTTGCGAACCCAGCTAGCAATTAAAATGAAAGTGTTAGAGTGGAGCAGGAATGGGGGAAGGAAAGACAGGTAGTGAAATTCTGCATTCTCTTTTTATTAATACATGGAAAACCAGAGAGATTTGCCTGGTGTAGAGTGCAGCCTGACTCTGTTTTGTCTCCTCACTTAATTGCTGCAGTTAGCTTAAGAAATGTCCTTTTTGTCCCTCATGATTTCCTTACTAAGTCGGTATAGTGCTTCATGCATTTGATTCGCATTTATAGAGGAGGAATTCCCCACCCTGCCCCACTCCGAGGTATTTTACCTAATGGAGCAGTACACACCGGCTCACAGCTGCAGGGACACTTCAGTCCTTTGGGGTCACCTGTGGTTGTGCTAATGGTAAGAACCAAACCCCATTTCTTCAGTCAGTGAGTTAGTTTTTCTATTAGTTCTTTACACCTGTCTCAAATAAGCAAGCCCTGGTTTTGGAAAAATACATGGCTTAGGGAAGCAGCTAAATAACGATTAACAGGCCCAATTCCCACCTCATTTACTTTTATGTATACAGAAACAAAATCATCTAATGCAGAACAGAGTTACATCAAAGTAGGACCAAGCTGATAGGAGAAATCAACCCATTACATTTGGGGTTCCTTATTATGTGTTCTTGAAAACAGGAGGTTACCTAATAAAACTGTTACCGTGCAACTGAAAGTTATGCTTTAGGAAGACTTTCAGCAAGGTGGTTCTCCTTTTCAATTTACGGAGTATTTGTGTCAAGGTCTTCTGAATGCTTGAAATAACCCTATTTTTTTCCTAATTGGGACCATTTCGGTTGCTTTCCACTAGATGGCTACACGGAAAGCAGTTTTGCAGCGAGCAGAGGCATGCAGCCCTTAACGTCTGTGGGAAACTTGGTATTTTTTCCTTTTCTTTTCTAGTTCAGTCTCTGACTATGTGATGCAGCAGAGCTTCTCAAGCCAAAAACTCCTATTCAGTGGGAGTTGGAGAAAGTCAGTGCCTTGGAGGAGCCTGCCTCAGAGCCTGCAACAAATCAAAGAGATCCATTTGATCCTGGTTTCATTCAGCGCTACCTTGCATGCCAAGGCTGTGCTCAAACTGCATGTCCCCACCAGCAGACTGAAGGAGCGTCCCAAGTGTTGTGTGCAGCAGACCTTGACACTGGCCCCTGTTCTGTGGCAGATACAAAACCAGGTGTAGCCTGGAGCAGGTTATGCTATGCAGGGTATTTGGCCATAGTGCTACAGCAATTAATACTAGGACTGTGCCTGACTTGATCACCTGCAGTAGCACTGTGATCCACAGCAGGTATGGGCACAGGAGTTTGTTTTCCTCAAATTAGCCAAAGCACTTATTCCAGCTTTCCACCAGCTGTAAAAGGACTGAGTACCTGCTTGAGAATACCTGCCAGGGCCACACTCTGTTGTTAATACTTTCTGAACATATATAAGTTGTGAGAGTGAGCTTTTACTAGGTCAGCGTTTTGAGTTAGGTGGCAGTTTTGCTCTTGTGGTAGAAGCCCAAAGCTACTGCCTGGCTGGTTTTTTTCTGGAACCAGTTTAACGCTAAGGGCATGAATATTATATAGTCTTGACTGGGACCAGTGAGGTATAGCAGGTGAGATTTCTGTTGTCTCTTCTAGCCAACAGCTGTGCATGGAAAATTTCTCCTGATTACAACAGCTTGTTAGGGTTTTATTGTTCCTTATTGGACCGCAGCACATGAAGGAAGTATTATTTGCATTTTATATATTGGGAAATGGAAGCATTTCCAAGTGAGGTAACTTCCTCAAAGCCTTCCAGCCTGTCTGTGGCAGACCTGGGAAGAACAGAGGTAAAAATCCCATGAATCCCAAAAGAGATGGAGAAGCAGGGAGACAAAGCTGCAATGTCCTGGGGATTTTGGTATGGGGGTTTGGCTGGAGGGAGTATTGTAGCTAATGTCAGTGGAAAAATTCCTACTGACTACTTTGCTTGTGTGGCTCAAGATGCAAACATGCAGGCATCCTAGAGAAGGGGCTTTTTAAAATCTCTATTTGTACCTAAACACCATGTTGAATCTGGAATTTATTCTCCA
Source organism: Ibycter americanus (assembly GCA_035590275.1). Classification (NCBI taxonomy): domain Eukaryota; kingdom Metazoa; phylum Chordata; class Aves; order Falconiformes; family Falconidae; genus Ibycter; species Ibycter americanus. The sequence continues at coordinate 14,584,779 of JAVJGI010000060.1, forward strand.
AAAACATAAGGATGCAAACAGTAACCCAAAAATAAATTCATCTAGAGCAATAGATGCTGTATTGTAAACAAAAAACACTGTGAAAGAATGGAAGAATCCTGCTTAATGTTTATGAAGCACTTTTTCTATATTTCATGTAATTTTTTAAGTCAAGGCATTCCTCTATAAGTCCATATATGAAAGTTATTAATTCTCTTAATTCTGATTTGTGTTAACCAAGGTTTGGCCATATCAAGGGGCATGAATCTCCTTTGTCTATTGCCATTTCTAGCTGCAACAACAGAGTTGAAACTCTTCTCACAACTCCAATTTTTAGTGCATTTTGTGAATTTATTCCTCCTCCCCCAATATATCTTTCTACTCTGCACTTTCTGCATCTCTGAATATTACTATTTCTATTGTGTTTTAAGGTATGAGTCTCAGTCAGGATATAATCCTCTGTGTTCTTTTACTGTAAATTAGTACAGTGTTTTGTGTGGGAACATATGTAGGTGTAGAGATAGAAATAGTCATCTTTAAAGTTCACAAAATGAGTGTAAGTCAGACTTTTCTACAGTTTAATTTTAAAATATTTATGAAGGACAACCTGCCGTTTTTCTTGCAGCCTCAATTATGCTGTGTGGGAATATAGTTCTACTGTGCCAGTGGTTTCTGATATATCCATTGCTTTAATGAAACACTATTCTGTAGCTTACATACAGCTGGGGAATAACAGTGAGAACAGAGAAGTGCCTACTGCATCATCCAGTTCTGTGTGCTGTTTGAAATTTTGTATCTTGGAAACTTGCAGTCACAGTTAAGGTAGTTCTTGCACAAATTCTAATTCCTGGTTATATTTTATCAGTGGCCATGATTTAGCACAGCAAGCATGGTCTTGGGGTAGAGAATGGCGATGCTGTGATAGGAGCGGAATGAATCTGGGCTTGTACATGCACAAGTGGCAGAAAGTGCCCACACTTCAACAGCTGGATTTCTCACCCACTTTACCAGGATATCTGAGACTTACTGCTCTTGCTATTGCTTCATCTAACACACTCTTCTAACCCACCAGTACAATGTCAGTAGCTCAACTGCCTATGTTGCCCTAGTTTATCTTTTTGGACTTGTCAACAACCAAGGACTCTGTGTGGTCAACCTCTGCATAACTTTGTACAACCTGCCATTTAGGAACATCTTTCATGTAATTCCTAGGGCAGCCCTCTCCCTACTGCAAGGATACTTTTTCTTGGAATATGAATTGGAACACTTGGAGCCAAGTGTGGAAAAAAAGACACAAGTTGTACTTCATGTATAAGTTAAAGTTAGTATTTGAAGGAATAATTATGTTTATGGATGGTATCATCAATTTCCACACAGTAACACTTTGAAGAATAAGATATTAGAATCGACATTTTAATTGTGGCATCTCTAGCATTTGCAAGTCTTAGCCCTGGGGACCTCAGTCATAGCTGCAAGGCACAACATAAATACTTAGTGGTAGATTAGCTCAGTCCCTCTGCTCAAGCCCATGGCCATCTCACAAAGTTCTACTCTTCAACAACTATGGCTTCTCTAGTTCTTGCACTTAGAAGAGAGTTGAGGGTTTTTTTTTAGTGAACCATTTCTGTGTACGTTGACACTGGATAGATAAGACAATAAACAGATGAAGTTGAAGAGGCCATAAAATGAGGGGCTGTTACTGGAGGGTAGATGGTTGTAGCTCGGGAGACTTGATTTTCATTCCTAGCTTTCTCAATGCGTCTGTTGAACAACTTAGGAAGTCACTGCACCTCACTTTGTCTCAGCTGCTGCATCTATATCCATCTGTCTCTTAAGTCACTTCAAAATCAGGTAATGATAGTATAAGCGTGAGTTGCTAATGCAGAACACGGACAGCAATGCTGCTAAACTCTCAAATCATTTTATTTATCTTACCAGTTCACCTCAGAATTACTGGCATGGTAAATCTGTTTATCCCATGACTAACTGGAACTGAAACATGTATAAATTGTTACTTTTTCAGCTCTGGCTCCCAAAGACACTAACTACACAATGACTATACCTGCATTTCAGATCAATATTGATCAGCAACAACAAGGCTAGGAGCTAAAGTGCTCTTGTCCTTTATGCAGAGACAGTAACTAGAATGAAAACTCAGCTTTAAATATACCAACGCCCAGACAAAAATCTTGCTTTCTATGAGTAAGTCTCAACTGTGTTGCACGGAGGAGCCAAGCAGCACTGTGCATCCCTGCCAAAGGAGTCTTCCCAGGTTGGCGTGGAGGGTGAGGAGCTCCGAGCTGCACTGCTGACTCCCATGGACAGGAGCCAAGAGAAGCACCTGCACTAATTCTTGCTAATTGCCTCCTAACAGGCACTGGCTCTGCACGGGCTGCTCAGGAAGAACCAGCTTCAAAAGTCAGCTCCTCTGGGGAAAAAAAGAAAAAAATCAGCAGCAATTAGGAGATGGTCACCCAGACATGAAATTTGTATTCACTCACAAACAGTAGTCACGGTTAGATTCCCCACAGCCTCTCTTCACTTCACATACATTCACAGGCAATAGAGAGGCTAGTCAAAGCTTGTTGCTCTGACAGTGATTTTTCTACTGCCTGTATGTTTTCCTCATTGCACGCAGGGGGCTGCTGTGGGAGAAACATGAATGCAATCAGTAGCTGCACAAAGTATATTGGGGAATACTGCCAGGGCAGCCAGTTTTCTCTTCACTTGTTGCAGCTCTGTGAGCAGAATCATAATCTGCATGTACACATGAAAAAACCCCGCAGCAACAAAACCTACAGTGATAAAATAATGGAACTTGCAAAAGCCAGAAAATTCAGAGCTAACACTGACAATCCTGCACTCCCTGTGCAGGTCAGAGAGCCAAACTATCTCAGCTAATGCAAAGGGATTTCAGTGACACTACGAAGTTCAAATACTCTTTCAACAGATACTTGCTGTTTAGAGAACCTCCACCCAAATGCTTGCCTACTGTTTAGTTAAATTTGACAAGCAGCTTTCATTCCTATTTCTATATTGCTTTTCATCAGCTTAGTGTATATCCCTTGTGTTACTTTACTGTCCTGTTCTGATAACTTCATTTCTTTTTGCCTGCCTAGCCCCTTGTTCTGCTTCCAAGCGCTCAGTTTCCCAAATTCCTTTTCAATCCATCTTGCAGCACTGGAGAAATGCTTTCATTTCCATAGGAGTCTGCTGCTGTGTGTTCAGTGTTGTTGTATGCACTAAAGAAGCCTGTGAACAGATTCTCTGTTGTATCAGTTGCTGAAGCTTAGGATGCTTATTCTGCACCCAAGAGAGGGTGAAACAGAAATGGGTGGAATTTTTCGTGTCTTCTGAAAAAAGTTTAGTTTGAATATCATTATTATGCAATTTTGTCCTAATTTATATAAGACTGTAAGTCACACTTTTGCTTATTTCTGATGTTACTTACTAATTCTCAACACGGTCCACAATAAGGCTGACAGTGTACAGTTTGACTAGAAATCAGAACTCTCTACAATAAAATCTGTAGCTTATTGTATTCATAGATATGAAGGTAAATTGTAAAGTTTAAAGACTTGATTCCTGTTTAAGTCTGGCTGTTTGAATTGGAACCTTTGTGCTATTGTATGCAGGCATCTGGATGGGCTTCAGATGTCTAAATGTGGATAGACAAATTTGCTGCAGTCTAGATGTATGGTTGGGATTCCCCATCTAGTCAACAGCATGACAGCAGTGTTACTAAAGTGCAGTGACTTGTGTAAGGTAGATGTCTAAAACAAATTTTATTCTGTGAGTGTTTGTTTCTCTCCACTGCCCTTAAAGGATCCACCAGATCAGGCAAAGGCAGTTAATATTAAACCTCTACAGCCTGAGCAGAACAACTCTGCTTTTTGTTCCTACAGAGCACAAGCTGTACCATTTTTCTGGCACAAGTCCCTTACTGTGCATTTCCTCAACAGCTTTTTTTTGTGTCTGCCTCTGTTATAACCTGTTTGGTTGGCCCCTATTGGAGAACTGCCTTTTTATTAAGAAGTGTAAGATGTAAGATTTATTTACCTTTTTTTCTAACTTCATAGTGAAATAAAGCTATGGTGGAAGACCATAGAACAAATCAAGGTAATTAAATATTTAATATCTTTCATCCTACTGGATGAAACTTATTCATGAGATTTAAATCTAAATGCCATCCTCTCTGGGGTAGAACAGGGCAACTCTTTTTCCTATGATGCAATAATATGTAATGATGGAAAAGACTTTCCCATCCAAATGAACTTGAAACTTAGCAACAACATAATTATTCCAGTTGCCACATACCCAGCAGTGTGCATTTCTGTGATTTGATCCAAAATCAAGTTCCCAGAATAAATGAACATTTGTGGATTAACACACAGACATGCAGATGCACACACATGCTACAAAGGCTAGAGCTCTGCAAAAAACTTGTTTCCTTCTCAAAGTGCTAACAAACTATGAGAAAGAATAGTTTGGAGTGAAAGAAATCAAAACAACATGAATGCCACGATGGCACTAATTGTTTTCCAAGTTAAGAGAGATTTTAGTCAAAACAATATAAAACATTCACAAGTAACTTCACATTTTCATGATTAAATTTACCTCCAACAGAACAGTAAAAGCAGTCTGAAATTATTAGAAGAAATTCTATTAGGAATTTTTTCTGACTAAAACAACTTAATTGTAATCAGCACTTCTGTCAATGTGAACTTTTGTTTCTTAAATGGAAGAATTAGTGAAAATAATCTACTTTGTTCATGTTGCAATCGAATTGCAAAACACTACTTGGAGAGATCTAAACACAGAAAAGGGAACCCAAATAGCAACCAGAGGTAAAGGAGGGCAAGGAAAAATTCTGAGTTTGATTTTTATACCCAGGGAAAGATTAAAAAAAAATGTAGTAATTGTGCTAGTTGCTCTACTTTCACCTCGGCACATTTTACTGTTGCCCTCCAATTACTGCAGCACATGAACAAGCACAATGTGTACCAGGTAGGGATTGAGCTGTGTTTATATCAAGCAGTAGCCTGGGATATTAATTAATCTGAGGATCCCCAAACATCAGCTGAGGAGCTTACAAACTTCCTTTACAGGAGTAAAATGCTTGCTGAGGGAGGTGACCTCCTGGGGCCCATTTCCCACAGCGGGCCAGAAAGCTTTTCTGAAAATTGCTTGCCAGCACCCTGTCTTTGCTTCCCTCATTCCTGCCCTGACAGGTTTCCTTTCTCCCCAACAAGGTGGTGGTTATGGAAACTGGCCAAAGCCATCACTCGCTTACTAGAGAAAGGTTTCTGTCCCGTAAGATTGCTTACAGAAGGCAAGGAGGTGCATAGTCTCATGGCAAACAAGCTGTGGACACGTGTGTTCCCAGGACATCATATGGCCTGTGCTTAAATCACAGCCATCATTACTCTGGCTTTAATTGTGTATGCGGGTTGATCTGCTCAAGATTGATGAGGCACTTACTCCTAACAAAGAAACAGTTCAGGGGACACACTTCCCACCAATGTGTATGATAGATAAATTAATTAATGCCTTTCACACCCCTCTTCTCTTTCTGGGGGGAGGAAGCTTAGAGGAAGGTCAGAGGAAGAAAAATGAGAGGAGAGGTGCTGTGAGAAAGTTCTGAGGTTACCTTTTCCTGATTATTATTAGAAGCAGTTAAGCCTTTGAAAGGGAAAAGCTGCGATGTGATCAAATAATATAATAGGCAGCAATGTAAGTGCATATATACTTACTCTAAAATGATTTAAGCTGACAGAAGGAAGTAACGAATGATTGGTTCCTTTGAAAAATAGGTTCTATGTATTTTCTTCATGAGAAGAAAATGATATCTTATAGATTTTGAAGTTGTTTCATTTTGCAGAGTTCAAAATGTACATCCTTATAGACAGGAGATGGAGAAATAGAGTGGTTTCTTTTCACGTCTTTATGAAAATAGTCGTTGCATAAGGATCAGAAGAGTAGACTTTAATGTAGAGCTTTGGGGAAATGAAAGTACTGATTTAGTAAATCAGGTAAAAAGTTTTCAGAGGAAAATTCAAATTTTCCTTTTTTTATAAAGTTGTAACTTCAGGGGAGAGGGGGTTACAGTCCACCAAGAAAATCATACTTGGAAACAAATTTCTTGTTGAAAACTTGCTTCAGTTATTTTTTTCATATTAGTTTCTAGCTGTTTTGGTAGAAATAGCTATATTCAAAATATGTGAGACATTAAAAAAATAAAAATTTTGACAATGTGACAAACATTGAAAGATGTTGATTTATAGAAGACTATATAAAATCCTCTTCCTTTGAAAAATTATGGCCAGCTGTATTTAGTACCCTTTAATTATGTATTTGATCCAGAATGTCACTTATTCATCCTGCTTTCCCCAGCTGATTTCTGACTGAGCAGCTCTAAAGCACACAGTGGTAACTGGGTCAGCTGTATTTTTGGTATGACTTGAAAGAGAGAATAAGTTTTCCTCCCTAAGGAAAATTCGGAATGTATTTGGTTTGGGCTGTGAGAAGAAGTCCAAAATGAAAGAATCAAGCATGAAAATGCATAAAATTTATGTTTTGTGGAAGAGTTTATATAGGACAAGATAAAATGATGTTTGTATCATCACAGTTATTTTGCGTGTCGACACTCTTTGCTTTGAGTGAGGAAACGTCCTACTGTTGGCAACTTTTAGGAACCTATTCCGAAACGTAGGCAGCATTCAGAGAAAATTCAACCCCAAGAAAATTGATGTGACAAACTACTGTTTACTGCCTTGAGAAATTCACTCTCCTGTGCCCAAGATTTGTAAACTTGCACACCACAGCTTTGTCTCCATCAGTGATGATGAAGATCCTTCTCCCAGACACTGCGGCTACTTCTCACAATTGACAAGAGGATAAAAAGACAGAACGATGGAGCTGACCAGGGCTCAGCAAGACAAACAGAAAGCAAAAGTCAAGGAGGTCTTATCACACTGTTATTTTTGATGGACTGTTGATCTATTGTTCAATTTTAAACCTTGCACCTTGCCTGTTTGAGAGTCAAATAAATTTCAAATAAGGAAAGGGGCATTGACACCTTAAAAAAAATAACATTATGAAAAGATTTCGTGTTCGCTTGTATCCACAGATTGTTTTCACTGGAGTGTGCATCTGAGGACTGCCAAGTGGCAGGGCCCCAGGCATTGTTCTGGGGAATATTTTTGCCGGAATCATGACGTTTTATAACCTGAATTGTGAACTCAAGTAAACTGTTCTTCTCACAGGGGTGGGCTGTGAGCTGGTTAAGTACAACCTGTTTTAGGGTACATCTGATGAGCTTGTAACTATCCAGAGCTGCAAAACTCACCTCCATCCCATGGGATGCTTTGAGGAGAGGCTTCCCTGCTGCTGACTTCAGCTGGATGCTGGTGTTGCAGTTATCCCGCCCAGGCTCATCTTGCCAGGGGAGCAGAGCCTTTCTCTTTTGCGATTGTCTTTATCTTCATCAGTTCAGGATTATTAAGTTTATTCTGGCTTGTGAGTGTTCATTAAGCCTTAGCGGGCTGCTTTGAGAGGTAAAAATGATTTTTCTTTCTCACGTGGAAAGGGCCGCTTAAATGTGAGGAGAAGCTATGTGCTTCTACTTGTCCCTCAGTATTTCACAGGTGGTCACTTCGGCCCTTTCAAAACAGAGACTTGGGCATAGCACTGTAAAACAGTTTACACCTCTTCTTGCAGTTCAGCCAAACAGAACTCGAAAAAGTAACAAAAGCCAAATGTATATAAACTGTGAGAGAAGGGGGCAATGTCCAAGTGATGCTGGCCCCACAGTGCCTTTGTCTGGAAATTTCTCATGCTGACATTTCTGCCCGCTTACATAAGCTAGATGACACTGCTGCAGAACAGATGAAGCATCTGTCTTGGATATTTATAAAAATGCCGCTTTTGGAAAAGCGTGATTAGTTTTGTTTGGTTTTTTTTGTAAGTAGAAAGGCTGGATGTGAATCACTGGCTGGGCTGTCCCAAGCCTGCAGGTGTTCTGGAATGGACGTGGCACGTTTTTGGTCTCTGCTGCTGAGTGTGGTGTTGTTGAGGGATGGTTTTGCTGAAGAAGGCTCTGAAAAACCTGCCTCCTGGGATGGCTTTGCTCTGGGGCCCTGCCTCAATGGCAGGACTGTACTTGTCCTTGTGCCCGTCACTGCAGCATGGATGTGATGCCAATTGGGCCATGAAAAAATCTCCATTAAGTTCAACTTCTCCCTGTTACCTTTTAGCAGGGCAGCACAGCATCTCAGCTGGGTGTGCAACTCCTTCTCTGACATCCCTGCTTATCTCACATGTGCATCCTTTGCACAGCCGTGGAGCTGCCTGATGTTAGTTGGCACAGCCTTGGAATAGATGCTTCTGCTGGTGGCCTGGATTTTGATGGCAGAAACTGCAACCATTACCTTTGCAAATAGATAATGATGCTTTTACCACGCTGCGTTTGTGACCACCCTAGTGCCTTCTGAAAGGGGTTAGCAACTTGGATTTCTTCTGTAGCCTGAAGGGTGAGTGCCTCTTACAGCAACCCTGGAACGATGCACCTGCCTTTGCAAAGAGTGTGCTAATACTGATGGGGCCAGAAACTTGTACTTGTTGAATGCAAGTTTCCTACAGGGTCCAACTGCCCTCATGGCTCTCATTAAAAATGTCCAGAAAGTGGGGAGGCCACAGCTATTATCACTAAAGAGGAAGCAACAACAATACAATATGATGCTTTAAGACACTAGGAAAAACAGGCCTTTATTTTCTGGCCTAACAGACTCTAGAAGTGACTTGTTTGACTTTGTTTGTCCTGACAGATACTTTTGCTTACAGTGAGTGCATCACTGTCCACTTCCACAACACTTTTGTGGTTTTTGTTCTGCTGTAGAACCTGAGCTATTGCTTGGTAAGTCTAAATCAGTGAGTTTTCAACGTTTTCCAATTGCAGTCCCCTAAATATTTTCCAGTGGTGGTGCAGCCTGTTATCTAGTGGATTTACGTGTATTGACAACAGGCTTGCTTCACTGCATGACTTGCCACGAACCCCTTAGAAGCTGCTTTTACTCTGTGGGGATATTTCTACCACAGGTTGAAAATTGCAGGTCTGGATCATTAATATCCTCCTAGCTAAATCTGTAGCGCGCTCCGCAGCAGCGTACACGGGCTAGATGGCAGTACAGCCCACCGATGTGGTGTTACCTTGCTGCTGTGGGGCAGCTCCCCGCTGCTGCATGCAGAGGATAAAAGCTTCCTCCAAGCATCCTTCTCCTCCAGATTTTGCAGCTGCTGTGCTGGGGCGAGATGTGCAGCTCACTTCTTCCACAAAATCCAGCTGGAGGAGGAGGGGGAGCTGAGCACATGAGTATGCCCCGATGGGGAAGATCCTGGACATGGGGACCTCAGCAAGCAACACCACTGCAGCCACTGCCAGAGGCACAGGTCGCTGCTGAGGCAGGTGAAGGGCAGGCACTGGTAAGGCAATGCTTATGGTCCCTCATCCTCTTCGTTCTTGGGTCTACCCTGCCTGTTCTACGACATCCTTTCATTTTCATGTCACATAGCAGGGCATTTTGTGGCATGAACATGATGGCAGTGCTTTCATTGCTGCTCTTCCTCCAGGGTCATCAGTAGAAGATTTTGTAGCTCACACACAGTTTTTTATCAAGGTAAGGAAGTGGGTAATGCCCATTCCCCCAAATACTGTACAGTTTGTATGGTATACCATACTTCTAGAAACGGGGGTTAAATCCCATCAACTTCAGTATGACAGATACACTTATTCTCCAGCTAAAGTCATGTTTATGTGACCCCTAAAAGGCAACTTTCCAAAACTAGTAGCAGCAATGTATGCCTACAGGTGTGCCCAGCTTTCAACTGGAGCCATCATTTATTAGGTCCCCTGAAAATAAAACCTGTCAAGACTGTACTGGTAAACATTTTCCTGACTTTCAAGAGAAAAATGGGGAGCACTGCACCCTCAGTGATGAGATGAAAGCTTCAGCAGGAACGAAAGATCCAAAGAAAAGAAGTCTCTGAGTAAGTTACAGCATGGCCCCTTTTCCCCATACAGCCTGCTCAGTGGCTATTCAATGGCTTTCTGATATTCTCTACGTGACATCTGCATCGGTAAAAAAAATACCACCTCGCTGGGTAAAAAAATTACTGATGACCTGATCCAAAGCTAATTGAAATGAATCCTAGTGAAAGGGCTACAGAACGACGCTTTTGCAAAGGCTTAATTGGATTTTGGATGGAGCTCTAAAGGGGCCAGTTTTGTGGGAGATGTTTTACCTGCTGTGCTTTCATTTTTTATTTTTTTTGTCTCCAACCTGCTGGAGGCCAGTGGTGGATTTTCGGGCACAGCCTGGTTGCCATCTCCGCTGGCAGGCAGAGGATATTTCTGAGTCTTCCCACATAAAATCTGCACTGGCAAGTATCTCTGGATGTTTGCACGCACACACGCAAACAAACACACAGGCTGTGTTAAAAAGCATCGCTGGGGTTATAAAGTCAAATAAAGACATAAGGCAAAATGAAGGAGGTGTAATTGTGTGTCACTGTTGTATACACAAGGGCATTTTTCTGACTTCTTTACAGTAGATTTTTTAACCTTAATAATGTCCTCTTAATGCATTTATGAAATCACCTAAGGTTTTTTAGTAGCAAATTAAAACAAAGCATAACTCCCCTTGCTCAGCATTGTGTTGACATTTGGTTTGATTGTAAACAGGCATGAAACTTCTCAATCCACTTTTCCTGGCTGGTTTTCATGGGATGTGAGCTCTCTTCAGTCCCATCCCATCCTAGAAGACAGCGTCATGCACTTTTTCGTTTCTTGTTCTGGGCTCTGAGTCACCCACCAGTCTTTTTCTTTTGGCCATCTCCACCTAATTTTCATTTCCCAGCCTGTATTAGTCTTATTTTCTGCACACCTCACTCCAGTTGCAGGCTTCTTCTGAGCCCCAGCTCCCATCTCCTGGTTTCTCAGCCAGTGTCTGGTTCGCACCTGGGTTTCCAGTCATGCTGCGTAAGTGTGATCCAGGCTGCTATTTCCGAACACCTTTTCTGAGATCTTTGCTTAAACTTACAGTTTTAGGGAACATCCTGCTTAATCTCTCCTGTATCAGGCTCATTGAGAATGAAATAGTTAAAGAAATACGCTTTGAAACCTAAAAAGAGTCTTCTGTGCATGTACAAACTGATTTTGTGATGATCTTGCAACTTGGCCAAATTTTGCCAAAATTTCGTGTTTCCCACAGAAGGCTTTTCTTTTATTGAGCAAGCTGTCTCCCGTGGATTTCAGGATGCAAATCATATGGAAGGATGCACAGCTCAAGAAAAGGAGCACTAAGTTTGTGTGTTTCCTTTTACCAGGGTAGGACCGCATCTTTTCCTATCATTTTTTTTACAGGAAGAGCAGATTCACTTGGACTGAAATGAAATTAAACAACTACAAACACCCTGCAGCCTGTCTGATCCTGATAACCAGAATGGTAAAATTCACGCAAAATGCTTAAAGTTTGTCAAAGTTACAAGCAGAGAAAACAGGCCTCACAATATCATATATCGACTGATATAAAAATTAGGCAGCGCTATCAGCTCTACCTATAAAGTTACTGTATCTGGGAGTCAGCGGAGGGTGAAAGGAGAAATTCAAAACAAAATCCAATACAAAAGGAAGAAGCTTTAATGGCTTAGAAAAATAACAACAAGGTCCCTACCTGGGCAGTTTTGGAGTCTGAGGAGATAATATGCTGGGTTCTTTCTTTTGCCGGCTGTATAACAGAGCTGAGAGAGAAAATTGATTTTTCATGCAAAATATTGAGCTGCTGTTCACTTGTAATTTAATTTATTATTTTTATACTCTGCACATAATTTGTTAGGGCTCTCTCCTATCTCTATAACATTGTTGGAAAAGGTAATATTGAACAGTTTGCTAGCAATATTAATTTGCTGTATTATAGGCATTTCTCTTATCATCATTACTATTGTTTCCAGGCCATGAAATGTAACTGGTGTGTAAGCATGCAAGTATTTGCAGGCTGGGAAAGCGCTGTGCACTGTTAGGACACATCGGTCACACTGGTAGGTGGTATAGCCACAACATCTCCAGGCTGAAGATTGTGTCACAGCTTGTGTGGAAAACTGGGGTTGGGGCCATTGTTTTTTTAAGTTGCTCATCTGTTTCCATTTCCCTTTTTCCGTGGTTCTTAACGCTTCACTCCTCCTTCCGTCCTCCTTTTTGCCCTTTATTGATTCTAGAAACTCAGGAATGCAGGGTTGCAAGAAACCAAATTTTTCAGAGTTTTTGTCGGCTTGATACCAAGGAGTTACATATTAAACAAAAACAAATATCCCGGCCGCAAACTCTGAAGCTGAGGACCCCTCTCTTGAATTGTCCTGTCATTTGCAATGCATAGATGAAAAAGATGGTACAGGTGATACAGAGCAGCCTTCAGCCACCTTTACTCCAGGAGAGATCTCCTCCAGCTCGTGGTGGAGCCCCTGAGGCATGGTTGCGTCTTCTTGGTGCAAGTGAGCCAGCAGAGCTGGGGAGGGTCTGTGTCCTGAGAAGGTAACTGAGCTCTGGTGTTGCCTGCCCGCTCTCTAGTGGAGGGGGGCACCGACAGACTGACCCGCTGTGGCTGGTGTTCCCTGTGAGCCCAGCTTGGTTGCCTGATATAGACCAACATGCCAAACTGAAAGGACACCCAGGAAAACCCTAGGGACAGTCTGTCTCTGGCTTGGAGATTTTTTATAGATGGCATAATCTTAAGCTCTCTGTCTGTTCCAGGAGGAAAGGTCTACTCACCCAGCTCCCCGGAGGGCTCCCTGAGCAGGTAAAATACGTGCTGCTTGGGGCAGGCTGTCCCAAGCACCAGGAGCAGGCTGTTTGGGCACTGTAACACGATGGTGCCCTGGTGGTGTTTGCAGTTTCCCTTTCAACTGTTGCAAATTCAACAGCTCCATCTTTCAAACCTAGTCATGTCTTTGCATCCCCCAGGTCTGAGGGTGCAGAGGGCTGCACAGTTGTCATCTGAAGTAGAAACTAAGATTAAGTTAAACTAGGAAAGAAAAGGAGAAAAAAAGATCCCAACCACAACTTCACTTTGTAGGATAACATCATCTCTTCCCCTCTCAATCTGATATATTATTTTCCTTTTATATTTTTTCTAAAAATACCAAGCCAAATTGAATCTAGCTATGACCTCAGTTATACCAAGGTTAAATTTGCTGTAATTAGTTTTTTTCTTAGCTTCTTCCTCCTTTGCTCAGTCTTAGTTTAATTATTGAGGGGTTCCTCACCCCAAAATTTCTTCAGCTTGCAAGTAAAACAAGGTCACCCACCAAGTGGAAGTTATTGTCAAGTGCCTGTAAGTAGAAATAAGTAGCACTTATTTCAGTATCCAGGCATCTCTGAGCAACAGTTTTATTCTCAGTCACCACGTATGTCCAAACACCCCTTTGCTCCAGTGAACCTCTGCCACCTAGCAGACCTTGGGCAGGAAGAAACAACATGCCTCTTTCTTTCATAAAGGCTTTTTTTTTCTACGGCCTGGAAATGCTGGAGAGCAGCCAGTTGTGTTGGAGTCACTCTATTAACTGCTAAGGTTACACTTTGGGAATAGCTGCATGTGCGTGGAGAAAAACACAACCAACAATTTAGTACAAAATGCCATTCCTTAGAACAAAAGTGGGATTGCACAGAGAGGGCTTTTTCTTTTATTTGTCTAAAATAAATTTATGTGCATCTATTCAGAAGGTGTAATTCCTGTAATAAATGCTGAGGAATATCTCCAAGTGACTTACAGCGTGGGGTTGGACCTGAGAAGGTGACTCAGTACGCAGGGGGACATGCCATTTCCTTTCTTCAAAGAAATGATTGAATTCAGTATAATTAAGACAGATGGGGGCAAAAGTTCTCCTGGTACATGCCTCTTGAACCAGCATCCGTGGCTTTACTCTTCACTAGGAAGTGACTGCAGTGTTGTTGGCAGTGGGGGGCCTTGGTGCCAGATGGTTTGATCAAGCTCATCAATGAAACACTTCTGATGCAGCCCATGTTATACACCTCTGCATCAGGGTACAAGTCAGCTCCAAAGCTCAGCAGCAGTGTTTGTGCCATTGCGTGGTGCTAGGTGGGTACCATCACTCTGCCTGAGGCCATGGGCCATACACCAACAGCAGCAAGTTAAGAGTATATCTGCATGTCTGCTCTTACCCTGCCATAGGTAATGGCACCTCAACCCCTCAGTGAAGTACTGCAGAGCAAGAGTGGGTGCCAGTGGGAGGTTATCACGGGCATCTCCTTCCCCACCTTCCCTATGGTGCCTGGCTGGTGCCCTCAGCTTGCCCCAGGCTCTCCACGTGTCCCCTGGATGTGCCACTGAGACAGGTTCACACCTTGGGAGAGAGGCAAGAGCTGCAAGACACCTGGGTTTGCTGGTTTGGCACTAATCACAGGAATTCTAAAAAGCTTTGCTTAAGACTCATCTCTCATTGTCAGTTCCTAGAAATAGTAATTCCAGGAAAGAAAACGGTCGTTCTAAGCTAAGAGGGTACTTCTCATGTCAAGTAAGATATATGCCATTTTTTTGACATTACAAACAACTGTATTTAGAAGAATGACATGAAGGTTACAAAGTAAAGCATAAAAAGGCTGTGAAATGTCAGTATTAAGGTTGCCCTTCCTGCGCATGCAGTATGACATAAACTTTAATAATAAGGTTGGGTGTTACATTTTTCAATGGGGCCCTTTCAACAGTGGATATTAGCAGTGGTATACTCAAGGTTTTGTAATGCAGAAAGCTTTTTTTTCATAGGACCTCCATATAATTTCCTATTGAAATAGCAATTGTTATTTGGGTGGGAGATGTAGGAAGGGAAATGAAGTTTTTATGCACTGGAGGAGCTGTCTACTGCTACAAGTAACTAGATTTCCCCTCTGTTCTTTAGGAATAACCTAAAGCGTATCTTTGCAAAGCACAGTGTCAGACCATGCGCACCCAAGTAAGATTTAAATGAGCTTGTGCAGGTGCCGGAGGTAATGCAGTGGCGCTAGTGTAGGTCTTAACCAAGTCCTTCCAACGAGTGGGCAGGTTTTTCCAGACCTACCCCAGATGTCTTCACAGCCCTGAATTATACTGCATAGACATGTCACAGATGTGTGGACATCTGTGGGTGATGTTAGAGCATGTCTATGTGGCTTTTGCAAGCAGATGCTAAGGAGCTCTGCCTGTATCAAAACCAGCTGGGCACATCTGGCCTGGTGTCATGCAGCCAAGCAGATCTACCCTGCGTCTCATTCTCCTGTACACCCCACCTGCCTCTGGTTGACATCTGATCCTCCTTTGCCCCACAGCTAAGACCCTGTGGGACTGCACCTGCAGCACCTGAGCTGCAGAGAGTGGGAGGATTTTAGCAGGGCTTCACTTCTTCCTACCTCAGCTGCTGTTTGCGAGTAGCCTGTTGGCAGCTGCAGTAGCTCTGGGTTCCTCCAGGTCAGCTTTTGAGGACCACGAGCAGGGAAGCCTGTGGAAGCGAGTCTCCTTGCTGACAGCCATACAGGGCTGATTTTTTCCAGGCAAATGTCTCCAGCTAGGGCTGCCCTTCATCTGCAGAAAATCCAAACTATGTATTTTTAAAGGGGAACCCCTTGTTGCTTGTGCACAATTTCACTCTTCTCTTTAGAAGTCAGTGTTTCAGCGTGCCATAACAAGGTCTCCATTGTGGGGAAGGTGATCATAATTAGCATACCCAAATTTCTCTGGAGACTAAAATCAAGATCTATTGACTGAGATAAAGAGGAGGTCAATGCATTTGATAGCAGGCAGAAAAAAAATTCAATATATGGATGACCGTTATGAAGCACTTTTATGTGTTATACCTTCTCTGAGGTTCAACTTAGGGAGAAGGAGGAGGAAAAAGCAGAAAAGTACCATGCTTAACTAACAGCTGAATAATTGCAGTGACCTTACTTCTCATGCACCAGGCCAGCGAGGCTCACAGCCTGCTCAACCAAAGCTGCGTATCAAATTGATTGTAGGAGGAGGGGGCAAAGTGATTTTTCAATGTATATATCAAAGGGAAATCCGAGTAATGAATCCCTAATGACAAATAACTACTGATGATCTGTTGGAGCAGGCCTTTGATTGAGGTGTAGGTGAAATAACTTCATGCGGCAGGGGTAGAAGCTGGAAGCTCCGTTCTCCTTGATGCAATGAATTGCTCAGTTCAACGTATGTGAGGACAGAGTTCTCTTGTTTGGACCTCACATCATTTCAGGTTGACCATAGCCAGGAAGTAAAAGAACAGAAGGATTCAAAATTTCTTTTGAGACATTTATTATTGCAGCCTGAAAAGTACAGAGGCCCTCATTCATGAAGGCACATGCAAGTTGAAGCATTCAAGCGCGGTCTTTGCTGCTCGGGAGGTCCTGCTGGTGCCTCAGCTGATGTGTGCACACACCAAGCCTTCTGGTGGGGTTGTTCAAACCTCTGGCAACTTTCCCTGGGTTTTCAAACACTCACTGGTGATCAGCCACCAGAAGGAATATGGACACTGCCTCCTCTTTCCCTTTTTTGTGCTCAGGATACTGGTGTGTCTGAAATTCACCAGCCAGGTTCACGATTTGCCCCAAGATCTGTCAGGGAAATAATTTGTCATGGTTTCTACATCCCCTTTTTTGTTGTAGGTAAAGCCTACAAGCTGCCAGGGTAAATCAGCACTGCCGGGAGCTAAAAGGAGAGCCTGCTTTCAAACTCAGAGTGCCATCACTTCCAGTAATCTGAAATCCCTTTCCTCCTTAAATAAGAGCATTATCTTTTAAAAACTGTAGCTATCAATCTGGAGGGATAAGTGAGCACGGTGAAGTGGGAATGCAGTTCACAACACCTCCGTGAGGTAAGGAAATAGCATTTCTGTTTTACAAATGGGACTTGAAGCAAAGCGCCGAAATAACTGGCTGAAGCTAGAGAGGAATTGATACTAGTGTTTTGTTGAGAAATCAGCGTCCCCAGTCCAGTGTTTATGCTATTAGATCACATCTTTCCCTCTTTTAGACAAATAACTAATTAAAACAATTTATTTTATGATAGCTGTCATAAAGCCCATGAATGCCAGAGAATATTGGAGTTTAGGCTGAAGGGTGAACAATGCCAGCCATAGACGCACAGCTGCACAAGCCCAGTAGGAGAGGCAGGTGAGGAACCTCTGCATTGAACGCTCAACAAATATCTTTTGGGCTTTAATCACAGAAAGCTAATTAAACAGAAAGTGTAAAATCAGACAGGACAAGACATCAGCATGAAACAAAGGACCAGACAAATAGCATTTGACAAATATAATGTTGAGTGAATGTTACAGTTCTGAGCCCCCTCTGTCTTTCAGGCAATTATATTCAGGGAAAAATAATTTCACGTGTTCCGTGGAATTTGGTATGCTTTGAACACTTCTTTGTCCTGTTAACTGACCAACCCCAATGCAAACCCTCAGTTTATTTTGTCCATAACCTCTCCTGGTCAAATTGTTTCAGAGTGCAGCTGTTCTGAAAATATTTAGCTGGAATTTTGTCCACAAGCCACTATTATGGTTATAACTTTTTTTTTTTTGTAATATTCAAGAGCAAATGAACGAAACCTTCATCACCCTCCATATTCTCTGTCTTGCTCAAGATAGATTATCTCTGTTTTGGGGATTAACCTTTTCCTCCCCCAGATCAATGTAATGGAGTGCTTCTGTACAGAATATGGTGGTCCTCAGGTGGAACCTGTGCTTTTTTCCACCCTTTTACTGTCTGATTGTATTGTCTTAAAACTCCTCTCCCATGCAAGCTAATTCTCAGGACTATGAAAATGAAAGAGAGCATGCAGCAGTTCACATGCTGATTAGTCATGGTCAGAGGGAATTTCATTTTTGACTGTTCAGAGAAAAAGATGTCATTAGATGCTGGAGAATAACAGTTTGCTATTGAAGTATCTGAATAATGAGTCCAGAATTAAGTTTGAAGGAAATATTAGTCAGACAGTCCCTTGCAGATGTGGCTGGTGGGAGTAGGGCTATTCATACATCCTGCATGAACGTGCCATGGCGTGGATCTAAGATGGACAAATGTAACCGTATGAAATTCAGCAAGAGCAAATGATGGATGCTGCACCTGGGATGGTGTAATCCTGGGTGCATGTACAGACTGGGGGACAAGAGGCTGGCATGTAGCGCTGCAGAAAGAGATCTGGGGGGTTGGTTGATGGTAAGGTCAACATGAGTCCACAATGTGCCCTGGGGGCCAAGAGGGCCAAGTGTATGCTGGGCTGCGTTAAACACAGTATAGCTAACCTGTGGAAAGACGTGACTGCCCCAGCATTGGCGTGACCTCAGCTCAAGTACTGCATGCTGGTTTGGGCTCCACAAGATAAGAAGAATATAAAAATATTAGAATGTGTACAAAGGATGGCAACAAAGATGGTGAAAGTACAAGGAGCGGCTGAGGATACTAGGTGTGTTCAGCTTAGAGAAGAGGAGAATGAGGGGTGACCCCACTGCTGTCTACAACTTTCTCATGGGGAGGAGAGGAGAGGGAAGTGCTGATCTCTTCTCTCTGGTGTCTGGTGATAGGACGTGAGAGTCTGGCTTAAGTCTGCATTGGAGAAAGCTCGGACTGGATATTAGGAAAAAGTTCTTCACTAAGAGGGTGGTGAAGCACCCCGGAACAAGCTCCCAGGGGTGCAGTCATAGCCCCAAGCATGTTGGAGTCCAAGAAGCATTTGGACAACACTCTTAGATATATGATTTAACTTCTAGGTTGCCCTGTGTGGAATCAGGAGTTGGACTGTATGATCCTCATGGGTCCCTTCCAACTCAGGATATTCTGATTCCATGAAATGTCTACTGAGTGCAGAATTTGCAATACAGCTTTACTCCAGAGCTGGTCACCCACTGCACTGCTGCTGCTGCAGTACCCCATACCTTACACATTACCTTGCTGTTCCTGTTCAAAGAGGCCTATGCCTCCACTGCAGCTGGCAGCTTGAACAGTATCTGCTCAGTTCAGCACGCTTCAGGTTGTCTTTGTTTTCTTGGACAATGATGCTTACTTCTTCCATGGTCTTTTTCATTGTATAGGAGGTGCTTGGGTTTTACCTGGTGTCCGTACAAATTGTGTGCCTGGCCATTTGTGGCTGATCTTTGCCTCTCTGTGCCTTTACAGCAGGGTTCAGAGTGGGACATGAAGGTGAGAAACCAGGAAACTGTCCTTCTATCTATGGGAGGTCTTCCAGGGTGTGCTGTATTCCTTCCCTCTTACTGCCTTCGTGTGTTACCCCTCCTCTGCCCCTGCTGTGCTGCCACTCTCCCATCACTGTTTTGGTTCCATTGCTGAAATTCCACTGTTGGTAGAGATGCAATATTACTCTTTACCCATTAAGAGTTTTCATCCCATAGGGTTAAATGCCAATCCCTGAGCTCTTACACTCTCCCTCTTGCTATTTTTTGCCCTCTCTTCAGCAAACTCTTTTTCCTATCTCTCTGTGCAATAAAGCTACTAAGTGATGCGGTGCTCGATCCACGTTAGTGTGGTGGCTGCAGTTTGCCAGGCCACAGGTCGTGCTCCTCAGAAAGCTGTAGGAGCAGCTGTGCTTCTGAGGAGCTAAATGTGAGGGGAGAGCTGCTGTCCTTGCTGCTTTTCTAGCTTCAAGGGCTGCAGAACGTACAGGGAGGAGAGCTGTGAGCTTCCTGCAAATTCAGTTGCACAAAAAAAGGGTGTGAACAAGAAGTACAGCCAAAAAGGCCACTACTTCTGAGACTATTTCTGTACCCATCATGCTTTTTGCATGGCATCCGTGAGGCCCAGTGATATTAAAAGCACCTGTCTGAGAACAGAAAAGTTGGAAAGAGCAGCTTTCTTGCTGTCTGCACTAGAAGCTCCTTTTTGGGCTTCCGGGACTTTGAAGGGACCAGAGGGACAGTTTCTACAAGCCAGGGAAACCTCAGTGTTGAATAAAGCAGGCACTGGGCATGCATAAGCAGTTGGCTGCAAAAGCTTTGGCCAAAACGTTATGCCAGCCAGACTAAGCACCCAAAGGAAAAAGCATTAGTGCCAAAACACCTACTACTTGAGGGGTGGTGCAAAAAATAGTCTCTGTTGTGCTAAAGATACTTAGCTTCCCTTCATCGCTCCACCTGCGCTGGTCATCAGCAGATGATCTCCCTCCAGTCCTGCTGGTTTTTGGCTATATTTCTTGGTACCAGTCCCCCAGCAACCCTGTTTGGTGGGGACAGTTGCTGTGCTGCAGACAATGGCTGTAAAATGGCTCAGTAGATCTCAGCAATAAAAATCTAATTGTGTTATTCAATCATGCAATAACTTGCTTTCATCTGTACAAATAATGCAGCACAAATGACTAAATTCATAACTCAGAGGAAGTATTTCATAATTGTGCTGAACTTTTTTGAAGAGAACAACTAACTGTTAATTTTCTCCTTACTGTATTTCTGCTATTTTTTAATGATATCGCTTACATTTGAATGCTTCAGTGCCCATGTAATTTCCCTACTTGTATTTTTGAAAGAATGACTAATATTTTCCAAATTATATACTATGGCAATTAAAGGGAAAAGAGACCTATATATATGATTTGACTGAAGAAAAACAAATCTTTTTTTAGATTATCCCCCCTTTTAAAATAAAATTGCATTTCTTCAAGCTCATACCTATCTCATTGACACCTGAAGCTATAAATAACCTGTGTAACACAACCCCATTAATTTCATACATTAGGACACATCAGGACACAGCTCTGCCCAGAAAGCAGAGTACAGCCCTACCCACACACTCACCATACAGCAGCAATAAGCTGCAGGCATGCACAGTAATAGCAGTTGAAGAGAAGCGAACTGTTACTCTTTCTCACTATTAATACGAGGTTCGGTGTTCACCAAGAACAGTCACCTTCACAGAACATACAGAAGCAAATGTGTATGCAGGTTTTCCTGGCTGCCGCCTCCCGCTGCTTAGCTGGGATTCTTCAAGTCACTCATGAAGCTGCAGCTCTTGGAAGAAAAGGTGATTACTGAGAATTTCAGCTGGGGTTAGCTGGCTGGTCACATAGCTTTTTTTTTTTTTTTGGCTTTTTTTTTTTTTGGGTGGTGGAAAATAGCTTGAAAATACAACCCCTAGTCATCCAGAACAAAAAAACCAACAGTGTAACTCCAATATTTCTTTTTTTTTTTTTTTTAAATTTCACTGATAAGAACCACTAACTGTAGGTAGTGCACAGAAGAGCTAGTGCTTTAACCTTTAACCTCACTTTAACCTTTGAGGTTCAACTGGTAATAATTCTTAGTTAAGACACGTGTCACTGGGTTCTCATAGTCTGCTCCTTTTTCTCACTGAATTTGAGCAAAAATATTGGTGTAGGAATTTAAATCCTGATTGTGTTTCATCCATGTTTTACCATCAGAACATCAGCTGAAATCCCAGTTTCATCTGCTTTAATTGCTTATGTGCTCTGTGAAGAGATGCATTCCTGAAGCCTGTCAGGGTCTTAATGTTAGCTAAAGTGGTCTTAAGTTGTGCACAAAGGCTTGCAGAAGTGTGAGCAAAGTGGAGTTCATCTTTTCCAACAGATAATTTTAATCACAGCATCAGAGAGAATATTTCCCTCCAGTATGTTTCTTAGTGCTTTGCATTGCCTTGCTTTCATTATCCCTCACATTGCCTCATTTTCTTCCCAGGAAGCTACATGCAAGAGAGATTTGTGTTTTTTCTTTGCCTTCCCTCTAGGAATGCCACTTCTCAGGTATCGGCATTTCTTGCAGCCACCACAACAAACAAACAGTGGCTCTTTGATGCAGAAGCTGGGGAGAATGCGTCTTGCATCATTTTAGAAATCCAGTGGGCTTGGCTGGCTTTGTGGCTTTAGGTGACTGTGTGGAAGCAATTGCTCCAAGTCCAAAGGGTGATCCAGGTCTTTCAGAGATCTCTCCCTCCCCACCGCCCCATTTTTTCAGATCAAACAAGCAGCAGTTCTTCATTTAAATGATCTTGATCATGATGTGAGTAGGAAGGTGCTTTCCATAGTTAGCATTGTGAGGGAGAAACCTGATAATTCATTTATTCCATGATAATAGCAGGGGTAGCTTTAAGGTTTTTACCATCTGTGCTCCTATGGGAAGGAGGAGTAAAGCCAATACAAATTTAACCTTCAGATTTATGCTTCTGTGCTTCTCCATTGTGCCTCTAAAGTTCTTCAGAAAAAATCCTTAACCATTTCACTACTGCACAAGAGGAAAACCTACAACTTCCAGATTCCACTGCAGGATTTAATTTAATTTTAGACTTTAATAGCTATTCAAGGCAAGATATATATTTAGTGAGTTTCAAGTTTGATTGCATCTGTCTGTGTGACCAAAATATCCAAACCTAACATTAAATGCTATATCTATCTTCAAATCTTGATCTCTTAGCAAGTAATCTCACAGTATTATAGAATACACAAATAGAAAATACAGATCTCATTTAAGCCTATTGCTTTTACAAGGACAAAACTCTTGCTGAAGTGGGAGTGGGGACCTAAGACAAAAGGAAACTGTTAGCACAGTGACATGCCAAAATTTAGGATAAAAAGGTGTATTGATTTGTAGGTTCATCTGGATCTACGGACAGATGACCTAGGAGAAGCCAGGGATATCTGAAAGTGGACAGATGACCTGTGAGGCAAGTCAGTTTATTAAGCAAAGATCAAATTGTAACTGCATCCAGAAAGGGTCTTACAGTTTCAGCCTTCTGCTGGGAAGGACTGAATTTCCTTCGCGCATTGTAAAATGATTAAAGGTTCAA
Source organism: Ibycter americanus (assembly GCA_035590275.1). Classification (NCBI taxonomy): domain Eukaryota; kingdom Metazoa; phylum Chordata; class Aves; order Falconiformes; family Falconidae; genus Ibycter; species Ibycter americanus. The sequence continues at coordinate 14,607,601 of JAVJGI010000060.1, forward strand.
GGTTAAAATTAAAAAATGACTGCAAAGTTGGGGGCAAGCTCTAGAGAACAGAACTGGTTATTGTTGTGAGAGGCAGGGATGGAGTGGTATGAAAAACTGTGCACTTCTTTCCTTCTCTTTTAGCTAGGTCCCTATCAGACCATGGAAATGCTTCATGTATTTTTTTATTGCATCTGAGCACTTGCTAATTACACTGCAAATGTTTAATCATTGCTACTTTCTGGTGAGCTTGCCCCAGAAAACGGGGTCTTCAGGGGCAAAATATGCTCCTCACTCTGGATGGGCTAAAATATTAAAAATAAAACCACTGTCCACTAATTTTCTGCAGGAGATTTGAGTTTAAAGTTCAGTTTAGCAGTATGCAACGTACTTGGTAGAACAAGCTTTATAGAGGGAAAGTAAAGAGCTGTTTTTCTACTGACCTACTTACTGATGGGTACTATGGTATTATCTGGCCACGTTGCATGGTGGGGCATAGAGTCTGTCCCACAGAGAAAACCAGCAATATGGGACCACCTGAACTATACTTCCCACGATGCTCCCTTGCAGCCCTTCCAAAACTCAGATGAGTCCTACTGTAAAGAATCAAAAGATAGCTATATTTGGATTAACTTTGCCTGGAGAACAAAGGCACTTAAGTGAGGTCTGTGTGAGGCACCTTGGCTCTGCAAGCATTATGGTTGTGTTTGAGCGCCTTTGCATTGCGTGGGCTCAGCTGCTTGCTTTGGTCCTGACTGAGGAAATTTCAGGCATCACAGCAATGGGCTATCTGGCCTCTCTTTTCCTCTTAATGCTGTCACTGTGCAGTTTAATTTGCTGTGGATAATGTTTTGACTTAGTTCAGGTTATCCACTCCTTCATCACAATAGACAGTAGTGAGCTGATGGTAGATGCCTCTGGTTTTTCAGATCATAGAATCACAGAATCATAGAACCATAGAGAGGTTTGGGTTGGAAGGGTCCTTAAAGATCACCTTAAAGCTCATCTAGTTCCAACCCTGTGCCATGGGCAGGGACACTTTCTACTAGACCAGGCTGCTCAAAGCTCCATCCAACCTGGCCTTGAACATTTCCAGGGATGGGGCATCCACAGCTTCTCTGGGAAATCTGTTCCAGTGTCTCACCACCCTCACAGTAAAGAAGTTCTTCCTAATATTGAATCTAAATCTACCATCTTTCATCTTAAAACCATTATCCCTTGTCCTATTGCTCCGTCTGTTAGTGAATGAGTGCATTGAGTGCATTCAGGCTTTGGCCTGTGAAAAGTTCAAGTTTTCCATGGAAAAAGTTGAGGAAGCTCTTGCTTTCATTCTTGCCAACCATGGTCCTTCAGCAATAGCTACCTGTTTGGGGAGGAGAGAGGCTGGGCAGTGCTGATTGCCCCCTGCTTGCTGTGGCATCAGCCTGGCTGAGGAAGGAACAGGATGACCATAGTCCTGCCTCCTGGGCATCAGGAGACACCTAGTTGTTTGCCAAGAGCCATGACAGAGCACCTTCTCCATGGTAAAATAAAGAAGAAAATCTTTCATCTGCGTAGGCTGCTGCTAGGGCAGGACATCTCCATAAACACTTTTGCTAAGAGGCATCTCGAGGAGTCATGTATCAGTTGTGGTACCCATGCCTTTCCTAATCAGATTTGACAGGAAAGTCTCCAGAGAGAAGGGCTTCTCAAAAAAATTGTACCTTGCAATGTTTTTGATAGTCATTTCTGTTTTGAATAAAAATGTTGAGTTTATGCCTTACGAGTTGCATATCTAGGCAAATAATTGGGACCACTACTCATGAAAATCAATAAACTGAAGCTTCGTTGTCACCTCCCACTGGTAAAAAACAAGACAAGCTTAGCATTTAAATGGATGGAAAATTGGAGAGATTGCAAGTCTAGTTTCACTATGATTTTTTTGTAAGGTGGCTAATTATTGTTCTTAAGAACTCATAATCAGCTTCATGCCTGAGATCTTTGGCTTTGTCGTGTGGTCTGTAGGGATTTGCAGAAAAAACCCTAAAACAAGCAGTAATGCACTTAGACAATTGTACAATGTTATGGCTGGGAGGAAGAATTGTCTGTCTAATCTCTATCTGGATACTGTGGAGAAAAAGATTTTATTACTGTATTTTGCTGTCTAAAAGAGAGGAACTCAATAGTTTTGTCTGTGTGTAGGTATGATCATAAATACACCCTTGAGTCTTCCTGTTTCAAGGTTAAATAAAAGCAGTAGTGCAGGTTTCTGTCATATAAATAACCTGACAGAAATAGGGGAATAACAACAACAAAAAAAGCACAATTACCACATGCTCATGGGAAGGTTTCATTAGCTTGTAAGCTACAGTATAAGCATTTTGATAAGGAAAGGTTAAGACTGCATCAGAAATTTTGAGCTTTATGAGTATTTATGTACTTTAAAACTCATGCCAAAAAGATAGGACACCGAGAAATGATCACCTAAGTCTCCTTTTCACGAAAGTCCACCTGGTACCTAACAGTCCTCAGAAATAAATGTCTGGGGTACAAGAGCAAAACCAGCCACTAAGTTATAGAATATTCAGTCAAGGCATAGGAATAAAACTCTTTACTGAAGAGCCAAACCCTAACACACAACATGGGATGACTTCACCTGTAGCCCTTTTGCTGGGTTGTAGCCTGTGCTCTGTGTGTGACACTCCCCTTCTGTCCTGGATGGGGCTCAGAGCAAAAATGATTGAAAGGAGATATAATCCAGGTCCCTTGGAAATCAGCAACACACATTTAAAAAGCTTTCTGCTTTCCACTTCATAAACTCAAGAACTATCAACAGGCTCTGAAAAAATTAAAGAAACAGTATCAAGGAAAAAAATATTTGATTTGATTTGATTTGAAGTTATTTTGGGGCTGAAATGATTGTCATCTGATGCATAACATCGACCGAAATTTGCTGAGGCTGAGATGTACTTTGGCACTCGATGAGTGACTGTGCATATATCCAAGACGTGCTGTTAAATCCATCTAGCAGGTCAGTGTACCTCTGTCTACATCATTCTTAAAACAAACCTAAGTCTTTGGCACGTGGAAACCTGCCTTTGCTGCTCTTTCTAACCATTCAGAAAACAGAAAGACAAGCTGTGAGGAGTTCATCCTTCAGTTACTCAAACTCCTACACACTTGAGTAACTTGAAGGACAACAGCAGCCCGCTTCGTATATGTGATCATTTGCCAGATCAGGTCCTAGACTGCACAGCAAACCACACAGTGCTGTTAAGTTCACCAGCTTTACAGGTACCAATGATAGGTAAGTAGCAAATCTGTTGCGTTGAGCTGCCCATTACCTGGGACCAGACTTCCAGGGCTATTAACACCAGATCTGTGAGCTCAGACATCAACTCACTACAGATGCTTCATCAGGAATAGGCAGGGCAAGTGATCTCATTTCTGTTGAATTACCCAAAATGCATGATTTGGAGCTTTTGCAGGCTTTTTCCTTTTATGCTGGGTTTGGGTCAGTTGTAAAGAGATCCAATCCTTCCTAGACCCTACTGCACCAATACCTCCCAAAACGCTGCGATGCAGTGGGATGAGCTGATATGAGACAAGCACGCTGTGTCACACAGCCAGGGCAGGTTTGGTTACTGTTAGAAGACCAGAAGTCAGATTCACAATAAATTATTGAACCAGGGCCCTGCGCCCACTGACTGTCATGCTAGTGGTAGGAGCATGGCATAAATCTTTGGATTGAATGGTGTATGTGTTGCAGTCATGTATTGCCCTGGGAGTGCTGTGGAAAGAAACACAAAGGAAAGCAGCAAACTTCAGCCTTTGAGTAGGCAGTGGCCTCTTTGGTAATGCTTTGGCAGAGGTACGTTTTGTCACCTTCTTGCCTGTTACTGTTTGATGATCATCCAGAAGCCACGTTTTATGCTGAGGTGAGAAGGTTTTTAACATCTCTCAGTGAATTATACCTCAAATTACATGTCCTTACTAACACACTTTTTCATTAAAGAAACAAAGAACATTTTTTTCCAAATATAGGCTTCCTGATGTTGCCTAGATACAAATTTCTGTTCCTGCTTCCTAACCTATCATCTGCCACAAGGTGCTGGGTTTTTCTGGGCTCAAGTCCTCTGGCTGAGAAAAGTCACTCGATTCGTAATCAGGCATGTTTGTGGCTCACTTCTCCATTGTTATCCACAGCGTTAGCCACAGATTTGGTTTGACAAGCCATAACTAATTTATTTGAGATAAATTATATGAAAGCAGTTATCACATTAACTGTGCTCACGGCTCCGCCTCTTGTATTGTGTTTTTTATTTCTGGTCTCCAGTTACAATACGTAGTTTTTTGATTTCTGTTTTACTCAGATGCTAGGCATTAAATCATGGCTTTTTAGTTTCTAGTGTAATTGAATTTTATACTATCTGGACAGCCTTCATTTGGGAATCTCAAAGTGCTTTGAAAATGATCCTCAATGAAGCTTCTCAAAACTTGAGTGAGTGAGGTAAATATTGTTATTATCATGGTTTTGCAGGTGAGTGAACAGAGGGACAGGGAGCTGTAGGGTATTGCAAATGCTCTCCAGGAAATCATTGGTACAGAATTCAAGAGCAGACTTGATCAGAAAAAGGATTTAATTTTGCATAGAAAACAGCTACTAGCAATTTTTGACAAAAAAATCTAAAGCTGACAATTGCTACAATAACTATTCTTTTCAGTTGTCAGTCAAAACTTTAATTTTCTGACAAAAGGAAATAAATGTTAGAGAAGAGCAAAGATATTTGGCCACTTATGTTGAGAACAAGCAGAACAAATGCACACATATATCTAAATTAAACTTTCTTCAAAGAACTCCAGTCATCCAGGTTCAGATGTTCACGTACCCTTACACATCTTTTTATTAATAGGATTAATAGGAGTTTATCACACAGCTTAGCAAAGTACCTAATTGGTTTTAGGATCTGTGACTCACATCATAGAATCATAGAATGGTTTGGGGCCTTAAAGACTGTCTAGTTCCAGCCCCCCTGCCATGGGCAGGGACACCTTCCACTAGACCAGGCTGCTCAAAGCCCCATCCAGCCTGGCCTGAAACACTTCCAGGGATGGGGCATCCACAGATCCTCTGGGCAACCTGTTTCAGTGTCTTGCCACCCTCACAGTAAAGAATTTCTTCCTAATATCTAAACTAAATCTACTCTCTCTCAGCTTAAAGCCATTACCCCTTGTCCTATTGCTACAAGTCCTATTAAAATGTCTGTCCCCATCTTTCTTATAAGGTCCCTTTAAGTGTTGAAAGGCTGCCATAAGGTCTCCCCAGAGTCTTCTGTTCTCCAGGCTGAGCATCCTTTGGAAATTCAGTAGATTTTAGTCACGTTGGTTGCTTAGGTGGTTCTGAAAACCTCCCTGTGAATGCTGGAAACTGAATTGCTTCGTTTTTTATTCAGGTCAGATTTAGTGTCAGCTGTGTCCTGGTTCCAGTCCAGTCCGGTGTCAAGAAAGACTTCAAGCTAATGGTTCAGTTTTACTTTGAGATTAAAAAACAATGGTCTGAGCCAATCTTCATTCCGTCTCTGTTTGTGTTTGTGTTTGGTTTGACACTCTGGCTTTAACTCTGTTTTCAATTTGTTTGCATTCTCATTTTCTCCCTCTCTTTCTTTTTTTAAGACAAGGAAAGCATTAGGAAAGGTTCAACATATGAAAAGTTACTTTAACCTTTTTTAATTTTTTTTTCTTTTCTGTTTTCCACACAGCATCTGCTTTGTAGGCCACCTGGCGTGGGCTTATGGGCCACCTGGTGCTCCAACAGATGCTGAGCACTCAAGGAATAAAACATAGCTGTACCACCAGCAACATTTGCAAACACATTTAGCACAGCAGCCTCTTTTGGGTTTGGATTTTACCCAGGACGATGACCACATGGGAGGTTTTCAATCCGCCAGCTTGTGCCTGACCTTCACTCCGCTGCCAGCCAAACATTGGGATATAGGGTAGCAGGAGTCGGGGGTCCATATGGGGCAAGAAAAAGCTGCAACCCTTTTGGCTGATGCTAGTGGCACACAGCATCTCTATTTACTTCGCAGCACAGAGACCTGGACCCTTTTACACAGACACACGCTCACACAAGCCCCTTTTTCCTCAAGTTAGATCAACTTACTTACCTGTGCACCAAATTTATGGTCTGATGGTCCCCAGCTAAGGGTTCATTTCGATGCTCTTCGTCAGCTATGGTGCAAGCTCTGGAAGTGGAGATTACCCTGAGCAGCTGGCCTCCTCCCATCCTCCATGAGAAACTTGTTCTAAAGCATGAAACTACGCCCACTATGGTCTAGGAAGAAGCAGGGCTTTATTAATTACACTTTAAGAGCATATGAAAAATTAATACTTGCACTGCTAACACTGTTAATATATGTACTGTTATAGAGTCTGGTTTGTAAAACACTGATAAAATATTTACTTGGTGCTGTGGTGACCACTTAAAATGGAAGCATTATTGCTGTCTTGCAGCTCTGCTTAAAAAACACAAAATGATTTATCATCCTCCACTGGACCCAAAATTTAGCAAGGATATATGCACTCCAGGCTTCAAGTGCTGGTGGCCTTTCCACGTTGAATGAGATCATTGGAGATCAGATCATCATCAACGCTTAGGGCAATTAGCTACTTATCTGTATTTACCCCTCAAAGGCTAAGAACTACCCCAGGAGGCTACTTTTCCCCACTGCGCACATAAATGTCTCAAGGGAGGGGTGGCACAGGGGCTCTGCACTGCCCTGGGATGAGGAGCAAGAATGTGCCACACTCCCTCCGTGACAGATTCCCAGCTGTCTGGCAGCCAGAGTCCTGTGGCTCTTGCTCTGTGTGGCTTGCTCATCTCTTCATGGAGCTAAATTCCTTCTCACTGAGACAAGCTGGCTTTTCTAATCATCGTTTGTTTTTTGTGTATATGAACTTGGCGATCAGGAAAGGAGCTGCACTGGCAGGCCTGGAGAGGGAAGGTCTCACTTTAACTACAGAGATGGAGCAGCGTGTATGGAGATGCCAGGGTACCTCATAGGATGCCCCGCTGATAGGACTCACCTTGACTTGAGTGACTGAGTCTGAAGGAGTAAAGGGGAAAAAGCAGGGGTGGCCCAAGCGTTGTGGTGTCTTGTTAATGCTTCCTCACTGGACTGTGGTGGGGCAGTTGGGGCAGGGAATGGGGATGTCCTGGTGAAAAATACCCTGGGTTTTGGAAAGTGACTAGTTGCTGAAGAGAAAACTAAAAAATGGGAGCCAACGTTAGTAGAGTGGTTCATTATGAAAATGTCTTTGATGTTCAGAAGAAAGTCTAGTTTAAAAGAGAGCACAGGGGAATTCTCTGCTGCAGACCTGAATCTTGGTCCAGCAAAACTCTGGGATGGGGAAGTCCCTGTGAGCAACGGCCAGGTTTCCACTCTTCCTGCTGTCAGCAAACACAGACAAGGCTAGCAGCCCTTCTCCTAAATGCTCTTCGTAGTTCCCCTAAATTGACACCATTTGCATGTAATTTCCTTTAATTTACTCACTTCTGACAAGCCCTAATGATTTCTAATTTTTGTAAGCCCTTCTTCCTTGTTACATTTCCTTAACTTCATTTCCTCTGTGAGAATCTCCTCTGAGGGACATCCTATGGTCTCTAAAGAAGATAGTCCATCATCCACGCTCCCAAAAGTCACCAAACTCTTGATACAGGTGGGAATGAAATGAGAAGGCAGCAATAAAAATAAAGTCCTTTATTAATACAAGTTAAACATTTAAAAAGCTGTTGCACAGAAATAGGAATGAAACAGAGCTGACACAAAGCCAGTTGTTCTTTTTACAAACGAGCTAGTACTCGAAACACTTTATCTGGCACCACTGAAGTCGACAATTTTGCCATTAATTTCCACAGTGGGAAGAGTTGGCTGTCTCTGTAAGGAAAAGACCATGGTGACAAGTTAGTTGAAAAGAGTAATTGAAATTACAGTAAAAATGTCAGTACTTTGAAGAAAGAAAAGGGAAAACTGGGGGGCTGGAAAACAGTATTGAGTTTTCGTTGTTAACACCTGATAAAAAATAATGGCAAATTTTAGAAAATTTTTTGTTAGTGAGAAACTTGGTACAAGTGACTATTCCCACAGACACTCAAGTCCTGCTTCTAAGTTCAATGAAACATGCAGAGCATCTGCCATTGGGTTTATCGTGGAACCAAGGCTGGGGAAGGGGCCAAACTGCAACACCGTTGCTCCTCCTGAATAATGCTATATATCATGATAACGCTATATGCCATGAATAGCCCCGTTGGACTCAGTGGGAATTGCTCGTGATAGAGGATACCATTCTGTGCAAGTGAGATGATTACAATCTGGCTTGCAGAAATCAGCATCTGAGCCTCTAGCATGCCTTGGAGCTGGCAAGGAGTGGCAGAGCAATGAGCTTCCCAGGGACTTTTATTGGAATTTTGGGGATGTTTTGAGGAAGAAGCTGCTGGAAGTTTGTAACAGAGCACTGTGGAAAAGCAAGCTGAGAGGATCAATGAGCCAAGAAGAGCTGATCACGTTGGTTTACAAGAGAGGAGAGAAAGAAGACATATCAGACCGGGGACCAGTCTCTTTACTGAGTACTGTGAACAATGGCAAAGGTGAGGCAATGGCATGAAGAGCAGCTATCGAGGAGATTAGACTCAAAAGTGTGGAGTCCCTGAAAGATCATTTGATTTAAAGAGTCATGTGCGTGGGAGAGAAGGAAATACGTTTCCCACTCTCACTCCACAACCATTTGATGTCTTGATCAAGTAGGAAAATGATTTGGCAGAGTCGGCCAGAGTTTTCATTGAGAAGAAAATGGAGATCCATAGTTTAGCTTTCATCCCTATTTTATAGATTTTCATGTTTTTTTCCTTTTTTTTTGGTTATATGTTTCTATCAACTTTTTTCCTAATGAATACAGAACCCAGCTGCATTTTGGATGTGTGTCTTGTCATGGTAAAAATGTCTCAACTGAAAAAGGACAGAGATAGTCCTAGAGAATATACCTAGAAGGAAGTGTAAGGCATGACATAAGTACACAATGAAGTAATCAGCAGAAGTGAAAGAAAAAGCATAAAGTACCTGTGTTCGCAGGGATTGGATTTAGTACCAAGCTGACAACACGAGGCAGAAATCCTCTATTTATCTCTGAACAAATCCAATGCTAAACTGAAAAGGGGATGTCTTACAGATACAGCAATATTAATAGCTATTAAGTTAGTATGAAAACAAGTTCCACAAACTGAAATCCCAAGGTAACATTCATTGTATTCGTGTAATAGGCATTTATAACCCTTGTGTTGACAGTTTGACCAGGGGCTGTTTAGCGATCAGAAGGGCAATCCTCCTACACAGCTAGGTGGGTGGCTTTTGCAGAAGACAACATAAAATCACCTTTGGGGGCAAAAAGCATTTCTACAAAAGGCTCACTTTATGCTCCTCACGCTTTCATTCTGGATGATATTTCAGATTACTTGAAAAATTTGGTTTACATCAGATAGTGCAGTATAATTGAGATGTGGATGCTGTGTCTACAGATGATGTCAGTGCTAGCATATGATGAATGGTGAGGGACAAGGTCATCAGCTGGTTTTGGTCTGGGCAGAAGAAGAAGTTATCTTGAGGCAATACTGTAAGATGTATTTTGGCCATTGGTGAGGACAAATATGCCACTCAAGTTCAAAATCTTCAGTTAATGCTGTAGGAAGGTAACCGCTTGAGGAAACCCAGTTCTGGAATGTGAGGGGAGATCCTGTGTGATGAAAAAAACCCTTGCATTCAGGTCTTCCATTTTGCCCTTAGATCAGGAACACAAGTACCACCGCACCACCTAGCCATGACGGCACCCTACTGCTGTTCCTGCAACAGCAATGGTGTGTCACTGCCCGATTCTTTGACAGCCACTAAAAAGACAGCTCTTGCCATCATTGTCCAGGTGGATACTCTTGTTAAAGGGGCTTTGATCCCAAACCTGAGCTGGTCTTGTATTTCCAGTGAGGTCTTCAAAGACACGACCAAGTTACTGCAGCACAATAAATAACTGTGTGTCAGCTGAGCCACAGTCACTGGCTGCGTGCACATGCTTAGCCCACTGCTCCAATTATTTCAGCTTAATTTAACCCTCTCTCCTGGTGGTGAAAGTGGACTCACTAGCTAATCGCTTGCCTTCAGAAGGCATTTAGAAATCTGGCTGTGGACATCAGGATTCAGATTTGTGTGTCAGTAATGCATATGACACATTATAAGCACAAGGTTCTCTGTTATATGGCTTTTATCTCACTTTATAGCATATATTAATTACTAGCATGACTATATTTTTAAAACCTGCTTAAGCAATAGTAGGCTGTATTTGCATGCCAACAAGTATAATTAGATTGCTTTCACTTGACACAGATTTGACTGTACTAGCTACAAACAGGCAATGATCACCTTCTGCTGAAGAAAAGGAGGGCAGAGAAGTAGAAGAGAAGCTGGATGTGAAACATTAGTTAATGGTGTAATGTGCGTGTTGCATTCACTCCTGGTTTTCTGCTTTCCCTTTGTAGGTAGTTCTATAACTAGCTTGGGTTTAGCCTGAAACATGACTCTCTTCAGACAGATATATCATGTAAACCAGAGTAGTCCCATTCTCATTTAAACTAGATAAGGTACAGAACATTAGTTTATTCTCTTTGCTGCTAGGAGTTGCATACAAAACACTGAAATCTGTATAAACGCTATACTTCTCAAATAAGTTAATTCACTAAGCCAGCTCTATTTTTGTGCCTACATGTGAACTGGGTCTTAACGTATGAATTTATTTGCCAGTTACATAACCAACTTGAACTGTGGTAAATCTACATAAAAGAAAATGTGGGTTTCCTGTTGTCATTCCTGTTTAACCCCAAGTGGCAACTAAGCACCATGCAGCCACTAGCTCACTCCCCCTGCCCCGTCTGTGGGATGGGGAGGAGAATCGGAAAATGGTAAAACCTGTGGGTTAAGATAAGAACAGTTTAATAATTGAAATAAAGTAAAATGTAGTAGTAGTAGTAGTAGTAGTAGTAATAATAATAATAATAATAATAGAGATTAAAAGATAGGAATGAAGCCCAAGAAAGACATGTGATGCACAGTACAATTGCTCACCACCTGCTGACTGATGCCCATCCAGTCCCCGAGCAGCGATTGTCCCCTCCCAGCCAACTCCCTCCAGTTTATATACCAAGCATGACATCCTATGGTATGGAATATCCCTTTGGCTAGTTCAGGTCAGCTGTCCTGGCCATGCTCCCTCCCGCCGTCTTGTGCACCTCCTCACTGGCAGAGCACAGGAAACTGAAAAGTCCTTGACTCAGAGTAAGCACTACTTAGCAACAACTAAAACATCAGTGTGTTACCAACATTATTCTCACAGTAAATCCAAAACACAGCACTGTACCAGCTACTAGGAACAAAATTAACTCTATCCCAGCTGAAACCAGGACACCTGTGAAGAGAGCAAAGATTTTATCCTTGATCTTTTCTCCAGGTGATGAGGTTGCTGTCTACATTCACATTATTGTCACTTTAGCCTCTTGGTTGGAGCGCTATGTTTCTGAACATTTGTGTTTTTTCTAGATACCAGGTGAAAGCATGCTGCCAGTCCAGCCACTAGCTTGGAACAGGCCAGTTCCAGTGAGAAAACTGGGAACTAAACCCAGAGCTCCTGCACCCTGGTTCAGTGCCTTCGTCAGGAGCCTGACACATCTCTTCAGCCAAGTCTTACAGGTTACATGCAGAGAATAGTCCAAAGCAATGTCAAAGGTCTCTCTTGGTTTGACAGTGGTGAGGAAATCCTGCATTAAAGCTGCTCTGTTACTTTCAGCTTACTCCCCGACGCTGGAGCAGACACTGTGTAAGTGCGAGGCTTTGGCAGAAGGAAAGGAGAAGACATCTCAGTGGGAACTCTTCTTCCTTTACTTGCTGCAAGTTGCAGCTTTAATGCATCTGTAATTTTTTTCAATTTTGTTAATGGCAGGTCAGCTGCTTCTGAACTGTACTCTGCTTCTGGACCGCATTCTGCACTTTGCTCCCACTCACTTCATTTCCTTTCTCCACCATGGTGATTTGAGGGGGGAGGGGGGTGTGAAAGAATGAAAACTTTGTGGCACATCAATATTTGTCTCAATTCATTGTCTTGCATGATGACTCACCGTCAAAATACTCCTGCAGCAACATTTGACATGCCACATTGGAACAGCTTCTGAACTGCTACAATGTGCTATTTCCATCCGTAAGATTATGGGGGAATTAAAAAAGCAGATCTTTTGACACAATTCAGCATAGCAACTTCAGTGTATTGTGCTACTTTATACCACAGAGTCGCTACTAAATGGGCTGTTTGACGTGATGCATTATACAGGATTTAGAGGTGTCATGTATAAGTACTTTATAGTCTTTGTGATGCAAATGAAAAAGGATGTATCCTGGAAAAACATTAGGAGTATTGCAGGCAGTCCAAAGGTGTTTCTCTGCACAGCTGTGCCATGTAGACCAGGTCAAATTGTGGTCTTTGTTAGTAACTGCAAGTAGGGCCAAGCAATGGCATTTTAACAGCTAAAGGACCCTTTACTCCAGCAATGTTAAAACAATAGGTGCTGCCAGCCAAACAGCTGGTAGGAAGCAACATGTAATTAAGAACAAATAATGACATCAAACATTTAGATTGTGCATTTCTCCCATGTCTTTCAAAGTGTTATCTGGCTACCATGCGGGGCAATTTGCATCATTATATTTCCAGTTCACTTAAAGATAGCTGCAATCGATCCACACTTGCTTGCGCTACAGTTGCAGGCAAAGGGAGACAGGGAACAGTGAAACTGGGTAATTATAGACTTTCTGCACTAGTGGCAGGATATGTGAAAAGGAGTTTTTAATAAGTAATGAACACAGAGTTAAACTGCGTGGACAATTTGCAAACTGTGACCGCCAGCTGCGAAGAGTGAAGGAAACCTCTCTTTGTCCTGTGGACGTGTAACCCTGCATCTTGCAGGGAAACCCCCATTTTCAAGTTACGAAGCCTCATGTGTGCTCTTAGCACAAAAGCTCTCCCTGCCTCACGCTCAGTGAACATCGTGCTTACTCAGAGCTGAGAAACCATTTCCACCTTGCACTGCCATTGCATGGTGCTTACGTTGCCTCTATTACCTGGCTTTGCAGGGGTCTCGGCTGGGTTCTGGGGGACCCCTCCCCAGCATGCATGCAGCTCTTTTCTGCACCTTTACATTAGATGGGGAGAAGCTGCCTTGGCCCCAAGGTGGATGTTCTGAAGGCACCTCTTTGCAGGTCAAAACCCTTCCTTCTGGCTAGCAGTTACTGTGCTCTGGCTCTTCTGTCTCCTTCCAATCTCGCTCTCTGGGAACACGCTGCCGTGGTGGTGTGGCAGACAGCAAAGGGGATGGAGATGTCTCATGTGGCTGCTAAGGCTTTTGAGTTCTCTGGTCTTTGTCAGCTGAGCTTACTGTCCTCTGATGGGTGCAGGTGCTCTCAGGAGCAGGTTTCTGACAATGTGCCATGTGTTGTGGTGTTTAAAGACAGGTCCCACCTGGGGACAGTATAAATACATTCTCTGGGAAACTGAGGTAAAGTCTCTGTCTCACTGCTCGTTCCTTTTTCTCCCTCAGAGACTTGACATTTTTTGTGTTAGTTATTTTTCTTGGTTTTAATTTTCAGAGGCAAATGAACCAAGCCATTCAGCCTTACGCTAAATAGCACGTTGTCCTCACCCCGACCTCCTGTGTTCACGGGGTGCCATACTTTGAGCTTACCAGCCAGGTCTGCCATCTCAAGGGAGGAGGAGGACCCACTGGTCAGGCTGCTTGCCCAGCCCTGGTGAGCTCTGGCATTCCCCTCCTGTTTGACTACAGGCTTCTTCTGAGCTCTTAGTTACAGTGCTGAACTTGTAGGCAGCAGGTTTTCAGAGTAACATTCCTACAGTAAGTTAGAAATGCTAGCTATATGTGTGGGTATACATATATATATATGCTTTTGTAGTGGTGGTGTTTTCCATGGGGTCCATGTAAGAGACGGGGACTACGACCAGCTCACGTGCTGCCACTTCAAGACAAGGAAGACGATATGCTGAGATCAGGGCTGGTTTTGAAATCCCATGCTTTCTATCAAAAGTGGAGGAGAAACTTCTCTGTATTAAATGAGTGGCATTAACCCTTTCCACTCTAAGTGGGGTTTGAGTCTCCATCTCTGCAGGGGCTCTTAAGTTAAAGACTTGCCTGAGGCAGGAGCAGGGGTTTTTTCTGCAACCTTTCCAATTTACCTGGCATAGGAAAATAAAAGTAAAAATCCATGGGCAGTGAGAGAGAATGAACAGAAATGTAACACTGACAGGACTCTTGTAGAAGATTGGAAAGGTTGCTTCTAGTTCAGAATAGAAACGTAAACCTGGGGTTTTCATGTGTGGTGTAGTACTCCATTGGCACTTCCAACTACTGAGTGGTCATAATTAGAAAAGGAGGGTGATACTGCTGCTCAGCCCTTACATTGTGGCTATGTTTTTGAGTAAAAGCTACAGCTGTCACTCTGTTTTCTGTGGAGCCTGTGTGGGTGAGAGAAAGGCTGTGTCAGCATCACAGCTGCAAGGGCAAGGGCAGCAGCAGCTTGGAGACTGTGCAAAGCCACCAGAGCCCATATTTGTTTGGAAAATACCATCATAAGTCTTTTTGCTTCTTTCTTAGCAGCAATTCAGAAACATTTAAACCTTGATGGACTTCTAAATCAGACACACAATTAAATTAAAATAATCAAGAGGGCAGTTTCTAACAGAAGAACACAAATGCAATGGCCACAGCGCAAACAGCAAAACAACTGAGAAGTTAATGAACATTTATGCAACAAAATGTTGTAGATTGTCACTTCTTTAAGGGTTTTGACTTCACTCAAAGCTTGGGTAATAAGGAGGAATCCCAGTGCATTCAATGGCACAGGCAGGAGGAAAGGCTGTGTGAGGTTTGCATCTGGCCAGTGTGTAGCACGGTAAATGGAAGATACCTTGTAATTTAATGTTTTTGGGTTTTTTTAGTTCAGAAGCTTCTTAGGACTTCTTGGTTGTGAGATTATAAACCATTGTCAGAAATTATCTGTGTCAAATTTTCTTTAGGATTTAAATATACCAACAAGAATGTACTTTCTGTGGTGGAGATGAAGGCTTCTTCTGACATTTTTCTGCAATAACCTATTCAGATGGCAGGGAAACAGCAGACTGGTGGGCTTGTTTCAAAGATTCACTCCACCATCGGTAACTCTCAGACAGAAGATGAAGGTGCTGGATGCAGTGATCCTGTGCACAGCATAGCTGGCTTTGTCAAACACCTGGCACGTCTGGTAAGACTTTTGCATCACTAGGTTTATAAGAGGCTCTCCATAGACATGAGGCAAGATTGCTGCTTCTCTTTATGGCCTAGGTAGTGTGCTGAGGCATCAGCCAATGTGCCTTCGGTAGGACCTCTGCCAGGTGAGGATAGATGCCCTGATCGAATTCAGCTGTCCCTAGTGCCTCAGGCAAAATGAGGCTGATAACTCAGACCAGGTTAAGCTGCTGAGGCTGATCCAGGCAAGTTTTGCCTGAAGCAAATTAGGAAGCACTTATAAATCCTACTCTGTTAGCAGGTGAGGGAGCATGTTCATTTCTGGCTAAGGGTATTCCATGTGGGATCTTCTATGTATTAGCTACACTCAGGAGAAGACCTCTGCCTGGGGTCCTCAAGTGACTAGACAGCAAGGTAATTCCTATTACAAAGTTGCCTGCAGACCTTTTGTTGTTGATTTGAGTGTGCTAGTGGAAGTGTTCCTTATAATTATCGTTTATTTCCATATGAGAAAGAAAAAGAATGAGAAGTATGTTGGTGTAAATTGCCTTAATGCTGCTCTAACTGTATTTATCCTGGAACAGTGAATATACCCGTGTGATAATGCCTTTCAAAGGAAATTACATCCTAAGGTAGGCATGTATATGCAGAACCTGTGTGTAGAACTGCTCTGAGTAGTTATGAGTGTGTGGTGGATCTGGCTCCTTACTATGCTGCATCAATATTATGCTGTTGTAGCAGTCAGAGGAGGGAATTGTCTTTCAATGAAGGGAGTTCATCAAATTCACTTCTAGTCTCTCCCTATTCCTTTGGATGTGTAGGCTTAGACTTGTGAAACAGCTCAATCCTGAAAGTCTCAAGTTATTTTGAAAACTTGGTTACTCCTGTGAATGCCCAGGTAGGGGTTACTGGGTATTCCTGTGGGTGGTGTTGTCCAGCAGAGAAAATCAACCAAAAAAGGAAATTCTCACCTAGAAAAAGTTTCAGGGGAAACTAGTGTGTGCTGAACCACAGACCTTGCAGTTACCACCCTCATCCTGGTTTTATTGATCATGGAGGCGGAGAGATTTCACCATTTTGTTCTGAATCAAGAACTGTTTGACTCTTCTTTCTTACTTGTGTCAAAGACTATTGCTGTTTTATCCATTGAGGTAACTGGAGAGCTAAGGTGCTGGCCAGAATAAAAGCTAGCCCTCAGTTGCCACTGCTCATAAACAATGCTGTTGACTACCTGGAAAGGCTGCCAGGATAACAGGTGGCTGTGGATTGTCTTTAATGTAGAATTCCTGTTAAATGCTATTAGCTGTCTTTTTTTTTTTTAAAGGATTAATAAATGATAAACAGATGCTGTAAGCACACAGTTGTCTTGAGAAATCTATGTTAAAATGGTAGTCACAAAGGCACGCCGTCCATTTACCTACTGTATGTTGATAAACTGACCATATCCATAAGGCAATTAATAGCTCCCTGGAAACGCAAGTGTCAAGTGTTTCCATTTTTGTTGGTTGACTTCTAATTGCGTGTGTGAAATTGGCAGGATTAATAGACACCCAAAAACCTTGATGGTTCTGTAAACTGCATGCACAACTGCAAGCAGCTCTAGAGGTCTGAGAATACGATCCTTTTTGCCTTCAGTTGCAGCAATGGCACAATAAGTCTGTTCCCATTCATTCCTGGTTCTACATAGAATTGGGACATACAAAATAGTGGAAAATGAAAGTTGTGTACAAAAATTACCTTAAACTTCTTTGGTCTTACACATCATCACCAAAGCTTCTACTCAGTTTGCGTGGTGCTCTCTGTTGTGGTGGGAATTCCGTTTTCAAGAGAGCTCACCCAGACAGCACACGCTGCTTTGGGAGCCTTTGCCAGTTTGGGTTCAGCCAGCCTTGCCTGAATTAAATTTCAGTCCACCTCTGCAAGGTGGACATGAAGGGCTTGACGCTGTTTTTTCTTCACCTCCCTTCCCAGTGTGTGGAACTGCTGCAGGCCACAGGAATCCCTGAAATGAATCAGAATGAGCTCAAATCAAAAATGTTTGGTCTGTGCAGCAGTGAAGTGAACCTCATGAGAAGCCACTCCACCAGGTGTGATTGCCAGGCTGGGCTTTGCAAAGGGGTGCCTGTTGTGCAGCCTTATCTGCTCACCTGGGCTACTTGTCATGCTCCTTGTGTCAGCTCCCTGAGTTTTCCAACATCCAGGATAATAACTGCCTGGGAAAAGCAATGTCTCATTCATTTATCTGTATTGCTTAGCCCTGGCAGTATTGCACAGAGTTTTGCCTTTGTGCCTTGGTTCCCTGTTTGTAAAACTGGGATAATAACATCGTTTCACATCACTGATGTGTGCAGTGGCTGAATGTGTTAAAATTGCAGGGGCCTCGGTTTGCTATAGCAATGGGAATGCTATAGCCATCTGAGACAAATGAGTATTTATATCTTTTTTTTTCCCAAAGGTAATACTTAACCTGTAGCTGTGGGTATACTATTAGTGATGACATAAAATGAACATGGTTCCTGCCCACCACTGGCTTGGCTTTGCTTTAAAATATAATGTGTCGTGGCCCAGTTGCTCGAAATAAATGTCCTTTTCCCACTTTTCTGTTTCTTGCTTATTTTTTCTTTGACCAAAAAGTTGTAGAAGAGAATAATTCTTTATGCTAACCACTTTTTTTGCCTTGTTATTTTAACCAAATGCCCTTGATGGCTAATGGTGATGTGATTATCTCACGAGCACAGCTGCTACTGTCTGCTTGACTTTTTTAAAGGCTGTTTGAAAACCCCGTTTTCAATGCTTCCCAGATACTTGTGACAAAAATCTTTTCTGAGGGAAGGGTCTGAGCGCTTTGGAAAATGTGCTGTCTAGTATGCTGTCAGCTCCCTAAATGTTAAGGTGCAGTAGGACACTTATTTCTTCCAGTGAAACAGCTTCCTGTGGCAGTGGCCTGAAGGCAGGGGAGGAAATAAAATAAAATATAAAAAAAATATCTTTGGGACATTCAATTGTAATAAAGCCAGGGCAGGAACTGCAGGCAGCAGTCAGCTCTTTCTGAGTCATTCCAGCAGAAACTTCTCTATCTCTCGATCTCGATCTGTAATGTCATACAGTTTTTGCTTTGTCTCTTTTCATGAGCTCATCAAAGCCGATTACGCAGCTCCGCTGTAAGTGAAAGCTGTGAAGCTGAGCCAAGCAAATCAGGCCATCCCTGTGGATGTATAAATGAGCCAAATGACCTCCAAAAGCACGCATTTTAAAATATGGTTGTATAAACTAACAGATCTCAATGGTGATTAGTGCAAGCAACTCCTGGAACATCAGAAAAGGAAGCGGGGGAGGGAAGAAGCAGCAACCTCTTTAATTCAAGTTTTGTTTTGCGCTTCCAAAATATAGTACTGACATGTACAAGGGCAAATGTGCACAGCATTGAAACAGTGGCGGGGGGAAGGGGGAGGCATGTTAGCAACTACTGCCGAGGTGCTACGGCTGGCTGTAAAAAGCATTTGTACAGGCAAATCAAATGGTTTGTTGAAAGTCAAAGCTAGAAGGTGAAGTCCTGTTCACTAGTGGAGCTAATGGGAGACCTGTCCTTGATGTTAAAGGCTTAAACAGTGTTCGACCTGTAAAGTGGGATGGCAATTATTTGAGTAGGAAAGATTACCAGAATATGTGTTAACTTCTAATATCTTGTAAAATCGTGGCTGGGCAGGGGAGCTGCGCAGGCGTGTACAGGGTGTGAAAAATGCGACCTGTTAGCATGTATGTACCTGGCATGGCAGGAGATGGTCTGTGCTGGTGGGGGCCACTGTGGCTGGCAGCAGCTGATAGCTGTTACAGCATTGTGTGTTCCTGGCTTTCTGTAACAAATTAATTTATCAATCTCAATTCAGTTTAGGGCAAGGATTATTGCAATAAGTGGTGCAAATGACGATAACGGTTACACTAGGACTCGGAGTTATTTGAAACGGGGGCCTGCTAGGAAGCTTATGGTGCTGGAGAACTTATTTTTCAATTATTGAGGTGGAACAGGTGGCTTAAGTGATGGCTGAAAGGAGGAAGAACAAGTTTTCTGGGGCATAGAAAGTCTTAAGTGACACAGTGTAGGTGAGAGGGGTCCCCACCAGCCCCCTTTGCCTTGCCTGGGGCACCCAGCCTGCCACCTCTGCTGGCCCTGTCTGGATGCCATCAGCCAGTCGCACCTCTCATCCTGAGGTGGGATCCCCAACCAGTCCCTCTCCAAGTGGCAAATAACTGATGGACCAAAACTTGGGTGATCTTTTTGTGTACACAAAGAGGTGACTCTTAGCTGTTGTATGAGAGGGGCATTGGCTGAATTGGCACATATGCTTGACTTGCCATTTTGTATGTATTTCTGTGTCTGCAGCTCTGGCTGCCAAGGCTGTCAGGCCAATTGTTTTTTAGATTGGATTTGATGAGGAGTCTCCTTTAGGACTGAAGAAGGACCTACTAGTGCAAGAAAAATGCGATGTTCCCATTGCATATTTCTCTCTTCATTATACTTTGAGTTTTCCCAAGCTTCCCATTTCTCTAGCTTTCTGGTACAGATTTGAAGAAACAGTAAATAGACAAGAGTTTAACTGTTCTGTTACTCATTTTTTGCATGGCACAAGTGTGAAGGCTGAGGATGGGGTTGTTCTCTGGCCTGGAAAGCATGGGAGGAGATAAAACAATTTTCAGCTCTTGCCAAATTTAATCACTAAACTTCAAAACAATATTGATTGGCAATTCTCGTAAGTTAAATGACAAGAATGAGCTTATGTTTAGAGAAGTGTCCCAATATATGAATGCTGTTCTGACTTTCTCAAAGCTGTTTGAGAAGCTTTTCAGACTGTCCCAGACTCCTCCTTTCAGGCCCCTTCCAACTGTTGCTTGACACATGTGAACTGATAGCAAGACTCTTCCAACATGTTTTGAGGATCACAATTCCACACTTCCTTTTTTACATTTCTGACATATGTTTGCTTTTCTGATTAAAAAAAAAAAAAAAAATTCCTCTAAACCAGGCTGAAAATTTCTGGCGCTGAGATGCAGAAGCAATTTTTATTAGATTATTAGTTTTTAAATAAAACACTTTTCCCCTAGGAAAATAAGTACAAGAGTATTTTATTCAATGAAGGCTGGTAAAGAGTTGGAATGTGTTCTGTTTTTACTAGGTCCTGCTTCCTGAATAAGTTGCATGAGGAGAACTATTATTTCTCATTAACACCAGAGCGTAAACGCTTCCTGCTTCATATGTTCCCTGATTTCACTGTACAACCTTACCTGAATTCAGCGTTGTTGAGCCCAGAGTAAAAGAGGAGAGGGGAAGCAGGGGCTGAGACCAGGAGAGAGTTCAAGATGTTTATTTCACTGCTGAAAAAGTGGGAGAAAGGAAACGTCAATGTGTTTGGGGCAGAAATTTTGTTACGGTGCCTGGAGATAATGAAGTTGAAGACTTGGGTGGAAAGAATATTCTTCGTAGCTGTTAGCGCACCTGTACAAAGGGTCGGGCAGCTTGGTTTGCATAGCTGCTGTAATAGATATTTTTCTTAAGGGTGTGATAGAAATGTGGCTAGTTAAAGGAAAATCAAGTTTAATTTTTCTAGCCCGGGTCATGGTGGCTATGCCTGCTTTCTCCTTATTAGAAAGGAAGCATGTAAGTCCTAGACAGGGAGTAACCTGTGCTTGCCAGAGACCTCAGGAAAGGGGCCCTGTGTAGCTCAGTTTAGCACTGCTGTTCCACTGAGATACTAGCAGCTCTCCCCTTTTTAAAAAACACACCGTGGTTATAGTAAGTATCTTAGCAGCAACAAGGTCTATCAGGCATTGTAGCTGTGTCCCTTGTCAGGCTCGCTCTGTTCTTAGGAGTGAGCTCCTGGAGCCCTCTCATGAACCACAGGTGTGATCTTCCCAGGTTGTTAGATGAGGAACCTGCTAATAGCCTGTGTTGGGTTAAATTTGGAGGTGGCTTGTGTGAGCTATTTGTAGTTTAGCCTATGGCAATGTGAGAGCTTGTTCTTTAAATTCCAGGTTTTCCTTTGAGGCTGGGATCTGGAAACTTGACTGATAACCATGGTTACTACTCCTAGCTGATGCACTCGTGCATCAGCAACTGTTGCCAGCTCTTGTAATGTTAGACTTATCTTTTAAAAAAAACAAGCATGAATGCAAAGTTAAGAGTCCAATCCTGAGACTGGGTGACCCTGCGTCTGAATGATTGTGAAGCTCTTTGCACTAGCAAAATAGCTTCTGTGTAGTAAGGACTCAGCAAGCATCTGCCTTTTGCTTTGTCCCCACTCTTAGTATAAATTAGATGACTCTGCTCTGATCGCTCATCCAGGTGATCAGATCAGAGGTGGTGGTTGATAAACTGTGAGACATCAGTGGAATTAAGTTAAACTGCTGGAGACAAAGGAGCTCTGAACCCCCTCCCTGGCTGGCAGATCAGAGAAGGATTTAACAGCTTGAGCAGAAATCGCTCCATTGAAAGAGAGGCAGTGCAGTCACATTGATGCTCAGAGTAGAAAGCTATAGGTGTCTCTTCTTAAACATCCAGTAAGCCTTAATGACTCCCCTTTTCACACAGTGGAGCATTCCATTTGCCAGAGAAAAAAGCAAGTTACATAAAGCATTTTTCCTATGTGAATCCTCCTCCTGTAACACTCCTGTCATTTCAGGACGTTATTCAAAACAGGCTGATTATGATTGCTTCTCTGAGCCCACGGAGGTGACTTATTAAGCCACCTCTACTCGCTGCTTGCTACTGGCATGCAAGACACCTGGGCTGCATCCATGAGGCATTTCTGTATATCACTTGGAGCTCCCTTTAGTGAGGCAAGATAGTTGCACTCTTCATGCACAGACTTATATGTTGCCGTTACAGGAGTCAGAGATGACCGCTGAGAAACTCTGGAGCTAAATCTGCTATATATTTTTAAAAATAATTCATCTTTTTTGCTAGTACTTATAATTTAAAGGGCTCAGAGTAAAACTGCATAGAGGTCAAAGGGGCAGCTACACCATGGGTAGCCGTGCATATGCTAGCTTTAAACCAGCTAGCTCAGTTATCAGAAGTGATACAGAATACAGGAATGGACCTCAGAAGAGGATGTAAAAGCCCAGCTGGATCTTAAGTGCACACTTGTGCTATTGGCTTGTGATGGAGATCATGAATGTGTCCTGTGTGACCATGCAGTAAAGTTAGCTAACCACCCTGGTAGCTGTTTGAGCAACTTAAAATATGCCATGCATACATGCTCAAGAAACACAGCTCTCACAGTGGCTTTATTTAAGTAGTGTGATTATACTACAAATTTGTAAATCAAGGCCTCTGAGATGATGCCTTCCTACCATGCCAAAAGCATGAAAATGCCAACTCAAGCTCCTCTTGCACCAGCAGGTTCAGCCAGGGTGGCAGGAGATACAAGGCTATTTTCCTGTCACAACTTATGCAGGAGTTTTAACATTAAAAATATTACTTTAAATTTTATTTGGAAGTAAACTTGTAACCTGAACTGTTGGTAGATGTGGGACTTCTTACATTTATTCTCGCACCCCTTTGATGAAGGTGGGACAGATGTTGTTCCTGTCCATTTGCTGTGGGGCTTTGATATGCAAATAACTTGCATTTGTAGTTGTTGTAAGCTCTCTTTCAACTGAGTAGTGTTAGAGCACCCTTAGAATAAATGAGTTGCCCTATGAGAACAGAAATGAGAAGAGCTGTTACAAAATAGATGTTGCATTCCCACAGCCCCAAAATGCTAGGTAAGCAGCAAATAATTATTCTTGCTGTATCCAGATCAATAAACTGAGATGAAGTGGGGTTCTTACCATTTGTTTTTTTCTAAACTTGTATATAGTACTCTTCAACCAGAAACAAACAAAATTTTAAAAGCACATGAAGTGAAATGATTAGTTTAAATTGCACTTTGTTAGAAAAAAAAAAAAAGCTGCCTTTTTTCTGTCTCACAAGTTTTAGGCTTTTGGAGCTTATGTTTCCAAGCTTACCAATAATGATGGTATAGGAAGATGTGAATTTAAGCTAGGAAATGGAAGCTGGGAATCTTTCATAATCACATGATTCCTGCAGCTAAGGCTATAACTACCGAAATGCTCAAGTTGTAGATCAAATAAAATTTTGTACTGGAGTAACTTTTATGGGGGATGAAACCCCATGGCATTCTTTGTCTTTAAGCTTTTACTGTTAGGACACACTTGAAAAAGTGATTCACTTTAGAAATAAAATTCTAAGACTAACTTTTCTTTTTTCAACCAAGAAGCCACATTTTGCTCTCCAAGTCTGTCACAGCCATTTAGTGGGTTAGTGGTCACGGCCCAGATGTGGCACCCTGTTAATGAGCATTGCTCTGGCTGGGAGGGGTTCAGGGACACTGGGGACTGACCCAGCTTCAGTCCCACGTTGGAGAGGCAAGTGAGGAACTACTGAGCCAGGGAAGATGTAAGGCATGAACCGAGTGGACAGACGAGCCCTCGCAGAGCTGCCTTGGAGGAAACTGAGCAGGATTTTGAGTTTATCTTATTAATTTATTTATTAATAACATGAAGTCCCTGGAAAGAGTGTGAGTTTATAGACTCTAACTAGTGCACGGGCTATCTGAGAAAACATTGGAAAAGATAGCAGCTCACAAACCATATTGTAGCATTGATTTTTTTTTTTTAAAAAAGTTCTCAATTGACTTCTAGTTAAAAATCAATGCTGTGATACGACCTAAAGACAGGAAAGAGGCTGGCGATCTAAGAACATATTTCTTCAAGTACCTTTAAAAGATCAGCTTCATAATGTTCCATAGCCATGTCAAAACCACTTCATTAAAACGAGTACAAAACACTCTTTTTAAAAAGAAAGATTTTGTTCCTGTTGGCATCTTAGTTATAAACACACGCTAACTCAAAATAACTTCAGTTGGGAGAAATGAAAACAGCTTTGTTTCCAAAATAAGATATGAAGCATTTGCACTTAATCGCAGTTACAAAATATTCTCATTGCTTTTAATAGTAATTCAGTGACTGGAGGAGTCTCTGTCCCACTCAGCAGCTCTGCTTCCAGCCTGACCAAGTACAGTAACTGTCCCCCTCTTTCACCAGCTGGACTGTCTAGTAGATGCTCACACACCAGACCCCACGCTTTCATCCAGTAAACTTCAAGCATCAGTCTTTCACACAGCAGCTCCACAGCTTCTCCTCTATTGCAGAATAGCTATTTATTTTTACTGCATTTGCTACATTTCAGTTACATGATGACATGCTCGTAGGTACCACTGTCTAGGACTTGAGGGTGCTTTCCTCCTTGCTGACATGCTCTGCTGAGAGCCGGCGGAGCTGCTGTCTCAGCACTTCCTCTTGGTGGTTGTTCCGTTTTGTTGTACACTGACATCTTTTTATAAATCAATAATAATCGTTCCCTTAATTGAAGTTCTGTGACTGGAGGTTTTGTGTTTACTGACGTAGCATTTAAACCTTACAATATGGCCTTGTGCTGGTGTTAACTAACACTGGATCTGGGGTCCTAGATCTGCTTAAGCACGTCTTCCTTCAATTAATTTGAAATTTGGTGCATTAATATCTATTTTTTTGGCTACAGTTATGGTAATGGAGGATTTCATAAGCTTTTAGGACAATTTTTTCACTAGGAACATGAACAGTGCATGTTCTATCATTAGAAGAAACATACTGGTTATGTTCAGTGTGTGTATGCGTATGTGTATATATACATATATTATTTACTATTATGAAAACTAGCCCCCTACCACTTTCACTGGCTTGTGCTATGGTCAGTGGCAGAGAGAAACCCCAGGAACAAGCAGGCCTGGAGCTATGTGCCAGGTCCCAAATCCACCTAAAGGGTCTTTCCATCAACCTCAGTCATTTTAGAAGAGTCTCTACATGGTTTCAGGTGTAAAAGAATGTCCTGGTTTTGGCTGGAATAGAGTTAGTTTTCTTCTTAGTAGCTAGTACAGTGCTGTGTTTTGGCTCTGATGTGAGAACAATGTTGATAACGCGCTGATGGTTTTAGTTGTTGCTGGGTGATGTTTATATTAAGTCAAGGACTTTCTGGTTTTTTGGACCTGCCAGTGAGAGGGCTGGAGGGGTGTGGGAAACTGGGAGCGGACACAGCCAGGACAGGTAACCTGAACTAGCCAAAGGGCTATTCCATACCATATGACATCATGCTGAGTATATAAATTGGGGGAAGAAAAGGAAACATCTGACATTACGGTGTTTGTCTTCCCGAGTAACCGTTACATGTGATGGAGCCTGGCTTTCCTGGAGATGGCTGAACACCTGCCTGCCCATGGGAAGTCGTGGATGAATCCCTTGTTTTGCTTTGCTTGTGTGCACGGCTTTTGCTTTACCTATTAAATTGTTCTTATCTCAACCCTCGAGTTTTACATTCCTTTCCGATTCTCGTCCCCATCCCTCTGGGTGAGGGGGAACAAGCAAGCAGCTGTGTGGTGCTTGGGTGCCAGCCAGAGTTAAACCATGACAGAGAAGATGCTGGTTTTCTGCTGGGGTAAGGAGCACTGGCATAAATATATGGGAAGTAAAACTGCACCAGCAGTTCTCATACTGTGGCTATTCTGTTCTGAAGGCAATGTAAATTCCAGTGGAAATACCTTTTGCCCAGGATTTCTGAAGGGACGTCTCAACCGAGACTGTTTTAATATATCTTGAGCACCAAAGAAACTCCAGGACAGTGAAAAAGTAACCGCAATGTACTAATACCTCAATTAAAATAAAAAGAGGAGGGGGGAAGCAAAGTGTGGCAGGTCAGTTCTGTCCAGCAATGAAACTCCCACCCAGCTGCTCACTTGCTCCCCTGCTGCTTTAGGAGGATGAGGGAAGAAAATAGGAAGAACAAGATCAAGAAAGCTCACGGGTTGATACCCACGAGGGTATCATCCCCCCCAACAGGGACATTGCTTACCAGTTATCCTCACAGGCAAAACAGACTTGACTTGGAGAAATTAATTTACTGCCAACTTAATATATATTTTGATTATTGATTTGGATATTGGGGACCAAAAATTAAAACAAAATATCCCCAAACACTAAAGCCCTTAGTGAAAACACCTTTCCTTCCCTTTTCCCAGGCTCAGTTTCACTCCAGACTCCTCCTCTGCCCTTGTTGTTGCTGGAGGTCATGCTCAGCCCCTTCACGGGGCGGGGATGAGTGGTACAAGGGATAGGAAGGGGGTTGCAGTGAGTACACAGTGGTTTCTCTGCTGCTCTTTCCTCCTCACTCTTTTCTTCTCCTCCTCGTGGGCCTCTGTGGGCTGCAGTCCCTTTGGGAACACCTGCTCAGACATGGGGCACCTCCTCTGGCCTCCATGTTCTGTTTCTTGTTCTTTTGTTACTTCATCTTTCCCTGTTGTGTGTTCTACCCTTACACATGTTTTCAGAGAGGTGCCACCAGCTTGGCCAGTGGCCTCAGCGGTGTGCTGGGGTTGGGTCTGTTACGGACCCAGCTGGAACTGGCCGTGACTGGCATGGGGCAGCCCCCGGCCCCATCTCACAGAGGCTGCCCCCACACTGTCAACACCCTGACAGCTACACCCAATATGTAAGGTTATAGGCTGGTTAAAATAACATGGATTCCAGGAGAAAGAATTGAAATTAGACTTCCAGTTTATGCAGAATATAATTCCATGGGTATAGTTATTGCTAGTAAACCAAACTTTAAGCTAAACCTAGCTGATCAAACAAATCATATGTAGCCCTTGATTGGACTGCAAATTTGGGTTATAGAAGTAACCTGGTGTAATAAGCTTAGTTTTGTACAATCAGTCCAGTGTCATTGCTCCTTTTTACTAATGACCAGTAGGAAGTGTAAAATCCTCAGTAGAACTTGCATGTAGCAAAAAAGACTGAACTGGCAGTAAACAACCTAGAGGGCAGCTGGGTTCCTCTGGGTTGCTGTGCAGCAAGGGTTCACTGAAACAACCTGTCTCTATCCAAGGTCAAATGCTAGGTTGAATGTGTAAGACCAAGGGATGGAGATAATGCCTATTCCCCCATGGAATGAACTCTGGAAGGGGTTTACAGGAGATATGAATAAACATGAACTCCAGCATCCAGTGTGATGTTGTACGGAAGGAAAACAGAGGCCTTATGGCCCTGGCAAGGGAGAGCAGGGTGGTGACACTCTCTCTCCATGCTGTAGAGCAGTATTTGAATTCTGCATCTAGTTTTGGCTTCCACATCTTGAAAGTAGGGTAGAATAGTGGAGATGGCACAGGCTCGCAAATGTTATTTTTAAGGGCAAAAATCACATGGGGGTGTGGGGGTGGGTGGGATTGTAGGCATTTCCATACTGAGCAAGGTACAGCAGTGTGGAAAGTCCTTGGCTGGTGGTGGACAGGTGAGTTTGTGTCCTAGAAAGTACCTGGAAGCTTCAGTGCTGTGCTAGGAGCTGTTCTCTTTGTGGTGCTCTCAGTAGAGCTGATCACCCTGCAGATGGGACTGTATGAAAGTGCTCCTCTGCTCTTGGGACCTGTGCTAGTGTTTCTGCCCTCTATATGTGCATTTGAAGTCCCTGGGAGCCAGGCTGGTCATCTCTGCTGTTCCCTTAAGGAGTTCATTTTCATTGACCACCAGGTTACTGGGGGGATGCGGTGCACAAGTACACTTTGAGGGGGGCAAGGGTAGAAAAAAAAAAAAACTGGTTAGCCAGCGTGGTGATCTCTGAACTCTTAGCCTCCATTTCCTTCTCTGTAAATTGTTGAAATCAGCACAAGAGAAGTTGGTTTTTAGTCTGGAAAACATAATGAAGTGGCCTTGGCTGGCAATGCTCAGGTCTGATTAAAGAACACTTTGTTTGGATGGGCATATCTTACAGAATAATGTCTTTGGCTTGCTTTAGCCTTGTTTTCTGTTTTCTTTTACAGTAAGTAATAGAGCTTTTATGTTGATGCTTTCCATCTGAGACATGGAAGGAAACTGGCCTATTATTGATATTTATATGAATCTGGAGAATAAGCATCACTCTGCTTCCTGTTAACTGCTGGGCAATGAAACAGTGGCTGATAACTTACTTAACTCAACAACCTCTTTTTGCTGCAGTTTGAAACATTTGGAGATTCAGGTACCTGGCCTGTTGTTATCTGTGTAGTATCTATTGGTGCATTCAGCAGAAAATCTTGCACTGTGTACAAATCTTCCATTCTCCGTGTTCATAAATGCCTGGCTAATTGCTTATTATCATATTGAAAAGCTGCACATTACAGAGCAGATGCCAGCAATTTGAACGGCTGGATGAAGCTTGGGTACCTACTTCAGTCTGCTCAGTGCGGCGGCTGTGAGAACAAGAGGCACTGAGGAACACTGGGAAGTACGAGCCAGAGACAGCCTTCTTAAAAATCAGGGTAGTCAGCAGTAAGTGTTAAATATGCTGTTAGAGACCAAAGATTTCCCTGCTTTATTCCTTTGGTAGCAAAGGAATGCATCATATGAAATAGATATAACAAGTGGTCTTCCACAGAAGAAGCATGCTGATCATCTCCTAACAAATGCTGGGGTAACCTTTTTAGTCTTGTTTGTTTGCTATGTATCTTTTTATCATTTCTGTCATTCAAATCCTGTTGTGTCTTTCCCTACAGATAGTGAATGTGCGTCTGATAAATACTCTTTTAAGCAGCTTTGAAAAAGCTGTTCATAAGATTCTAGTACCTTTTCTACCCCATGTCTTTTTTTTTTTTTACCAATTAATGCATTTGCTCAAAGAAATTTCAAGAGCAATTTACCAAACACTGCCTTCCCCCTGTGTACAAACAGCTCCTTTCTGCCTCTACATTCTGCTTCAGTTTTGCCAGCAAAAAAAGTCTGTGCTGTAAAGCACCCTGGATCAGGGAACTGATCCAAGTTGAAAATAACCTGCCAAAAACCTGAGTCCATTAGTAGGAGCAGTTCCCTGGTTTCTTTGAGTGTGGCTGTACCTACCTCTGCTACTCGAGAAAAGACACAAGGGCAGAAATAGGGACTGGAGCAACTTAAACCGGTGTCACTATCAACAAAGTACTCAGAGCCACATCTTACTAAGATAATTTGTCTGCTCTTATTATTTTGAGTCTTTCTTCTCTGTAATACTTACC
This sequence comes from Ibycter americanus, assembly GCA_035590275.1. Taxonomy (NCBI): domain Eukaryota; kingdom Metazoa; phylum Chordata; class Aves; order Falconiformes; family Falconidae; genus Ibycter; species Ibycter americanus. The sequence continues at coordinate 14,637,040 of JAVJGI010000060.1, forward strand.
GTGGTGCCTCTGCAGTGACTTTACATAGTTTTATAACGGGACCTATGAACTGTTCCACCCCAACGCATGAGTTGAGCAATTAGCTGGGAAGCGCCTACAAGGTTAAGGGCCGAGAGGCTATGGTATCTGCTGCAGTCTTCAGATACTCTGGGTATTAGTGTACTGAGAACACTTGGATGAATGCTGTCTGGTGGTAGGGATTTATTGCCTGGAAGTTACCCAAGTTGTTATTGCTCATTTATTTCATACCAGCACAGCCTGATCCTCTAGACTTACTCTGTCGTCTTGGGCAATAATCCTACTGGGCTGAACCTTAGCAGGCAGAAACTGGTATATCTCTGCTGAAACAGCTGAAATCGGGTGAGAGGGTGGAGCATTAGACTATGGAAAATAGGAGTAGGAGCAGCAGGAATCAGCCTTGTAAAACCTTGTCATCCCTTGTGATAAGACCAATGCAAAGAAACAAAGTGGTATGCAATTTTCTTCTGTCACTTCCATCTCTGTTTTGGATCACTCATCCTTTAATAGCCCATGTGTGTAGCTAGAAGTGTTTACCTGTAGACAGCCAAGATTGCACGGGTCCAGCAGCTGCTCCTGACCTCAGGAGGAGGTTTGGCTTGGCTGAGTTACCTGGGTCACCTCAATCGGTGGCTTCAGCAAATGTAAAGTATTAAGTGAACTTTGTGGAACTGCATAACTTGTACTAAAATGTTACATGAAGAAAAATACTTTAGATACCAGAGTTTTGGGGGTTTCTGCCTACTTGCAAACAGAAATTGTTCCTTTTAATCTTTTAAAAAATGACTGGTTTAGATTTTGAAGATGAGAAAGATTGAATAAATACCATGTAGAGTAGGCATGGTACTTCAATCCTTTCCCTTTTCTCTCCAACGTTATAGCTGTCTGCAGCATTGTCCTATTGCAGTAATTTTTTTCTTAAATTGTGTATTATTCACCTCTTCTTGAATAGATGTATATATCATTGCCAACAGTAACACCAGTGAGATGTTACTACAGAGGAGATAGCAGTTTTCCCTCCCTTTTCTTACAGGCTTGAGAGGATCGTAACTCTGACAATTGCGGTTTGGTCGAGCCAAAAGAAAATCAGAGCAGACATCAGAGTACATGAAATGGTATTAATCAAGGCAAAAGGTGACTGTGACACAGGCAAATGTTTTGGCTGCTGGGAAGAGCTGTGAGGCTGCAGCAGAGCCAGCTGTGATATGAAGTGTGGCTGCTGCCTCTTGAGAGTGGAGGGACAGATAAGGCTGCTCTGGGAAGATCAGGTTGTTGTCTTTGCCTTTCCCACACTTTTTCACAAAACAGTTACCTGATTATTTTTGAATGGACTAAAATCCTTCTTCTTTTTCTCTGAGGTCTGATAGTTATAGCCACATGTCTGCAATTTGTCTAGTCTGATTTTACAGGCTGCTCATGTGAAGGGCAGGTAGAGCTGGGCAAGTAATTTAAGAGAGGAGAATGCTGATGCAATGTGCCCCATCTTAATGTCCACGTTGTCACTGTATCAGCTGTCTGGCTGTCAGGAGAGTGCAAAAATATTTCCAGGATGACTGGAAGATTTTCTGAAGGAAACACCTGGGAAGCTTTCACCTGCATGCAGGTCACTGAAAGAAGACAGCAAAGCAGGGTGCTCTGAAACCTCAGTGTGATGTTTTATAGAAAGAGGGTGGTTAAATTGATTTTTCTTCTTTTTTCCACGTTAAGACTAAAACCATAAGGTGGAAAATACAAAGGTGGAAAAAGTCATCCTACAATGGAAGGCTTGGTTTGCCAGAGAAAGCCATCTAGTGGTCACTGTACTTTTCTCCACCTCTCCCTATGCTCAGCCTTGCAGGCGTCTTGCCAAAACGTTCAGTTTTTAGTCATCACAGAGGTTTCGTACATGCTGCAGGAGATTACATGCTGACAGGGCTGTAGCTGTGCCCTCCCCGGCAGAGGTGGAGGATGGAGAGGGCTGGTCTCTATTGAGTGGGACAAGTAAAATGAAATGACCCACCTGAGCAGAAGACCAGTCAGGTTGCCTATGACAGAAATTTTTGTAGTGGTGAACAGCAGAGGACACTAAAGTTTGTGGCTGGTCTGGAAAAACAATGCCAGAATTGAAGTGACTCAAGTAAAACCCTGACTGGACGAAGTGTGTAAGCCTGTGCTGAGCATCAGGAGTGTGGTGACCCCAGCTGTGCCCAGGGTGTACACATGACAGCAGAGTAACAACTCCTGCTGGTGTGTTGTACTGGTTAGGAGGTGTAAACCCTGTTTCATCAAAATGCTCTGTGGATTAGTGCTGAATTTATTAAAATAAGGGGTTTTTTTGAGGATAAAACAATTTAAAAACACAAATGCTTTTGTTTTGACATATTCTAAATGTTTTGACACTTACATATAATTTTAAGAGTTGAAAAACCATAGAGTTTGGACAGCAGCTTTCACTTGATCACCATATGCAGTTTTTCCACTTCCCCTGGAAAAAACAATCAAGCAACCAAAAATATTTCATGTTAACCTAAAATACTCTCTCTCCTGTGTTCTCCAGTTCAGTCAATGAACAAAAATCACGAGTCAAGGTCTTTGCATTGTAAGGCCTTAGTTTAATGCCCACTTTACTCTTTAAGATGATACTTTGAGACCTTGTCATCTGCTGCTATCAGAGCTGGCACTATAAACATTTCAGAAGGTATTACAGAATCCACACTGGAGGTACATTTTTATTTGGAAAACAACCATCTAGGCATCATAGCATGACAGAAATGCAGGATTTCAGAAAAACATGGTATAACTGCATGCAGTGCAGGCTGTGCGCCCTCCTTTTATGTTTGCACAATAATTTTCCTGCCCTGCAGAGAGTAACTAAAATATTCCTGGTATCATTCTGCCTCCACCTATTTGAGTGACAGACTGAAGCCCTGTGCAATTGCATGTGTTCCTGTGAGCAAACTGCTCCTATCTTTAACTTCCAAACCTACATCCATCTCATTGACGAATGCGTGTTACAAGTTCCCCTCTGTGGTCCATCTGTAAGAGATTTTAGTTTGTGCAGAGGCTGGAAGTCTGTGGTGAGCTCTGGGAATCCCCTAACCAACCCCCAGTGCATTGATCGAGGTGGGGATCATGGCGCCTCAGTACATTTTTAATCTCCGTGGCTGTTATTGAATTAAATGGTTGTTTTCTCTGAATCAGTGAATAAGCGTCACTTCTGTAGTCTGTGCCCAGGCAAAGCACCAGTGGAATCCAATGGCTGTTGCAGTATTGTGGGACTGAGCGCCGAGTTTTATTTCGCCTCTGCTCTGCTCCAGCTCAGCGTGCTCCTGTGGCCATTTGTGCGTGATGCTGGTCAGCCAGCCATGGCTGTAGGAAGGTTGTGTTGCAGGGAAGCACAAAGAGCATCAAGAGGACTGATGAAGTGAATGTGTGTGGTGGTATTTTAATGTGGGCTGAGGTGAACAGTGATGTTGGCGAGGGAATATGGCAAAGTAGGCAAGCCCAGTAGAAATTTTTTTTCTGCTGTGTACCCTTCCAGGGGAGACAATGAAAGATGAAGCAATTCATTACTCCAGTGGCTGATACTAATTGTACAGCTTCTGAAATGTCTTCACAGTGCATCTAGTGTGGATTAAGCCACAAACACAATCCTGTTATTAAAATCCAGCTCCAATGTACTTGGGAGTTACAGGGCTACATTTCTCACCTTTTCTGAAACTTTTGGGGGGGGGGGGGGTAAATCAGAAGTGCTCTGAAGAGCCTTTTTCTAATTTTCACAAATATCCCAAGGAACCCTGGCTAATCAAAAGCTGGTGGGATTTTTGGTTCCTAAATCATTAAGGTGCTGCTTGTAAATCTGTCTCTTGCCAGTATCAAAACTCTAGCATGTGAAAAGTGAGCCCAAATTCTCAGTAATGAGGAGGTAGAAAAAATCGTGCATTTCATTTCCTGCCCCGGCCCTTTTCTTTTATCCTGACCCTGGTAAACTATTTTCAGCTATTCTAGAGATCCAGCTAATTAATGTATTTGTAATTAATTTGTATGTTTGGAGTTTGCGATATTGCACCTTGAATGACTGCAGAGTAAGTTGAGTTCTTCGGGTGCAAAGCTACAGGGAGGAAGGGAGGGTAGTGTGTGCCTCAGGAGTCAGCAATCAAATCCATCTTCTTTTAAGAAAAAAAAAGACTGGGCAGTTTCTTCTAGTTTCCTTCATGGTTTTTTGTTTGCTTGTTTCTTTTGAAGAGCACAAGTGCAAGAGAGGATATCTGATTGGAAAAGATAATTTTTGCTGACAGCTGGAATAGGAAAGGCTATCTGGATGATCCTTCCTTCTTTGCCCACACCATGTAAAACAAATAGTGCTAGCGCAGTCAGCAGGCCATGGTTCCCCCTGTTTTCACTGTAACTGCTCACTTTAAGTTGTTGCTTTAATAAGCAGATGGATTTTTTTCATAATGCTTAAAAGGAGTTAAAGCATGAAGACACTGAAGGAAATAAGATGCCAAGTCTTTAACTAATGGGATTATACAGTAGAGACCCTTTATAGATGGCTTGACCTAAGTGATCCAGCAGCCATACAGACCTTATTATAGGTCAACAATTTATTTTGTGGAAATAGTCCCTTTTGAAGAACTTGCACAATCAAAATTTAGATTTGTGCAAAGTGCTTAATGTTGTTGAAGTGTCTTAATATAAATGCATGAGTTTTCCTGAGCCAGCTGTGTATGCTTCTGTCTGCATTTCTTTTCTAGAATGCTGGCTCTTTTGCATGTTTTAATAAATGAAAAATTCTGTAGACTTCCTTGTTTCAAAACAGCAGTTTTATTGCCTTTTGTGATCTGATTAATGCAATCCTTTCAGAACTATGTGTTTGCAGGAGCAAGAAGAGGGGGGAAAAATTACCACAATTTTTTTTAAAAAAAGAAAAAAATATTTCATGCTTTATTATTTAACAATGCAGTGATGTTTCTTTAAAAAAACCCCAAAACTCAGCTGTGGGCTAAGGGCCATGCCTGTTATGTTTGACTGTAAAAGGCAGAGTTTTTTTGTAAAGATGTGAGCATTTGAAAACATAAGGTTTTATAGAAACCACACTGTGTCTTTATTGCCTTCACTGCTGGTGAAAGTCAGGATGCCTTATGGGAAACATAAGGAGCTGCTGAAGAAATGTGAATATCCTCCTAAATATTCTAAGGTCAAATCTCACCTATGAATTCTCTGCTTACTCTTAAAGGATCTTTCTCTGTGGTATCTAGGGCCTGATCCAAATGTATTCAAATAAACTGGACTTCTTGCATTGATTTCCAAAGCCTTTAAATCACGTTCTAAGTGCCTTACTGTCTAAACATACCTCATTTTGGTAGATTTCTCACTGAAATCGATGGGGACTTTCCCAGGTTAATGAGAACTTTCCCTTGTATCTCTAAAGAGCGTTGCAGATAACTCTGGAAGATCTGCTTTGGTTGTCTGTCCTTTTGAACTGTCACACCTTGGCACAGTGCTGTTATTCGCCACTTGTTTAAGTTCACGACGATTTGGGGTTCTGTGCATCAGGTGCAGAAATGGGGCTAGCACAGGCATGGCGCTTGTCCTGTGGCTCTTGAGCTCCTGAGCGGTTTGTGTACGGATGCCGTACTGGTACCGCTGGCAGCAGGGCTGTGCTGACACCAGGGCTGGTGCCTGCTGGGAATTCCTCGCTCTTGACACAAGCCATCAGAAGGTGATGCATTGCCATGGGAGCAAGAGGCGCTCAGAGCTGCTGTGGCCCACAGGGCTGCTTTGGAGCTCTGGCAGAGAATCACTCCTGTCTCTGACTCCTGAGCTATTTCTGGAATTTGCCCCTTTTTCAGCTTTTTGGTAGTGGTTGGTATACAGCTCATGAGGTCAAGAAGAATGGACTAGGAGCAGGAGGTCCTGCTGGCAGTTTTCCTGACATTAAGTCAGGGTACCATCCTGGTGAGTCCAAGGGCAGGAGACCCACCGCCCTGAGGGTTCCTGGGCTGCCCAGGGAGGCAGAGGTGGCTGGTATCAACTTTACTGCTATGACTGTAACACCTCTTGGTGGCCTGTAAGGGGGAACGTTTCTAATCTTCTGCTAAGAAGGACTTGAGTGCGAGGAGAATGAAACCCAGCAGTGACTGGATTGCATAATTACTGTTAGGTTTGAGTTCACATTTCACAAATTTTACATACAGTTACAGATTTTAAAGAACAAGGAAGGTATATAAGCACAAGACCTTTTAATCTGTTCCTTATATATATGCATATGCATGGCCTTTCTGAAGTGCCTGGGCAAAGGAGTAACTCAGACATTCCAACAGAATGCTAATCCCAAGCTAGGGGCTGTGATACGCTATGTGACCACTCACTTTTGCTCCAGACCTGCCTCTGCTCTATGTCTGTTGCGGTTATTTGTGGTTTTAAGGTGTCCAGTTTCCCCAAAAGGAAAAGTAACATCATGCTTGTTTTGCTGCAGGATGCCTGAGGTACATCTGCCCTGGAGCACATAGAGAGACCTGGGCTTGCTCTGGCTCTGCCAGCCCTGCTGTGGGAAAAATGGGGAATGCTCCAGGGCTGACTGGTGAGAGCTGGGTAGTAGTGAAAGGGGCCAAGGCAGTGACAGACCCTAGCTGGTACATCCCTGCTCTCTGTTAGCTCCAGGTGGTGCTTAACCACGCTCCATTTTGCAGGATAAGCATTTCCCCAAGTGTCTTCTCTGAGGTCCACAAAAGGAACTGACCCCAGGTTAGCCAAGTCCCCGGCCAGGTCCTCGTCTCAGGCGTGATATGTTTTGAAAGAAAGGCAGATCTATTGCAGGCAGGGAAAGGTCCAAACCTGACTGAAATCTTCAGTAGGATTTAGATTAAGCCCACAAATCCTGATTCTGCAAAGATTTAAGCTTGTGCATAACTTTACATATGTGAATAGTCTCATCGAGGTCAAATGAATTAAAATAATGCACGAATAAAGAATTAAAATAATGCACCTGCTTAAGTCTTGGCAGTATTGGGGCCATAATGAACTGGGAAAAAACAGGAAAGAAAAAAGCTGACTTTTTCAGAGCTGTTAAGGTGTTATTTCAGAAACCTAGCCAGTGACAATTGTATTTACATGTACCGTGCAAAGTCTAAATGAATGTGAGTGTTTGTTCATCTGTGTCATGTATTTGGGTCAATAAAGGATCCCATATGGCTTCAAAGGTTTGGCTTTTCTATTCTACTTGGAAAAGCACCTGAAAGTATTAGTTTTGCAGCCTGATCCTAGAGGGATCAGTGGCTGTTTTTACTGTACAGAGACTGCAGTACTGGGATTGCAGGCCTTATTAAAAATGGACCCATATTGAAAGAAAAAAAGTGTGACAGGCTGAGTGAAAGGTCTGCAATGCTGCAAGGGCTTCCTCACAGTGCAAGAAGCCAGTTCCTCTCCAAAATAAGGGTATGAGAGGTTAAATAAATTCTTACGGTGGCAAAACTACCCCTAAATCAAGCTAATAACTTGCTAAATCAAGGTTTGAGCTGAGGTGTGAGAGTGATACATACTGGCGCCTGCAATGACTTTGCTGGCCACCTGTCCCATCTTCTCCTCCCTCCCCTCTGTTTTCAGTCCTGTGTTTTGGTCCCTTGGCTTTTCTCAGATACCCCTGGAAACCAGTGCTTCCCCATTCCTCTAAGAAGCAGGAAAAGTGGTGAAAGCAGCACCCTTGGTTAGCACACCTTTTTCCCCATCTTTCCTCTGTGTTCAAGGGGCACAAGCTTCCCCCTGAGCATATGGTGTTTCTGGGGAAGGTGCCTGTCTGCTTGTGTCCCCTTCAGTTTGCCCTTCTACTTGTTGTCTGGGTCTGGCTCCGTGCATTTGGATTTTTAGAGCAAAAGGTCATCACTGCGGGGGTAAAGAAACTGCAGAGGGGGAAATCATCCCCATGCCAACAGCTGGCAGAGCTTGTGTGCCAGTGGAGCTCTCAAAATGGGAGCTAAGCAAGAGGTAATTTGGGGGTGGGGGGGGTGGCAGCCCTGGAGCAGGTCTGTATAAAAGGCAGATTTTAATCCCTAATGCGTAATCACCATCCTTATGCTTAAAAAGTCCTCTGTGCTTCATCAAGGACTTCCAAAATGTGCTTACTTAGGAAAGGCAGTGCTATGCCGGACACAGCATACGTACAAACTCACTGATGGCATTTTCTTCCCATGAGCTGACCTAGACCGTTCCCCCAGTGCAAGCACTGCTCTGGGTCTCAAAGACACAAATGTATTTCAAAGGTGGAAAGCTCTTATTTTTACAGTTCCCAGCTGCAGAGGAACAGGGGGACAAAGCTGACCCAAACTTCTGGCCCAGCCTCATCAGCTGAACTTAAGGATGCTCTGCTTGGTCTTGCCAGCACCAAGCGTTGAGGGAGGAAATGTAGCTCACCAAGCAACAAGTGACATTCTTGTAGTGTGCGTTTGCTGGAAACAGAAGCTCTGCAAAGGGATAATCAGATGGGACAGCCTGATCCAAGCCCTAGGTTTGGGAAGATAGAGATTACATTGCAGTACGAACCTAATATAAGAAGTGAATCAGCTTCTCCTCTCAGACTGGGGTCCTGGAGAGACACTGTGCAGTTCCTCTCCCAGCAGCAACCCATGCTATTTAAGTGACCTGAACCAGAATCAAAAGGGATAACAGTTGAGGTGCTTTTGGTGCCCTTACCAGCCATCAGTAGTGTCAAGAAGCAACACCTGGGGAAATCAAAGCCAAAGAAAATCCATTGCCTAGGCTGAAGGGTCCCAGGTTGCCCCATGGACAAGTTGCCCTGGCCCCAGGAGCCGTAGCTGAAGCAGCGTGGTTACGTGCATCAGGGTGGTGGAAGAAGCAGGGCATGTACCAATGCATATGGGGAACAAATTGTAATTCAGATGGTAAGATCTGATCGTCGCACTGTAGGAGACTAGAGACTCCTGCTATTGTCTCTGTGGGAAAAGAGTGGGCCAGCTGGGAGTTTCTGCTTACAGTAGCACTGTATAACAGCATGTGGGGGCCAAAACTCCGGGGAGTGGGGAAGATTTATCGAGATATCTAAGACTAAGGGTAATCAGAAGAATACACGTCTCTTCCGCGGCATTCCTTATCAGTAGATCACAAAAGGGAGCATATCGCTCATATTAAATTTAGGAAAATAGGGTGAAATGGCTTTCTCCAAACCAGCCAGCTAGTGCAGAGCCCCCTCAGCACGGGGCTGTTGCAGCCCGGCGTTCTGTCCTCTAAGCCAGATCAGAGAGACCTGGGGAAGAACACAATCTCCAGTCAGCTGACAGTGACAGGATTTTTAATGACAGCTTTGAAAATACTTTAAGTGATTTTTATTTTTTTTTTTGGTGAAGAGGAGGCAATGTCACTGTGAGAAAGTTCTGCTCTATCCCAATTACTTGTGTATATTTGCAAGTACTCCCCACGCAGGCATAAAAATACATACTTAATAACTGTGGCTTATTAGTGGCTTCAGACCTGCAGAATCAGTCTGTAAATATCTCCTTGGGCACAAAAATAATAGTTACAAAAATATGAAAAACTACTTTATTGCATATGTGCATTCATTCTTCCTTTGCTTTAGAAAGACACTTTCAAACCACTAAATGCTATTGGACATTTTAGAGGGCGGGGGGGGGGGGAAACCCTGCCAAGTGTATTTATTTGTTTTAACTAGATATTATTTGGAAGGACCAGAATCATGAACAGCTGGTAAACTTCTTTTGATTATTTCCCCCTACATTTCTAATAATGAACTCAAACTATTTTAGCACCTTAAAAATACTCTGCTTAAACAGACTATGCGTAGGCAAATTTAGAACCATACAGAAGTCCTGGAACACAGATGTAATGATGTGGGGGGAAAAATGAAGATAAATGAGAGGTAAAGAGAAATAATAATGGGAAGAATAAAAAGCCATTTAAGGGACATGAACACACAAAATGTTGAGAGAAAAATCCACGTAGTAAAGGGTGTTGCAGCCGTACAGGGATGCATTGAAGGGTGGGTGCCTTGTAATAATGCCAATAATTTTTGGCGCCTCTGAGCTGTGAGCAGAAGGAAAGCTGAGGATGAGAAGATGACAAGATGGGAGGGAAGGGGCTGGGACAGCAGCGCTTGAGGAGAGCGAGAGGAGCAGGTACCTCTCCTTACCTTCCCTGATGGCCAAACACTGCGTAAGCCCTCTGGGAGCAGATCCTGTTGTCCTTCCAGTGAAGTCACAGTGCTGGAGAGGGGCAGGATGGAAAAGAGCCCTTCTTATGCACAGCCCCCAGCAACACCTCCTGGGACCCCGCCATACCGCCCTAGGAGCCCAACCAAACCAGTGGGATCTGCTGTGCCGTAGCCTTGAAGCCAAGCTTTGCCTTTGCTGTCCACAAGAAGAAATGAATGTCTTTGTAATGACTGGGGTGGCAAATTCAATGTTGCTCACATAGCTGAGGTGGTTCTGAGGGGGAGTTTAGGAAGATGATTACCAGCTATCTATCTCCTGTGCCTCCCTAGGAGGCTGGTGCAAGCGTGAGCCAAACAGAGGGGTGGGAAAACGTGCTCGGCAGAGCAGGGCGGGCATGGGTGTTTTCAGGGTGTTTGTGGGAAGAGAGCAGCAGTGGCAGCCCTGTGTGTGGTCTGATCTGTACAACTAGGTGGGTAGTACTGCTGGTTTGAAATGAACCAAGTATGGGGTTTGTGGCCTCAGCTGGCCTCAGCCAGACTGTCTGCAGGTTGGTTTGGAGGCCACAGCTTTCAAAATATCTCCCGTTCAAAGGGCTGTCTCTAACTGGGGAGTGTACGACTTCTAAAACTCACTGTAGCTTTCTTAAGGGAAGACTGATTTCATGGTGTGTTTGACCAGTACCTGCCACAAATATTTTCCTTTGGATTGCTTCAGTATGAATAGAAAATTAATAAAAGTAACTAATGATACATGTCCTGAAGATCTGTGCAAAGGAAAATGACCACTGTAAACAAAACTGAAGATGTACTTTAGAATCCTGTTTTTAAGAGATCTTGACTGCGCTCGACGCTTTAATAGTGTATTTGAAGACTCATGTTGTGTTCCCCCATTAGTGAAATTGTGCAAATAAGTGAGTTTATACACCAAAAGTATCATTCCATAATTTTGTAACCATGCCAAATTTTCCTTGAGTACACCAGGAAAAAGAGGAGGTTACGAGCAACCTCCACCCTCAGTCACAGCTCCAAGTCCTCTTTAGCCAGCTCTGTCTCCAAAAGCTTCCCCTCTTCCCCCATTTACTCCCAGGCACTTTTTTTCCTTTTTTTTTTTTTTTTTTTTTTTTCTTCTTTGTTCTCCTGACAGTCTTTTGGCTTTTCTGGTCTTATTTATCATTTCTCACTTGAATGGTGTCTGAGCTTTCAGCATGCCTGAGGAAAAACTCTTCTCCCCTCATAGCTGAGGGTAGTTGGAAGCAAGAGGGGAGAACAAAGTTAAGGGGGCTGAGTGATGCTTCCCTACAATGTCTCACCAGTCATCCCTGGAAAGAGGGAGGCTGGAGTTCAGCCTGGCTCTGCTGCTCCTCCTTCAAGCATGAGTCTGCCAGGCTGTTGCCTTTGCCGGAGTCCTCCCAGGATCTCCTTGTGGAGCTGAGAAGTCTTTTCCTTCATTGCAACTCACACTCGGCTGTGAAAAGTTTTGATTTTGGTACCGACATTTTACAACCAAAAGTTGTCTTAGCGATTCTCACGCGACCTCGCTACATGTTTTGCAGCAGCCCAGGGAGGTGAAGAAGTTATTCTGTATTTGTAAAAGGAAGGAATAGGTTAATTGCCAGTTGCCTGTGATCTATGTGGAGGACAGCATCGTAAGGGCCAGCTGGAGGGCAGAGCGCCTCAGAAGATGTGTCGTTTCTAAGCTCTGCAGGGAGATTGAAAGGTGGCAGTGCTGCCACCGTCTTGTAAACTTCCTTGGAGCAGGAGGGCGGTTGGATGTGCTGTCCAGCTAAGTAGAGTTTCTCACACAAAATGAAAAGGGAAGATGGAAAAGCAAGAACAACTAGGATTGCACCAAAGTGGAATTGCTGTGCCTTTTCCAGGGACTGTGATGCTACCAGAGGCGTTGGGGTTTGTTGTTTTTCCTTGCAGGTAGCTCTGTTTTTAATTTGCGTAGCTCCCAGTGAAAGCCTGGTTCTCTGGCGCCTTTAATAGACAGCCAGAGCACAGGGATTTGCTGTTTCTTTAATGAGATGGAAAATATGTGAATCTCACTCATTTGACTGGTGGTTGTTACCCCTCTGCTCTGATTGGCTCCTGCCCTGCAATATTTTAAACTGTTTTGCAAGCAAGAAAAAAAAAAAATGCAACCTCAGCTCTTCATACCATTCAGCTGAAGTAGGAAAAACTCCAAAAATTACTTGAAAGAAGATGGGAAAAAACCACCCCAAAAGGCAAAGCAAATGGGCTGTGAAACTGCTGATAGGGGAAATGTTTTCATCAAGCGGTGAGTGCTCTGAGTCACTCTTCTCCTTTGAGTCCAGCATTGCTCCCGTTGGCGTTGACAGGAGTTTTGGCAGCGGAGTGTGTGGATCGGGCCCTTCCCTTCCCTCCAGTTGCTGCTGTCCAAACTCTGAACTCTCCCCTCTGGTGGTTTTGTTGTATTTACGATGCTCTCGAACCTTCTCGTTCAGTTTTGTGATGACTCCCCACATGTGCTGCGCGTTCCCCTGAGACAGCATAAGACCATTCCCCATTTTTCCCATGGAGGATGTCACCAGGAGGCTCGGAGACTGCTGCTCCTGACAGGTGTGTTAGGAATCCCCATTCCAGACCTGTGAACACCTGGAAAGGGATTTGTCATCTCCAGGCTGTGGGAAATGTTGTTCTTTCCCAAGTGCTGCTGACTGTGGCTTGCTTATTCCTGGATTTACTACAGCATGGGGGGAAGAGCAGCCTGTAAGACACATGTATAGGCTAGGGAACAGGCCTTTGCAATTTTATTAATCTCCATTCCAACCTCTCCTTTTTTTTCTGCCACTTCCTTATACCCTGACTGAAAACCATCCCAGAAAAAAACGGAGTTTATTTGGGAGGTTGTGGAGCAAGTCAAGTTTGTAAACACTAAGGAGGGAGGCTATGTAAATCTACTTAGGCAATTTTCATGTTGACAGTTGGCATTTGGCACTTAAATAACTGTGTAAGCAATTTAGGAATAATGACCAGTGTGCTCAGCGTCAGTGCTTTTAAATCTTCCTTAGCTTTTCTCTACTAAAAGCCCTACAAAAATACCTTTGAGAAAGGAGACAAGCAAATAGCAAAAATTGTCGGTGCGCCTTATAATTTCTGTTTGGTTACAGAAATAGAAACCAAGATTATTCTACCTGAAACAAAGCATTTCTGATAAATGCATCTGAGCAACAGTGTATCCCAAATCCATTCCTAAAAGTACCCATTCTTAAGGCAAAGTCATGCTTCAAGGCCTTTGTTACCAGAATGACAAAATCTTCCCATGTGGTCTCTCTAATATTATCACAAATGGCCCTTTTAAGTTTGACTGACAGCTCAGGCCAGTGTTCCTTTGATTATAAATGAGGTAAAGTGTTTGCATAGAAAAATGGTATTTTATAGAAGATCTCTCAGCAGTAGAACTGGTAAAATTTTCAAACATAGAGTTTACTCATTGAAAAGTGGGGGTTTGGCTGAAAAAGTAGGAAAATCTGGCTCGTTTTAACTACTGAAGTTATTATCTTGTGTTTAGAGATAATGGTGCATTTTTGAAATGCTGTTAAACACATTTTTGAAGTTGAATAGGACAGGAAAACAGAATATTTCAGGTTGAGCTAAATATTCAGTTTGGCACACAAAATATAGTTTTCAGTTCTATGCAGTTTGGGGTTTTATTCCTGGAGACAGTTTGATGAATAAAAAGTGTCCATTTGGGGAAACACAGAGCAAGTTTTTATCTGATTTTTCTTTTTATCTGTCATACTGAAAAAAAATAAAATCAGTTTGATGTGGTCAGATGGTCCTCAGCAATTGAATTCAAGTGCTTTAGAAAGTTACCACCCCGCAGTTGAGATGTGATAACTGACCATATGTATTTTCCTGTTTCAAATGCAAAGTAAAATGAACTTATCCTATTTACTGTTCTGGTAGCATCTTAAGATATTTTCACTTAGTTGTTTGTGATTATATTTCCATAATTTGATTTTTAAATTAAGTGATTGAACTTCCAGGCTTAGGTAAGCTGTGAGTCTGGTGGAATTGATTCCCACTAGTGACATAATTTCTGTACTTAGAAGAAGTGTCTCCCAGGCAAAATTTCATTTAAGGAAAAAGAACATATATTTTCTGCTAGCATATATTAACATTTAAGGTATGTCCAATAACAAGTCAAAGCTGGTCCTCTGTTAAAATTTGCAGTTCTAAGCTACATCAAAAAAACCCAACACCCAGATGAAGCCTTTGAAATAAAGCCGAGCCAAGTATGCAGAGTTTCTTGCTTTGGCATTTGTGCAAGTGAGCAACATTCAGGTACGATGCGTTAGAATACAAGGAAAATTGTTAAGGTTATAGCAGTATACAGAAGTAGTGGAAATAATTTTTCTGGATGAAAATAGTATCTTTATATCAGTGCTGGAAAGTAAGTTTAAAAGATGGAGTAATTAGTGAAAACAATTTTGGGCAATTTCTTCAATGGAGGAACTGTTTTATTGGCTGGTAACTTAATAAAAAAAATTAATTATAGAGAATAATCAGTACAACTGTTAGCACTGTCTGTAGCTTATTAGGTTATCTAATACAGTGGAACAGATTCTGATTGAATTCTTGTTGGATGTAAACCTAAAATAATTTCTGTGATGCCACCGCTTTTTTACTACTCTGGGAAACAACCAGCAAGTAGAAGGTCCTTTTTCTTTCTTTCTCAACACTGTTGGGGGAATCGCACATCACTGATGAAACCCTTTTGGTTTCTCCATAAAGCCAACATGATTATTTGTATGAAAAAGGCAAGGGGAATAAAGTGTCCATAGAGATACCTGGGCAGGTGGGTGTTGCTCTCAGGCATGTTTCCTTGGCTCAGCAGCCTGCACCCACTATACGAAAGCCAGGGCAGGCACCCTGGCTCAGAGCTGCACACCCGTCTTCCTGGGCACTGTGGATACACGGGGCTCTTCTAAGGAGGAATTAAAGCTGCCTTTCCATGATTTTGTTGCTACTATTACCTGCGGTGTCTCAAATAAGTGGTCACAGGTCTCACCACAGAAATAAAGGGGATACAGGGCTTCCCACACCATCCTCTCTTCCACTCTTCTTGCCAAGCCTAATTTGGGATCCATCACTCTAGAAAATACTGCCAGACTAGTGGCCCTTCTAGATTAATATATTTGAATGAAATAAAAGGCAGTGCAAAATTTGCCTCTCTACAGTAAAGCAATGTGTTTTGTTCTAAAACTGACCTGCAGATAGTATGTCCTTTACAGAGGGCATTTGCTTCAGGGTCT
Source organism: Ibycter americanus (assembly GCA_035590275.1). Lineage (NCBI taxonomy): Eukaryota > Metazoa > Chordata > Aves > Falconiformes > Falconidae > Ibycter > Ibycter americanus. The sequence continues at coordinate 14,652,499 of JAVJGI010000060.1, forward strand.
TATTTCCTAGCAGAAAAAAAAAAATCAAGATGATCAATAACAGGCTTTTACTATTTGCCTTAATATCTATTTTACTTACTGTCTCTGGTAAGAGACCTTGGTTTTGGGAATTCAGGTTAAAAGGCATATAGATTAAAAATTACTGGTATATTCTACCATATTGCATCAGATTTAGGGCCACCTTTCTTCAGTATTTAACCTACAGCTCATTTACTATTGGATTATTTTTAGTTCCAGTCAATGTGCTGCAATGTATCTTGGAGATAATAGCGGCAAAAATGGAAATTTCTATCCCTACTTTCAGTTCTGCCCTACGGTGCACGATCTCCACTGTCTCTGCTCTGTCTGAACCATGCTGTCGTGCAGGAGCGCGACGACACCTCTGTTAAGTGGCACTAGCTGTCAGCTGGTCCATGCAAATGCCAGGGGGACAGAGTGTGATCCTGTTTTCCTTTTATATGAGGGGCAAATATACTCTTAAAATGACACTATCAAAGTCATAATTCTACTCTGGTCTTCAGATGTGCATTCCCCATGGTGTTCAACTACTGTTACTGATTTTTAGCAACTTTTTCCAGGAGATTTAACTTTGCATATGATTAGATGGGTAAGATCACGGAGTCTCCCTCTTCCTCTGATCATTTATTTCTTCGCAAGTCACAGGGAGAGCAGGGTTTAAACAGAAAATTGACATCTGCCATACAGTCACGTGGAGCCTGTCTATATTTAGATTCATGTCTATAGCAGCTACACTCATCAGGATCATCCTCAGTCAGAAAGACTGTAATTATGGCATTCAAACAACAAAGAGTTGCTTTCCTGCTGGATTGGTTCTGGAGGCACATCACAGAACTTGCCCGGTGTGATGAAAAGTAGCACCTTGCTCAAGCAAGGCTTCAAGTAGATTTTAAGCCACGTTGAAACCATGTCACTTTTTAACATATAGCCACAGTTACCTGGTTTGGGAACATGGGGAAGATGGCTTCTGTCCATGTTATAGCTACAGCATTGTCGCATGGTATGGGAATATAGACTTGATACAGAATCTTTGTTCAGAATAATTGGCATAATTGAAATGCAAGGAGGTTTTTGGCACGTGAGTGTTTCCTTGATGTTTGATAAAATTTCCAGCTAAGAAATTGCTGGGTTTAAGTGTGGAAGACATTAAAGCTTTTAAAGTCTTTTCTTGCTAGAGTTCTGTTTTAACATAGTTGCTTAGAACTTAGTGAAAAAAGCCAAACTCGAATAAAGAGAAACATCTGAAGGTTTGTCCCAAACTGCGACCCCTTTAGTAGTGAAGTTCTCTACGTTCAAACAGCCTGTAGGCTGAGATGGCTAGTGAGAGCTCAGGGCAGCTGAAACTGAAACCTAATGGTGTAAATATGCCAACTTTGGGTTCTGAAGACACCATCTGGAATTTTTTCTATTTGCTAATTAAATATGATTTTATGCACCTTTATGTTACACAGCTTTGCATGTGGGGGGGGTGTGTGTGTGTGTGTGCATCCTGACAAAAGTACCGTGTGGTTGCAGCTAGCCTCTCTTGGCAGGGTGCTGTAGCTGCTTGAGGGAGCACGAAGAATATGATTGTGCTGGCAGAGCAGTATGAAAAAAAAATGGTCTGTGGTGCGGGCAAGGCTTTCAAGCACTAATCTGATCTACACATCTGGAAGTTACCAGTTTTGACTGCAGTCTGTTTTGGACTAGAGCCTGAATTGCCTTTCACATGCTCCTCGGAGGGACTGGTCCTCTCACAGGTAGAGGACTGTTTTGCCAGCAGTGGTGCAGCTGACTTCCTGGGACACCTGGAAAATACAGAGTGAAAATGCAGGTGTATATAATTAATGTGATTTGAAAAGGCTTGTTCTTGCACCTGGTTGTACTGTGCTGCTCCTGGAGCCAGTCTCGGACCCCTTTTTGTGTGGCGTGGTACCCAAACACAGAGGAAGCGTGTACCTTCTGCCCCTATGAGTCTAACCACAAGGGACAGCGTTGCCTCAAACCTAAATGCAGTGAAGCTTTTGTAATTCTCCTGCCTATTCCAGTGATGCAGAAAGCAAAGCAAAATGTCCTTGGTAGGATATTATGATACTTCTAGGAGAGGATTTGAAATTTTCTCACTTGTCAGTGGTCAGTGACGCAGCATCCTCTAGGGAGTCATCAACTGACAGGAAATGTGTACACTTACTGATTTCTACAGAGAAGCTAAATAGGAGAAAAGGTTTGTGTAATCCTGATTTAGGTTGGGTTTTTTCTTTTTTTAATAAAATGGCCTGTGCCGGAGAAAACAAGCTGAACTCTTTTTTTTTTTTTTTTTTTCTCCATTCCTAATGTCTCAATGTGATATAAATACCATCCCACAATTTAGCATTGTTAATTAATATGTACTTTCCATTACCTTCCTTTTGGAGAGTTCATTATCTTGAGGAATGTAACTCTTCATTCAAACATTTCATTTTGTAGCAGGAGAAGGAGACGGAGGCGCAGAAGAACTATTTTAACTGGATTGTGTAACAATGGTTGTGATAATAATTGTCTGGGAGAATTATATGGAGGTAACAAAAGGCCTCACAAAATGAGTACATTACAAAGACTCTTTTATGACTGAAAAATACTGATGTCCTTAAAAGAGAGAGAGAGAAGTAGAAGTTGGGTGATTTTGTAGGAAAATGCAAAGATTACACCGCAGTTTGTCTTGGCACGAAGACATTTCCTTAGGATTGCCAGAGGAAACCTTAGACTTTTTTGTTTCTCCACCCTGTTTCCACAGCACATGGTCCTTCTCTTGCCCCAACACCAGTGAGAGGCTGGGCTGATCAGCCTGACCTCATCTCTGCCCATTTTGCATCCACTGAGTGTTCCCCAAGTGGAGAAGCTCTGTGACTTTGGTTACTGTGCCAGTGCAATTTATCTCTCTAGAGACAGCCTGTGCCCAATTTATTTTGGCAGCCTAGGCTCACTGCCAGCACGTCACCCTTTAGGATCCTGTTGTGCAAATAAGGCCAGATGAGGTAGCCCAGGGTCTCCACTGAGTTCCATGAGGAGAGGCTGGGGGGGACATAGAGGCTATATAAGTGGGAGATTGAGAGGAAAGTGAGGAGGTGCAGAGGGGGTATACTAGTTATTCTGGGCACCCATCACCATGACAGCTACCTATTATTAGATCTATCATACACACACTTATTTCCACAGCATGCAGAGGGCTGGTCTACTAGTTGAAAGATGGTTTTCTGACCCTTCTGAAAATGTCAGAGACTCTTTATTGGACCCACTTGACAAGTGGATTCAAGCTTGTTAGTTTTTTCTTAACTCTAAGTTATAATAATGAGAAGTCTTTTTCTTATCTTTTATTTCTGCTAAAAGGTTGCACTTGCTGTCACCATTCGGAACGTTGTAGCCATGTGTACTGAACAGTGTGTTCAGAAATTCTTATTTTTGTCACTAAAGTACAGCTGTATCTTAAGGGTGGTACAGAATTAGAATAAGGTCTAATGAAGTACTGTAGGTTGCTAATGCACATTATACTTAGCAGCACCTTGATATGTGGAAATGTGCTACTTTACACATCTGGATAAAAGGAACAAACAAGGAAGACACTGAAGTTCTTTTAACGCTAGCAAGGGAAATGTGATCTTCAATGTAACTGGTAATTTCTTCCTGTAGTTGGTGGCTGCCCAGATGACCGCCTTTCCATGGCTAGCGCTAACGTTAGGCACTTCAAAGGGAAAGGGGGGAGGGAGCAGAATCTGCTTTGAAAAGCAGTTTATTTTTCTGAGAGGGCAGTGGTTGGCTGGATCAGCTTTCTGAACTGGCTAACCACATAACTAAGTGCTGCTGCAGGAAAGGTGGTGATGGGGAGCAGGAGTGTGTGAATGGAAGCAGGAGGGAAAGAGGAGCATGGCACCCCCAGCTAAGGTGCCCCTGTGCTGGCGGTGGTGCTCCCAGGCGCAGTGCTGCCATACATCATTTCTATGGGCTCAGCTACAGAGTGGAGTTTGCAGCCTTTGAGGGGCAACGCTGGGTTACAAATGCAATGTGGACTGGAAGAGCTAGGGAGCCTCTGAATGAAATCCACCAAAGTCAGCAAGCAGAGCAGAATCTGCTTAAGGTTTGCAAGAAGCTCTAAGGAGAAAGACATCCCTGTTTGAGTCTGGTATGTCTCAGTCAGCATTAAAGACCCTTTGAACTTCAATTTTTAAGTGTCCCCCTTGAGGCAGACATCTAAAGTCTCTCAGCAAACTGGATGGTAGAAATACTGAAGTCCATTTCCCTATGGATTTGTGACCCACCTTCTCCCACAATCCCACTGCAATGCCCCTTGATTCCTGCTCTGCTCCCCCACTGCAACATGGCTTTTACCCCATAAGGAGATGATTTCCCAGTTGTGTGTTCAATGCCTCTCCTGACCAAAGCCTGTGGTTGTGGGTAGCATGGTCACTGCGGTGTCCCTGTACTCCACACACAGGCCGTGGCTTTGGCTTGCATCTCTGAATGGCACCGAGTCACCGAAGCTGGCCGGGAAAGAGAAGACAGACTAGGGATACTGGTTAACAACAGAAAAAGTATCTAAGTATGCATTAAAAAGGGCAGCAGTGGTTTTTAGAGGGTGGGTGGATGGGGAAACTGAGTAATCCTAATCTTAATCTCATTTTGACTACAAGGCTTGTAATTCATGTAAAAATTGGGGCAGCCCTGAAATGGGAAGGGGAGGTGGTACCCACACAGCCACCCCACCTGCCGGGTGCTCCGAGCGGGGCTGGCAGCAGCACAGCTCTGGTGAACAACGTGGTGGGAGTCCTCACGGTTTCTTCTGTGAGGACCAGGACCTCTGTGGTGGCATGGGCTCCCGGTTCCCCCCAAGCAGTGACCGAGAGGCAGAGCTTCTTCGGCGATGCTTGTGCAGCCCCCGTTCAGGGAGCTGCTTTTCCAAGGCTGCCTACTCATCTGTGCAGATGCTCCTTCCTTAACCCTTCCTCTCTCTCCCTTCCCCCCAGACAGACCCTCTCCCCAGTCAAAGCCTGTTTTCCCCAGCCAGTCACTAAATCAGTCGGATGTGTCTCCCTTCCCCCACCTGACACGGTGACGATGAGTGCCTGCTGATCGTTCCTTTCATGTAGTCTCTGCCGGTTGCTGCTTCAGTTATTAGAAGACAAAAAAAAAAAAACCAACCAAAAACCCAAAACAACCCAACCCAAGCAAGCCCATTGCCGCTGCCACCCTGACAGCGGAGCGGCACTGCTGGGGACATGTGGGGGACATGCGGGGCAGCCAGGCTGTGCCTGCTCGCCCAAGCCACCCACAGCCCTCCGGCTGGGACCGAAGGATGGAGCGGGGGCGGTGGTGGTGTGGAATTATTCCTGTGGACCTGGAGGAGGTGGAGCTTTCTTTTCTCTGCTTTCTTGGAGTTGCAGCAGTCCTGAGCGAGCCCAGGGCTGCGGTGTTGGTGCGTCAGAGCAGGGCTGAACTTGGGCGCACTTTGCCAGCCCTGGGTGTAGAACAAAGCCCCCGTCCTGGCAAGCCGCGGCCAGGCGCCCCCTTCTCTCCCACCTCACGCAGCAAAGCAAGCTGGGGAGGCCGGAGCATCCCTTCCCTTCCCTTCCCTTCCCCCGGTCGCTTTCCCTGCTGCTTGGTGGATCTGGCATCCCTGGCTGGCTGGGCATGCCGGCTGTCCTTCCTCCTCCTCTTCCCCTCGCCCCGCTAAAACACACGCACCCAGCGGCTTTAATGTGATAAAAGATGAGATCTTGAGAGAAGTCAAAAGCAGCTGGGGAAGAAAACAGGTTGGACACATAAAGAAAAAAAAAAAAGAGTTCAAGAGTTTCACCAGTGAGCCATGAAATGAAAAGTAACAGCTGATGTACTGGAGGGAAGGAGCACAGAGTCATCAGCAGAAACTATGGATCCAAGGTTAACAGGGGGGGATGGGGAGCTGAAACTTAAAGTAATTACCAAGGCAAAAGAGAGCGAGAGAAAGAGATCCGGGCTATTGCCTTTGCATGTGCCGTGATAGCCGGGAAAGAATCACTAGGAAATGTGGCTACACATTAGCGAAAGCCTTTGCGTTGTGGCGAGCCAATGCCCCTCTTCTTTAAAAACACGAGGCTGAGCACCTGATTTCCTCTTAAAAAAAAAAAAAAAGAAATCCCAGAAGGCTTCCAAGAATTTGCATTTCCTACCCCCACAGTTGCTTGCCCGGGAGGCTGAAAGGAAGAAATTACTTCACTTTTTTTTTTCCCCTAGCTAGGAAATAAATACAGAAATAAAGGGATGACGAGTGGTAGTAGTGGTGTAGGGGGTAATTGTGCAACTGGGTGTAGGTTAAAAATACCAACAATAATGGAGAACAACACCCCCTTAATTTTTCATTTAGAAATATTTAAATGAATGTGTTAAATGATGAGAAGAACATCGTGTCGTCCTGGTGAGGTGCGAAGTTAAAGGCACGCAGATGGAATCAAATCCAAGCGAGTAATTTCCCTGCTCCCTTTTAAATTAAATCCCTCTTATATACAAACAAAAAGCAGGGTGAAAGTTTTCCTGCTCGGCAGCCCTAGGAGCAGGAGCAGCAGATTCCGTCGCTGGAGCCCTGACACGCCGGGTGGGGTGGCATGCCGTACCCCCACCCCATTCCAGCACCCCACAGCAGTTCGCGTGTGCCGGTGAGGCTTTTCCACGAAGTTGGCCAAACCCCAAGAACAATGAAGCCAAGGTGATGCGAGGGACCGAGCTCTCCTGCAGCCTCCCCTCTCCCCCCGCCTGCTTGCCCCCTGGGCCGCGGTGCCCC